>CM038552.1:30376681-31626681 GCA_021527575.1 Ensete glaucum
GGTGTGATACTTATAAAGGTTCTCTCCTAAACTTGTGAAAAGGAGAAAGGGTTGTATAAGGATAGTTGATCTTCGCCCATTAAAGGAAGATCGTTAAATGGCAATGGCCTCAACGAAGGAGGAATCGAGAGTGGACGTAGGTCATGACAACCGAACCACTATAAACTCTGTATGCATTTCCTTTTATACTCTTCATTATTATTGCTTTCTGATTTAACTGTTTATAACACTTTCCAAGTCAAAGCACACTTTCAATATCGGTTTTCATCAAACAAATTTTTCAAATCGAGGTTTTTTTATGAAAGCACTAATTTACGCCAACGATCCTAACAGTTAGTATCAGAGCCAAGTTCACTCAATTGAATTAACACCCAAGTGAATTATAATGGCTTTTTCTGGCAATCACGACGGTCACTCTATCACTCGTCCTTTTATGTATAATGGGACAAACTATACTTACTAGAATACACGAATGAGAATTTTTCTGATTTCTATAGATTTCGAGTTGTGGAACATCGTTGAAAATGGCTTTCAAAAATCTTCTAATCCAATAAATGATTGGAATAATTTTGAAAAGAAATGTTTTCTTTGAATGCTAAGGCTATGAATGCCTTATTTTACGCTTTAGACAAGAATGAGTCTAATCATGTTTTTATATATGAAACTGCACACGATATTTGGCACACACTTGAAGTTACACATGAAGGCACTAGTAAAGTTAAAGAATCTAATATTAATCTCTTGCTACATAGTTTTGAAATATTTAAAACGAAACCAAGCGAAACTATTGAAGACATTTACACCCGATTTATGGACGTCGTCAATGGTTTGAAAGCTCTTGGTAAATCCTTTACTAATCTTGAACTTGTCAATAAAATTCTAAGATCTCCTCCAAAAAGTTGGGATCCAAAAGTAACTGCAATACAAGAAGCAAAGGACTTAAACTGCTTTCCGCTCGAAAAACTTATCGGGTCATTAATGACCTATAAGATGACTCTTATAGAACATGTTGAACATGAGAACAACCTTCTGAAAAACAGAAAGGATATAGCACTCAAAACCAAGAAAGACCACTCGAGCGAAAACTCAAGTGATGATGAGGACTTGGCACTCTTAACAAGAAAGTTTAAAAAATTCATCAAAAGAAACAAAATCTAACAAAACAAGACACTAAGAACAAAATGAAATAAAAAAGGACACAATTATTTGTTATGAATGCAAAAGTTGAGGTACATCAAAAGTGAATGCCCCCAATTGAAAAACAAGCTACAAAAGAAAAGGAAGGCACTCAATGCAACTTGGGACGAATCGAGTGCATCCGAAGACGAGCAAACCAACCAAGACGAAGTGGGAAACTATGCTCCAATGGCTCTCAATAACGAGATAAGTGACTCAAATGAATCCTCTTTACCTTATAATGAATTATTTGATGCTTTTCATGATTCGTATGATGAATTTAAATTAGCTGGTAAAAAATTATAAATTGTTAAAAAAAGATCAAGCTTCTCTCTCTATTAAATTTAAAAAATTAAAAAATTAAAAAATGAGCATGACAATTGCATGTTAACACCGTGCCGGGAGAAAGATCGAAGCGACGTCACCTGGGCAATGTCGCCCCTTTTTTTAATATATTAATATTTAATATTATATTATATTATAATAATATTTTAATGTATCGAGCGATACGCATTGTGCGTACCACCCAATACCGTGATAATCTCGATACACTGGTATAAACTGGTATGTAAAACCTTGCTTGATAGTAGATGCTCATCACAATTTTTAAAACTCGCTAGCCGAGACGAAGGGTATATCACATTCAGAGATAACAAAGGAAAAATTATTAGCAAAGGAAAGGTAACAAGTCAAACCTTTTGATTGAAGATGTTTTATTAGTAGATGATTTAAAAACACAACCTACTAAGCATTAGTCAACTATGTGATAAGGGTTATAGCATCAATTTTGAGTCTAATGCTTGCATTATAGAGATACCTCATAAAAACATATCAATGATTGGCTTAAAAACTAATAATATGTACACTATTGATCTTGATGACTTCTGTGATGGAATTTATTTTTCGGCTTTAAACGATAATGCATGGCTTTGGTATAGAAGATTAGATCATGCAAGCATAAAACTAATTTCACAAATCATAACTAAAGAACTTGTAAGAGGTATACCCAGAATTAAGCTTGTCAAAGACAGTTTGTGATGTATGCCAACTACGTAAACAAACCAAGAGTAGTTTTAAATCTAAAAATCAAGTAAGCATCTTTAGACCACTACAATTGATCAATACGGATTTATTTGGACCAATTGATACCACAAGTATAGGAGGTAGTAAATATGCATTTGTAATCGTTGATAACTATAGTCGATTTACTTAGACATTCTTTTTGGCTTATAAAAGTGATTACTTCAATTTTTTTAAAATTTTCTAAACTAGTTCAAAATGAAAAGGATTTTATAATTTCGACTATTCGTAGTGATCATGGTGGTAAATTTAAGAACCATGATTTTCAAGATTTTTATGAGTTAAATGGGTATAACCCACATTTTCTCCACTCCAAGAAATCTGTTACAAAATGGAGTTATTGAGAAAAACATAGGAGTTACAAGAGATAGTAAGAACTATGTTAAATGAACATAACCTACCTAAATACTTTTGGGCCGAAGTCGTTAACAGGCATGTTATGTCAAGAACAAGGATTGACATACCGATCCGTACCGGTGTGCTGACATTTTGTTTGCATGACCAATCAAGCAGACGATAGTGCATATCGCCGATATATTAAATATATTATAATATTTTTATAATATAATATATTTAAAAATCTCGTCTCGAACTCTCTCCCACGTGGGAGAAAAAATCACGCTTAGGGCAACGCGAGCGACGGCAAAGGCAAAGGCGGCGATAACTCGAGGGCGACCCCGGGCGGAGTCGCCACTAGGGCGATGCGAGGTACTTCTCCTCTTCTTCTTCTTCTTCTTCTTTTTCTCTTTTTCTTCTTTCCTTTTCTTCCTTAATCGACCGCCGACGGTCGATTTCTCCTTAAATCGACCACAGACGGCGGAAATCGACCGGCCGATCTTAGCTCGCCTAGCGCCGATCCGCTCGGTCAACTATCGAACCGATATGGCAAGCAGACGGTCTTACCGCTCGATAAGGAAAACCTTAGTCAAGAACAGGGTTCTCGTAAGACCACTACTTTCTAAAACTCTCTATAAATTGTGAAATAATAAAAGACCCAATATTTTATATTTCAAAGTTTTTGGTTATAGATGTTTTATTTTAAATGAAAAAGATATCGTAGGAAAGTTTGATGCAAAATCCGATGAATGCATATTTCTTGGATATTCCTCTATTTCAAAAGCTTTGGTTATTAAGGAATCCATCAATATTGTTTTTAATGAGTTTCTCGAATTAAAGAAAACTGATTTTAATGATGATTTTGATTTTAGTATTTTAAATTGAATAAAAATTATTCTCTCCCAAGCAACTTGGACGCATCTACTTCCAAAGTATCCTTACCCAAGGAATAAAAGTATGTAGATGCTCATCCTAAGGAGCTAATCATTGGAGATATATCAAAAAGTGTTCAAACTCGTTCATCATTTAAAAATTTTTGTGCTAATGCCACTTTTTTATCTTAAATTGAACCAAAATGCATTAACGATGCTCTAAAAGATGATTTATGGGTTTTTGTAATATATGTGGAGTTCAATTAATTTAAAAGAAATAAGGTATGGACGCCTGTTCCTAGACCTAGTGACCATCTTATAATTAGCACTAAATGGGTTTTTAGGAATAAACAAGATGAATCTGATATCGTGATTCGAAGAAAGGCTAGATTAGTGGCTAAATGTTTCAACCAAGAAGAAGGTATTGATTATGAAGAAACCTTCACTCTTATGGCAAGACTTAAAACCATAAGGATGCTTCTTGTCTATGCTTCTTTTAAAAGTTTAAAATTATTTTAAATGAGTGTCAAAAGTGTCTTTTTTAATACTTTTATTTCCGAAGAAGTTTATGTTGAACAATCATCCAGATTTGAAAATAATCTTTTTTCAAACTATGTTTTCAAATTATCCAAGGCTCTTTATGGATTGAAGCAAGCCCCTAACGCTTGGTATAAGAGAAGGTATTGATTATGAAGAAACCTTCACTCTTATGGCAAGACTTGAAACCATAAGGATGCTTCTTATCTATGCTTCTTTTAAAAATTTAAAATTATTTCAAATGAGTATCAAAAGTGTCTTTTTTAAGACTTTTATTTCCGAAGAAGTTTATGTTGAACAATCATCCAAATTTGAAAATGATCTTTTTTCAAACCATGTTTTCAAATTATCCAAGACTCTTTATGGATTGAAGCAAGCCCCTAACGCTTGGTATAAGAGACTTAGCTCTTTTCTTATTCAAAACAAGTTTTTAAAAGGCAAGGTCAATACCACATTCTTTATTGAATATTTTGAAAATGATTTTCTTATTACTTAAATTTATATTGATGACATTATTTTTTGTTCTACTAATGGATCTTTATGTGAATCTTTGCCAAAAGAAGAGCCAAGAATTTGAAATGAATTTAATGGGAGAATTAATATTCTTTTTAGGATTACAAATTAAGCAACTTAGTGATGAAACCTTTATTAGTCAAATTAAGTATGCTTTAGATTTATTAAAAAGATTTTACATGGATAGTGCTAAGGCCATTAATACACCAATGAGCACTTTTGCAAAAGTAGATATGGACAATGAAGGTGAATGCTTTGATCAAAAGACTTATCAAGGAATGATAGGGAGCTTATTGTATCTTACTGCAACTAGACCTAATATAATGTTTACTATTGGACTTTGTGCAAGATTTCAGTCCAATCCCAAACAATCTCATTATAAAGCAGTTAAAAGAATTTTTAGATACTTAAAAGGAACTTCAAATCTAGGATTATCGTATCCGAAATATGAAATTTTTTATTTGATTGCTTATGCTGATGTCGACTTTGGAGAATGTAGAATAGATAGAAAAAGTACCTCTAGAACCTGTCAAATTTTAGATCATGCACTTGTTCTTGGTCTTCCAAGAAGCAAAACTCTATCGCATTATCGATAGCCAAGGCTAAATATGTTGCGGTAGGTGCATGTTGTACACAAGTGATATGGATGAAAAATACTTTAGAAGATTATGGACTTTGTCTTAAAAACATCCCTATAAAGTGTAACAACACTAGTGCAATATGCTTGTCAAAAATCCTATTCAACATTCACGAACCAAGCATATCGATATTAGATATCATTTCATTAGGGACCATATATGCAATCATGATATATCTTTGGAATTTATTTATACAAAAAATCAGCTAGTAGATATCTTACTAAACCATTAGGTGAGGAACAATTTGATTTTATTATAAGGGAATTAGGCATGTTAAACCTGAATGAATGAATCCCAAAAAAAAGGCGAGGCCCGACGGAAGCAGCGAAAGACCAACGATACCACCGTCAGAACATTCTGTCCAGTGGCGGTAGCACCACCCAAGCTGGCGATACGACCGCCAACAACATAGCCCTAACCTATTTAGTCAGGGCCCACGGTCGAACCGCCCAAATCAAACCTCTAAACTCCTCTCCTCCCCTCTCTAAACCCTCCTCACAAATCCTTTCATCCTCTTCTTCCTCCATTTATCCTCTTCTCCTCTCTTCTTCCTATCCCCAAACCCTTCTCACATCTGCCCCTCCCTCTTCTTCCTTCTCTCTTTCCTTTAAAGCCCAAGAATACTCATCCCTCCTCCCTCTACAAGGCTAAAGATCAAGATTAGAGTTTAACCAATTCTCTTGGTGATCAAGAGAGAGGCTTAAGGTAAGGGAACCCCTAAATCCTCCTTCCATTTCTCAAGTTTTAGTTTAGTATTATGCTTATCTCATAAACTACATATTGTAGTATTTATGGCACCTAGAAGATCCTCAAGGGACAAAGGAAAGAGGAGAATAGATGAAACCTATGATACCATTCTTTTTGACTCCCACTAACATGCCCTTAAATTTTCAAACTTAGAATCTAGGAACGTCCACAAAGGAAAACATGTAGATCTAGAAGTCTTGGGTGATTTGGAAACAATTCAATGGTTTGCCAACTTAGATGTCCTTTCAATTCTTTAAATTAAAGAACCTATATATCCTAGACTTATGAGATTATTCTATAACAACTTGCAAGTAGATGAACATGAAAGAGTATCCACCTATCTTTTAGGACATCACATACCTATTACTGATGGTACAATTTGGAATCTTATAGGAATTTCTGAAAAAGGACAAGGTTGCTTCTTTAGAGAACAATGGGATACCAAGTTGGTTAGGATTACATATTCTGAGGCAATTAATACTGTTTTTAAAAATCCTAACTTATCTACTGTTCCGAAAAGTTATGAGCATATGCTACCATTTAACTCAAGACTACTTCATCATATCATGATTAGCATTCTGCTTTGTAAACAATACCATCAAAATGAGGTAAATACGATGGAAATAGCTACCATGTATTGGGTTATGAAAGGACATGATAATTGCTTTGGATATCTGATACGTCAAAACATGATTGATATGTCTAACAAAGTTATGATGCTTCCCTATGGTGGCAAGATCACTGGGCTACTACTAGCACATGACATAGCTGTCCCACCAAATAAAGAAATTATGAAATTAGATAGATTCAATATCATCAACAGAAACCTATTAAGAAGACTGAGGCGCATTGTAATGAATGAAATTTGGACTAGATTACCTAGGACAACTAATCCTCCCCCACCTGAACCTGAAACACCTATATATAGGGGTAGTCCTCCTCCTCCTACTAGTCCCTTTAAGGCAAGATCTCCAGCAGCTTCAGCACCCTCTTCATCTTCTGATTCAATAGCAGCCAGATTGGATCACATTGAGCTTCGTTAGGACCAAATTTTGATTGAGATGCAACAGATTCATCACCGTCTTGATACTTTTGATGCACATTTTCATCAGTGTCTTAATACTATTGATGCACATTTTCATACTATATTTAGGTATTCTGGATTACCACCACCTGAGTAGCTTGTATTTTTCTCCTTTTTGTTGATGAAAAGGAGGGGGGGAGTAATGATGATGTGAACCAATGCTTAATTGTTTAGAACCTTAACTCACTCTTTGATATTAAGATGACATTTTCATGTACTTTGATGCATACCGAGTAGTACGTATCAGTCCACCAGCTAACCGGTACACGGACCGTCCGCTACCAGGTGGTACTGCCTAAATCGGTTGTCGATGATCAATTTTGGCCGTCGGTGGTTGATTGAGAGAGAAATAAAAAAAAGGGAAGGAGAAGAAGAGGAGAAAAATACCTAGCGTGCTGCTCTTCACCAATTTCCCCGCGCAGGTCGTCACGTAATTCGTCGCCCGCAGGCGAAGAATGGCCGGTAGGTGATTGCTTCTCCCCGCACGAGGAGACGTTCCATCTCCTCGCACGAGGAGAAGGATCGAGGCAACGTTGCCTCGATGACATGCCTATTTTTTATTTTTTAATATATATATTATATTATATTATCTTTTATAAAATATTATATTATATTCTATTCTATTATACACAACGGTATGCACTGTGCATACCGCTCAGTACCGAGTACCAAACCGCACCGAGATAAACTCGGTACGCCGGTACGGATCGATACGGTGAACCTTGCTTTGATGTACTCTTTATGACATTTTGATGTACTTTAATATACTCTGTGTTATTATAATGACATTATGATATGCTTTGATATTTTGAAATTATGATTTGATCATACATGGTATAATATACTTTGATGTTTTAAAATTATGATTTGATCATGCATGGTATAATATACTTTGATGTTTTGAGATTATAATTTGAAATTATGTATGATTTTATGATGCATGCTATGAAGTGAAAGTCACTCTTCCGAATTCAGAAGTTATTAATCCTTTTGAATTCAAGTTTGCTTTATTTTGATATGGCATATAGATAAGAGGAGTTTAGTTAAACTCCATCATCAATTGACTGTCATCACCAAAAAGAGAGAGATTATTGAATCTCGGATTTGATGATGAAATCAATTGATGAAGTTATGATATAATCTATGTTCAAGAAAAGTGATATAGGATAGTCTCCGATCGTGAGAAGGCAAACCGATTGAAGCAGAAGAATCAGATGTTGGGTCGGAGTTAGAGATCGGGCATCGGGCCGAAAAAGTCGAATATTGTGTCAAGATCGGATGTTGCGGGAGTCAACATGTTGATGCATCAAGCAATACGCCAAAGGAGAGCATGATGCACCGAGAGTTCGAATGAACTAATGATGTACTCTTTATGACATTAAGATGTACTTTGATATACTCTTTGTTATTATAATGACATTATGATATGCTTTGATATTTTGAAATTATGATTTGATCATGGATGGTACGATATATTTGATGTTTTGAAATTATGATTTAGTCATGCATGGTATGATATACTTTAAAGTTTTGAAATTATAATTTAAAATTATGTATAATTTTATGATGCATGCTATGAAGTGAAAGTCACTCTTTCGAATTCAGAAGTTATTAGTCCTTTTGAATTCAAGTTTACTTTATTTTGATATGGCATATAGATAAGGGGAGTTTAGTTAAAACTCCATCATCAATTGACTATCATCACCAAAAAGAGAGAGATTATTGAATCTCGGATTTGATGATGAAATCAATTGATGAAGTTATGATCTAATCTATATTCAAGAAAAGTGATACAGGATAGTCATCGATCATGAGAAGGCAAACCGATTGAAGCAAAAGAATCAGATGTTGGGCCAGAGTTAGAGATCGGCCATCGGGCCGAAAAAGTCGAATATTGTGTCAAGATCGAATGTTGCGAGAGTCAACATGTTGATACATCAAACAATACGCCTAAGGAGAGCATGATGCACCGAGAGTTCGAATGAACTAATGACATGCCGGACAACACAAGATCTATGTTTTTGTAATCGTTTATGTCATGATCGTCATAGTTTAAGACTTTTATGTCTTAATTGAGTCAGTTTTGGTCGAACCATGCTAACTCAATTAAGGGGTCATTGGGCCTTAATTAGGATTGATTTATATCTATTGGAAGGCCCATTTCAGTGACCTGATGTCAGATCTAGCAATGGCACTACCAGATCAGGCGGTGGAACTACCTGTGAGCTGAAAAAGTATAAAGTGTACTTTTCCATAAGCCAGGTGATAGTACTGCTTATACTAGATGGTGGTACCGCCCAAGCAGGCAGTACTACCGCTAGAACACAGTCTCCAAGACTGTCAAGTGATAGTTGTACCACCCATTAATTGCGGTGGTACCACCCGTACCCGGAAAATACGGGAATTTAAATTTTTGGCTTCAACTTTTGAAGTCATTTGGTATGTTTTTAAATACCCCACTCATTCTTGTTTGAGGGAGCAAGAACTGAGATCAAAAGCTTGTGATTCTAAGTATGACGTTGTTGTAATCTCTTGAGAGTTTGCCTCCTCTTAAAAGTTTAGAATTCATTCTAAGGGAGGTGTGAGACTTGTAAAGGTTCTCTCCTAAACTTATGAAAAGGAGAAAGGGTTGTAAAAGGATAGTTGATCTTCGCCCATTGAAGGAAGATCGTTAGTGAACGCCAATGGCCTTGACGAAGGAGGAATCGGGAGGGGATGTAGTTCACGACGATCGAACCACTATAAACTCGGTGTGCATTTCCTTTTATGCTCTTCATTATTAGTGCTTTTTGATTTAACTACTTATAACACTTTTCAGGTCAAAGCACACTTTCAATATCAGTTTTCATCAAACAAAATTTTCAAATCAAGGTTTTTTTACGAAAGCACTAATTCACCACCCTCCCCCCCCCTCCTCCTCTAAGTGCCAACACGATCCTAACAAACAGAACGTAAACCAAGAACTGCTCAGTATGTTTTTCTTGCTACTCATCCACACAAAAGCGTACAAATGCTATCATCATCCTATAAGAAAATCTTAAACAACTTCCTAAAGCATGGTTGAACAGATTCACGAAGGTTGTGATAATGTATAGATGTAGACAAAGTCATGGTGACCACACACTCTTTACGAATAGAAAACCTCAAATAAATTGGCTGCTTGAATTGTCTATGCGGTGACATCATTATGATCCAACAAGATGAGATTAAGAAGCTCAAGCAGCATCAAGCAAATGAATTTAATATTAAGAATTTGAGGAAATATTCCCTGAAATAGAAGTTGCATATTCCAGACAAGGCACTTTCTTGTCCCAACACGTATACTCTGGAACTACTCAAGGAGACAAGGATGCTAGGTGGCAAACCTGCGCATTGCGTAATTGACACAAATCACAAGTTATGAGATGACCCTAAAGAACTCGGTAGCCAGGAAAGGAACCAAGGACTCGTTCGAAGGCTAATTTACCTTATTCAGACATGAATGGATATAGTATATGTGTAATTACTCAATTTATGCATGTACCATGCGAAAAGCATATGGAAACTGGATACTAAAAAATTTAGGTCCTTTGGGCTCTGGGAAAGGAATTCTATGGAGAAAATTAGGAAAGCGCAAGTAGAAACCTATATTGATGCAGCCTGGGTTGGGCCTGTCACATACCAAAGATCCCTAGTGGATATTGTACTTTCGTCAGAGGCAATCTTATTATATGTTGAAGCAAGAAGTAATATGTAGTTGCCAGATCAAGTGCTGAGGCAGAATTAAAATAAATGGCTCAAGGCATATATGAGTTGAGCAGGATAAGATTGATTCTTTCAGATTTGGGGATAAAACTGGAAAGGCCTAATAAATTGCACTTGACAACAACAGCCCTGCTCATAATCTAGTCCACCATAACCAATTAAACATGTGGAAATAGATCAATACTTCGTTAAAGAAAAAATGAAAAGAGGAGAGATTTGCACTCCTTATGTTACTCCAATCGACTTGCAGATTTTCTCACTAAAGGGTTGCCAAGCTCTACTTTCCAATTTATTCTAGGCAAGGTGGGATGGAGAACATCGTTCAACCAGTTTGAGGGAGAGGATAGATATTGCTTCCTTTTTTTTTTTTGCTTCTTGTTTGATATTCTAATATTATCTCTTTCCTTCGTATTGATTTGCTAGATATAAAACCTCCCATAATATTGACTATACAATCTTAGTAGTTTCCTAGAATAGCTCTCAGAGACTTGTAGATATACCCAAGGTGTAATTCCTACTGGTCAGGAAAAAAAACTTATTTTATTCCCTACTCTTTATCCTCATCTTTTCTTCATTCTTTCTCCACAAGTTTCTAAATGGTGGTTCCAAGCCAGCATGACCTATGCGTATTAGGATTGTTTAGTACTTACAAAGTCATTAATAATAGAATTAAAATTGTTGCTTCGAAGACCTAAACAGTGCATTGCTATATACAGTGGCTCAGTAAACATCCTTTAAAATTGAACTACCAGATAACAAGGTGCAACAATGTTTATGTTAGCCTCTAGTCCATGGCCCATGAAGACAATGATTGTCAAACATATTGAAGTTATCACACCAACGCTATCTCTCAAATCTTAAATGATCCATGCAACACAGAAAAAAATAGAAGCATTTAGTTGGACTTACCTAGCGGTTAAACTAACTATTCCAATAATCTCCTTTAATCTTGTATTTTTGAAATTTGATTTAAGAAATAAATCAATAACCCCATCAAACCATAACTTCAATTGAATTGCTTATTGATTTAATGTCCCTAACAAACAAGCGTCAAGTGTATATCATACAGATTGGACCCGCTAACAAGTGAAACAATGCCCTACCTGTAGATACTAGGACTTCAGCTAATGAATATTCCTCCTGGATCAATTACTGAATCTTCCTAAGTATAAAAATAGGATCTTGAACCAAGGTTCTCCCTTTCACCAACTGGTATGAAATGAGCAATACATACCATGAACAGGTACGTAGACCACTCTCATTTAAAGCAGTCCAATCTGACCATTAGAAAAATTTTAAGAAAAACTTAAAGTGTGTGGTTCATGGACTACCATTTCAGTTCCGAACCACCCTCGTTTTGGGTAGTTCGGTCTGACCATTAGAAAGATTACAAAAAAACTTAGTGTTTTATTCAAGGATCATCGTTTTGGATATCATACTCATTTTGATGATTTGGTTGAACCATTATAAATAGTCGATATCGATGTGTAGATACATGATACACCAGTGGCAGTATGTACCAGTGTTTCAAAGAAGAAGAGAAAGACATAAAAGGAAAGAGTGATGGAGGAAGGAAGAGAAATGAAGAAGAGGAGATGGTTGAGGAAGAGAAAGGAAGAAGAGGAAGTGGTGGAGAAAGCGGAGGAAGAAAAGGAAATGTTGGAGGAAGAGGAGGAAAAGAGAAGGCGTACCTATCCATGGTGCACGACGAGCAATAGGTGACGATGACATGAGGCGTGTGGCCTCACACTCCAATTTGGGCAAAGAGGGCACACATTCTACAAGGCGACCTACGCTTGCATTCGAGATAAGAGGGCTCACGTTAAATGTTTAAATGGATTAGGGCAAATACATTTTATGGGTCGGAGCAAATCACCCAAAATGGGGGTGCTCGCGTGCCAATTCACACCTAGAGTGGTATTATTGCTCGTCTGAAACACGATCCTTGGTTTGAATAGGGCTCACAAATGCGAGTCCTCTTCTCGTGGGGTGCACAATATCGCTCCCAAGCCACTATTGTTCAATGCCTCTTACCTACCCATCGCTATCGCTCGCCACTCCATATACCTCCTCGATACACTTCCTTCTCCTTCTATTCCTCCTCTATCGCTTCCTCATCTTATTCTTCCTCCTCATCCTCCAACGCCTCCTCTTCCTCCACCACCTTCTCTTCTCCCTTCCTCTTCCTCCACAACCTCCTCTTCTCCCTTCCTCTTTCTTCCTCCTCTCCTCCACCACCTCCTCTTCCTCCTTCCTCTTCCTTCCTCCACCTTCCTCCGTCCTCTTCCTTCCTCCACCTTCCTCCGTCCTCTTCCTCCACCACTCCTTCCTCTTCTCCTTCTTCTTCCTATTCAAGTCCAATCCAAGGTTCATCATTTTGTACCATAACAACATACCGAGCTCAGCTTGGTACGGTACGATACAAGTATATCGAGCAGTATGGTCTAGTGTACCGCTCGATATATATATATATATAATTAGAAAAATAAAAAAAAGGGCGAGGAGAAGTTAAGGCTTCTTCTCCCCACGCGGATGAGTCGTTGAGGCTTCTTCTCCTCGAGCGGATGAGGAGAAGTTGCCGACAATGCCGAGGCCCCGCCACCTCAAACAAGGAGGCGATATCTCATCTGCGACGTCCAGCTAGGGAGGGCGGCGACGAATCAGGATCGTCGAGGAGAGCGACAGCAGATCTCCAGGTTCTCCCTCTTCTTCTCCCTCTCTCCCTCTTCTTCCTTCTCCCTCGGCTGATACCGCCCAATAGCGGGCAACAATGGTCGAAATCGATCGTTACCAACCAATTTCGAGGAATAACGAGGCAAAAACAGCCCCAATCGATGGTACCACCTGATAGTGAGCGGTCCATGTACCGATCTGCTAACAGACCGATACGTACCACCTGGTATAGGTGGTACCATTTGGTATTGCAGGCCTTGGTCCAACCAACAAGGGGTCCAGTACATGAAACGACCTTCGCTGTCTTTAACCACATATTCCTTAATATATTATATGAATGACAACTAATCCTGATAAGTAAAACATAGGTTTTCATTTCTTTTTATAAGATATATTGTATATTCAAGTCATTATGATCACTTGTATGATCATCTCTTCGTCCAAAGTTGAGTGCAATTAGATGGAGTAATGATGGCAGCCATTATGTAATAACTGATGCAAAAGCTATATTTTTATTAAACAGAATTATCATATCATAAGTTCCAACAGATCAGATCATAATAATTCCAAGTGATTGCTGCTATCTAGTTGCACATAAATCTTTGCACTCCATATGTGATACAGATAAGATCATAATACTTTCATATCATCTCTTCGTCCCTTTAGCTTCCATCAACATGATAAATTATCTACAAACATTTTATGTTATACTACAAAAAATCCTATTGTAATGAGTTATAGTCCATATGGGTAAAATCTGAAGTTGTAACAGATTTTAGCCACAAGACAAGATAAAAATTGAATAAGTCTTCAAAGTCAAGTGCAATTAGATGGAGAAATGATGGCAGCCATTCTGTCATAACTGATGCAAAAGCTATATTTGTTATTAGACAGAATTATTATATCATAAGTTCCAACAGATCAGATCATAATACTTCCAAGTGATTGCAGCTATCTGGTTGCACATAATCTTTGCACTCCATATGATCAATATTCTATAGTATCCTTAATAGCCTGTGGCTAGCCCCAGGTATATTTGTCTATCTGTGTCACCCAAATTTTTAAGAGAAAATAAATGAAGGATAATATTCCCCACAAGAACATTATAGAACCGGTTGATCCAATTCCAGCAAAACATGTTAGAAAAATCATCCCTGGAAGACTTTATAGTACTACAGGATCCACAAAATACAACTAAACCACAACTGAAACAACAGTGGATATGTATCACAAAACACCGAAGGAAAATGTAAGCAGAAAACAGCCTTGAAACAACTAATGTTATGAATTGTGATCCACAGGAAAAGGTGTTTGACTATAACTGGATATGGATGTAAATGCTTAGATTCATTAGTAACAAATATATCTGTTCCATTTTACAGATTAAGAGTAACAAATTTCACTTATATAACCAGAGAAATTGTCCGAAACAATTGTTTCATGCTATTCTTTTTTAGCTCAATTTTGATCTTCTCTATATAGAGAATTAAGAAGTTCACAGAAATACTTAAGGGACCACTGAAGGTACAATTTTTGCTGAAGAAGCAAAATGCCCACACTAAATCATTGAACATGACAAAGAATGGAGAGTAAACTTGCCATGGATGAAGTGGGGAACTGCATTCTTCCCAAAAAAACCCAATTGGTGTGTATTAGAACCTACCTATCAACAAGTGACAACCAAATCTTGTCCACATGTTCCATTTTCAGGAGAATCTTAAATCCAAAAACAAGTTGCTCAAATGATTCACGTACTAGATGAATATATATGATGTATTGCAAGAATGACTAGTTAATAGTACAATTAATAGACCAATATAAAGAGTGGCCTAGTGCACAAGACTCCTATCGATATGTGGTCTGGAGTGATCCTCGTACACAGCCTTCTCCTTCCAACCAAAGAAACCAGTTCCAGAAAAGCAAATAGAACAATGTAACAGACAAGCAGAAGTATTCATCAAAATCAGGCTATTTATCAATATAGAAGTATTCATCAAAATCAAGCAGACAAGAATTCCCTGTTCTTCAATAACTAATGAAGAAAGTTAAATAATATATCATGCTCAACATACAGATGGAAAAACCATTGTCTACAAACACACAAATAAAGGGTGATACTAAGCAAAGTTCAAAAGGATATTCTGAAAGAACTCAAACTAGCAATAGAAAAAGGAAACTTTAGTTGTTGCAATTATAATTCACTCACTCTAGGGAATCCAGCAATCAAGGATATGGGAACCCATCCTTGCTCGTCCATGTTCTGCCGCAAATAAACATCTTTACACAAATTACTAGAGCTGAAAAAAGCAAAAGAAAATGTTGTCACTTAAACAAGACTTCAATTATATTAAAATAATCACTAAATTATGAACCAGATATTTGCCTGAAATAGTAATCTATCTGATTCAACAAACTTGCACGCTGTGGATTGATTGCTGGGACAAACATTGCAGGAGGAATTGATGGATGAGGAACAAAGGGCACAACCCCAGGAGGTGGCTGAGTGGCAACATAAAAGATAGGAGAAGGCATATCTGAAGGCAAATTAAGAACATTGCCAATACAAATGAAACATACCAGCAGTAGAACAAAAATGCTTCAGACTATCCATTGAGACCATGGAACTCACCAGGATATAGCATGGGGTTCCCAAAAGGTTGGACTTGAAGAGGAAGGCTGAGGAATGGGGCTGCCACAGTGGGCACAGGCAGCCGGAGGTGGGGCCGGGCACCCTGTGGCTGAATGTGGACATCTCTGCCACCAGCATTCCTATGATATCCTTCATAGCGCTTGCCAGAGTTATTCTGGTGAGACCCGGCACCACCACCATTGTTCAACTTCCGATTGCGACCATAGCCTCTATGGTGATCGGCACTACCATGGGCCTGTGGTCCCAACCCACCTCCCCTGGAACCATGGTCCCAATTGGTGGTGTTCTTGGTAGTTTGGTCTAGAGGTGAGAGTTCCATGGGAGCCTTCTTATCCAGGTTCCTCTGAGGCATAGGTCCTGAAGTCGGTGGTGGTGAGAGCAACGGCATCCCACCATCGGCAGATATACCACTGCTACCACCGCCACTGCTGCCGCTACGTCTCATTGATTTCTGGCGTTCAGGTTTCACATGGTTTAGGGTTGAAGATGGACTAGGGTTTGGCTCAGGTGAGGAACTTGAAACAAAAAGCCCCTAGGTGACAATATAGAATCATAACCAAAGATTAACTAGAATAGCATTCAAGGTTTAAATCATTATGTATAGATCTTTTCAATTAAAAAGTTATCGGATTCTTTTTTACCAAATCTGGAAATCTCACCGAGGGTACAGGGAGTGGTCCATCTGAAAGGATTCTCAAAGTATCGGAAGGCTGAGATTTGGAAGCGGCCTTGGCAGATTCGGCGAGGGCGGGCCAGCAGGCGGCACCACCCATCACGGCAGCGCCATTGTGGATCGAGCCATTGGGTGGCCGCTTCCAGGCCGGTTTCTTCACTCCGGCGGTGGCTTCCGATGACGACGATGTAGCCACGTCCTCCGGCGGCGGCTCCTGGGGGAATCGATCGGAGGACACGGGGGAGGGGATCCCCGCGGCCGGCAGTGGGGGCGGAGTGAAGGTTAGGGAAGGCGGGGCGGTGGCAGAAGCCTCAGGATCACCGCCAACGACGTGAGTCCAGGGGTGGCGGGCGGCGCGTGGGGAAAGGAAGCCAGACGAGGGATCGGAGCCGGCGGCGTTGGGGGAGGGGAAGGAGGCCATGAGCTAGGGTTACCGCGAACGAGGGAGCTTCGGCGATCGGACTCAGCAGGGCAAGGAGACGGGATTGGATCGTCTTCGTTCCAAAGATTCCACGAAATACACGAAGAAAGAGAGGGATTCTCCTCCGCACGAACTCCTGCGTGCATCTCCCCTGCTCTGTTTGAGATCATATTATATAGGTGAGCGATTTCTTCGAATAAGTCCCTGACATTTTTTTTTTTCGGTAAAACGTTCTCATGTTGGATTTTTGTCGCACGATTTTTTTTCCCCTACTTTACCGTTTTAGTTATATATATTTGACTGCTTCATTTTCGCGCTCAAGCAGTGGCCAACTGACCACTAGCTCACATGAAGGCACTAGTGTATGCACTTTTTTGTTCCGTTCAGAAAGGGTTCAAGCCTAGTTCAAGGTTTATGGTTATCAAATTAATGAATTTAATATAACTTACTGGATTTGAGATGTGATTTTTTTGCTTTATTTCAAGATAAAAGAAATCTACTTGGCTTTCTCGTCCTTAGCCTTCACCTTATTTCTCCTTTATTTGTTTATTCTTGTCGTTTTTTATTCTCCTTTTGCTAAGCAGAAATCATATTTCTCATGTAAGTATATGAGAAACTTTAGTTACATATACCTCTGGTTGCTCCTTTGTTTTGATGAATATAGTAACATTACAAATGTTCTTTGGTAAACTTGGGCAGTAACTTCACTGTTTTATTAGTCCTTGAATATGATTTATTGATTTCATCAAAGAAAGACTTTCATTCAAAGTGGAAAAAAAAATTGACTTGCACTATGCTAATCACATTTTAATGTTTTATAAAATATAATATAAAATGATTAAAATGGTATGTTATAATTTGATGTCTAATGTAATTAAAACTGTAATATATTTTTATTAAAGATTATATCTTTGTTGTTGTAATTATGTTCTAATAATGTCATTGTTGAGATTATCCTCTTTCTAAAAAGGAGGATTGAACTCTAATGATCTCAATGAAGAGGATGATCCTCTTCCGGAAGAAGAGGATGATCTCATTATAGAGATGATCGTTATTGCATTTTAATGATCTCATCGTTATTATTGAATTTTAATAGGGATGATCTCATTGTGAAAATTCATGTGTTCCCTTCCTAAAGAAGATTTTTCAGTCATTGATGATATTGATAATCATACTTTTGGTAAATCATTATGTTCTGTACAAGTGGAGTGTCAGGTAGCTCACATGGTAATAATCAAAGATTGGATTTGAATAATTCATTTCATTTGATGAATATGAAACTAATTATGAAAAAGAGTATGGGAGGGATTGAAACACGAGGTCCATACATAGATTATCCTCTATGATCATTTTTAGACCTGTGAGTTTCTTAATCAATTCAATCATCCTCAGAATATAGTTTTAAACTGACTCTTGGATATCTCATATCTCTAATTATTTCATGTTTCTCAAACAGTTGGCAAAGATAAAGATGTTATGATTAATTGACATTAAGAGGGAGGGGTGAATTAGTGCAAAATAAATAGTATTCATTTAAAAACTTTCTTTCAAAAAAGTAAAAAGTAAACAATCAAAGATTTTTTTATATTTCAATAAACCTGATTTAAAGTCAATTTGAAATAAATAGAGAGATTGAGGCTCGTATCTAAATAGAGAGTGATTAAGAACAATCAAATGTAATAAGTAAAGTAATTAAAGCACACTTATATTTATAGTGGTTCGACCTCAACCAACCTACAACCACTCCCCGAGTTCTCCTTCTTGAGACACACCGGTATCCACTATCAATTTCTTTAGGTGAAGACCAAACCCTTATAATATGAGCTTACAAGGGAGACTCCTTACCAGAATTTTTTCAACTCTAACCTTACTCTCTTCCCTTTTTTTTTTCTTATAATTCACATAAGTTTTTCACAGAGATTTAATCTCAAAAATTATTTTATGGAATGCAAAAAAACTTGGAGTATTTATAGGCTCCAAATGGCTTCAGAGTTTAGAGCCAAAATTTAAACATTTTCAAAAAATTCGGGTACGAGCGGTTCATCCGTTTGCACCGACGGTGCAACCATCGAAAGCACCCTGAAAATAGGATATGGGCAGTTCAACTGCCATTAGCAGATCAAAAACCTGGGTGACGATGGTACAATCATCGCTCACCAGTGGTTCAGCCACCGAAATTTTCGAAAAAAAGGTTCCCTCTACTTTTTGAATTTTGACTTGAACCTTATGTTGACCAATCCTTTGGTCAACCAACTGAGCTTAACCTGAGCTCAATCAATCCCTTTAGTGGACCTGGTTGCCTCTTTGAGTTGATTTGGATTCTTTTTAAATCACACTTAATTCGGACTCAAACTTAACATATGACTTAAGGATTACAACCATACATGATCACCAAGTTTAATGACATCACTCTCGTAATCCGACAACTTCTAGCATTCCTTGCGAAGAGTCTCAGGTCCTCCTTCGGTGATCTCCCGACGTGTTCTTAGTGATCTTCTCAATGCCTTTGGTAAAGTCCTAGCGAACTCCCAGCAAGCTCCCATCACATCATCCAAACCTTGGCTCGATGCTTAAGCTTGATCCTTGGTCCATGTCTGGTCTGTAATTTCTTTTCACCATCATGATTAAACCTACACGATACTAATTATAGCTTAATTAATTACAATTGAGACAATAAATCTACTTAAAAACCTTTCTAACTTCCGATAAGTCTTTCGGCTACCCTTGATAATCTTCCGGTGAGTCTCGGTCTTCTTTTAGCAAACTCTCTTACGCCATCCTGGTAACCTCCCGACACACTCCAAACGAGTTTCCAACTGCATCATCCTTACTCTGTCCTGATGCATAGACTTGACTTTGGCCCATCCTTTGATTGTATTCTATCATAGTTAATCCTACATCAATCAACTCTAATAACCTTGTTAGATCAATAACATATCAATTAATTTCATCATCAAAATATGAGATTCAACAATCTTCCCCTTTTTGATGATGACAATCAATTGATGATGAGAGTTAAAACTTACTCCCCCTAAATTCATGTCATACTTTAAATAATTAAACTTAAATTCAAGAGAATCACGCACCCTTTAATTCAAGTATTCTGAGACAATCAATATTCCAAGCAAATCAAAATTTGCATCAAGTCATCAAAGCATGAATTTAAAAAAAAAATTATGCATCTATATCCAAGTATGTGCATCAATATCCATGTGTCATCAATATATATTTCTCTCCCTTTGTCATCAACAAAAAGGAAATATTAGAACAAATGATTTCAAGGCATATATGTCAATAATTTTCTCATGAAAAAATTTTCTTTTAACATGTATATATCATTTTTCTTTTGACATATATATATCATTTTTCTTTTGACATGTATGTATCATTTTTATGTTATCAATTTACTATTTCTCCCCTTTGTCATCAACAAAAAGGGTTGAAATAACTAGCAAGTAACTTTATGATATATAAGGTCATCATATGTCAATGTTTTTATATCTTTACAAAATAAATTTTGCATTGCTCCCTCTTAATAGGATAAAAATATATTTTTCTCATTAAAACTTTCTTTCCGCTTTTTTTTAAAAAAATAACAGAATAGAAATAAGATGGGGATTTGAAAATCATCATCACAAAATAGATCTAGTAAATTTCGGATCTTAAGATAATTAGGAACTATCTGTGCAATTTCAAAATTTGTAAATAAAATAATTCATGCATTCTCATGGTTTAGCATTCCTAATTCTCAACCTCAATCTTATAGATTTGAAAAGAATATTTTAAATATGAACTTAAAAATCCTTCTCGTAGCAAGTAAATCAGAAAAATAGCAAATCATCGTCTTAATGTAGATTTTCTTCTTTTTTTTGTAAATAATAAGATAGAATCAAGGAAGCGATTTTGAAAAATATCATATTGAATACTTTATATCATCCTAATAAAATTATGAGTATTATTTCAAATCATCATATATATTTTTAAAATCATCATTACATGCATGACATCATATATTATTTCACATCATCATACCTTCTCCCCCTTTGTCATCAACAAAAAAAGGAGAAGTGCAATTAGCAAGTTTTTGAGATATAAAAGCTTAGCAATTTAGCAAATTTTTAATCACTTTAGAACATGCAAGCTAGTGAATTCTTTTTCTCTTTGGGAAATGCATGCTAGCAAATTTTTTCTTCCTTTGTAATATTAAAGCTAGCAATTTTACATCATATAAGCTACCAAGTTGGCAAGTGTTACTTCTCTTTGAAGTATTAAGGCTAGCATGCTTTTGAGAATATGAAGTTAAGCAAAATTTTTGTTTCTATTGAGATTTGCAAGATAGCACTTCTTGCTTCTCTTTTAAGATGAGCAAGCTAACAAGTTTTGATCTCCTTTGTTATTGTAAAAAAGAATGAATGGTTACAATAGTGCAAAACTTTTCTCATTATATCATTTTTCAAATCATCACATGAAATATATCAAGATAAATTAACATGATGATGAGATATACAATTCATAAAGATAAATTATGAATATCAAGCGATAAATTATAAGAGAAACAAATAAAATATCTTGATTCACGCATAATAAATCTCAAGTTATCAAGATCATGATTTATATAAAAATCTCCTTTTAAATAATACGATAACACATAATAAAAAAAATTATTTATAAAAGATTTTAAGTTATAATTCTGAGGAATCAAAATCACGATATAGGTAAAAACTCATTCAATTTCAAATCATCAAAATCACTTTCAAAAGATTCAAAATGAAATAAATATACTTATCGATCTCTTGAAATGCTAGTGAATTCCTTTCTCTCCTTTGTTTTTATAAATAAGAAAGAAGAGAAAGGAGAATAATACATAAGAAAACTTCGTCATAAATTATTAAGATGTCAAGTAGCATATCATGGTTTATTAGGATATGTCTTATTTTTAGTGAATAACCAAAGGAATCATAGGAGTACAAAGAATAAAAAATCTTGACCTATAATAAATCTCAATTTATAAATATTAAGGAATCAATATCATGATTTGGATAAAAACTTATTCAAATTCAAATCATCAAATCATCAAAATCACTTTCATAGTTCAAGAGATATATAAAAAATAACATAATCAATTCATTAATCTTTTTTTAAAAAAATTATAAGATAGAGAAATTTTTAAGAAAAATGTATTCCCTTTGTATTTCATACATGCATGTCTTTATCTTTTAAGCCAAATAAAAATATGCATCATCATTTAAAATAAAAAACTTTTATTACAACAAAGATCAATAAGCCATAAATCATAAAGATCATAATACATAATTTTGAAATATAAATTTATTAAGCATGATCACTATGCATCATTAAATCATCAAGCATGGTTTCATTGAACATAAAATATATTTAATAAAAAAATAATATGAAAATCATCAAGATATACATTATTGTTTCTTAAAAGCATACATAGGATTTATCTTAAATATTAGATTTAAGTCTAATATTTTGTTCCTTTTATCATAAAACATATAATTTTCATGATCAATATAATTTTTTAAAATCACTAAAAGGAAAAACATGATCCCCCTTTTATAATGTTCTATGCTAAAATTCTATCATTCAATAATAATAATCATCAAAATATTTCTTTCATAAATTTAAATTTAGATAAGGTCTCTAATTCAATTTTGTATTAGCATGCCAAAATTAGAGCAATCAAGATTAATGAGTTATCCAAATATTCATTACTAATGATTTTATTTCAATAGTTTTTTTGCTATTACTTAGGCTAGTAAGATTTGAATGAGTATTAGATCTCAAGTCATATGTCTTTTATAAGATCCTTCATTTTTAAAATATTTATAATGATATATTTTAAATTATTAATAAGAATTTATTTAATAATAGATTATTTGTAAGGATCGATTTATAAATATGAGAATTTGTTTAAATGCTTATTGATAGGGACCTAAATGTAAAACTTAAAAGTTTGATATGAATTACATAAGATTCACATTAAGTTATAAAAAAAAGGTAATAACATGTGTCATTACCTAGTTTAAAGTAGTATCACTTATGCATATTGCATAGGTGACACATAAGCACCTTGCATGCATGCTTGCCACCTAACAACCCATATATTAGCTTAAATAATTAAGAAGAAGAAGAATAAGAAGAAGGCAAAGTCAAGTGTTCTAACCCTATCCTACATAATATTTTTCATCCTTTTTATATTAAAATTTATCCTTATTCTTACTTTGATTATGAGAAAATTTTGGAGTAAATATGAAATCTCTTTTGCTTGGTTGCTCAAGTGTGAATCTATGATATTTTAGAGACTCTGACCTGTCTGCCTTATTCAAGTTGTAACTTTTGGTACAAACCTTGATTTCAGATAAAACCTAGTTTTTTCAAAAATAGATTCATAGATCTTTCTTTTAAAACTAAGTTTGAATAATTTGGAGTTAATTTACAACCCCAAACATTTAATTAAATTGAGCATATGAAATATGTAAAATATAATCTATAGCTTCTGTCCTTTCATCATTGGATTACTTATATCTCCCTGTTGGAGTCTCTAATTCATGTAAAAATTAATTTATTAAAAAATAGGCTCATAAATCTTTTATTAATACCTGAATTGAAAGATTTAGAGTCCAAGTAACTATTGAAATTTCTATTTTGTTAGACCTTATAGATACTGTAAAACATGGATCATAATTTCTGACCCTTGATTGCTAAATCATCTATAACTTTTTATAGAGACTTCCAATTTATATGAAACTTATTTTATTTAAAATTAGATTGGTTTAGCTTTCCAAAGATACTCTTTTTGAGTAATTTGGAGTATATTTGATTATTCAAAATAACTTTGAGATGTACCTTCTAAATTCTTCTAGAATAATAATTGTATCAGTTTTGCCCATTTTTGCTTCATCTATTTCAAAACTGAATTCTTTGATGCTCTTGCATTTGATTTCCTTACATATCTAAGTATGTTATTTTTTATTTGATATTACACCATATTATTTTGTTTAGACACATGCATAATTTATTGTTCCTCATGTGCTTCCAATATATGCCAATTTTATTGCTTATGTCCTTTTTATACTCTGGTGTTTGTGAGATATTCTGGACCTTTGCCATAAATGGTAAAGGGTATTATGCTTAGAGCTAGCTATTCTCTTGTCAACCCCATTGACTTCACTCAGACGTGGGCAAATGGGGCTCCCAAATGTGGGAGACTTATGTTTGGTGGTCATTCAATGATGGATGATCCACATTATGTTTATGATCTCACTACACCCTTTATGTCTTTGATATGATATCCAAATTATTACTTATGAGTTTATTTATGTGCTTTGGATAAGAATGAAATGAATGTTATATCTAATATGATATTTAAGCTTCTATTTCCTTACTTGTTCATTTGATAAGCTTTTAGATTATTCATATATTATTGATATGCTTTGAAATATAACCTATGCATCTTTGATAAGCTTTGAAATATTTCATTTGCCATTGATATGTTCGAAAATTATTTCATATGTCTTTGACACGCTCCTAAATGTTTCGAATGTCATTGTTATGTTTCTAAATATTTCACTTGCTATTGATATATTCTGAAACATTTCACATGTCATTGATATGTTCCGAAATGTCCTATGCATCTTTGATATGCTCTGAAATATTTAATGTTCCCATCGATATGTTCTGAAATGTCCTATGCATCTTTAATATGCTCCAAAATATTTCGTATTCTCAATGATATGTTCTGAAATATCTTATGTGCCTTGATATGCTCCGAGTTGTTTCATACGATATTAATATATTCCAAGATATTTCACACTAATGATATGCTCCAACTACTCTTCCTCTATTATTATGATCAAAGTATGTTTTGAACGAAATGATTTGTAATTATGTATCTTACGATATGCTACCTATGGATTCTTATACCTTTGCCTTGCTACTGATATCAAGTTTATTTTTAAAACTATCATTCTTTATCTTGGATATGTTAGTCATTTACTGAGCTCTATATGCTTACTCTGTTGCTATATAAATTTTATATGTTAGCTTGTCACTTACATAAAAAGTTAAAACTGAGCTGAGATAGTGGAAAGCTATGTAGATTTTGGGCAAGTCTTGTTGGGAAATATTGTATAAGAATATTTTATATGTAATAAAATATTATAGATAAATATAAACTGATGTATCTTGTAAAGAGGTTAGAATATCTCTTAGTGTGGAATCTTTGAATATTAAGTTTTACAATCATATGAAATGGTGGAAAATGGTTGGTTTTACATTCGTATCAATTTCTGAGACTGATGGTTTTATAAGTGTGGTTAATATTTTTGGTTAAGTTAACTTTGAGTTTTATGGACTATCGAGTGATGATGTGTAAGATTTATGAACTACATAGATTTTACGAATGTATGTAAATGATCTTTGAATGTTTTTCAGTATCCTCAAATGTTAGTTTGGATCTTGGGTTCAGATTGTTGATAAATTATAATGTATTTCTGATTTATGATGGGTTCATACCTTTCGAATGCATATATATTTGGGGGAACGTGACACCTTTAGCATCTACTTTTAAAACATTACTTAGTGCTCTTAGCCTTGTTAAAAAATAACTTTATATTATGGTAATTTGAGTTTGGGTCCTTCATGATATATTCTTCCCATTTTCTCTAATGGTTTAAGGTTGTTTATGGTTCTTTTAGGAACCTAAATTAATTTATGTGGACTATAATTTCTAAATGAACACTTATAAGCAAAGTGTCTACGTTTACCACTAAAATTATATCTATTTTTGGGCAAAGAGTGTAATATGGGTCTTCTAATGAGGATAATTGGTTTTTGATGAGTCTCACTTACAATACCAATACTTTCCTTATCAATATGACCCTTATCAACATGGATCATGTTTAGAGACTCATTGTCTTTATTAAGCATTTGTTTAGTTTATTGTACTATGTCATTTTCTTATTTAATTACCTCTAGTGACTCATACTTAGAACAAGAAAAATATGATGTTGATGCATCATTAAAGGTTTCATATTGAGTATATGAAATGTGTGATGGTGATGTATCATGCATTTGTTCAAATTTACTGACTAAAGAATCATACTCTTTCTTAAGTAATTTATAAGAGTTGCTAATCATTCTAAATTCATCATAGAGCTCATGAAAATCATTTGATAATTCATCAAAAGTAAATGGGACTTTGGAGGTATCACTTACCTTATTGTTGATGGTCACAAGCGTGAGATTCTCTACTTCCTTTTGATTGTGCTCTTCATATTCGGAGTGTCTTGTCTTCTTGCATTCATAGAAAGAGTTTTTGTCCATAATTTTAAGATTATTTTTATGGTTTATATTTATTAATTTATTCAGTTTATTTGTCAAAGATTCAAAGTCCTCATCACTCGAGATTTCACTCGAGGAGTCATATGTCATGCTCAGTTCAAATTCCTTCATATTCTTTGGAAAGTGTTCTTCAAGTTCATTTTTGCAAGTCTTTTCATTTAATGATTCACTTGATTTAGTTGTGCTTTCATGTATCATTTCTAATGTATATCATATATCAAAAGTCGAATCAAAATAAGAAATCCGATAAAATTTATTTTTATCAAGTGCATAATATAAGGCACTCATAGCCTTTGTATTTAACAAAAACATTTATTTTTATAATCATTCCAATTATTTATTAGATTGGATGACTTCTCAAAACCTTATTCAACAATACACCATAAATCAAGATCTATTGAAGCCAAGAAGATACGCATTCAAATTTTCCAAGATGTGTAGTCTGTTACATTAAATATAGGAGGACTAGTAATGCATTGACCCTCATTCATGCCAAACAAAATCATTTACTCTAGTGGATGTTTAGTCCAAAGGTAAGTCCTTGCTCTGATACCAATTGTTATGATCAATTGGCACTGAGAGGGGGGTGTGAATTAGTGCAAAAGAAATAGCGCTCGTTTAAAAACTTTCCTTCGTAAAGTAAAGTATGAACAATGAAAGCTTTTTCTTATATTTTGACAAAACCAATTTAAAGTTGATTTGAAAGAAATAGAGAGATTGAGGCTCGTATCTAAATAGAGAGTGATCAAGAGCAACCAAATGTAATAAGTAAAGCAATTAAAGCACACTTACATTTATAATGGTTTGACCTCAACCGTCCACTCCCCGAGTCATCCTCCTTGAGGCACACCGGCGTCCGCTATCTATCTTCTTTAGGTGAAGACCAAACCCTATGACATGCGCTTACAAGAAAGACTCTTTATAAGAATTTTTTCAACCCTAAGCTCACTCCCTTCCCCTTTTCTTTTTCTTATAATTCACACAAGTTTTTCAAAGAAATTTAATCCCAAAAATTATGTATTGAATGTACTAAAATTTGAGATATTTATAAGCCCCAAATGGCTTTAGAATTTGGAGCCAAAATTCAAACATATCTGAAAAATCTGGATACGGGTGATACAGCCATCGAAAGCACCCTAAAAACATGGTACGGGTGATTCAATTGTTGGCCTGGGCGGTTCAACCGCTATTAGTTGCCCGAAAACCTGGGTGGCGATGGTACAATTGTCGCTCACCGGTGGTTCAACCGTTAGAATTTTCGAAAAAGTAGTTCCCTCTACTTTTCGATATCGACTTGAACCTTATGTTGACTAATCCTCTGGTCAACCAATTGAGCTCAACATGAGCTCAATCAATAATCCCCTTTATTGAACTCGATTACGTTTTTGAGTTAATTTAGATTACTTTTAAATCATACTCAATTCGGGCTCAAACTTAACATATTATTGAAGGATTACAACCATACATGACCATCAAGCTTAACGACCTCACTCTCATAATCTAACAACCTCCGGCATTCCTTGTGGTGAGTCTCACAGTCCTCCTCTAGTGATTTCTCGACATGTTTCTAGCGATCTTCCTGATACTTTCGACGAAGTCCTAGCGAACTCCCGACGAGCTCCCATCGCATTATCCAAACCTTGGCCCGATGCCTAAGTTTGATCCTTGGTCCATGTCTCATCTGTAACTTCTTTCACCGTTGTGATTAAACATGCATAATGCTAACTATAACTTAATTAATTACAATCATGACCAATAAATCCACTTAAAAATATTTCTAACTCCCAGTAAGCCTTTTCGCTACCCCTGATATTCTTCCGGCGGGTCTTGGTCTTCTTCCGACAAACTTCCTGTGCCATCCTAACAAGCTCTCGATACCCTCGGCAAGCTCCCGACGCACTCCAAGCGAGTTCTCAACAGCATTGACCTCACTCTAGCCAATGCCTGGACTTGACTTTAGCTATAATCTATCATAGTTAATCCTGCATCAATCAACTCTAACAATCTTGTTAGATCAATAACCCATCAATTAATTTCATCATCAAAATATGAAATTCAACAAAAGAAGGATGAAATTAACACTTATACTTTCATGCTGCCTTTATAGATTAAAAGTCATAGAGGCCAATATATAGCATTTAGCATGAGTGGAATCGTCTATGTACTTCACGTAGCGAGTGATCTAATCCTTGCGTGTCCCTTCCTATAGTGTGGGTAATATCATGTTAATGACATATACGATTTTCTTTACTATAAAAATGATTCTTAAATTATGGAGCCAATCCGTATAGTTTGGACCTTGAGGCGGTTGACATCAAGTGTACCACATAAGAGATTTTTGACATATTTCTAACAGACAAATATGTAGCACAGATAAATAGCATGTGACATATCCTAATAGATTTTATAAAAAATAAACTATTAAGATACAGATTTCTATCTTAATCTACTCTTATTATTTTCTAGTGAATCATATGACACCCTCGACACGTGAAATGAAAATCTTTAGTAGATTTCTAGCGGGGATCGGGATCCAATCAATGCCTTAGTGTAACTTCAAGGGACTTGATCAATCACACTAAGCCCAAAAATGTAAGCAACTCTTGTCAATAACGACTCCTTGTTATTTCCTCATTACAAGATGAGTCTTATCGAACCCTCGAGGGACTCAACCAAATATATTATGTCCTCAAGTCATCGGTGACATCTTTATGTCATAGGTAAGATATTGAATCACAATATAGGTGAGCCTCAATGGATTCAACTAACTCAACCTACATTAGGATTCAATTTCTTTATATAACGATGGAAGGCCATATGGGTCAATCTAATTACCTTATGTTTATCGACTTAATATTATTGTAGGATGAGATTTTGACTCGATCGCTTGATATAACGTGTCACATACATATATATTTAATATATATCTATATCACATGCAAATATATATACATATCTAGTAGGTGTAGAAGCAACCATATATCACATATACATAATCATATCGGATGATCATGTACCATAACATAATGTGATCAAGCCTGAGCCAATAGGCCCAATTACTCACATCAGGATCTATGTGTGCATCGATGCATCTCCATACCCTGTGATCGTCGATCTTATAATCATCAGTTCCATTAGCACCATAGCACATCTCAATGCATCATGATTGTCCGAATAGGTCTCATTGCCACCTCTTCGCTTCTATCATGCATCCTTGTATAATTACAATATAATCACAAACACGCAACCCCAATAATAAACAAGAAAAATAGATAAGCGTATGCTCTAATAATAATAATAATCACATACATCATATCACACGGTCCATGATCATCCGTCCATATCGTACATCATATGTATACGTCACCATGTAGGACTACTAAATAAATAATAATTAATTAACTATTCAATAAATTATTTTATTAGATTTTAGGATATCCTACCATAGTGTGCCCCACATGGTAGGAAAAACCCCTATGTGATTGGGAAACCTTAGTCACTAGGGACACCCCTGCAGCTAAGAGTCCCTAACCACAAGGCAGCCTTAGGTAGTCAGGAAACTATTGGGAAACTAAGCGGGAGTATCATATGCGCAGTAAAAGATCAAAACAAAATCGATTTCTCATGTAGACCAAATCGTCGTACAAATATTAGTATGCGAAAAACCATAAAATCGATAGCTGCAACAAGTAAGAGATTATTTATCTAGAGAGATCGTATATCCCTAAATTTTTAATGATATCAAACGTCCTCCTCTTTAATGATATCCACATGATAAATCATTGCAGTGATACTCCTCCAATCATAGCCATAAATCTCGTAGCTCTTGCGTAGCTTCTCATAACAAAGGTAGAAAAAGATCCTCTATCTTCTTCACTTTCCTCTCACATTAGAGGGGGGCTGGTCGGCTAAGAAGGTGAGGCAAAGGAGGAGAATAGGAGGGGATGACCAAAGATGTAGCCTTTCAACTATGTGTCGCCCCTACCTCTTATTTATAGAGAGCCACCAAAAACCATAGAGATCATGTTTTAATAAGTATTGATCTCCATCCAATTATTCACTAATCTTAGATTATTGGATCTCTATCTAATAATCTCAATTGGCCTTTAATTGGCCCTCATACAGGGAACCAATCAATGTTGGGTCTCATCCAATAAGAACAGGGGCTAATTGGATAACTCATATTCAATCATCTATTCGCTGAAGCATCTACCATATATGTGTGACCCTCTAGGCCCAATACTGAGCTAGCTATAAGTCTTTCCTATCAGAACTCCTCTAACCCTATGAATTGTTATCTCATAATAATTCACTCGACTCATCAACTATGGATGTACTAGGATACCACACCATAGTCTCAGATAGTACAAAGATCTTTTCCGTTGGACCTGTCTATCCTCAGTTACCATGTATCTATATCTCTCATCCATCTAATATATCAGAGATCACATTTTAGGCATGGTATTATCAGGCTATATACAGAATCCGTCCGGGTATCGCTCTAATCATATTTTCTCAGAGAACTCCTCTATCAATCTGAATGACCTTGACTGAGGATTTGTCCAAGCAATAACACATGGGATATTTATCTTATGATACCTAGAGTAGATGATCCCCTATTGATACTCAAATGTCTTTGTAAGGTTGGCTATTAATCTCGATAACCAATTGTATTAGATATGAAACTTTATAAACCTATAAGTTTGGTGTCAAAGAAAGGAGTACTCAAACAAGACATTCTTGGTGTCTTAAGTCTAAGGACCATACACATAATGAGAACTACGGAATCACTATTTGACAAAGGTATCATTAACCATCCAATATTTTATAAGCAGATCAATCAATAAACTCATTCTCCAATGAGCACCTACACTGTATCATTAGTGTCTTCACACAAGTAGCTATGAGATCAGCTGCCTCCATCAACTGGACGAATATATAGTATACAGTCTGTCTGATTATCTCGATGTTCCTCTTGAGCAACCTATGACTAGGATTAGGATCTGTGTTTAAAGGTGAATCGGTCTCACTATCGTGATATTATCATGATATAATTCTCACTGCACAGAAAATATGATATCAAAAAATATATATTTAAGATAGTATAATGTGAGAATGTGCTAATAATTATGATGCATAAAGATTGTATAACGTGTCACATGTGTCATCATTCATGTGATTGGCTTGCAGGGCACTTGTAACCAATAAAAAACTTAGCCCTCAAGGTATCCCTTACAGCCATGAGACTTGGCTAAAATCTGACATGGGAGGCCAGTAAAGCTTCGACCACCATCTATATCCTACAGCAAGGAGTCCCCGACTGTAGAGTCACCACCTACAGTTGGGAAACCCTAGCCATCAAGGGTTGCCATGTAAATAGGACTCCTTGGTCACATGGGGGGGTTGCTGTTGGGCTAAAATAGTATGGCTGCTCTCAATTTACAGTAGGTGGCTAGGTCGAGAGCCTCTTATAGGGCTCTCGGCCAAGGTTGTAAATAGCCTTCGATCGAACCATAGGGCAATAATAGTTTCTGCCTTTTTCTCCCCTTTTGTGCTAACAATTTTGACATCAAAATGCATCTCCAAAGCACCTTTCAACAATGAGAATGAGTGTTGTTCAGATCTTAGAACTACGATAAATTCGTAGCAATAATGCATAAAATTATTTTGTGCAACACATCAATAAATGTAGTTTAAAAACCAATCATCGTACAACAACCTGACTCTAATACCACTGTTGGAAAATCTCTATTGAATCTCGAATTTTGATGATGAAATCAATTGATATGTTATTGATCTAACAAGGTTGTTAGATTTGATTGATGCATGATTAACTACAACAGATTATAATCAGAGGATTGGCCAAAGTCAAGTCCAAGCATCATACCGGAGTGAGGATGATGCAGTTGGGAACTCGCTTGGAGTGCATCGGGAGCTTGCTAGGATGGTGCAAGGGAGTTCGTTGGAACAAGACCAAGACTTACCGGAAGATTACTAGGGTAGCCAAAAAGCTTACCGGGAGTTGGGAAGGTTTTTAAGTGGATTTGTTAGTTATGATTGTAATTAATTAAGTCATAGTTAGTATCATTAAGATTTAACCATGATGGTGAAAAAGAGTTACAGACCCGACATGGACCTAGGATCAAGCTTGGGCATTGGGCCACAGTTTAGACGATGCGGTGGGAGCTCGCCAGGAGTTTGCTAAGACTTCACCGAAGGTATTAGGAAGATCGCTAGGAACACACTGGGACATCATCAGAGGAAGATTGTGATACTCACCACAGGGAATGTCGATGGTTGCCAGATTGCAGGAGTGAGGTTGTTAATGAAGCTTAGTGGTCATATATGATTGTAATCCTTAAGTCGTAGGTTAAGTTTGAGTCTGAATTGAGTGTGATATGGAAAGAATCCAAATCAACTCAAAGAGACAACCAGGTCCAAAAAGGGGGACTGATTGAGCACAAATTGAGCTCAATTGGTTGACTAGAGAATTGGTCAACATAAGATTCAGGTCGGGATTGGAAAAGTGAAGGGAATCACTTTTCTAGGATTCTCGTCGGTTGAATCGTCGGTGAGCGACGGTATAGCCGCCCAGGTTTTCGGGCGATTGACAACAGTTGAACCACATAGGACAATGGTTGAACTGCTAATACCATGATTTTAGGGAAGCTTTTAGTGATTTAACCATCAACGCCGATGGTTATACCGCTTATACTTGGATTTTTCGAATATATTTAAATTTTGGCTCTAAATTCTAAAGCCAATTGGGGCCTATAAATACCCTAAGTTTTCTTGCATTTCATACAATAGTTTTTTAGATTAAAATTTTGTGAAAAACTTATGTGAATTATAAGAAAAAGAAAAGGGGAAGGGCATGAGCTAAGAGTTGTAAAATTCTTTTAAAGAGTCTCCCTTGTAAGCTCAATTGTAAGGGTTTAGTCTTCGCCCAAAGAAGATCGGTAATGGACACTAGTGGGTCTCGAGGAAGAGGACTCGGAAGTGGACGTAGGCTAAGATCGGTGTCGGACCATTATAAAATCGTAAGTGTTCTTTATTTGGTTTATTCTATACTTTCAATTGTTCTTAATTAGAAAAGAAAGAGCATCATCTTTCGATTATATATTTTTTAAATCATTTACTTATTCTTCTTTAAGTTTAAGAAATGCTTCTGATTTACGGTTTTGCTCCAAATGTAAAGTTTTTCTTAAACCATAAATTTTTACACTTGCACTAATTTAGCAGTCCCCCCCAAGTGCCAATTGATCCTAACAATCTCAGATTGGGAATCATATGCATTGTGAAAACTAAAACCAGAGATTAGATTTTTCAAAGAAAATATTAAGGCATCGTGCAAGGATTGGTGTATGAGAAACCAAAAAATTCAGCATAATGTATATTATATATGATACCTAGGGAGATCGTATATCCTTGTAAAATCGCAGATCCAAAAGAGAGGATAAAGGAGAGCATATGTCCTCCTCTCTAGCGGTGATCCACATAGTGGACGCAGTAACAACGCTTCTCAAATCACTATACGATCTTCCTCTCCATGCACACCATAAGGCTATGATCTCTTCAAGAAGGGGTCAGCCCTTCTTACTGTCCACACACCCCAAACAGGGGTTGTTGGTTGAGGAGGAGAGGAGGGAGAGGCGAATAGGAGGGTAGCCGTAGAAAGCTCTAGCCTATGAGCCATAAGTTCTTTTTTATTTATAGAGTTACATGTTAGCTTAACGCTACTGGATCCTACCCTATTGGGTATTAAATCTCTATCCAATTACCTAAATCTCTTTGATTAGTGGATCTCTCTCCAATAAATTTTTATTAGCTCTATAGATATCTCATATTCGTACCTCTTCTTATCGCAACATCTACTTTATATGTGTGACTCTCTAGAGCCGAGCTGGCCGTGAGTTGCACCTGTCAGAACTCCTTTTGACTTAAACTATTTCTAACTTAGTAAATTATTATCTCATAACAATTCACTCAACTCATCGACTATGGACATACTAAGCCACTACACCGTAGTCCCCAAATGGTATAGGTGATCTAATCCATTGGATATGTCTGTCCTCAATTACTATATATCTATAGTCTCTCATTCATCTAATATCAAAGAGATCGTATACTAAGCATGATATCATCAAGTCCATATAGAATCATATCGGAGTTTCGCTCTAATTGGATTCTCCTAGAGAACTCTTTCTCTCTCAATTCGAATGACACTGGCCATATATTTGTCTAAGCGAAAACACATAAGATATTTCTCTCATGATATCGAGAGTGGACGATCCTCTATTGACACTCAATTGTCTCCAGAAGGTTAGCTATCATTCCCGATAACTGGCTATACCAGATTTGGAACTAATAGACCCATAAGTTTGACATTAAACAATGAAGTACTCAAACAAGACATCCTTAGTGACTCAAGTCTAGGGACCAGACATATAACTGAGACTATGAAATCACTTTCAGATGTCATGTATCATTTGTTAGGATTGAGTTAGCACTAAGAGGGGTGTTGGATGGGGTGAATTAGTGCAAGTGATAGATACTCAATTTGAAAAAATTTTGCTCAAGGAAAAAACTAAAATTGGAAGTGCTTTTCTTGGAAGTAGTTAAGAGAGACTAAGTTCAATGGTAATAGTAAAGAAAAATCAAATGAAGATGCTTGTGCTTTTCAAAGAACTAGTTAAGAGCAGCCAAATTTGAAAGCAATAGTAAAGAAAAGCATGAATAGAGATACTCACATATTTTATAGTGGTTCGGTCTACCTGACCTATGTCACTCTCGGTCCCTCTTCACTCAAGGCCAATTGATATCCGCTAACGATCTTCTTTCAAGGGCAAAGATCAACTACCTCTTGCACACCTTTCTCCTTTTCATAGGCTTAGGAGAAAAACCTTTACAATTCTCCTTTTTCAGGCTTAGGAGATCAACCTTTACAACTCTTTCAACTCATCCCTTAACACACTTTGCACTTGAAATTAAAAGGGAAGCTCTCAACCAAATTCAATAGAATTTTACTAAGTTTTTTCTTCACTTTCTTGCTCAACTAGGTAAGAATACTTAGGGTATTTATAGATGCCCAATTGGCTTAAAAAATTAGAGCTAATATTCAAACATTATCGAAAAATCAAGATATAGGTGGTACTACTATCATCGCCGATGGTACTATCATCAAAAGCACTATGGGAATCTGGGGGGCGGTATACTACCGCCGACCATCGATGGTACCACTACCCAAGTAACTCGGAATAGTACTTTTTCAATATTATTTTGTACCTGAATTGTATCTCATTTTGACCTCCTTCTAGGTCAATGAAATGAGCTATATCATGAGCTCAAATCAAGTTTTAATTGGACCCGGTTTGCCCCTAATTGAGTTAATATGATTTCTCCAAAACTAACTCCAATTAAAACCCTAACTACGATATTTAAAGATAAATATAATTATAATCAATCTTCGTTGTCTGGCACATCAATCGATCTTTTGACAAACTCCCAATAACCTCCAACGAGCTCCTGACAACCTATTGGTGAACTCCCAGCAAACCTCTAGTGAACTCTCGGTGAGCTCCTATCGCATCATTCGAAGCTTCAGCGTATCCTTGATTCTTCCGGTCCAATGTCTGATCTTGACTCTAGCCCAACATCGGATTTTTCTTTAATCGTTTTACATTTTCACAATTATAATTAATCCTATATCACGTATCTCCAACACATAGGTTAGATAAAAAATTCATCAATTAATTTCATCATTAAAATATGAGATTTAACAATCTCTCCTCTTTTTTTTGATGATGACAATCAATTAATGACGGAGTTAACCTTAACTCCCCCTATCTATATTCCATATTTGAAATAGGGCAAACTTGAATTCAAAGGAAATAATCACCTTTGAATTCAAGTATAACATTTTTTAGCATTGGCAACATGTCATTATACATTATGCATCCTCATAGTTTCAAACCATAACATGTATAATTTTGAAACATTTCAACATTACTTTATGTATGATACTAACAACAAGTCACCGTTATTTTGGGCATTGCATGCATGGAACTAAAATATTAAAATTTTTAACCATTTAACCATTCATCATAATGATACCAAGATTAACATTATTTTGGGCATACCATACATGATAAAAATTTCAAAACAAATATTCATCATTTTGGTATCACATGATAAAAATTTCAAACCAAATGTCATCAACATATCATTTCTCCCCCTTTGTCATCAATAATAAGAAGTGTTCAGCATATATGTAAATTTTCAATCACTTTTGATAGGCGTAGTATACATGATAAAAATCTTAAGCCAAACATTTATTATATGTTATTAACATGTCATTTCTCCCCCTTTGTCATCAACAAAGAAAAGAAATGTTTAACATGTATTTGAAGCATGTAAGCTAGCAAGTTTCTTTCTCCCCTCTTTGTAAAAATAAGAAGAAGAAGAAGGAAGAAATTTATTCATCATATAAAGAGTCAAATCATAAGTATTACATCAAATTTCTTTCTCTTCCTTTGTTAAAAATAGAAGAAGAAGAAGAAGAAGGGAGGATTCAAGTATACCCAAGAGTCAAAGAATCAAAGATTAAAGATCAAATGGAGAATTCATTTGAAATCATTACATAAATGATCGAGTATACCCAAAAATCTAAGAATCAAAGTTCTTTTGTAAATTTCAAGAGGAAGAAAAGATGTGAAATTACCTCGCAAGAAAGCTCAATTTGTAAAAACTGAGAAGTTAGAAAAAAAATATAAGAGCAACTCATGCATTGGGAAGATTTGAAATCATCTCATGTAAATTTCAAGAAGCATCTTAATTTATAAAGACCGAGAAATTCAAAAAATATGAGAGCAACTCATGCGTTTAGAAGATTTAACATATCTAATTATCTTCTAATCAAATTGTTCCTCATTCAATGTCTTTGTTGTAAAATAATAATTTTATCTCTCCCTTTGTTATTGTAAAAAAGAATATGATATTAAAATTTTTTTTTTCATCAATGCTCTAATTATAAATGTAAAGGGATTATATAATGGAAGTCATATCATGAAGGATATCAAGAGATATCAATTTGGTGATAAAGTATACAATTCATGAATACAAGGGAGTCTTAAATAAATTATGATATGAAGGCAATCAATATCAAATTATAAATACCAAAAGTCATGATTCGATTTGACAAATCTCCTCTTAGAGAATAAAAAGAAATCTTAAAAGATCAAATAGTAAGTAAAATCTTAATTCATAAAAAAAATTATCAAATTATAAATATCCAAAAGTCAAGATCATAATTAGGATAAAATCTTCTCTATAGTAAGTTGTAAAAAAAGACATGAGAACAAATAAAAGATCTTGATTCATGTATAAGAAATTTCAAGTTATTAAGATCATGGTTCATAAAAAAATTTAAGTTATAATTTTGAAAGATTAAAAAGATAAATCATGATTCATTTGGATAATTTTCTTTAATAAAATGGAAGAATCATAGTGAACGATCTTGATTTTTATAAAAATCTCAAGCTATAAGATAGTAATTCTCCCCTTTAGTAAATGGTAAAAAGAAAATAATAAAAGTTACAAATTTTGATTCTCATAAAAGATGCCTCAAATTAATAAACAAGGGAAAGTTTATAATTTGGTTGGGAAAAAAAATCTTATTTAAATTCAAATAATCAAAATCAAGTTTATAGTTCAAGAGATTCAAAATTATCATGAGTAGATTTATCACTTTATCTCTTATTGAAAACTCGATTGAGAAATTTTCAAGGAAAAACTTTTCCTTTTTAGTTATTTTAATTGATGTGATTTATTTCTTATAAGAATATCTTTATCTTTTATGTCAAGTCCATGTATCATCTTTTAGAAACTGGAAACCAAGTTTCATTTCAAAAGAAATCATCAAGTCATTACAATAAAATATTTTTAAATATAAACTTAAATTTATTTTAATTCTAATAATTTTTTCTTGTTAAGTGAGTCTAACTCTTTAGATTTAGTGAAATGAGTTATAATATAATTGTCCTGCTCACTTTACTCTTATTTATTTTATCTTATTTCAAACCTAAATTCAAGAACAATCTAACATTCAATTATATAACCTATTTTAAGTCAATATACAACTCTTCTTAACATTTAAATCAATTATTCAATAATAACATTTATAAGCTAATAAATAATACTTAATTAGTACCAACATAATATTTAAATCATTTAACAATAATATTTATATTTAAATTAACCATCATAACATTTACAAGCCAATAATATTCAAAAGTCTAGTGATATATCATGGTTAATTTAGTAAATATTTTCTTTAGTTAATATCAAGAAGAATCGTAGGGGAAAAATTTAGACTCGTATAAAATGAGATTTATTTGGATAAATATTATTAAGAGTTAAAAAAGTTGTTTCATATACAATGTTGGTTATAGGTGCCCTGTAAGCCAATCACGTTAATGATGATATATGTAACACGCTGTGTAATCTTTTTACTTATGATTATTATTAGTAGATTCTCATATTATATTATCTATTACATATATATATATATATATATATATATATATATATATATATATATATTGTGATGTCATTGGTTCTATGCAATGAGAATTAGATCGCAATGATATCACGATAATGAGATCGAATCACCTTTAAACATGGATCCTATATATTCCCGGTCAGAGGTTACTCAAGAGGGACATCGAGATAACCGAACAAATCTGTGTACTGTATACCTGTCCATATAATGGAGGCGACTAGTCTCATAATCACTGCATGGGGACACTAAGGATATAGCACAGGTGCTCATTAGAAAATAAGTACACTGATTGATTCATTTACAGAATACTATATAGTTAATGATACTTAACGTTAGACATCGATTCAATAGTCTCAGTTGTGTGTCTGGTCCTTAGACTTGAGATACTAAGGATGTCTTATTTGAGTACTCATTTCTTTGACACCGGACTTATAGGTTTGAAAAGTTCAAATCTGGTACAACCGGTTACTGAGATTAGTAGCCAATCTTGTGAAGGCAATTTAGTATCAATAGAGGATCATCCACTCTTCGTATCAAGAGAGGAATATCTCATGTGTTCTTGCTCAGACAAATCCCTAACCAGGGTTGTTCGGATTGAGAGAGGAGTTCTACAGAAGAATCTAATTAGAGCGAGACTCGGACGGATTATATGTGGCCTGATACTACTATACCAAATATACAATCTCTGGGATATTAGATGGATGAGAGACTATAAATACCTGGTAACTAAAGATAGATAAGTCCAATGGATAAGATCCTTTGTACCTTCTGGGGACTATGACACAGTGGCCTAGTACGTCCATAGTCGATGAGTCGAGTGAATTATTATGAAATAATAGTTCACTGAGTCAGAAGGAGTTCTGATAAGGAGGACTCACGACCAGTTTGGTGTTGGGCCTAGAGAGTCATATACATATGGTGGATGTTTTAGCGAGTATAGAATAGATATGAGTTATCCAATTAGCTAATGTTCTCATTAGATGAGATCCAACATTAATTGATCATTGTATGTGGTTCAATTAGAGGCTAATTAAGATTATCAGATAGAGATCCAATAATCAAAGAGTAGTGGGTAATTGAATGAAGGCAAATACCTACAAAGCAGGATCTATTGGGAAACCTAGCGGGAGCATCACATTCGTAGTGGAAGATCAAAACAAAATCAATTTCCCATGTAGATCAAATCATCGTGTAAAAGATTGAATCGCAAGAAAACCATAAAAAAAACACACACATTGTGTGAGAGATTATTTTACTTAAGGAGATTGTATATTCCTACATTCCATATCCCGATGGAGAGGATGAAAGAAGCCAAGCATCTTACTCTCTAGCGGTATCCATACGATAAATCTCTATAGTTAAACTCCTCCAATCTAATCTCATAACTCTGTACAGAGTGAGGGAGGAGAATAGGAAAGGGTGGCCAAAGTTATAACTTATCAACCATGAGTCTCCCCTCTTATTTATAGAGAGCCACTAAAAACCCTAGGGGTCCTCCCTTAGTGGGTATTAGATTTTCATCCAATTATCCACTAAACTTGTATTATTAGATCTCTATCGAATAATCTCCTTAGACCTCTAATTGAGCCTCAAGCAAGGAGCCCATTAACATAGAGTCGCATCTAATGAGAATAGAAGCTAACTGAATCTTCATTCAATCCTCTATTCGTTGAAGCATCCACCATATATGTGTGACCCTCTAGGCCCGATATCGAGTTGGCTGTGAGTTACTCTCATCAGAACTCCTTCTGATATAGTAAATTATTATCCCCATAATAATTCACTTGACTAATCGACTATAGACGTACTAGACCGCTACGCCATAGTCCCCAGATGGTACAGGGGGATCGAATCTATTAGACCGCTATCCACAATTACCATGTATCTATAATCCCTCATCCAACTAATATCCCAGAGACTATATATTAGACATGGTACTATCAGGTCACATACGAAATCCATCTGAGACTTGCTCTAATCAGATTCTCCTAGAGAACTCCTTCTCTCTCAATCTAACTAACCCTGGCCAGGGATTTGTCTAAGCAAGCATACATGGGATATTCTTCTAGAGATACTAAGAGTGGATGATCCTTTATTGATACTCAATTTTCTTCGTAAGGTTAGTTGCCAATCCCGATAACCAGTTGTACTAGATCTGAAAATTTGTAAGTCAAAGAAATGAGTACTCAAATAAGGCATCCTTAGTGTCTTAATTCTAAAGACTAAATACATAACTTGGACTATGAAATCACTGTCTAACATTAGATATTATTAATCATATAATATTTAATAAATGGATCAATCAGCGAACTCATTCTCCAATGAGCACTTGTACTATAGCCTTAGTATCTCCACACAAATGGCTATGAGACTAGCTGCCTCCATCATATGGACGGGTACATAGTACATCGATCTGTTCGATTATCTTAATTCCTTCTCAAGTAACTTATGATCAAAATTATTTAAGATCTATATTTAAAGGTGAATCGATCTCATTATTATGATTTGATTCCCATTGCACAGAACCAATGACATCATAATATATATATGTAATAGATAATATAATATGAGAATATGCTAATAATAATCATAAAACAAAAAGATCATGTAATGTATCATATGTGCTATCACTCATGTGATTGACTTGCAGGGCACCTGTAACCAACAATCTTTTGCTTGACCAAAAGCCAATGACCTATATGTCTGATTCCCATCAGACTCTTATAATGCTAAAATACAATTTGAGCCAAGCTTCATCAGTGGATCTGCAATATTATCTTCAAATGAAACTCTTTCCATTGCTATATCTTTATGAGCTATGATCGCTCTAATCAAATGGAACCTCATCGGAATGTGCTTAGACTTTTGATAAGACCTAGGCTCCTTTGTTTGAGCGATCGCCCCGTTGTTGTTGTAGTATATAGGAATCGGCTCCATGCTACTTAGTATGATTCTCAAATCCCTAATGAACTTCTTCATCCACACCCGTTCTTTTGCTGCTTCTGCTGCAGCAATGTATTCCACCTCTGTGGTCAAGTCAGTAGTAGTCTCTTGCTTGGAACTCTTCCAACTTACTGCTCCTCCATTTATAGTGAAAACACATCCTAAGTTCGACTTGTTATCATCAATGTCAGACTTAAAAGTCAAGTCTGTGTAGCTCTCAACCTAGAGGCTACCTCCTCCATATACCAGTAAAAGATCATTAGTTTTTCTCAAGTACTAAAGGATACACTTTACTGCCTTATAATGTTTTAAATCTAGATCCGCCTGATACCTACTCGTGATACTCAAAGCATGCACTATATCAGGCCTAGTACATAGCATAACATACATGATAGACCCTATCACTGAGGCATAGGGTATCCTATCCATGTCTACCCTTTCTTCAAGAGTCTTTGGGGACATACTCCTAGAAAGCAATATTCTATGTCTCATCGGTATGAGAGCTCTTTTGGAATTTTCTATGCTAAATCTTTTTATAATGGAGTCTATATACCTAGACTGGGATAAGCCAATTATCTTCTTGGATTTATCTCTATAAATCTAGATCCCCAAAATATATGATGCTTCCCCTAAGTCCTTTATGGAGAAGTTTCTAGATAGCCAAGCCTCTACTGTAGAGAGCATTCCTACATCATTTCTAATGATTAGGATGTCATCTACATATAATACCAAGAAGGTGATAGCGCTCCCACTTGCCTTCATGTAAACTCAAGGCTCATCTTCATTCTTAATGAAGTTATCTGATCACCACATCAAATCTTATGTTCCAACTTTGGGAAGCTTGCTTTAATCCATAAATGGATCGAAGTAACCTACATACTTTATCTTGACTCTCTCTGGATACGAATATCTTTGGCTATATCAGATACATATCATCCTCTAGATTACCATTTAGGAATATTATTTTCACATCCATTTGTCAGATCTCATAGTTATAATATGCTGCAAAGACCAAAAGAATTCTAACGATTTAAGCATGGCTACAGGTGAAAAGGTTTCATCATAGTCAACCCCTTGCCTTTGACGATATCCTTTAACTACCAACCTTGTCTTATAGGTCTTCACATTTCCATCCACTCCGATCTTCTTCTTGAAGATCCACTTGCAGTCGATGGGTATGATATAGTCAAGTGCATCCACAAGGTTCCAAACCTTGTTAGAGTATATGGAATCCATCTCAGAATTCATGACTTCTTGTCACTTCCCGGAGTCTATAATCATAATAGTCTCCTCGTAGGTTTGAGGATTAACATACTGAGAGTTCTCTCCACTGATATGTCCCACATATTTTTTAGGAGGGTGAGATACTCTGCTAGACCTATGCAAAGTTGAAACTTATATGCTAGGTACCTGAACAGACTCAGACTATGGAATGGTGCTTGAGCTAGGTTCTTTAACATCACTCAACTCTAGCTCATTCCCATTCTTTCCACCAAGAATGTGTTCATTCTTAAGAAACATAGCTCTCTTAGCAACAAAGACCTTTCGGTCATCGGGATGATAAAAATAGTAACAACAAGTTTTCTTAGGTTATCCTATGAACTTATAGCATTCTGTCCTTAATTGTAATTTGTCGAGATTGTATATTTTAACATGAGCAGGACAACCCCAAATCTTAATAATCTTAAGATCGAGATTCTTTCATTTTCATTTCTCATAAGGTGTAGGCACTACCGACTTTGATGTAACTCTATTCAGAAGGTAAGCTGCGATCTCTAGGGCATATCCCAAGAATAAGACAAGTAGGTCAGTAAAACTCATCATGAACTGCATCATGTCTATATGATTCCTCCTTTCTGATACACCATTGAGCTGAGGTGTATAAGGAGGTGTCCACTGAGATAAAATCCCATTGTCCTTGAGGAAATAGGTGAACTCCGTACCCAAGTACTTTCCTTCTCGATCTGAACTAAGAGTTTTAATACTCTTTCTAATTTGGTTCTCCACCTCATTCTTATATTCCTTGAATTTCTCAAAGGCCTTAGATTTATACTTCATCAAGTACATGTGTCCATTCCTAGGAAAACCATTAGTGAATGTAATGAAGTATGAGTAACCACCTATAGCCTGAGTCGACATGGGACCATATACATCACTATGTACGAGTTCCAATAACTCAGTGTCTCTCTCTTTGGTTATACTAAAAGGAGAGTTGGTCATCTTCCTACGAAGACAGGGTTCGCAAGTTATATATGACTCATAGTCAAATGGATCTAAGTATCCATCTTTCAACAACTTTTGAATCCTTCCCTCGTGTATATGACCTAGCCTACAATGCCATAGGTATGCATTATTCACCTCATCTCTTTTCCTCTTAGACGTATTTATATTCATGATGTGTGGAATAGTGTATAACATATATAAGTCATTTATCAAGGTCCCTCTAGTGATGATCTCATCATCCATAATTATTGAATAATTATTATTTTCAAAACTAATTTATATCCACTAATTGTCAAACAAGAGATGAAAATAATATTTTTGATAATAGAGAAAACAAAATAGCATGCATTTAATGCAATAATAGCTCCATTAGGCAGATGTAGGGTGACTTTCCCAACAACAATTGCAGCAACTCTTCCTTCATTACCTATCTTAAGATCTATCTCGCCTTTGGCCAATCTCCTAGGTCTTGTCAGAACTTACAATAAATTGAAGATATAATAAGCACTCCCGGTATCCAATACCCATGTGTTATCAAGAAAATCTGACAAGTGGAGATTGATCATAAATATACCTGAAGCTTCTTCAAGCTTCTATTTTGCCTTATCTGCAAGATAGTCCTTATAGTTCCTCTTCTAGTGCCTGTCTTGGTCAGGTATTTCTTAGCAACTTTTGCCTTACCCGGTCTTTCTTTACCCTTGCCTTTCTTAAGGGTCTTATTAGCCTTTCTTTTCTTATTGGTCTTACTAATATAGAGCAAAAAGTGCAGGGCACCTGTACTAATATTGTGATATCCTTAGTTTTGTGCAATATGAATTAGATCGTGATGAGATCAAGATAATAAGATTGATTCACCTTTAAAAATAGATCCTAAATAATCCCAGTTATAGGTTACTCGAGAAGGACATTGAGATAACCAGACAAACAGGTGTACTATATAGTTGTTCATATGATCGAGGCAGCTAGTCTCATAACCACTTGTGTGAGGATACAAATGATACAGTATATGTGCTTATTGGAGAATAAGTTCACTTATTAATCCGCTTATAGAATGTTGGATAGTTAATGATATCTATCATTAGACAGCAATCTTATAGTCTCAATTGTGTGTCTAGTCCTTAGACTTGAGACATCAGGAATGTTTTATTTGAGTACTCCTTTCTTTGATGCCAAACTTATAGGTTTAGGAAGTTTTAAATTTGGTACAATCAGTTATCGAGATTGGTAGCCAATATTACGAAGGCAATTGAGTATCAATAAAGGATCATCCACTCTCGGTATTATAAGAAAAATATCTCATATGTTATCACGCAGACAAATCCACAGCTTAGGTTGTTCAGATTGAGACAGAATGAGTTCTCCAAGAGAATCTGATTAGAGCGAGACTCGAAAAAATTTTGTATAAGACCTAATAGTATCATGCCCAATATATAGTCTTTAGAATATTAGATGGATGATGAACTATAGATATATAATAATTTAGGATATATATATCCAATAGATAAGATCCCCTATACCGTATGGGGACTGTGGCGCAGTGTCCTAGTACATTCATAGTCGATGAGTCAAGTAAATTATTATGAGATAACAATTCACTATGTCACAAGGAGTTCTGACAGGTAGGACTCATGGCCAGCTTAATATTGGGCATAGAGGGTCACACATATATGGTGAATGTTTCAGTGAGTAAAGGATTGAAAATGAGTTATGTAATTAGCTCCCGTTCTCATTGGATGAGACCCAACACTAATAAGCTCCTTGCACAGGATCCAGTTAAAGGCCAATTGAGATTATTGAATAAAGATCTAATAATCCAAGATTAGTGGATAATTGGATGGAGATTCAATATCCACTAAAACATGATCTATTATGGTTTTTAGGTGGCTCTCTATAGACATAAGGTAGGGGCGGTACAAATTCTAATAGGCTACACCTTCTTCAATCGTAGCCTAAAAGCTCACAACTTTTACACAAATTCTGATAGGCTATACCTTTGGTCACTCCCTCCTATTCTCTTCTCTCCCTCTGTGCAAGAGTTATGAGATTTTAGGCTGCGATTGAAGGTGTATCGCTGCAATGATCCATCATGTGGATACTGCTAGAGAAAATGACATTTGACCTTCTTCATCCTCTTCATCTAGATTTGAATTTTCAGGGATATTAATCTCCCTAGGTAATCAATCACTCACATATCATAGTTTTTATTTTTATAGATTTTTTATATACCAATCTTTGCACCACGATTTGATATACATGAGAAATATGTCTTGTTTTATTTCTTTCGATATGCATGTGATGCTCTCGCTGGGTTTCTCGATATTTTATCCTTTTGACCTTTCATGCAGACATCAGAGAGGTGATGTCATGACATCTCTCGACACTGACCTTTCATGCCGGATCCTCGATGCGATCAAGGAGGAACCCCAAGACTACTCCCCCACGAGCAAGGTGACATGTCGTTCCAGACCAATTTTCTCTCTCCACAAGTGGAAAGCTCTCTCCACAAGTGGGAAACTCTCCATGCTAGCTCACTAAGCATGGCTCTCAAAGCTCTCCATGACAGCTCACTACACCGACGCCTCACGCCAGTTCTCCACAAGAGGAAAGCTCTCCACGCCAGCTCTCCAAAAATGGAAAGCTCTCCATGGCAGCTCACTATGTCCGCACCTCATGCCAACTCTTTATAAGTGGGAAGCTCTCCACAGTAGCTCACTATGCCACTGCCTTACGCTAGCTCTCCATTCCAACTGCCTATAAAATACCTATACTTTTAGCATTGAACCAAACCAAGCTGATTCATCACGACCTCAATGTAATAATAATACTCTATAATAGACAAATATACAATATGTTGCCTACAAAACACATGTGTTTATGTTAACAAAAAAAAATCTCTTGTAACAATTGATAACTTATCTTCATATGTGAAATTATAATATTGAAATTATAATATGGAGAGTGATATCATCATAATTAGCTAGGAAAAATCCTTCACTATTTCTAGACCATTATATTCAGATCCTAAACTTTGCTATTCAAAATCGGAATGTCATAGGTTGAGTCTTATTTGTATTTGGACATCTGAATACGTAAGTGTGTGTAAAAATTAGCGTCATGTTCTTTACATTTATCGTTTTATTATAGAAAGAGGAACATTTTATCTCAATCAATCGGAATAAACTATTCACTTGATTTGTGGATCTGTAGATAAAAATCTGTTAGACTATCATTATTTGATCCAATCTTTGTAATCTAAAACTGAAATATTAAGGTTATCTTATTTTTATTTGGATACGTAATATTTAAGCGTCTTCAGAAAACTTTAGATAGTCTACATTAATATAGGAGAAGGGAGTTAAAGAAATAACAATTTACAGATTTATTTCATTTCAATTCATCTAATATCAACAACCATATTAATCTTAAATACAATCAGATCCGTGCCTACCATGAGTTTGATTTGTATCCTTCCCTTCCTGTTCTAAACAAATAAGTACAGATAATACATAACACAAGCGATATCCAATCCAGATGTGTTTCCATGTACATGTATCCATTTTTGACCTGGGTTCGCAATTGATAGTGGGAATCCGATCCATCTTACCTTTTATTTTTATTAGAAACTATATCGAATGATCATCTTAAACGGAGTTCATGGCGTGAAATATATATTATTTATGTATTTCTACTCAAAAGGTTTGGTATTCATTTGACTAATATAACCTCTAGCCGTTAATTATACTCTGAGAATTTCATGTACTATAATATTTTTATAATTTAGAATAATTATTTTCAATGGTAATTTAGTAGTGACTAGTTCTTTTTTATAAATTAATAAATTATATATATGGATGATTTTTTAAAAAGAGCCCAAAGTTTGGGAGAATTTAGGAGAGTGCTCTAGCTTTGAAAAATTTATACAGATATCTTTAACTATGTGAAAAGATCATTTTATCCTGACATCCATTGAACCCATTGCCTTCTACTTTACATCACTGCATAGGTGTGGGCACTTATCTACACCAGTCCTAGTCGCTCATGTCACACCCAAAGAGTATCATGGGCACGAGTGTAGGTTCTCACACTAGCCTTAATTGTTTTTATCGAACCCCAAGATTATCACCGTTATGGAGTAAAGCACCCGATAAGACTGGTCTCACATAAAGGAGGGGTCAACTCACTTGCAAAGGTGACCAATAGAGCCCTCCCACATGCGTAGAGGTGAGTGGTTAATGAGGTTAACCTGTGCATAGAGGGGGCTTGCTTGTGCGGCTAAAAATCCTAATTTTTGTTAGTTTTTGGATCATTTTTGTGTGTTACACCGATCATGACGAGTAGTGCAAAACGTTAGTTATCTCAACACCTTGAAACCTCTCGAGTGGCATAGAGGCAACTAATGGGGCTAGTTTGCCTGGGAATAATTGACAGGGCCAACCTATGTACGAAGGTGTAGATGACTAATGAAGGATAATTTGTGAGATAATCAATGGGACGGCGAGTGGTTGTTGACAGAGGTAGGATGATTATTTCGAATACACAATAGTATATGAGAAATTTTTAAAGTTAAGATATTCTGTAAAAAAATTTTGAACTTAAATTTTTCTTCAGAAATTTATCATATATATATATATAATATATATGATATAGAGTCCGAAGAAACGAACATATTTCTTTTCACCGGAAGGTGAAGAAGGCAAACCATGCGTTCGGTGGGACAGCAGCGACGCAGAGTTAGTTCAATAAACCGGAGCGTATGGACGTGTTGTTCCGCCACAATGGCATGGCGGACGAGGCCTCTTCCCCTCCTCCTCTTACTCTTGTTCGCCCTCGCGCTGCTCTTTCTCCTGGAATGCAACTGCCTCAGCCTCCTTTGCCGCCTTGCCTGGAACCACTCCTTTCCTAACCTCGGCGCCCCGATAGCAAAAGCGCCTCGTATGCGCTTTCTCGGGGGAGAATCCGGCCACCGTAACAGGAAAACTTACGTGAGCACCCGCTTTTACTCCGACTCCCTCGACGGCCGTACTCCACCCGCGTCCCCCGCTACCATACGCAGAGTTCCCACCTCGAAGCAGAGGGGCAACCCTCTCCTCAAGGTCCTGCAAACCAATGCTCAGTCGAGAACGTTCGCCAAGCGAGCCGATGATTTCTTCCGTGGACACAGATCGGGGCCGCCTTGTAAAGATCGCTTCTTCATGGCCTGGATCTCCTCCTTGGAGGTGTTCGGCCCGCGGGAGTTGTTCTCCGTTGAGAGCCTATTCAAGTGCCACCCACTTGCCTGCTTGCTTATCGTCTCCAACACCATGGACTCGACCCTTGGATCTCTGCTTCTCAAACCGTTCGTCGAGCGGGGGTTTCGCGTGGCGGCGGTCTCCCCGGACTTTACCCACCTCCTGAAGAGCACGCCGGCTGCGCTCTGGTTCCATCGGCTCCGGCGAAGGGAAGTCAGAACCGGAGAGGTCCCCCTCGGCCAAAACCTCTCCAACTTGCTCCGTCTCGCCGTCCTGTACAAGTACGGCGGTGTTTACATCGACACCGATGTCATAATCCTCAAAAGCTTCGGCGGTCTCAGGAACACCATCGGAGCACAGGCCGTGGATGCAGGGACAGGCAACTGGACTCGGCTGAACAATGCCGTGATGGTATTCGACAGGAGGCATCCCCTGCTTTATAAGTTCTTGCAGGAGTTCGCGATGACCTTCGACGGAAACAAATGGGGTCACAATGGGCCTTACCTTGTCTCAAGGGTAGCGGCGAGGATTAGGGGAAAGCCTGGTTACAGTTTCAGTGTGTTGCCGCCGCCGGCGTTCTACCCAGTAGGCTGGAATAAGATATCGACGCTGTTCTCGGGGCCACGAAACCGGAGTCATTCGAGGTGGATTTCTGAAAACTTCAGTTGGGTTCGAGGAGCGAGCTACTCTCTCCATCTTTGGAACAGGCAGAGCAGCAGGATCAAGGTTGAGGAAGGCAGTGTCATCAGCAGAATCATGTTGGATTCTTGTGTTATCTGCAATCTCTCATCGTCTCTTGTCCATAAAGAGTAGGAAGAGATTCCTGCATGTCGTCTTCGTTCTCTGCAGTTTGAAAAGCTTTGAGAGAGTAGTAGGAAAATGAAGTCATGGTGGACTTCGTTCTTTGCTTCTGAGCTACGAGACCAACTAAGGCTATGCTTTTGTTGCATAACAGAGTGCTCGTTATTTTATTTGTTTGGATGATACAGGTTGTGATTCTTTTGATCGGATCAGCAATTGGGGTAATGAGGTTGCAATCCAAAATTGTTTATCAATTAGGTTTCATATGGTTTGCTTTACCAGGGTAAGTAGTTCTACTAGTAAATTGGCATGTCTTTATATCATTGACTATTGAGGGAGGAACTTGGGTAGAAAGATGAGGGTACGTGGTGAACTGCGGCGTGGGCTTTCACCAGGTTAACGTGGATTGTTGATCCGAATTCGACCTAATCAAACAGTGGTGCATACCTGAACCCGAAGATACGCCAAGTCGGGTTACTGTTAAAAGATGGTTCGACATTCCAGCAACGACGTCATGGAAGGAAGGGCTCATCGTAAATCGGCACGTGCGAACCGTAGTTTGGGGCTTCACCGACGTAAACCAAATTCTGGGAAATCGAAACCCGACCTGACCCAACAACGGATCTCGTACCTGACTCTAAGATGGTTCAACCCGGGTTGACCCAACTGGGTCCTTAACGAGATTTCCAGGCCCACGATAGACGACACTCGAGGATGAAGGAAAGCCAAACGATTGAAAAGAGAAAAGAAGAAAATACAAACAGAAAAACCAAAGCACAAATCCTTATATTTAGTTGTAGAATCAAAGACAAACCCTTCAACTTCTACAACGCACACTGGTAGCGGCGGCTCATCCTTACAGCAGCAAACAAACCATAGCACAACTGGGCATTCACAGCTTCACTATTCCGGCGTGAGAGTACGGTACCTCCTGGAGTCCATTCCGGCGTGATAAAAGGGTCCCTGGTGGATTCCTTACAGTAATCGTTAACCAGGTAGCTGCGCTGCACCCTCTTCATCGTGGCGAACTGCTGATGGATGACCTCGACGCCAGATGGCAGGACAGCGGAAGGCAGCTTTGCGGCATGGTATCAGATCTCCCTCCTAGCTTGAAGCTGGTGAACCTCATGACAAAGGGCTGGTAGCGGTAGTCCATCTTATACTTGCGTGTGCGCAAAGCTATCTACGTCGATCGGGAATAGGGCATCAGGCTCAACTTAGATCTATGCCTCAGGAATTTTCACCTCGAATTGGGAACTTAGGTTCCTCTTCCTCGAGTCCATAGCAAGTATCTTGCACGAAGGTCTCGTTGGGGTGGAGGCACCCGATGTGATCCCTCTGACGATCAAGTCAGTATCTCAAACGATTTACAGTCTTAGTGTAGAAGAGTGAGTATCATAGAGAGTGAGAGAGCGACCCCTCCTTTTCTTACCCTCAGGTAGGGGTTTTATACATACCAGTCGAAGGGTCGACAGTACCCTCGGCCTCACCTCTACCATCAAACCGCACATGGTGGGCAGGCACGGTTGATCGCTGTCTGTTCGACCAACATGGTATAGAGGCGTGGCATACCATTCTTCGTTAATTGGATCTCAGTGCAACTTGTGCTGTTGTGGCGGCCAAGTGATTTCTCTGCCATCTCAGCCAAGGTCTGCGCTAATCTAGTCGACGTCGGATCTTGGTGCTATCATGGATTGCTGACCTTCCATCGGGTCTCGGTGAGCCGGAAGACCTTTCCTGGGGTTCCTTAAAGAAGGGCAAGGGAAAGGATCTTCCTTATTAGAACTCTTGTTTGGGGGCTATCTTTTGGGTCATACAAAGTCATGCTGAATAGTTGTTAGTGTGAATTGGTCGATCTGAAGTCAACATGACTGGTCGAAATTGAAAGTCTTGGGTCGGGACTGAAAGCCTATTGGTTACCGATTGAGACTGAAAGCCCGTTTGGATACTGCTCGGGACTGAGAGCCCACTAGATGCTACTCAAGGCTGAAAGCCCGCTGGATGCTACTCGAGACTGAGAACCAATTGGATGCTAGTCGAGTATTGCTGCCCAGGTTCTGGACTGGTCAAGCATTATTGTTCAGGAGCTGGATTGGCCGAGCATTGCTCGAACTAAACTGGGTTGGCCGAGGACTACTACTCGGGAGCTAGACTTGTCGAGCATTGTCACTCGAGAACCGAATCGAGCCGCCGAGGACCGCCGCTGAGTTGCAGAGGAACCGAACTAAGATTTCTACTCAAGAGTTGGACTAGTCGAGCATTGTTGCTCGGGAACATCAGGGCACCGCTGCTTTAGAGTGCAGCATTGCGCCGAACTAAGTTGGCCGAGTATTGCTGAGCATTCTTGCCGAGAATTGAAGCTAGCTAAGCATTAGAACTGCCGAGCCGCCGAGAATCGAGCGCGAGACTACTACTTGGAGCTAGGCCGGCAGCGAGCATTGTTGCTCGAGGCTAGTACCACCGCCGAGCGGACTCTTGCCGCTAAGAATGAATCGTGGTGAGCACTCGCCGGAGCTCGAGCATTGTTGCTCGGAATTGAAGAGCGGTCAATCGCTGTGAGTCGGATGGCCGAGCATTGCTGCTTGGGAACTAAACTGAGCTGGCCGAGGATTGTTGCTCAGGAGTTGGACTGGTAAGCATTACTGCTCGGCAACTAGACTGGTTGAACACTACTGCTCAGGGTCATGACTTACCCAAGGTGTAGCTTGGACTCGTGAGTGGCCGAGCACTATTGCTTGGGCTTATGAGTGGCTGAGCACTATTACTCGGGCTTACGACTTACCAAAGGCGTAGTCTGGCTCATGAGTGGCTGAGTACTATTGCTCAGACTTGTAACTTATCCAAGGCGTATCTAGGGCACATGAGTGGTCGAGCACTATTGCTCTGGCTCATGAGTTGTCGAGCACTATTGCTTGGGCTTGTGAGTGGCCGAGCACTACTGCTCGAGCTCATAATTTGCCCAACGCGTAGCTTACGCTTAGGCTTGTGAGTGCTGAGAGCTATTTCTCGGACTCATGAGTCACCGAGCACTGCTGCTCAGGCTCATAATTTGCCTAAGACGTAGCTCAAGCTTGTGAGTAACCGAGCTTTGTTGCTTGGGCTCGTGAGTGGCTGAGGTGCACACCTCGGGCTCGTAAGTGGCCAAGGTCTAGGACTCGGACACTATTTGGTCAAGGTGCACAACTCGGGTATTTGGTCGAGGTGTACAACTTGGGCACTATTTGGTCGAGGTACACAACTCGGATACTATTTGGTCGAGGTGCACAACTCGAACACTTTTTGGTCGAGGTGTAGGACTCAGGCACTATTTGGCTGAGGTGCACAACTCGGGCATTGTTTAGCCGAGGTGCCCAACTTTGACACTGTTTGGCCGAGGTGCACAACTTAGAAACTATTTGTCCGAGGTACACAACTCGGATACTTTTTGGCTGAGGTGCAAGTCTCAGGCACTATTTGGCTGAGGTGCATAACTTAGGCACTGTTTGGCCGAGGTGCATGACTTGGGCTCTATTTGGCCGAGGTGCACAACTCAGACACTATTTGGCCTAGGTGCAAATCTCGAGCACTATTTAGCTGAGGTGTGCAACTCGGGCACTATTTGGCTGAGGTGCATGACTCAGGCTCTGTTTGGCCGAGGTGTATAACTCAGACACTATTTGGTTGAGGTGCACAACTCTGACACTTTTTGGTCGAGGTGCAGGTCTTAGGCACTATTTGGCCGAGGTGCACAACTCGAGCATTATTTGGCCGAGGTGCATGGCTCGACCTCTGTTTGGCTGAGGTGCACAACTCTGACTCTTTTTGGCCGAGGTATAGGTCTCGGGCACTATTGATGTGCACAACTCGGGCACTGTTTGGTTGAGGTGCAAGACTCGGGCACTTTTTAGCTGAGGTGCACAACTTGAACACTTTTTGGTCGAGGTGCAGGTCTCGAGCACTATTTAGCTGATATGCACAACTCGGGCACTGTTTGGCTGAGGTGTAGGACTCGGGCACTCTTTAGCTGAGTTGCACAACTCGGGCACTATTTGGCCGATGTGCATTGCTCAGGCTCTGTTTGGCCAAGGTGCACAACTCAGACACTATTTGGCCGAGGTGCAGGACTTGGGCTCTATTTAGCCGAGGTACACAACTCAGGCACTATTTGGCCGAGGTACACAACTCAGACATTGTTTGGCCGAGGTATAGGACTCGGGCTTTATTTGCCCGAGGTGCACAACTCAGGCACTTTTTGGTCGAGGTGCACAACTCGGGTACTGTTTGCCGAGGTGCACAACTCAGACACTATTTGGCTGAGATACACAACTTAGACACTGTTTGACCGAGGTGCAGGTCTCGGACACTATTTGGCCGCGGTGCATAACTCAGACACTATTTGGTCGAGGTGTAGGACTCAGGCACTATTTGGCCGAGGTGTAGAACTTAGGCACTATTTGGCCGAGGTGCACAACTCAGACACTATTGGACCACATCCGAGCTAGGCCTTGGGTGGTGGAAAAAGCTTGACATATCTGAGTATAAAAGCTGTCAAATTGAGTTACATAGTCTAGAAAAGCGACGATGTGATCAGTTGGGTCGAAGCCGAGGTATTCCATTCTTCAAAGAGGGAACGGGAGTTGCTCCCTAAGCTTGAGGGCATGTTGGGCTGTTGAGATCTGTCTGAGATGCTCGTTGGAGTTGTTCGGCTATGGACATTTTTGCGACATCGGGCCCTCCTTCTAGCGTCAAAATGATAGGGAACTTTATGCCATGGCCGAGGAGTCAGCACGACTTGGTTCCTCCCGTGTGCGTAAGGTCGTCAACGTCGGTCGGGAATAGGGCATCAGGCTCAGTTTGGATCTATATCTCATGAATCTCTACCTCGGGTTGGGAACTCAGGTTCCTCTTCCTCGGGTCTGCAGCGAGGATCCTGCATAAAGGTCTCATCGGGGTGGAGGGCCCGACGTGACCCCTCCGACGATCAAGTCAGTACCCTGAATGGTTTGCAGTCTTAGTGTAGAAGAGTGAGTGTCTGAGAGAGTGAGAGAGCGGGCCCCCTTTTTCCTGCCCTCAGATGAGGGTTTTATATATACCAGTCGAAGGGTCGATCGTACCCTCGGCCTCACTTCTGTTATTAGGTCGGGAATGGTGGATAGGTACAACTGGTCGCTATCTGTCTGGTCAATGTGGCGCAGAGGCGTGGCACGTCATTCTTCATTAATTGGATTTCAGCGCAACTTATGCTGCCGTGGTGGCCAAGGCATTGCTCTGCCACCTCAGTCCGAGCCTACGCTAGTCTGGTCGACGTCGGATCTCGGTGATGTCATAGACTGCTGACTTGCCATGGGTCTTGGTGAGCTGGGCCAGCCCATTATTTATCCTATCATTTATCATTTTTCATCGCTCACGATAATGCATCCCACATCCACCCGACGACAAACGTAGTCTCCATTTTCCAGGCATATCTTTTTATCTATTTTTTGAAATTCCAGCCATAGTAAATGATACAGAGGCTTTGGAGAGGAGCAAAAGTACTATGACAATAAATAAAATTATATTTAGTTTTCAAGATAGATAACTAAATGAAAATACATTAGGAATTAATTTTTAATAAAAATATTTAAAAATTTTATGAGTCTTAACTTGATTTTTTATAATCATATGGAGATAAATTGAACAGAACTTGAAATACTTGCAACGTAAAATAAATGTTTCCAAATCGAAAGAAAATATAGCTCCAAAGATCAAACTCAAAGAATCACTACTAGTAACAATCAAGGTATGCCTTTAATTGCTTAGGAAAACAGTCACAAAGTATAAAACGGAAGATGGTTTTGGGTAGACATAACCTTGAATAAACACAGATTTATCTTCAAGCTAAGATGAAGTATTGATACTTTAATAGCATTAATAATATTTGGACTGAAATTGTTTAATTGGGACTATGGGATGCTGTCCCTATTTTTAGAACTAAGGCTTATAAAAATTTGAGACATGGTTTCACTTCGGTTATTTTGGTAATGGTTCAACTATTTAAATAACCAAGGACAATTGGCTTTTTGATTGTCCAATTAGATTATCGCCTACTTTCATTAATATAATGCAAATCTTAAGGAAATGTTAGTTTCAGATTTAATCTCAAATGGTAGTTGAAATTATGAGTTACTAGTTCAATTGTTTGGGTTGCATACTACCATTAAAATTGCTAATATTGAAGTATCTCATTGGCCTAATGCTTATGCAATTTGTTGAAAATTTATTTCTAATGGGCAACCATCAACTAGATCACTATACAAATTCCTCAATAATGCAGAAGAAATTTCTAGTGATAAAAAGGAATTGTGGCAAAGTGAATGGTCTATTCCTGCCATTCCACGAGTCTCTCGTTACTTGTTGGAAATTATTACAATCTCGATTACCGACTGCTTCTTTTGTACAAACGGTATGGATGATATTATCATATTTTCTTTAATTACAGATTTGCTAAAAGTATTTGATATTTTCTTAATATTAGTCTTAATATGAGATTGGAACAATAGATTTTGGCTTAGTGAAGGGCAGGATTTAACCAAATAAAGTTATTCTACATTAAGAGGTCTTGCTGTGATGTGTCTCTAGTTGATTTGGATGGCCAGAAACCCTATTTAAAGGAGTTAAGACTGCTCCATTGACTGTTGTGTATAAAACAATTTCATATGTGATGTCTTATAAAATTTTGCAAAGCTCTGAAGGTATAGTAATAATGGGTGAGATACATAGTTCTAATGTTCAAGTCTTTTAGTGTCGGCCCGGGCAACACTGGTTCAAATTAAATGCAGATGATGCATCTACAGGTCAGGGTGGAATTTGATTTTTAATCAGAAATAGTAATGAAATACAGGGGATTTGGATGTGAAACTCAATGAAGCATTGGCAATGAAAGGTCTAGTTTCAACTATTAAAGAATGAATAATTAATTTGAAATTTGAAAGTGATGATCTAAATCTCTTCAAGACATTGAAGAAAGAAGTTTCTCTCTACACTGGCCACGTAAAATTTACATTAACAATATTGAAGAACTCTTATCTAAATTCTATCATATTAAACTATTACAAATGCAAGTAAAGCCGCCCACTCCCTTGCTGCCTATGCAAAAATTGAGGAAGCAAATCTTTCTTGGAGATTGAACTAGCCACAATTCTTATCTACTATTTTAAGCTCCGATGAGCAGAATTATTATAATATTATCTTTAGTTGATAACAATTTTTTTGAAAAAAATAAACTTCTTAACAAAAGAATATTCAATATTATTATTGTAAGACGTATAGTCATATTGAAAAGTTTTGTTTCATAAAAATGTAGCATACCAAGCTAATGAGAAGAAAGATAAAAAAACTTAGTTTTTACATTGCAGTCTCTTAATAATACTTCTAATAATGTTTGATATATAAAATAATAATTGTAGTTGCCATATGACAATAAAATCTTATCATATGAAGCCATCTATAGATGGGAGATAGCTTTAAATAGGAAGTTGATGGTAAATGTATGAAAATAAACATATCAAGTATTAGAATAATTGACAATGCTTTTTTATGTTACTAGCTTGGATTCCAATTTAATTAGTGTTGGATCGTATCTTAATGATGGATTATCTTGTTTCTATAAATTAAAAATATTCCGTCTATGAGGATAAAAGTTTTTGGACAATTTACTTTTTTGAAGTTGTGATAGAATAGTATTTATCGTTAAAACACTAAGTAATAATAAAAAGTTGGATTGAAGTTCCTCGATTCATCATCTATTTATGTAGGTGAAGAGGAGGATTTTTCCTCAACTAGTTTACGAGATTTCTTCGTTTAGTTGGGGAAATAATATATGCTATCATGTCCCCTCAAGATCAAGCTCTTATTAAAGACGTCGATCTTGGACTGATATAATGAAAAAGAGTTGACGGGCAAGAGGCTTCGTGAGTGAGTCGGTTAGTTGATCAACCATATGTATATGAGAAACACAGAGTTGATGTCTTATAACTTAATCTCGTATGAAATGGAAATAAATGACAACGTGTTTCATGCGAGAATGTAACACTGGATTGGTGCAGAGATAGGTGGCTCCAACATTATCACAATATATTATAGGAGTAGGAGCGAAATAATCTTAGTTCCTTGATTAGATTCATGATCCAATTGAGTTTTGTAATAGCAGAGGCCATGACATGATATTTAGCCTCAGTTGTAGAACGTACGATTATCTTTTGCTTCTTAGAACTCCAACTAATTGGATTTGCTCGAAAATAATAAAATACCCCAATGTGGATGTTCGAACATCAAAATTTTCTACCCAATCATCATCAACAAAAGCTTGAAGATTAAGTGGGAGATCGAGGGTCTCTCAAGATACAATATAATTCTTTTGACTGAAGCTCAATGCAAAGTAGATGATTAATGTATGAACTACGATAACTTATCAACTTCAAATAAGATGTCTAGATAGGTGAGAGCTAGATATTGTAAGCCGTAGACTACTTATCGGTATTGAGTAGGGTCTGTAGTAGGACTACCATAACATAATTTAAGTGATTCGCTAGTAGAGAGGGGAGTTATAACCTACATGTTCATTTTTGATAATATATCTTGAATATACTTTCTTTGTAAGAGGAACAATCCTGAAGATGTAGATGTTGCTTCCACTCCTAGAAAGTAGTTCAAGTCTCCAAGATCTTTAAGAGAGAATAGATCTACCAAATGCTTAATGAATGTTCGGACCACCATAGGATTATCACATATGACAATAATATCATCTACATATACCAAAAGATGAGAGTCCCCTATAAAAATACATTGTTAATATCTAATTATCGTAAGCACCAGTTTTTTGAGATGACCAAACTTAGGAGAAGTCAGATTGTGGTGGGTTTAACAATGGGACTGAATGTCTCTGTGAAATCAACTCTAGGCCATTGATGAAACCCTTTGGCCATGAGGTGGGCTTTATATTGAGCAATCGAACCATCAGGGTTTCACTTAATTTGAAAGACCCAGTTACACCCGATGATATTTTATGTTGGATGAAAGGGAATAAGGGTCCATGTAGAGTTATAGAGGAGAGCATCATATTCCTCGTACATAGCTTTACGCTAATGGGAAGATGTTTGGGCTTGAGTGAATGAGGTGGGTTCAAAAGATTTGGGCAAAGACTTTGTATTACATATAAATCAAGAACACGACATGGTTTAAAAATACCACTTTTGGAGTGAGTTTGCATGGGATGCCCAGGAGCTATGACATTAGTAGATGGTGGGTCATCACAGTTTGAGTCAGGTTGAGGGACATCAAGAGCACTATGTTTGGGTGAAGGTAAGGGTAATGGTTATGTTTCCAAGGGTAGTGATTCATTAATTAGAGGAATATATGAGGTCATTAGAAGAGGGAGAGAGGAGCTGCGGAACAGAAGTAACAAGAGAGTGTGGATCCAAAGGGAAAGGATTAGGAGGTTCGATTGATAGGATTAAAGGTGTATTACAGTGCTGCTGCATGGGTATTGGAGGTGGACATACAACATGAGACTTGTAGTTGTGAAAGGGAAAGATATACTCTACAAAAATGACATGATGTGAAATAAATACTTTATTAGTATAGGGGTCATAGCAACGGAAGACATTATGGTTAAGAGAATACCCGATGAAAATATAGGGCCAATATCTAGATTGCATCTTATATGAGGTATATGGATGTAACTATGGATAACAAAAACATCCAAATACTTTGAGTTTTTAAAGATTTAGACATTTATGAAATACTTTTTCAAGTGGTGATTGATATTATAGGACTGGAGTAGGCATACGATTAATGAGGTAGACTATAGTTTGAAAAGCTATTGACCAAAAAGTTGATAGTATAGATGCTTGATGAAGGAGTGTTAAATTAGTTTCAACTATATGTCGATGTTTGCAATCAGTAGAGCCAACTAGTTGTGGAGTATATGAAGGTGACTTGAGATGTTAAATATCATAGGTTGATAAGTAAGATGTGAGGGTCTTGATATTCACCCCCGCCATTAGAGTAAACTATTTTAATTATAGTTTGAATAAAGTTCTCGACTAATTTTCTAAAGTTGGAAAAACTATAGAAACTTTAGACTTATGATTGAGAGAGTATAATCATGTATACTTCATAAAATAGTCCATAAAAATGATATAAAATCTAAACTTATCAAAAGAAATAGTTGAAGTAGGGCCCCAAATATCAGTATAAATAATTTCAAATAGTTTAGAGTAGGATATAGAGGATATTCCAAAAGGTAGTCTATGACTCTTATTGCTAAGACAAGCAACACAGTGAGATATAACACTATTTGATTTAATAGCACGAAGAGAATAGCAGGAAAATAGTTTTCATCGAATAGAAAGCGAGGGATGACTGAGATGACGATGCCACACATTGATCGGAGCAATAATTGAAGAGTGGGTAGTTGGTTGGGTTAGATGCAAGACTGACAACCACTCGTAAATATTATATTTATTTTGGCCTCGGACCAATAATAACCCCGTGCTCAAATCCTTAATAAGAAAAAAATTAGAAAAAATTCAATTGAAGTATTATTTTGTTTGCAAAATTGAGAAACAAAAATAAGATTCTATTTAATGTGTGGTGCATATTAAACATCATCGAGTGTAAAAGTAGTGGTATGTGATTTAAGCATTGTAGAACCAATGTGAGTAATAGGAATGCCTTTACCATCATCGATGATGATATCTTCATTTCCACTATAGTTGTTGTGGATGGACAGATTCTTAAGATCAGAAGTAATATAATAAGAGGCACCATAATCCATGATCCAATTTGATTGATTAGTAGTTGAAGTAGTCATGATATTCATCTGAGGCCAATTTGACGGAGTCGGAATTCGAGGTCGAGACTGACAAACTTTTGCAGAGTGGCCAACTTTATCCAATAACTGGCAGATGACTTGTTACTGGTGTATGTGGGTAGGATGTCGTGGTTGGTGTTGAATCTCGAATTTTAATAATGAAATCAATTGATGGGTTATTGATCTAACATATGTTGTTAGAGTTGATTAATGAAGGATTAATTATGACAAAAAGATTATTACGATCAAGATTGGCCAAAGTCAAGTCCATGCATTGGTCCGGGGTTCGGACGATGTGGTTGGGAACTCGCCAGGAGTGCATTGGGAGCTCGTCGAGGGTATTGGGAGCTTGTCAGAATGGCGCAAGGGAGTTCACCAGAAGAAGACCGAGACTCATCGGAAGATTACTGAGGATAGCCGAAAAGCTTCCCGGGAGTTGTGATGGTCTTGTAATGGATATATTGGCCATTATAATTATATTTAATTAAGTTATATTTAGCATTATGTAGGTTTAACTATGACGGGACGAGTTACAGATCAGACATAAACCCCGAATTAAGCTTATGTATCGAGCCAAGGATTGGATGATGCAGTCGGAGCTTGTCGGACATTTGCTAGGACTTCGTCAAAGGTATCAGGAAGATCGCTAGGAACACATCGGGAGATCACTAAAGGAAGACTATGAGACTCATCACTGGAGAAGCCAAAGGTTGTCGGTTTACGGGAGTAAGGTCATTAAGCTTCGTGGTCATGTTTTGATTGTAATTTTAAGTCATAGGTTAAGATTAAGTCTTAAATAAGTGTGATTTGGATGGAATTTAAATCAACTCAAAGATGTAACCGAGTCCACTATAGGGTTTGATTGAGCTCAGGTTGAACTCAATTGATTGACAAAAGAATTGGTCAACATCAGGTTCAAGCCAAAATTCGAAAAGTGGAGACAACCACTTTTGCAGAGTTTCCAACAAGTAAACTGTTGATAAGAGATGGGTAAACCACCATTGCCCAGGTTTCTGAGTGGTTGACGACAGGTAAATTGCTTGTACCTTGGTATTCGGGCGGTTGAGCCACCTAGGTCGGCAGGTAAACTGCTCATACCCAGATTTTCTAGGTGAGTTTAAGTTTTGGCTCCAAAAATCTGAAGCCACTTGGGGTCTATAAATACCCCAAGTTTTCTTGTATTCTAAACAACAATTTGGGGAAAAAATTCTATGAAAAACTTATGTGGATTGTAAGAAAAAGGAAAGGGGTAAGGGAGTGATCAAAGAGTTGTAAATCTTGTCTATCTTATAAGCTCAAATGTAAAGGTTTGGTCTTCACCCAAAGAAGATCAGTAATGGACGCTGGTGTGCCTCAAGAAGGAGGACTCAGGAGTGGACATAAGCCGATTGAAGCTAAATCACTATAAATTGTGAGTGCTCTTTTCTTGCCTTATTTACTTCTTTCTATTGCTCTTAATCAGTTCAAGAAAGTTGCAAGCATCATTCTCACATTTTCTCTAAATCAGGTTTAAATCAGTTTTATCGAAATATCAAAAGAAGCTTCCATTGTTAACTTTTTACTTTACGAAAGAAAGTTTTTAAACGAGCACTATTACACTTGCACTAATTCACCACCCCACTTTCTTAGTACCAATTGATCATAACAATTGGTATTAGAGCTATGTTTTTTTCATTTAGTTTAACACCCAAGAGAATAGCTCTTTTTGGCTTTCAAGAGGATTTTTCTATCGTTCGTTTTCCTATATTTAATGAGACAGACTACACTTATTGAAAAACTCGGATGAAAGTTTTATTGCTTTCTTTAGATCTTGATTTATGGACTATTATTGAAAACGGATTCGAAAAGTCTTCTCTTCCAATGAACGATTGGAATGATTTGGAAAAGAAGACTTTCTCTTTAAATGCCAAGACTATGAATGTCTTGTTTTGTGCCTTAGATAAAAATGAATTTAATCAGGTTTCTCATTATGATTTGGCTTTTGATATATGACATGCATTAGAAATGATACATGAAGGCATAATTAAATCAAGTAAATCATTAAATAAAATAATCTATAAAAATGAACTTGAAGAACACATTTCAAAGAACAGGAATGCTTGTAAACTAAGAATGACATATGACTCTTCGAGTAAAATCTTGAGTGATAAGAACCTTAGACATGAACTTTTGACAAATGAACCGAAAAAATTAATGAACTTGAACATTAAAAATAATCTGAAGATGGACAAAACCTCTTGTTATGAATGCAAGAAGTTGAGAAGCTCTAAAGATCAAATGCTCAACTAAGAAGTGGAAAACCTTGCCCTTATGGCTATTGACAATAAGGTTAATAATTCATTAATCAATTTTTTTTGAATTATTAAATATGCTTCATGATTTGTTTGATGAATTTAAAAAACTTTGTAAATCCTTTAATTTGCTTGAATATGAACATGATTAGTTAACTGATAAAGTTGATGAAATGCATAAGTTATTAGCATCACATAATCCTAGTTCTAAATGTGAAATGCTAGACAACATTAAAGAAGAAAATATCATGTGTATGACAATGTTAAAAATTTTTGAAATTAAAAATAAATCCTTGAATATGATCCTTGCCAATAAAGGTCATATTAATAGAAGAAATGATATAGATTTTACTAGTAACATTCAACAAAAGCCAGCCATATTTGTGAAAGGATCTATATTAAATTTGTCACTAAAAAATAAATATAATTTTTATGATAGATTAGGACATAAAGCCTACAAATATTCATTTAAAAACTATAGTCCATATAAATTAATTTGGGTTCCTAAAGGAACCATAAACAACCTTAAACCATTAGAGAAAATGGGAAGAACTTATCACGAAGGATCGGAACTCAAATAAGTACCTAAATCAAAACTTCCCATAATATAAAGTTACCTCCTAACAAAGCTAGAAGCACTAAGTTATGTTTTGAAAGTAGATGCTCAAGACACATGATTTGAGATCTAATATTCTTTCAAAGCTCACTATCCTAAGTAATAATAAGAAAATTATTGAAATTAAAATGATTGACAATAAATCTTTTGATGGTTCATCATTATATAATTAATATTGATTATGTATAGCTAGAGCATATAAGTATGAAAATGAACTAGAATTAAATAATCTTATTTATTAAAAATATATTAAAATTTACATGAATGAGATTTTGATGATGATTGAATAATAAGTTCAAAATCATTAGCTTGGATGTTGGTTTAAATGTAAAGACTATTATTAAATAGTTCAAATATTCACAAAGTCTATGGAACGATTGATTTAAATATTACATTGATTGAAATGCTATGATTGAATGATTATGTTGAATGATAAAATTTTAGCATAGAACAATATAAAAAAGGGAGAAAAAAATCATGCTTCATTGTCTAGTATTTTTATAAATTAAAAATATATTTAATGAGAATGAAATGAGCATGGTAACTCACTACCCTAAGTCTAAAAATTATTGGAATTAAAATAAATTAAAGTTTTTGTTTGAAAATATTTTTTTGTAATGATCTTGATAAAATTTAGTTTTTGACTTTAAAATGACATTACATTCTTAAAACAAATTTCAAAAGAATGACAATTATTTTTGAAAGAATTTTCATTCTATCAATCCTTCAACAAGAGATAAAATAATACTATTATTATTAAATTTCTTAAACTCTAAAAATGGATTAGAGAACTTTAATTATTGAAAAACAATCTATGATGCCTTCATTGAATTTTTTGAACAGTGATTTTTGATGATGATTTTAGATAAGTTTTCAAGTGATTTTATTTTAAAAGAGATTGATAGATCTATCTAACATTATTGATATTTTAGAGGATTTTATCATGATCTTGATGAAAAATTACAACTTGAAATCTTTACATAAATCAAGTTTGTTTGGAGAAGTTTATAAATGGATCATAAGTTTATATTTTTGAAACAATAACATGAATCTAAACAATGATCTTGATGATTTGAAATCACATATATAAGTTGAGATCCAATATTTCCATATCTTATTTTGCAAAATTATACTAGTAACTTGAAAATTTTCATGTATTAAGATTTTGGTTACAAAATCGATTTCATAAAATTTTTATTATCTAAGAGGAAATTTATTAAATTCAATCGTGTCTTTAATATTCATGAATGTCTTTTGATATTAATATCTTTCTTAATATGATTTATTTTAAAACTCATGAATGAAAGAGATTTGTATTATCATGAATATTTTCTTAATTTCTTGGCTTGACTTTTATATTATGGGAATCATGTTATTGATCTCTATGATTTTCTTTTGGATTGATATTATCCATTAAGACTCATTTTTATTATTTACAAAAAAGGAAAAAGAAACTTATTAAATAAAATCATGTCTTTTGATATTCAAAAATTTGATTTTATCTTTAATGACATTATCTTCTTATACTTTTTGGTGTAAATTTGAACATGGATGAAAATAAATTATGCCATCATATTTCATGACAATAACCAAAAAGAAAAAAAAAATAAAATTATCAATATGATTAGAATAAATTTGGATATAATAACTTTGAATGAGGAACAAGTGCTTACAAGAAAGTTAGAACTTTCTAAATGCATGCAAAATATTAGATTTATAATTTAAGCTTAATATATTATCTTATTTTCTTTTGGAATTCATGATGATTATTATCAAAATCTACATGAGATATGATTTGCTTGATTTGCTACCTTCCTTGAAATTTACATAAGATAAATTAAATTGCATGGGTAGCTCTTAATTTTTCTTGGATTTTCGAATCTACATCTATAAAATTTACACCTATAAAATTTATATATATAAAATTGAGTATTTTTATGATGTTTTTTACTTCTCTACCTTGATTCTACCTTCTTATTCACACAAAGTAGAGAAAATAAATCACTAGCATTTCAAGAGATCAATAAGACTATCAATATTATTTTGAATCTCTTGAAATTGATTTTGATGATTTTGAAATTGAATGAGTTCTTTACCTATATCGTGATTTTGATTTCTTAGAATTATAACTTAAAATCTTTTATGAATCAAAATCTTTTATTATGTGTTCTCATATTATTTTAAATTTTTTTTTTATACAAATCATGAACTTCACAACTTGATATTTCTTATGAATGAATCAAGAGATTTTATTTCTTTCTCTTATGATTTATCTCTTGATAGTCATAATTTATCTTCATGAATTGTACATCTCATCATTATGTTAATTTTTCTTGATATATTTTATGTGATGATTTAAAAAATGATGTAATGAGAAAAGTTTTGCACTATTGTAATCATCCCTTCTTTTTTACAATGATAAAGAGGGAGTAAAACATATTAGCTTGCATGATGTAAAATTGCTAGTTTGAACATTGCAAAGTAAGTAAAAGTTTGCTAGCTTGCACTTCACAGAAAAGAAGAAAGAACTCACTAGCTTGTATGTTCTGAAGTGATGAAAAATTTGCTAAATTTCTAAGCTTTCATATATCAAAAACTTGCTAATTGCACTTCTCCTTTTTGTTGATAATAAAGAAGGATGATGTGAAATCATATATGATGATCATGCATGTAATGATGATTTTGAAAATCTACATAATGATTTATTATTATTCAGATTTATTTACTATATTTTCTTGAAATTTACATGAGAAAGGTTTATTGAGCTCATATTCGAAATTTTATATATACAAGATTGAGGTTGAGACTTAGAAATGTTAAATCATAAAAATATATAAATTACTAATATAGATTTCATGAACTAAAGCCTTTTTTATGATAACATTTTTGAAAAGTTCTCCATGAATTTATCTTATTATTTAAAAAAAGGAGAAAAATTGATTGAAGATGTGCCATATTTGAAATTTATAAGAGATAATTTTTGATATCAAGAGATTAATTTTGCTATATTTAAAATATATAAATAATTTTTAAATCTCTTGAACTTTTGAGTTCATCTTAGTATTGCTTTGAAAATTTATTAAGAGCTCTTATCTATGATGAAATGATTCAACAACACCTCACTTATTTCTCTCATTATTAATCATAAGGGAGAAAAATTTCTTATAATGCATATACTGAGGGAGAGTAATGTCATCATGTACTTTGAAATTATTAGCTATATATTTCACCTTTTTGTTGATGACAAAGAGGGAGAAATATACATTGATGACACATGATATTAATTGATGTCAGGGGTAGCCGAAAAGCTTATCGGGAGTTGGGATGGTATTGTAATAGATGTATTAGCCATTATGATTATATTTAATTAAGTCATATTTAGCATCGTGTAGGTTTAACCATGATGGGATGAGTTACAAATCAGGTATGAACCTAGGATTAAGCTTAGGCATTGGGCCAAGGATTAGACGATGTAGTGGGAGCGCCCGGGCGTTCACTAGGACTTTACCGAAGATATCGAGAAGATCGCTAGGAACACGTTGAGAGATCGCCAGAGGAAGACTGTGAGACTCGTCGATGGAGAAGCCGGAGGTTGCTGGTTTACGGGAGTAAGGTCATTAAGCTTGATGGTCATATTTTGATTGTAATTTTAAGTCATAGGTTAAGATTGAGTCTTAAATAAGTGTGATTTGGATGAAATCTAAATCAACTCAAAAATGCAACTAGGTCCACTATGGGGTTTGATTGAGCTCAGGTTGAGCTCAATTAATTGACCAAAGAGTTGGTCAACATCAGGTTCAAGCCAAAATTCGAAAAGTAGAGAAAACCACTTTTACATAATTTCTGGCGGGTAAACCGACGCCGCCCAAGTTTTCGGGCAGCTGACAGTGGCTAAACCGCCCATACCCTTGTATTCGAACGGTTGAGCAGCCCAGGTTGGTGGGTAAACCGCCCATACTTAGATTTTCCAAGTGAGTTTGATTTTTGGCTCCAAAAATCTGAAGCCACTTGGGGTCTGTAAATACCCCAAGTTTTCTTACATTCTAAACAACAATTTGAGAGAAAAATTATGTGAAAAACTTGTGTAGATTGTAAGAAAAAAGAAAGGGGTAAGGGAGTGATCAAAGAGTTATAAATCTTATTTCCACTGTAACCTCAAGTGTAAGGGTTTGATCTTCACCCAAAGAAGATCAGTAGTGGATGCTAGTGTGCCTCAAGGAGGACTTGGGAGTGGACATAGGCCAGTTGAGGCCAAACCATTATAAATTATAAGTATTCTTTTCTTGCCTTGCTTACTTCTTTCTATTGCTCTTAATTAGTTCAAGAAAGTTACAAGCATCATTCTCATAATTTCTCTCAAATCGATTTTGTTAGTAAAAATTAAAATAAAAATCGGTTTCCCACGCAGACCAAATCATTGTGGAAAAGATTGGGGTCACGAGGGAAATTGTAAAAACTAAAAAACCACAATGTATGAGAGATTGATTTTACCTAGGGAGATCGTATATCCCTGTATTCCAGATTCAGATAGAGAAGATGAAGGAGGTCAAGTGTCCTCCTCTCTAACGGTATCCACATGATGGATCTCTACAACGAAACTCCTATAATATGATCTTGCAACTCTTGTGCAGAGGGAGGGAGGAGAACACGAGGTGGTGGCTAAGGCTGCAGCTTATCAACCATGAGTCTCCCCTCCTATTTCTAGAGAGCCACCATAAAAACCTAAGGCTCCTTCCTTAGTGGGTATTGGATCTCTATCCAATTACCCATTAACATTGAATTATTAGATCTTTATCCAATAATCTCCTTAGGTCTCTATTTGGGCCTTAATTAAGGAGCCCATCAGCATAGGGTCTCATCTAATGAGAATAGGGGCTAATTGGATCTCAATCCAATCCTCTATTCGCTGAAGCATCCACCATATGTGTGTGACTCTCTAGGCCCGATACCAAGCTAGCCGTGAGTCACTCCTATCAGAACTCCTTTTGATATAGTGAATTATTATTCCCATAATAATTCACTGGACTCATTGACTATAAATGTACTAGGCCACTACGCCATAGTCCCCAGATAGTACAGGGGGATTGAATCTATCAAACATGTATGTCCATAGTTACCATGTATCTATAATCCTTCATCAACTAATATCTCAAAGACTATATATTGGACATGGTATTGTCAGGTCACATACGGAATCCATCATAGTCTCGCTCTAATCGGATTCTTCTGAAGAACTCTTTCTCTCTCAATTCGAATGACTCTGGCTAGGGATTTGTCTGAACAAGCACATATGAGATATTCCTCTCATGATACTGAGAGTGAATGATTATCTATTGACATTCAATTGCCTTCATAAGGTTGGTTACCAATCTCGATAACCAATTGTACCAGATCTAGAACTTTCCAAACTTATAAGTCTAGCATTAAAGAAAGAATTACTTATACAAGACATCCTTGGTGTCTGAAGTCTAAGGACCAGATACACAACTAGGACTATAGAATTGTTGTTTGATATTAGGTATCATTAACCATACAACATTATATAAGCGGATCAATCAGTGAACTCATTCTCCAATGAGCACCTGTACTATATCCTTAATGTCTCCACATAAGTGGCTATGAGACCAGCCGCCTCCATCATATGGATAGGTATATAGTACACTGGTCTATCCGGTTATCTCGATGTTCCTCTCGAGTAACCTATAACCTGGATTATTTAGGATCTGTGTCTAAAGGTGAATCGATCTCATTATCATGATCTCATCATGATTTGATTCCCATTGTATAGAACCAAGGACATCACAGTATATATGCTATAGATAATATAATATGAGAATATAACAATATTAATCATAAGCAAAAAGATCACATAACGTGTCACACGTGTCATCACTCACGTGATTGGTTTACAGGGCACTTGTAACCAGCAATCTCCCACTTGACCAAAAGTCAATCACCTATGTGTCTGATTCCCATCAGACCCCTGTGATGCTCAAATAGAATCTAAGCCAGCGGCTTCGTCAATGGATCTGTAATGTTATCTTCGGATGTAACTCTTTCTATTGCTATATCTTTTTAGGTCATGATCGCTCTAATCAGATAGAACCTCCTTAGTACAATTCTGATGAGACATGAGTTCCCTTGTTAGAGTTATCGCACTGTCGCAATCATAATATATGGGAGTTAGCTCCATGCTGCTTTGTATGACTCCCAAATCCTTAATGAACTTTTTCATCCATACCCGCTCCTTTGCTGCTTCTGATGTAGCAATGTATTCCGCCTTTGTGGTCCAGTTAGTAGTGGTATCTTGCTTGGAACTCTTCCAGCTTACTACTCTTCCGTTTAGGGTGAAAACATACCCTAAATTTGACTTGTTATCATCAATGTTAGATTGAAAACTCGAGTCCGTGTAGCCCTCAACCTGAAGACTACGTCCTCCATATACCAGTAAGAGATCCTTAGTCATTCTCAAGTACTTAAGGATACACTTTACTGCCTTCCAGTATTCTAAACCTGGATATGCCTGATACCTACTCATAACACTTAGAGCATGTGCTATATTAGGCCTGATATATAGCATCACATACATGATAGACCCTATCACTGAGGCATAAGGTATCTTATCCATGTTTGCCCTTTTTTCAGGAGTTTTTGGGAACATACTCCTAGAAAGTGATATTTCATATCTTATTGGTATGAGACATCTCTTAGAATTCTTCATGCCAAACCTTTTAACAATAGAGTCTATATACCTGAACTGGGATAAGCCAAGCATCCTCTTGGATTTATCTATATAGATCTGGATCCCCAAAATATAGGATGCTTCCCTTAAGTCTTTCATGGAAAAGTTTTTGGATAGCCAAGCCTTTACTGTGGAGAGCATTCCTACATCATTCTCAATAATTAGGATGTTATCCACATATAGCACCAAGAATGTGATAGTGCTCCCACTTAACTTCCTGTACACACAAGGCTCATTTTTGTTCTTAACGAAGTCATAAGATCTTATCACCTCATCAAATCTTATGTTCCAACTTCGAGAAGCTTGCTTTAATCCATAAATGAATCTAAGCAACCTGCACACTTTATCTGCACTCTCTTTAGATACGAATCCCTCTGGCTGTATCATATACACCTCCTTCTCGAGGTTGGTATTGAAGAATGCTGTTTTGATATCCATCTATCAGATCTCATAGTCACAGTGTGCAAAAATGGCCAAAATAATTCTAATGGACTTAAGCATGGCTACAAGTGAAAATGTTTCGTTATAGTCAACTCCTTGTCTTTGATGATATTCTTTAGCTACTAGCTTTACTTTATAAGTCTCTACCTTTCCATCCACTCCGATCTTCTTCTTGAATATCCATTTGCCGCCGATGGGTACAATAACAAGGTTCCAAACCTTATTAGAGTACATAAAATCTACCTCAGAATTTATGGCTTCTTGCCACTTCTTGGAGTCTATACTCATAATAGTCTCCTCATAGGTCTGAGGATCAACATCTTAAGAGTCATCTCCATTGATATGTCCCACATATCCTTCAAGAGGGTGAGGTGCTCTACTAAACCTACATAAAGTTGAAACTTGTGTATTATGTACCTGAACATACTCGGGCTATGGAATGGTGCTTGAGCTAGGTTCTCCAATGTCACTCAATTCGATCTTGCTCCCACTATTTCCACTAAGAATGTGTTCCTTCTCAAGGAACATAGCTCTCTTGACAACAAAAACCTTTCAGTCCTCAAGGTGATAGAAATAATACCCATAAGTTTTCTTTGGGTATCCCACGAATATGCACCATTATATCCTTGATTCTAACTTATCAAGATTGTGCCTTCTAATGTGGGCAGGACAACCCTAAATATTAACAATCTTAAGATCAGACTTCGTTTATTTTAATATCTTATATGACATAGACACTATCGACTTTGGTGAAACTTTGTTCAGAAGGTAAGGTGCAGTCTCTAGGGTGTATCCCTAGAATAAGACGGGTAGGTCAGCGAAACTCATTATGGACCGCACCATATCTAATAGTATGTGATTCTTCCTTTTTAATACACCATTAAGTTAAGGTGTATAAGGAGGTGTCCACTGGGATAGAATCTCATTATCCCTAAGGAAATGGGTGAACTCCGTACTCAAGTACTCTCCTCCTAGATTTGATCGAAGAGTCTTAATACTCTTTCCAATTTGGTTTTTTACCTCATTCTTATATTTCTTGAATTTCTCAAAAGCCTCAGATTTGTATTTCATCAAGTACATGTGTCAATACATAGAGAAATTATCAGTGAATGTAATGAAGTATGAGTAACCACGTATAGCCTGAGTCGACATGGGACCACATACATCACTATATATGAGTTCCAATAACTCGGTGGCTCTCTCTCCAATTCCACTAAAAGGAGAGTTGGTCATCTTCCTACGAAGGCAAGGTTCATAAGTTGCATATGACTCATAGTCAAATGGATCTAAGTGTCCATATTTCTATAACTTTTGTATCCTTCCCTCATGTATATGACCGACCTAACCTACAATGTCATAGGTATTTATTATTCACCTCATCTCTTTTCCTCTTAGACATATTTATATTCATGATATATAGAGAAGTATCTAACACATGTAAGCCATTTATAAGGGTTTCTATAGTGATGATCTCATCATCCATAATTATTGAACAACTATTATTCTCAAAAACTAATTTATATCTACTAATTATCAAACAAGAGCTAGAAATAATATTTTTGATAATAGAGAAAATAAAATAACATTCATTTAATATAATAATAGCTCCACCAGGCAGATGTAGGGTGACCTCTTCAATAACAACTGTAGTAACTCTTGCTCCATTGCCCATCTTGAGGTCCATCTCGCCTCTAGCCAATCTCCTAGGTCTTGCCAGAACCTGCAACTAATTATAGATATGATAAACACTCCCGGTATCCAATACCTATGTATTATTATGAAAATCCGACAAGTGGAGATTGATCATGAATATACCTAAAGCTTCTCCAAGCTTTTGCCTCGCCTTCTCTGTAAGGTAGTCCTTACAGTTCCTCTTCCAATGCCCATCTTGGCCATAATGGAAGCACTATCCTTTGTCCTTTGCTAGGTTTCTCTTGGCAACCTTTGTCTTATCTGGTCTTTCTTTGCCCTTGCCCTTCTTAAGGGTCTTGCTGGTCTTCCTTTTCTTTTTAGTCTCACCAACATATAAAACTAACTTCTCTTTCTTGATGGTGCTATTAGCTTCCCTCAACATATTGAGGAGCTCAGATAAAATCATGTCAAGCTTATTCATATTAAAAATAATGAACTATGGAAAGGAATCCGGTAGGGACTGAAGTATAAGATCAACAAATAGGTTATCCTCTAAGACTATCTATATACTTAACAAAGCGAGTGAACTCATCCTCGCTTGTCCTTTCCTCTGGTGTGGGCATAATCAAATATAATTTTCTCCTCTATGAGAATAATTCTCAAATTATGGAGCCAATCTGTATAGTTTGGACCAGTAAGACAGTTGGTATCAAGTATGCCATATAGGGGGTTTGAGCGACATGTTTATGACAAAACAAGATATAACAAAAATAAATAACATACAGATTTTATAGAAAATACTAATTAAAATATAGACTTATATCTTAATATACTCCCACTATTTTCCTAATGAATCACGCGACACCCTCGACATGTGAGACGAAAGTCTCTAACAGAGTCCTAGTGGGGATCGAGATCTAATTGGCATTTTAGTGCAACCTCAAGGGGCTCGACCAATTACACTAAGCCCAAAAGGTAGGCTACTCTTGCCAATCACAACTCCTTGTGATTCCCATCACGTTCGGCCTCCGAATCATCATGGGCTCGAGAGACTTGACTAACCATGATATTCAGTTAAGTCATCACCATCGTTACAAGATGAGTTTGATTTGATGATATTTCCTCGAGGGACTCGACTAAGTATATCATGTCCTAAGATCATCGGTGATATATCTATGTCATAGGTAAGAACTCGATCACGTAGATAGGTGAGCCTCGAGAGACTCGACCAACTCAATCTATGTTGTGATTCAATTTCTTCCTATAACGATGGAAGGCCACGTGGGTCAATCTTATTGCTTCATGCTTACCGACTTAATATTACACAAAAGGGGTTTTTGTCTCGTATTGGTCTCCTAATATGTCGTGTCACACACATACATATTTAATATATATCTACATCACATGTATATATATATATATATAGTAGGTATAAAACACATCATATATGCAAGCCACACTAGATGATCATGAGCCGTCATCTAATATGATTAAGCTCGAGCCAATATGCCTAATCACTCACAATAGGATCTATGTGTGATCGACGTATCTCCATGCTTTGTGATTGTTGATCTCGTCATTCTCGATTCTGTCGGATCGTCGCATCACCATGCGACGTGATCTCCCGCAATAGCATCGTGGGTCCCTCTATCACCTCCACGCTCCCGCTGCGCCTCTCCATGTAATTACAAATAATTACAAGCACGTAGGCCCGACAATAAATGAAAAAAAATAGAGGCTCGTAGGCCCTAATAATAATAATAATAATAATCACAATTACACATATCACAACACATGGCTCATGATTATCCATCCATATCATACATCACATGTACATCACATCATATGTAGGATTACTAGATATATAATAATTAATTAAACTATTTAATTAATTATTTTTCTAGAAATCAGGACATGCTCATAATTTCTAGAATTATTAAAGGCATTTTCATAATTCTGGATGAGAGGATAATCCTCAAAATTTTTAAAATTGATGAGGGTATTTTGGAAATTTCATACACGAGGACAATCCTCAGAATTTTCCAAATTCAAAGGGGCAAAATAGTCTTTTTTCAAAAGGAATGCGCTAGATCCTCCTCTTTCCTCTCTGCACCACTGCCGCTGCCGCCTCGAGGTGATGACGCCCATCGCATTGGCGGTGGCATCGCCTTGCTGGCGATCGGCGCCACGGACACACTGCAGCCATGCCCCTAAGTGCCTGCCGCCCCTATGGGTTAGCCACAGTCGGTCGCCCCCTATGCAAGGGGCCTTGGCTGCCGATCGCCCTTTTACAGGAGGCCTTGGCCACAACCGACCGCCCCCTTATAGGTGGCCAAGCCGTGGCTGGTCACCCCTTGCAGGAGGCCTGGTCATGGCTGGCCGCATATCCTCCTCATCGCTGCATTTATTGTGAAAATATAGCAAGAATGAGTAGAACGATTCTACGTGATTCAATCTCATTACACACAGTTTAAAACCAATCTTTCGCATGAAAACCTTAGCTCTGATACCACTATTGGGAAACCTCAACGAGAGCATCACATGCGTAGTGGAAATCAAAATAAAAAGTCGTTTCCCATGCAGATTAATGGTCATGCAAAAGATTAGGGTCACGAGAAAAATCATAAAATCCAAAAAACCACGATATATGAGAGATTAATTTTACCTAGGGAGATGGTATATCCTGGTATTTCAGATCCGGATGAAAAAGATGAAGGAGGTCAAGTGTCCTCCCCTCTAGCGGTATCCACACGATGTATCTCTGTAGCAAAACTCCTCCAATATGATCTCGCAACTCTTGTGCAGAGGGAGGGAGGAGAATAGGAGGTGGTGGCTAAGGCTGCAGCCTATCAAACTTGAGTCTCCCCTCCTATTTATAAAAACCTAGGGCTCCTTCCTTAGTGGGTATTGGATATCCATCCAATTACCCACTAACCTTGCATTATTGGATCTCTATCCAATAATTTACTTAAACCTCTAATTGAGCCTTAATCAAGGAGTCCATCAGCATAGGGTCTCATCTAATGAGAATAGGGGCTAATTGAATCTCCATCTAATCCTCTATTCGCTGAAGCATCCACCATATGCGTGTGACTCTCTAGGCCCAATATCGAGCTGGTCGTGAGTCACTCCCATCATAACTCCTTCTAATATAGTGAATTATTATCTCCATAATAATTTACTCGACTCATCGACTATAGACATACTATGACACTACGTCATAGTTCTCAGATGGTATAAGGGGATCAAATCCATCAGACTTGTCTACCCACAGTTACTGTGTATCTATAATCCCTCATCTTACTAATATCCTAGAGATCATATATTGGACATGGTACTATCAGGTCACATACAGAATCCATCATAATCTCGCTCTAATCAGATTCTCCCGGAGAACTCTTTCTCTTTCAATCCGAATGACCCTGGCCAGGGATTTGTCTGAGCAAGCACATATGAGATATTCTTCTCATAATAGCAAGAGTGGATGATCCTCTATTGATACCCAATTACCTTCGTAAGGATGGCTGCCAATCCTGATAACTAACTATACTAGATTTGAAACTTTCCAAACCTATAAGTCTGGCGTAAAAGAAAAGAGTACCCATATAAGGCATCCTTGGTGTCTCAAGTCTAAGGATTAGATACACAACTGGAACTATAAAATTGTTGTTTGACATTAGGTATCATTAACCATACAATATTTCATAAGCGGATCAATCAGTGAACTCATTCTCTAATGAGCACTTATATTATATCCTTAGTGTCTCCACACAAGTGGTTATGAGACCAACTGCCTCCATCATATGGATGAGTATATAGTATATCGGTCTATCCGGTTATCTCGATGTCCCTCTCGAGTAACTTATAATCGAGATTGTTTAGGATCTATGGTTAAAGGTAAATCGATCTCATTATCGTGAGCTCATCACGATCTGATTCCCATTGCACACATTATATATGCTATAGATAATATAATGTGAGAATATATCAATATTAATTATAAGTAAAAAGATCACATAGCATGTCACACGTGTCATCACTCATGTGATTGGCTTGCAGGGCACTTGGAACCAGTAGGTTTTAAATCAGTTTTATCGAAATATCAAAAGAAGCTTCCGTTGTTAACTCTTTACTTTATGAAAGAAAGTTTTTAAATGAACACTATTACACTTGCACTAATTCACTCCCTCTCTTAGTGCCAATTGATCATAATAGCTTGAAGGTACTGCCTTGGTTGAAGTGTTGAGGATGTGGAGGAGGAAAGGATGGATTGGTGCCCATACGATCAGGAGATAGTTTAGCGACACCTTTTTGGGCATTCTTATTATACTTGTTGCTTTTCCTTTTGAATTTTTGATTGACCGAGCAGTGATGAGTGATATTGACAACTTGTCTTCATACTTCAAATATGTCTCATAGTTAGTCAGCTTGTCATAAAGTTCTTTGAACGAGATTGGGAAGTCTAAGGCCCGAACTACTACTGTTAGTTCCTTGAACTCTTCGCCTAAGCAAATGAGAGTGTGGATGAGGACTTCCTCATCATTGAGGGAATGACTATCAAAGCCAGGTCATCGATAATAATTTTAATATATTGTAGATAGTCAACGATAGTACTTTCCTCTTATTTTATTTTCATTAGACTGGAGAGGAGCCCAAGCATGCGAGTATTGGAGCAATTTGCTAAGGTAGTTTGTGATTTATTCCAAGCATCCACTACAGTAGCATAGGAGAAGATGACTGGAGCGATGATCCAGTGATAAAGGCTTAAATTGCTTGAAGAATGAGGTAATCTTAGAGCAATCATAATTTATTAACTGAATTTAGTACTATACTAGGTTTTTCTATAATGTGAATCATTGCTAGTGGGCAATTGAGAGAGCCATCAATATAACCTAGTAAGTCATAGCCAAATAAAATATTAGAAAACTTCACACATTAAGATGTGTAGTTGTCACCTTTGGATATTTAAAAGGGATGAGAGATGCAACATTGATGGAAATAAGGTGTGTACGAGGAGAAGCGTTAGGATTTCCAATAGAGAAAAGAGTTGGAGTATCAAAAGTAGACAAGGAAGACATTGGGAGGAAATATACTATTGGCCGGACTATCGGAGTTGGCTGAACCACCGGGGTTTATGTTTGGGGTGAAATCAATAGTAGGAAGTTCTTAGAGCCACAGACTAGTAGGCAGCTCAGATTAATGTCACTGAAGGTGGACTGAGGAAAAGGTTCAGAGGCATTGTTGTAGCAGTAGTCCAGTGGTCAGAAGAGCGACAGTAAAATACGATAGAACATTGGTATTTTGCTTGCAACAATGTCTCAAACCAGTGATGCACATATTTGGGAAGAAGAATACTAGTGCAGAGATACCTTTGTCGGCTAATGTTGTTGCCTGTGGAAGGTGCAACATCTTAGAAGGTGGAAGTCACAAAGGAGGACTTAGGATGAACTTGTCCAGTCACTGATGATGTTGATCTATGCTGTCGCAGTACCAAGGCTCCTATAGAGGAGGCATTGCCACCACTAGGGTGTAGAGAAGACTATCGAGAGGAGGAACTACCTACTGCTTGAGTGGGCTTACTGTACTATGACCCTTCTACCTCAAACTGGAAGATGACGGTGACCACCTGCTTTTGTTCTTGTGGGCGATTAGGAGGGTGAAGAGAGCATAGGCTTACTTTGAAGGAGTCGCGCTGTGAATATCTCAAATGTGATCACCATGATGCACAAATCAGAGAAGGTGAAGCTTGGAGGCCGGTGCTTCGATATAGGGGTGTACATGTCATGCAATGACAATCAGATATGTTCATCTTCTAGGATAGACGACTTTTAGGAGGGGTGTCCTTCGTCATCACAACCGGATGCGATCTTTGAGTGATGAGTAGAGGAGTTGATATTACCATAGAATCGATCCTTTCAAAGAGTTCTCTGGGTTATTCCAGTCTGAAACAAGTGAAGGGCAGTAGAGAAGAGAGCGAGGAAGGCATCGAGGCTAAAGGGGTAGAGCTTTCTTGGAGAGGAGGTGTAGGCAGAGATGACAAGACAATGATGAGAAAGGAGGTGTCACTAAGGGCAGAGGCAAAGAGAGTGAGGAAGGCATCAAAGTCGAAGGGGCAAAGCTTCATTGGAGAGGGAGGTGCAAGTGGAGACAAGGCAATGATGATAAAAGACGTGTCACTGGCATCGATCTTCACTAGGAACAACATATGAAGGAGCTCCAGCAGCAAATATATGTGGTAATATGATAGGACTCTAGCAGGGTTGAGTCCTAATTATCTTAGAACTAGTCAATAAAAACCCTATTAGATTGTAATAAAGCCACTTCTATCTTATAAAGAAGTATGGCTAGGGTTCAGATTATCCCTTAGGGCTTACTAGTTGCCGCCTCCCTCTTACTGGGCAAGTCGGTCGGGGTTTCCCCTGCTTAGGTCGGCTATAGAGCCAACCTATTGTTCCTATTAAGGTAGGAGGGGTAAAAAGATAATTTCACCTAGATAAGTACCCCCTTAGGCTAGGACTTTGATCCTTATTTAAGATGTAGCTACCCCCCTCTTTTAATCAAGCAATCTATAATTTTAATTCAGTCTTGTGCTGAGTCTAGGAGGGAGGAACCCCTACAGCGTTCCAAGGGTTGATCCCCCTCAAGGATCAAAATCTATAGGGCTCTTTCTGGGGTCTTATCATCTGGTATCATAGCAGCGATCTTGCTACCCTTGTAGATGTCATCCATGCCTCCACCTTCCCAAGAAATTCTCATAATTGCTACAACACGTGCCTCCACCTTCTACCCCAGCAACAAATCAAATCAATCTACCGTTGCCCCCAACGTTGATATGGAATTATGGTATATTTTTATCATCCATGCCTCTTCAATACTATAAAATTCCTTACCTTATAGGTTAAAGATTTTTTTCAAATTTTATCCGCTGTAAATTTTGTTTGTCGTAAACGTTATCATCGTTGCAAAAATGAAACACTGTAGAAATTTTTAGCCGATTGTAGCTTACTGAAATTGAACTTTTAGTCGTTCTTTTTAGCTGAAACATTTATATAATTTCATAGATCATCTTAGCTTTCATCTAAGACTAATCTCGTGAAAAAACTCCTTCTGGATCTGGACTTATAGTGCTGTGATTCTCTATTGGACAGTACTAAAATTTTACAATGCAAAATATGCTTTTCATTTATTGGCCTCTTGAAACCAAACTTTTGTTCATCTTTTTTGGCCAAAATTTTTACACAATTCTCAAGATCAAGTTGAATTTCATCTGGATTTGATTTCATAAAAAAACTCCTTCTGAAACTAAACTTTTAATCATTCTTTTTGGCTGAAACTTTTATATAATTTCATAGATTGTCTTAGCTTTCATCTAAGACTAATCTTGTGAAAAAACTCCTTATAGATCTGGACTTATAGTACTATGATTCTTTATTGCACAGTACTGAAATTTTACAATGCAGAATCTGCCTTCCATTTATTGGTCTCTTGAAACCAAACTTTTGTTCATCTTTTTTGCCAAAATTTTTACACAATTATCAAGATCAAGTTGAATTTCATCTGAATTTGATTTCATAAAAAACTCCTTCTGGAACTAGTTTTATTGTATGATCTTTAACCATCATGCAGTTCTGGAATTTTACGACGAAGGAATCGGTCTTGCATCTTTTGCCATATTTTCCTACCATTATGCTGCCAAAATTTTATTTAAATTCTTACTGGTATTGACAACATCTAAACCAAGAGTTTTTGCATAATTTCCTTAAATTTTCTCTTGGAATTTATGTTGAGAAATCATCTTTTCTCTAATGCAAAAACCGGTTTAGCAGGACAACACATCATAACACTTCTTTTCATCGAATTCTATCAGATTTGAGTGCTATTTTTTGTGAGATTTTGGACTCTCCTTTCCTCATCACCAAACCCTACCATCCTTATCAAAAACTTTTCAAAACCCTACCCTAAACCGAATCCAAATAGCCTCGAAATCAGTCACCTAAATCAGCCTACTTCCTTATTGATCTACTTACCTTTTTAGAAAACTTTCCTTACTGAGACACCTACCTTTGCTGCCATCTATCCCAGATCTAAAACATATTTTTCTAACCTTCATCTACTACTATCATAGCCCTAAAATCATAACAATTCATAGCCTAAACTCCACAAAACTGCCGCCTCAAATCTGCCCTAAACCGTAGCCTACTTCCACCCAAACCGATCCACCTTCCAATCAGCCACTCCCTTCTCTAAAATTCTCATGCCACTAACCTGACAATAGAAAAAAGATCTCAATATTATAGATCTTGAGGCATATACTATGGCATCAGAGAAGGCTATCGATGCAAAGCGTGAAGCCTTTGGAAACCGCATGGAAAAGAAGACGCAATCCCTTTTCATCGAATTCAGCATTGGCCGACCATCGAGCCCAAGGAAATCACAACATAGAGAAACTTCAGATCGGCGAGATGATCCTCAAGAACATGGTCACATCATCTCTGATCTCAATAATCCATGCATGAAGGTTGACTTCCCTAGATGGGAAGAAGGAGACCCGATCGGGTGGATCTCATGCGCGGAGCGCTATTTTCGGTTCTACCAAACCGTCGACGCCACACGAGTGGAGATTGCTTACATTCACCTTGAGAGAGATGCTATTCAGTGGTTTAATTAGTTTAAGCACACCCATGGAGGACTCTCTTGGTAGTGATTCAAGGAAGGACTACTATACCGCTTCAGACCAACCGATTTCAACAACATCGACAAATAATTAACAAAGATTCGTCAAACCTCTACAATATAAGAATACCAAATAAGGTTTGAGCATTTATCTAACCAAACTGAGAATTAGTCTGAGAAATAACTTTTAGGTATTTTTATCGAGAGCCTAAAGCCGGAGATCCGAGGAGAAGTAAAGGCACGACAACCGTACACTCTTAGGGCGGCGATTTCCTTCGCACGTATCCAGGAAGAACAATTGAACCATGAGGTATGAAGGATAAGGGTTGCTCCCCAACTAGCCATGCCAAGGCCTACTACCCACTCTACTGCCATCTAAGCCCCCGCACCAAAAAAGTTGACAAGAGATGAGCTTCGCGGACGATCTGCCAAGGGGTTGTGTTGGCATCACGATAAACCATGGAGCCATGAACATCACTGCAAAAAGGGCCGACTCCTTGTGATTGAACTAATGGAGGATGAGGATAATAAAACATCTGAAGAAGCCCTTGAACTTAAAGAAGAAGCCATGGAGGAAGAGTCCCAATCAGTCGACTATGCAGTGCACGCATTGGCCGGCTATTCCAACCCGCAGATGATGGAAGTTGGAGGACTTCTAAAACAGCAACCCATCACGGTTCTCATCGACATGTGCATCACCAATAACTTCCTCAATAGTGAGGTTGCTGCATGTTTGGTGCTTCAAATTAAAGGTTACAACAAGTTTGATGTAAAGGTCACCGACGGTCGAATCTTTAATTATGACCAACGGTGCCTGCGGGTGAAACTACTCCTCTAAGACCAAGAAGTGGTAGCTGATTTCTTCCTCAGACCCATCGATGATTATGAAGCCATACTCAGGATCAAATCACTCACAACAATAGGTGATATCTCCTGAAAATTTTCTAAATTAATCATAAAATTTTATTACAAATGGAGACATGTCATGTTATGAGGCAAGTGCGGGAGCCAAATTTCTATCGTTTCATCGTGACAAATGGAGAAAGTTTTGCACAAAATGCATAGAGGATTTTTTATGCATATCCAGCAGCCATCTAAGGGAGAGAATATACAAATTTCAAATCCTAAGCTTGCCCTCTTGCTGGATGAATTCGCGGACATTTTCACGGAGTCGCGTGGGCTGCCCCTTAACTGGCAGCATGACCACTGCATTCCTATTCTATCGGGCAAATCTCCAGCAAATGTGCATTTGTATCACTACCCTCACATACAGAAGGATGAGATCGAGAACATCGTCAAAGAGATGCTTAACATCGGGGTAATTTGACCGAGTTGCAACCCTTATTCTTCACCGGTGTTGCTAGTGTGTAAGAAGGACGGTCATGGCGGATGTGCATTGATTATCGGGCCTTAAACACTATCACCGTTAAGGATAAATATCCTATATCCATTGTAGATGAGCTCTTGGATGAATTAAAAGGAGCTCGAGTCTTCACTAAAATGGATCTCCGTTCTGGTTATCACCAGATTCGGATATGCATTTATGACATTCTGAAAACTGTATTTCGCACATATAACGGCCACTACGAGTTTTTGGTAATACTTTTTGAACTTACAAATGCTCCTTCTACTTTTCAAAACCTAATGAATGACATCTTCTAGAGTTTTTTACACAAGTTTGTATTAGTGTTCTTTGATGATATCCTTATTTATAGCCCTACGCTTGATATACATTTTCAGCACTTACGAATTGTTCTAGCAATTCTTCGAGAGAATACTCTTTATGTGAAACAGTCAAAGTGCAGTTTCTTACAACGTAAAGTGGAGTATCTTGGGCATATTATTTCAGAAGACAGAGTGGTGGTAGACCCGACCCGACGAAGATCAAGGCAATGCAAGGATGGTCGAGACCTACAAACGTATAATCATTACGTGATTTCCTTGGACTCACGGGCTACTACCAAAATTTTGTGAAAGATTATATCAAGATCAGTACTCCGCTCATGTTCTTACTGAAGAAAGACTCCTTATGGTTGGATAAAGCCTCCACAGCCTTCGAACGACTCAAGGTAGTTATGATGATGACGTCAGTCCTAGCGCTGCTCGATTTTGGCCACACTTTGGTCATTGAGGTCGATGCATCAGGAGTTGGAATTGGGGCTATTCTTATGCAAGATGGTCGACTCATAATTTATACTGAGGCTTCTCCCACACTTCATACGAGGTTTTTACAAGAGATACTAATTACTACTAAATTTAAAATATGGTTGGAGATAGGTCCATGACACGAAAGAGGAGTAAAACTAGAAGAATTGCAATCTATGCTCATGCCAGATTGGGCTCTTATCATCATGAACCATACCAGAGGGTAGTCACTATTCCAAAAGAAAGATTAGATATCACTAAAGACTAATCATATGACAACACATGTAAAAAAGAAACAACCTCCTGACAAACTTTAAAATGGACGAAAAATTGAAGATCAAGTTTTTCTACACCTCTAGCCCGATTAGCATGAAACTTGAGCCTTAATGAAGTGGTCTCCTTATTTCTTTGGGCCTTGCAAAATTGAGGATCACATTGGGGCCCTAACCTGGAGATCAAATTCGCGCACCAGATCAAGATTACAGTTGATCCGCCAGGTATCCCACCTCAAATGGAAATTTAAAGAAGACCACTTAGCTTAAATCCTTCCAACTAATATCTCAGCTAATGAGGAGGCCAAAGTTCAGTTAATGATAGCATGGGAGTCACATGAGAAGTTGAAGATCCAGTTTCCAGAGTTTATGGATACCCGCCCTCTACTGGGCAAGTCAGCCAGGGTTTCCCCCTGCTTAGGTCGGCTATAGAGCCAACCTAGCCACCCCTTATTCCTATTAAGGTAGGATGACTATAGGAGGGGCAAAAGGATAATTCTACCTATATAAGTACCCTTTTAGGTTAGGACTTTGATCCTTATTTAAGATGTAGTTGCCCCCCTCTTTTAATCAAGCAATCTATAATTTTAATTCAACCTTGTGCTGAGTCTAGGAGGGAGGAATACCTACAGCATTCCAAGGGTTGATTCCCTCAATGATCAAAATCTATAAGGCTCCTTCTGAAGTCTTATTACAATACAAGTCTTATTACAATACACTAATGATAATTTACCGATGTTGGATGAGAGGAAGTCTCCTAGATCCGTGGACTTCAAGAGGTGGAGGCCATAGACGAAGGAAGCAACTCTATAAATTTGATGAATTCTTTTGTTTTTAGGCTGTCAATTCTTGGAAACTGCATACAGGAAGGTGTCATAGTCGAGATTGGGTAGGGGGGAAGTCGGATGACCTATACGAGGTTCGAGGCTACCTGATGTGCACATGGCTCGAGGCTACCTAACGCCGGTGGGGATAGGGGGACACCCTCTGGCTTCTATAACATATTGGTTGCATGGGTGAGGCAGCGGTGATGGCAACGATGCTAACACTGCAAAACCCCCCAACCGAGTTGAACAGGGAAGAGGCATGGGCGAATAACACAACAAATCTATACAACAGGAGGAGGGAGAAGTCAGTGAACCTAAGAGAACCACTACATTGCCACAACAAATATATACAATTGAGTGACATCACATCTTATGCGGTCGATAGGCTTTAAACCTAAGAGAACCACTTCAAAAGTTTTGGAGGCATAGGATTTGCTCTTTTCCCACCGAAAAATGCCAAAATTAGATGATAAAACTGTAAAGTGTACATTTGCAAGCTATACTGAAAGAAGTAAAGGTTTACCAATTTTATAATTATATTATTAATTCTTTAATTATAAATCATGAATATTTTGACGTGTATAAATTTTACGAATGAACTTCATATACAAAAAAAGACTTCTGTATTTGTTTTCTCACTATATGAGTATAAAAGCAAATTTTAATGGATATAGTGGTAGTTTTGTAAGCACTTTTTCTTTATCACGTCAAAATTCATTTTTTTTCATAAGAAACTCCACCAATGAAAGTATGATTTTTGATTGAAATTTATGAAGAAGTTATGGATGAAGAAATTGAATAATTGAAAAAGAACCAAAACTTGGGACTTGGTAAAACTTCCATCTGACAAAGAAGCTATTGGCTTGAAGTGGATTTAAAAAATTAAATACAGACTAGATGATTTAATTTAATATACAAAGACAAATTTGTAGCAAAGTGATATTTACAAAAAAGAAAATTAAGTGAAACTTTTGCTATTAGCAATATTTGATAGATTAGTACTTCACTAGCTATAACTGCTTATAATAAGTAGACAGTTTATTAATTTGATGTGAAATTAATCTTCTTTAATGGTTATCTGATGAATAACTTTATGTTTAGCAACCAAGGGTTATGAAATAGAAGGATATGAGGACACATTTGATCAACTTAGAAACGCTCTCTATGAAATTGAGGAAGCTCCTTGATCATCGAGTAGTAGGATTGATGTATATTTTATTAAAAAATAGTTTTATAAAAGCCAAAGTGAGTCCACACTTTATATTAAAAATAAAAGGTACAAATATTTTGATTGTTTATTTAGATGTGATTACTTGATTTATGTCGAAAATAGTCAGCAACTAACAACTTATTAATGCATTTAAAAATAGCATAATTAATGAATTTGAGATTACTATTCTTAGTAAACTGTTTATTTGTAAGAACACACACACATATTATATATATACATACATATATATGTATATATATACACACACATATATACATACATATATATACATACATACATATATATATATATATATATATATATATTGATGGCAATCTTTATAAAAGTTTAACTAGAAGTTTGTTTTATGCCGGATAAACTCGATCTGACATAATATTTGCTATATCTTTATTATCATGATTGATGCAAAAAAAGCAAAATACACCAGTTTACAACAAAGAAAATTTTAAGATATCTAAAGGGAATCAGTAACCATGGCTTGTGTTATCCTACCACTGATGATTCTTGATAATGATTGGATAGTTTTTATCGATTTTGCTCTCAACATTGCTAGAGGAGCAATATATTGGTCTTCTAGAAAGCAAGTACTTTCAGCCTTATATTACTATAACAACTTATTGATTTTCTATGACAATTAGTCTACAATTGTTATGGGGAAGAACCCTTTGACATCAAGTTAAAATATTGCAACACAATGGTGAAACTTGTAAATATCTTTACAAAACCCTTTTCATTAAAGAAAAAATTATTTTGTCAAGAAAATATATGATTATTAACACTAATGATTTAATTAATTTGAAATGCTTAAGATAATAGTTTAATTGATCTGTGCTACCTAATTTAGATAGGATCATGATAAATTAAAAACAATGCAAATACTTTATGACTTAGCATCAAGTCAGATCGAGAAGAAGTAATAGAGTGGCCGTGGAATATCGATAGAGAGAGGAGAGGGTGTGTGTTTGTTTTATTAGAGAAATAGTCTTTTCTTTTTTGGTTATTCTATTTGTTCGAGAACCACACAGGCACACATGCATGCATAGAGAAGCAAAATTGAGTGCAAAACTTTTGTCTAAGAACAAGGAGGAATGTTTCCAAAGAGAGAAAAGAAAATAGAAGTTTCATAACCAAGGAATATATTAGATAAAGAAATTAACTTTATTGTAAAAGAATGCTAAGTCCAAGTTCGACTACTTTCTCCGGGAATATCATAAAGATAGGTGCTATTGATAACTTGTGGCAGTTGATATTTGCAATACCTAAATAAGAAGAGTTATTAACAACTCGTGGTAATACTGGGCCTACCTAGCTCCAAGATCATTAATTGGCTCATAAAACTTACCTATCTATCGTTCTGAATTCCCAGCTCTTGAATGTGATCTTTTGCAGCTTGGAGAAGTATAATATCTTGGGTTGAACGACGATCAGCCCTGGTGAAAATTCTGCTCCACAGACGGCGGTGGGGCTCCATTGTATATATTTGTTGTGGCAATGTAGTGCACCTGTAGCGCGCCTCCAGATCCGATTGTGGCGTCCGCTCGCCCTCGGGACAGAAGGCTGGAGGGGGAAGGGGAAGGGGAATGGGAAGGAAGTCGTGGTGGATAAATGGGAAGGAAGCCAGGGAAGGGCTTGTCGGGCTCCTTTCCTACCGGTTTCTTTGGTGCTGATGCAAGGTTTGAAACGATCAAGGCTCAGTAGTCTTCTGATGTCGTGGTCTTCGAGGAGGAGGAAATGGTATTTGTACTTATCGGTGGATCAGATAGTGATACTATCAGGGGACAGACAGTCTTTTCTCATCCCATCAGTGGAGACTGACTATCCACTCGGCTCTGAGCAACTGCCCGATCTTTCTTTCGAATATTGGAATCAGGACTTGGTCTTCGATTGAACGACCATTGAAGATCAATGATCGATTGCTTCGATTTGAGAAAATAAAATAAAATCCTCAAGAATTGGCTCTACAGGCAGGTGCAAACTTAATTACAATCGAATACTTGTTGTGAACGATAACTGCGCTCATTAAAGGTGTAATACCGCTCCTAACAACCTAGACAAGGACTCCATCCAACAAGTGACCACTTAGGTGTTGATGGTTGTCTGATCCACATATTGGAAGCCCTAATAATAATGGTGTCGATATCTAGATTATTAGCTCCTTCTCCCATACACATAATCAAATCTCATCCTAGCTTACGTGATTATATGGATCGGAGGGGATAAATTATGCATTTTTTACTCTCACAAACTCTTAATCTCGTCTACCATTAAATATACAACTTTAAAGTCCACACACCTTTTCTTTTTCTAAGCCACACACATTGAACTAATACAAATTGCAGGAGTATCATTTTATCCGATTAAGTTTATCAGCTAAACCTCCGTTAGTGCATGACATTTCATACAGACTCCAACAGTATCGGTTCGGTGGCCAAATTATAAAATATTGATAAACAGCATTAAAATAATATGCTCCAAAATGAACATAATTTTAAAATAATATAAATATGAATTTAAATTCTTTATATATGAATTTAAAAATTATAATACTCTACAAAATGAACATCTGGCTATAAATGATCCTTGAAGAAGGTCTTTCTTATCTCATCCTTGGTTGGCCGAATAATATAACTCATCTCTCTTCTCTTTTCAGTAGCTACTATTTCTTCCTACAACTATCATATCTTTTGGTAGCACATACAACTCTAAAAATACCAAAGCAAAGTGCAACACTCAAAACCACCATCTGAACCAAAGAGAGCGCCGACTCCAACAAATACATTTTTCTTTTTGGGCCTAACGCTTAAAATAAATCATAGATGGTTAAGATCATGCGCCTTTCATTCTCTTCCAACAGTATTTCAATTTTATTCAAACTTGTGTAGATAATACTCATAAGCGGAATGAGTAAAGTAAATAAATACATGAACCTGGAACTAGGTTCCACATAGGTTCTCCCGGAGCAAATGAGCGACTTTATGAATGCAACATTTGGATATTAGGACTAGTGATATTTGAGCAAATTAAAATATCTAAAATGTAATATCATAATTAATTTATATTGAAAATAAGCTAATAATTAAGATTGATTTATAATAATTTGATAGATGTACTATTATTAATTTTAACTTAAGCATTTTGACTCATGATTTGAGCTTAATGAAATTAACATGTTGATTATCTCATCAAGTCGAGTACTGACAATCGATATCAAAATCAACCTAGTATTGAGACATGGTAAGAGGCTCGAGTTAAAAAGAGCTATGTTAGGCATTGACAAGTAAATCAAGTATGGTGGGAGGCTCGAGTAGAAAAGGACTATGTTGGACCTTGACGAGGATGTAAGCCTAAGTGTGAGAAAGTAACTCCGAATAGAAAAAAAATCTATCAATGGATGGTATCAAGATGATATGAGGTAGAGCCACAATTGGCTATACATTATACTATGATTTAATCTAGGTTATTTGAGTCTTGACAAGAGAGGAGATTATAACTAATCAAAGTCATAAAACCAAAACTTTTCATAACTCGGAACTAACTAGGATCGATGGATATAGTTAACTTAGCATAGCTATATTCTTTATGATAATAAAACAAATATATATTGGATAGAGTAATTCTAGTTTTCTTCATTAAGAGTTGATAGGGATAATAGTGGTCCCCCTCCCAAACTGGACGATGTGACCCAACGCCAATTGACGTGGAAGGACAGAGTCGGGTGACCAATTTCTCGAAACTCATCCTATGATGCACATGAGCAATGTGTCACAAACAAGCAGATAAGCCTAAAGTTAGATAGCATCAAACACCATATAGTCACCATCAGGTCTCATAAGAACCTGAGGGAACCACATGACAACAGAGCAGAAACAACATGCAACCGACAGCACATATAGCCAACGGCGCTGCCGATGACATTAAACGGACTGGCAGAGAACGCCAGAGGAATGATAAAGTCGAGACTTGATCGGTCTATGACATAGAGGTATAAAATATCACCCCAAGGTCTCTCTCAGGGTACGCTCACTCTCCCTCTCTACTTTAATTCAACAAGAGAAGAAGCTCCGGCGCTCAAGTAGGACGTCAGACTTCACCCTTCTGATCAACTCTAACTTGATCGTCGGAGGGACCACCCCAGGAACCCACCACCCGAGAGGTCTTGTCTTGTAGGAACAGCCTAACGAGGTTAGGAAGACCCACATCAAAGTCGAAGTTAGAGCATTAACACACGTCGACCTCGGATTGCCAGCGTGGAGCTCCTCTCGTGCTAGCTGCTCGAACCCAGTTGTGCGGATCCACTGGATGTGGTGGAAGACTCACAACATTTAGTGCTAGAAGGAGGGTCGCCAATGTCATAAGAGCACTCAACACCTGTTAATCATGGAGAAGATGTCCCTCCCGCAATCCAACCAACCTCGGGAGGAGCCTATCGACCCCCACCTCCATTTCCTCTATTCAGAGACAGTAACATACCTTCCTACACCAAGGGGCGATACTAGAGTCTACCTAACGATCCTGGGCTAACTCCACCCCCGCTGAACCTAAGGACCCCGGTGGTAACTCCTGAGGCATTTCAGGGGATTACCAACCAGGTCCAAGCCATTGCGGGAATACTTCAAGCAATTATCCCCTACATCCTGCAACTCGCCTAACAGTCGAGCTCACGGCCCCCAGCAACTCCCCTGCCTCAGACAAGAACAACACCGCCACTACATGAGCTACCATCGATGACCCGCACTGCAGACAACCCACCCCATTTCTCCCCGAAGTCCGATCAGGCTCCCTCGGTAGACGTAGCTAAGCAACCAGACCCCGTGCCTAGCGCGTTAGCCTATAACTTTGGACCCCGACACACTCTCCTTCGACTCCACCGGTTCCCTAAGGGAGCAACTACGCCTGGTGAATAAGAGGATTGACGATGTCCGAAGGACCCTAAGGATGAAAGATGAGCACGTTGGGGGTCCCCTCCGTGGTTCTCCCTTCGTCCAGGAAATTCAAGATGCATATATTCCATCACACTTTTGTCTCCCGATGCTAGAGGCATACGACGGTAACTCCGATCCAATGGAGCATGTGGTTGCGTTCTATGTACAGATGACTCTGTATGGCACCTCAGATGCCATAATGTGTCGAGCTTTCCTGACGACTCTCTAAGGAATCGCTCGAGGATGGTACAACTGGTTACCACCCTCCTCCATTCACTCCTTTAATCAGCTTGCAAGGGAGTTCGAGGGCAACTTCCTCTCTAGTGCTTGACCAAAACCAACTGCCACATCTCTCCTCGAGATGTGACAGAAGGAGGAGGAACACCTCGGACAATACCTCGCCCGCTTCACAGATGAAGTCAGGGCCATTCCCGATGCGCATCCATCGTTGGTCATCTAGGTTTTTATGATCGGGATCAGGCCTTCTCACCTTTTTTGGTCGCTTGTGGAGCAACCCCCCGCAATTATATTGGAGATGTTGCAAAGGACCAACCAGTATGTCACCGTCGAGATCTTGGTGGTGGATAAATGTGAAGATCAGAAACGCTCCCGGGGTGAACCCTCTCGTGGTCTGCCCTCTAGGCTCTCAAGGAGGAGGATGGAAAGAGGTGAACTGACCATGCCCTGGCCACCAAATGTTTTGTTCAACTCCACTCGAACGAAGATCTTCCTCCAGATCCGATAAAAGGGGCTCTTAAAGACTCCCAACCCACTGAGGTCTCAAGCCAAGGACCGAGATCATCGACATTACTGTCGCTTCCACCGTGACTACGGGCATGATACTAAGGAATGCTATGACTTGAAGAACTAGATCGAGGACCTTATCCACTATGGCCACCTCGACCAATACATAAGGAAGCCACGTGAGCCATCCCTCTATCAAAAGGGACCGGTGGTATGGCACATCGACGTCATTGTGGGTAGCTTGACCATGGGTGGCGTTAGCTCCTCGGTAAAGAAGGCATATGCCCGTGCAGAAGTTCAGAAGAGGCCCCGACCCCAAGGTGATTTGAGATTCACCTTCGAATCCGAGAGCGAATACCAAAACCACGACGATACCTTGGTGGTCATGACCCGCATTACAAATGCTTGCATCAGACACATCATGATAAACACAGGGAGCTCCACCAGCATATTGTACCTTGATGCTTTTCATAAGCTCAGAATGACTAATTGGGACCTTGCTCCATGACTTCAACTTTGATAGGGTTCACCAGTGATGCGATAACTCCAGCAGGCATCACAACCCTCCCCGTGACATTCGGTAACGAGCCAAGAACCAAGACCTTCAGGGTTCATTTCATGGTGGTGGACCTCCCCTCAGCCTACAACGTGATCATCGGGCGACCAACCCTAAATAAGCCAAGGGCAGTCGTCTCCACATACCATAGCTATGAAGTTCTCGACCAATGTAGGCCCGGGAGATATCAAGAGCGACCCCTAAGAGTCAAGGTGATGCTACCTGGTGGCAACAGCCATCCCTAAAAAAGGCAAGAAGGCTCCAATTCCCAACCCCCGTAAACCCCACAGACCTGACACTCGACCCGAGCCCTCCGAACCAACACTGGAAGTGCCACTAGAAAAGGCTCACCTGGAGAGGACAGTGCGGGTCGGGTCGGCTCTGCCCGAGGACCAACACGTCCAGCTCATAGATTTTCTTGGACATCATTCTGACATTTTCACCTGGTCAATGTGCACAATGCTGGGCATACACCCCCAGATTGCACAACATCAACTGAACACAACCCTGGGAGCTTGGCTAGTCAACAAAAACCAAGAAAGTTCACACTAGATTGGCAAAAGGCCATTGAAGAAAAAGTAGATTAGCTACTGCAGGCCGAGTTGATAATGGAGATTAGGTAGCTAACCTGGCTATCTAATATAGTTCTCGTGAAAAAGGCTACTGGAAAGTGGCGCATGTGTGTTGATTACACCAATCTTAATCGGGCATACCCGAAGGATTGTTATCTGCTACCAAGGATTGATCAGTTGATAGACTCCACCTTGGGGCATGAGCTCATTTCCTTCATGAACGCGTTCTCACGATACAACCAAATCCGAATGGCCCCCCAGGATTAGGAGAAGACGACCTTCATCACACACCAAGGAACCTATTATTATAGGGTGATGTCATTTGGGTTAAAAGAATGTGGGGGGCTATCTACCAGAGAATGGTCAACCAATTATTCAAGGACCAGCTATGTAGAAATATGGAGGCCTATATTGACAACATGATTGTCAAGAACAATAAAGCGGAGACACACTACACAGATCTCGTCGAAACATTTCGGGCCCTTAAGAAGTTTGGAATAAAGCTAAACCTCGCCAAATATGTCTTTGGCATAGAGTCAGAAAAATTCCTTGGCTTCCTTATTCACCAACAGGAACTGACGTGAACCCGGAGAAGATCAAGGCCATCACCAACATGAAATCACCCCAAACCATCAAGGAGGTCCAACGCTTCGTCGGGAGGTTGGCAGCTATAGGGCGTTTCATATCTTAGGCTAGCGACTGAAGTTACCCCATCCTACGGGTGCTAAGGCATAATAAAGATTTCAACTGGGGCCCCGAGTGCGAGTAAGCATTTCAAGAACTCAAGGACCACCTCACAACCTTACCTCGAATGTCCTCGGTCGACCCAGGCGACCAACTTGAGATATACCTCTCCGCCATAGAAAGGGCCATCAGCTCAGTTCTAATAAAGCTCGATGGGAATAGTCAACGACTTGTCTACTACACCAGCCACATCCTGTAAGGTGTGGAGGAGCGGTACTCTCTGATGGAAAAGCTCGCTCTCGCCCTGGTCCTCACGGCCCGAAAGCTGAGGCCCTACTTCCAGACCCATACTGTTAAGGTAGTCACCAACCAATCACTACACCAAATTTTCTCTAAATTTGATGTTTCAGGATGAATGCTCAAGTGGTCGGTAGAACTCAACGAATTTGACCTGGAGTACGCCCCGAGGAAGGTGATCAAAGCCCAAGCTATTGTCAACTTCTCCTCAGAGCTGACCACCCTAGACCCCCCTTAGGAAAAACCTAGTGGACACTCCATATTGATGGATCGACGAATGCCTCTAGGGGAGGAGCTGGAATAGTCCTGAGGGACCCCGACGAGTAAACCTGGGAACATGCTGTACGGTTGGAATTTCCAACTACCAACAATGAAGTAGAATATAAAGCATTACTGCTCAGATTACGACTGATCGTCGAGCTACAAATCGAGCGCCTAGAAGTATAAACTAATTCCCAACTGGTCGCCAGTCAAATCGATGGGAGTTTTGAGGCTTAAGAACCAAACATATCCCTTTATCTCTCCGAGGCTTGTCGGTTAATAGGTATGATCAAGTACTTTAAAATCTTCCAAATCCCTCGCCTCGAGAATGCTAAAGCCGATGCCCTGGCCCGGGGGGCCTCTGCCGACGTAACCGGTGAGTTGTCGACCATCCCCAGCCTCTACAAGCTGACAGTCACCACAGTTGAGGTGGCCAATACAGCCGTGCACCCCAACTGGAGGGAGGAAATACTACGCTACAAGAAATACGGAACCCTCCAAGCAGACAAGGCCATTGCCCGATGAATCAAAAAGACCGAAATATGGTCAATGGGTGCCTCAGTGCTTACCAAGGTCCATGAGGGGATATGTGGTGAACATATTGGAGGGCATACATTGGCTTTTAAGATCCTTCGCCTCAGATACTATTGGCCGACCATACAAGCAGACGCAAAATCCTATGTCCGGAGATGCATAGAATGCCAAAAGCATGCCCGCATTCCTCGCCAACTAGCCTTGCCACTCTCCTTGACTCGCAACACTTGGCCCTTCGCACAATAGGGGATGGACCTTCTCGGCCCCTTCCAACAAATGGCTGGGCAGCGCAAATTCCTGATTATCGGGGTAGACTATTTTACCAAGTGGGTTGAAGCTGAGCCCTTGGCCTCGATCATAGAGAAGGATATGGATACTTTCATCTAGAAAAACATCATAACAAGGTTCGATTTACCTAAGGTCATAATCATAGACAATGGGATGCAATTCAACAACCCTAAGTTTAAAGTTTCCTATGAAAACTACCAGATCCAACTGAAGTTTAGCTTAGTGGCTCACCCTCAGGCCAATGGATTGGCATAAGTAACCAACAGAGGCATATTAGAAGGACTACAAAGACAAATTGAGGGGACTCCGGTGGCCTGGGTCGAGGAGCTCCCTAGCATCCTATAGGCTCTATGGACGATGCCATAAACCCCTACGGGGGAGTCCCCCTACAGCCTAGCCTTCGGTACTGAAGTTGTCCTCCCTCCCGAGGTGGTCTTCCTGATGTTGAGAATTGAAAATTTCACTCCCGGAGCATCAGAGACAAGTCTTAGGGAAAATCTCGACATGTTCGAAGAACGTAGGGCCAAGGTGCATTTAAAGAATCTACATTATCAAGAGGCGGTTGCCCGACTCTATAATCGAAGGGTCCAACCCCGACCCATCACGATGGGAGACCTAGTCCTCATGAGGGCCGAGGTCAACGACCTAGGACACACTCGAGGAAAACTTGTCCCGAGATGGGAGGGGCTGTATCGTATTACCCAAGTCATTCAGGATGGGACATACGCCCTATCGACAACAGAAAGGAAAACACTCCCTCGGACTTGGCATGTGTCAAATGTAAAGAAATTATACGTCTAGCACAGCAATGTTAACTTAGCATTTAAAGCATTCAGACAAAGCAAAGTGTTCAAAGAGAAACTTTATTTGATAGCAGAAAGTTACAAAATGGTTGGGTGACACAGTCAAAAGCAAATTCTCCAACGCCCAACATTCCAAAGAAAAAGAGAGAGAAGTATCTATGGGGTCGGCTACTTCTCTGAGGGGGTACCGTCGTCGAAGGGCTAGTCGAGGTCCATCTTGATGTTGGCATCTTTTGGACACTCGACGAAAGGGTCCAACTCGATCATAATGTTCGGGTGCTTCTCTCGAAGTCACTCAAGTGCCACCCGGTACCCAAACTCATAGCTAACCCTCCCTATCTTCTCAAGGCTAGATTTAAATTCTAAAGATGTCTTATAGGCGGCTACCGCCTTCGGGCCCTCGGCTTTCAGTTCGACTTCGAAGAGGGCTGCCACCTCGGTCAATGAAAGAACATCCCCCTCCAGACGAGCTCGGTCATTCCGAGCCCCATCCAAACTGGTGCGTAGAAGCCCGACTTCCTACTTGAATTCCATCCGCTGACTTCTGAGGGACTCGAGTTTAGTCCTCATCCACTCAATCTCGACCTCTAGCCCCTTTGCTCGCCACTCAACAGCTGCAGCTAACTCCTAGCCGATGCTAGCCTTCAGTTCCTCGTTCGCCGCCCGAAGAGCTAGAATCTTCTCATGCTAACTCCGAACTAGTCGGCCAGCATCATGAACCTGATTGATAAGGGCACTGACGAAGTGAAGCCCCTGTAGGCAAACAAAAGATATGTTTGAAAAAACAAGAGGTGAAGAAAAGGGAGGTCTAGCACAGGGCCTTACCCAAACAGCCAACTTGCCAGCCTAATTCATGAGCTCCTCAGAGGAGCACTCATACACTTGCTTCATCAAAGTGGGGTGTAGGGCTTCCCGCAAGTATTCCCCGGACAATGGCTCCTCAGTCCAGAATAGACTGGACCTAGAGATGGTCGACCACCTTGGCACCAAGGGGTCCTCACCCTTGACGCATTTCAATTGCATCATGATATAGGTGAAGTATCTATCCGCCCTCGCTGGGTCTTCGACCTCGCATAGCTCCCTCATGGTATACCCCCACTCGGGGACTTCCTCGAGTTCCACCATCCTTTAGCAGAGGTCCTTGTAGTGCTCCCAGCAGCATCCGTAGGTTGTTCAATGGCCGCCTTCTGAAAGCATTTCCTTAAACCCGCCTCCGCGTCGAAGCTAGGGCGCTTCTCAACCATGGTCACCATAGCATCCCCTACTGCAAGCGCGTTGGCCACCGACGGAGCCACCGAACCGCTACCCGCTCTACTACCGGACTTTATCTTGCTGAGGTTAAACATCTCTGCATAACATGTATGATTAGGAAAAAATCCAAATCCAATCTAAAAACAGAAAAGACATGCCCCTAGGGGCAGGGTTGAGACCTGCTTTGGCCAACCATGCCTCGTTCATATCCTTCACCCCCTGAAATGGAAAGGATCCCCTAGAGGATCTCGACTAGTTCAGTATCATTGGCCGATAACGCCGGTACGAAACTACTCACCGTTTAAGAGGTCTACTTGGTCGGGAAGCTCCAACCCTAGCGGCAGGAAATAGAGAGAAAATGTGACTTCTAGCCTTTGTTGCTGGAAGGTGCACTGCTCATACGGAATCCGCTATGAGCAGCCAACTAATACCTGGCCCCCCCGACTTAGCCAGAAGCAAGCCATAAACAACTCTTGGGTAGCCCTTATACCCGACACATGACACTCCCACAAAAAAGCCACCAGATACCGACATGAGTTGGGCACCATCTGGGAAAGAGAAATCCTCCATTATTCGAAGCATGCCTCAATCACAAGGTGCAACGGGAATCTTAATCTCATCTTAAGGGCATCGGTCGATAGACCGAAGCTGTCACTACCCGGGTTGATGAGCTAACTATCCTAATAGCTTCAGTTTGGCCCAACCATTGGCCAAAATGCCCGAGCCAGGAGTTACCAATAGTACACTCATCAACCCTTATAAGGCATTCATATGTTTTCACTTTTCCAATGTGTGACTAAGGGGTGTTACAGAAGCCGCCCGGAAAAGCATCATAAGGATGCTCCCTCGATAGAGGGACATGGAGTTCGTACTCCGGAGGAATGAAATAGTTCTTCTTCACCTCGACCAACCGATAAGTTGTCATGGTTAAGTCTACATTGAAGAAAGATCGTATCGCTGCCAAGGCGTCAGCAGTCCCCAAGTCACCTAGAGCACTAGTCAATGGGACAATCGCCACTGACACGAAGCCCTTGGAGGGACGACTTAAAACTCTAGACTTATGGGTCGAAAGTTTGACTGACCGAAACTTAGAATGGGAGGAGGCTGAATACATCCGACCTGCTCGAGAAACTGTCGGGGGAAAAAGAAGGGGATGAAGGTCAAAGATGTTGATGTAGCTAGCGTTGGAGATGATAAAGAAACAACAGTGACAGCAGAGTAGAAGTGTGCAGTGTAAGAGAAGGCTGCTGAATAATAAGGGTAGGGGGACCAATACCTTACCCCTGCACCCGTTGGCACTTTGCCTTCCCCAAAAAAGGTGGGACAGCTCATCATGATGCCTCGCACTCTATGCCTGACAAGTTACCGTATGGGACATGCGTCATCCCATAAGTGATTCTGATCAACAAACAAATCTTTCTCAGTCCCAAGGAGAATATCCTCGACTACCTAAGGGCTTTCAGTCCCGACTATCTACAAGCAAGCTCTCAACCTCGCCAGAGGGCTTTTAGCCCCAACTATCTACAAGCGAGCTCTCAGCCTCGCCCAAGGGCTTTCAGTCTCGACTATCTACAAGCGAGCTCTTAGCCTCGCCCAAGGGCTTTCAGTCTCGACTATCTACAAGCGAGCTCTTAGCCTCGCCCAAGGGCTTTCAGTCCCAACTATCTACAAGTAAGCTCTCAGCCTCACCCTAGGGCTTTCAGTCCCGATTATTTACAAATGAGCTCTTAACCTTGCCCGAGGGTTTTCAGTCATGACTATCTACAAGCGAGCTCTTAGCCTCGCCCAAGAGCTTTCAGTCCCGATTATTTACAAGTGAGCTCTCGACGTTGCCCGAGAGCTTTCAGCCCCGACTATCTAGAAGCAAGTGTTGGGAAACCTCAACAGGTGTGTCACATGCACAGTAAAAATCAAAATAAAATACTAGTTTCCCACATAGATCAAATTATCGTGCAAAAGATTGGGGTCGCAAGAAAAATCGTAAAAATAAAAAAACCATGATGTGTGAGAGATTGATTTTACCTAGGAAGATCATATATACCTGTATTCCAGATCCGGATAGAGAAGATGAAGGAGGTCAAGTGTCCTACTCTTTAGTGGTATTCACACGATGGATCTCTGGAGCAAAACTCCTCCAATCTGATCTCGCAACTCTTGCACAGAGGGAGGTAGGAGAATAGGAGGGGGAGGCCAAAGCTGCAGCCTATCAACCATGAGTCTCCCCTCTTATTTATAGAGAGCCACCAAAACCCTAAGGCTCCTTCCTTAGTAGGTATTGGATCTCCATCCAATAACCCACTAACCTTACATTATTGGATCTCTATCCAATAATCTTCTTAGACCTCTAATTGAGCCTTAATCAAGGGGCCCATCAGCATAAGGTCTCATCTAATGAGAATATAAGCTAATTGGATCTTCATTCAATCCTCTATTCGTTGAAGCATCCACCATATGTGTGTGACCCTCTAGGCCTGATACCTAGCTGGCCGTGAGACACTCCCATCAGAACTCCTTATAATATAGTGAATTATTATCCCCATAATAATTTACTCAACTCATGGACTATAGACGTACTAGGCCACTACGCCATAGTCCCCATACGGTGCAGGGGGATCAAATCCATCAAACCTATTTGTCCACAGTCACCGTGTATCTATAATCCCTCATCCAACTAATCTCTTAAAGATTGTATATTAGACATGGTATTGTCAGGTCACATACGGAATACGTCATAGTCTCGCTTTAATTAGATTCTCCTAAAGAACTCTTTCTCTCTCAATCCGAATGACCCTGACTAGGAATTTGTCTGAGCAAGCATATATGAGATATTCCTCTAGTGATATCGAGAGTGGATGATCCACTATTGATACCCAATTACCTTCGTAAGGTTAGCTACTAATCCTGATAGCTAGTTGTACCAAATCTAAAACTTTCTAAACCTATAAGTCTAGCGTCAAAGGAAGGAGTACTCATATAAGGCATCTTTGGTGTCTCAAGTCTAAGGACCAGATACACAATTGAGACTATGGAATCACTATCTGACATTAGGTATCATTAACTATATAGCATTCCATAAGTGGATCAATCAGTAAACTCATTCTCCAATGAGCACTAGTACTATATCCTTAGTGTCTCTACATAAGTGACTATGAGACCAGTCGCCTCCATCATATGGATAGGTATATAGTACACTCGTCTATCCGATTATCACGATGTCCATCTCGAGTAACCTATAACCGAGATTATTTAAAATCTATATTTAAAGGTGAATCAATCTTATTATTGTGATCTCATCACTATCCGATTCTAATTACATAGAACCAAGGACATCACAGTATATATGTTATAAATAATATAATGTGAAAATATGCCAATATTAATTATAAGCAAAAAGATCACACAGCGTATCACATGTGCCATCACTCACATGATTGGCTTGTAGGACACTTGTAACCAATAATCTCCTACTTGACCAAAAACCAACCACCTATGTGTCCGATCCCCATCAGACCCCTGTGATACTCAAATACAATCTGAGCTAATGGTTTCGTTAGTGGATCTGCAATGTTATCTTCATAAGGAACTCTTTCTATTGCTATATCTTTTTGGGTCATAATCGTTCTAATCAGATGGAACCTCCTCAGAACAATTCTGATGAGACCTAGGTTTCCTTATTAGTGTTATCACCCTGTCGCTATCATAATATATGGGAGTCAGCTCCACGCTGCTTGGTATGACTCCCAAATCCTTAATGAACTTCTTCATATACCCCCCTTCCTTTGCTTCTTTTGCTATAGCAATGTATTCCGCCTCCGTGGTCGAGTCAACAGTAGTATCTTACTTGGAACTCTTCCAACTTGCTGGTCCTCTATTTAGGATGAAAACATATCATGAATTTGACTTACTATCATCAATGTTGGACTGAAAACTTGAGCCTATATATCCCTCAACCTGGAGGCTACCTTCTCCATATACTAGTAAAAGATCCTTAGTCCTTCTCAAGTACTTAAGGATACATTTTACTGTCTTCCAATGTTCTAAACCTAGATCTGTTTGATATTTGCTCGTGACACTCAGAGCATGTGTTATATCAGGCTTAGTATATAGCATCATATATATGATAGACCTTATCGCTGAGGCATAAGGTATCTTATCTATGTCTACCCTTTCTTTAGGAGTCTTTGGGGTCATACTCCTATAAAGTGATATTTCATATCTCATCGGTATGAGACCTCTCTTGAAATTCTCCATGTCAAACCTTTTGACATTAGAGTCTATGTACCTGGACTGAGACAAGCCAAGCATCCTCTTGGATCTATCTCTATAGATCTGGATCCCCAAAATATAGGATACTTCCCCTAAGTCTTTCATGAAGAAATTTCTGGATAGCCAAGTCTTTACTATGAAGGGCATTCCTACATCATTCCCAATGATTATGATGTCATCCACATATAGCACCAAGAAGGTGATAACGCTCCCACTTACCTTCTTGTACACACAAGGCTCATTTTCGTTCTTAGTGAAGTCATAAGATCTAAGCACCTCATCAAATCTTATGTTCCAATTTCGGGAAGTTTGCTTCAATTCATAAATGGATCTAAGCAACTTGCACACTTTATCTGGACTCTTTTTGGATACGAATCCATTTGGTTGTATCATATACACCTCCTCCTTGAGATTGCCATTAAGGAATGCCGCTTTGACATCCATCTGCTAGATTTCATAGTCATAGTGTGCTGCAATGACTAAAATAATTCTGATAGACCTAAGCATGGCTATAAGTGAAAATGTTTTGTCATAGTTAACTCCTTATTTTTGACGATATCCTTTAGCTACTATCCTTGCTTTATAGGTCTCTACCTTTCCATCCACTCCGATCTTCTTCTTGAAGATCTATTTGTAGTCGATGTGTATAATACCCTTAGGTGTATCCACAAGGTTTCAAACCTTGTTAGAGTATATGGAATCCATCTCAAAATTCATAACTTCTTGCCACTTCCCATAGTCTATACTCATAATAGCCTTCTCGTAGGTCTGAGGATTAATATTCTGAGAGTCATCTCCATTGATATGTCTCACATATCTTTTAGGAGGTTGAGATACTCTACTAAACCTACGTAAAGTTGAAATTTGTATGTTAGGTACCTGAACAGACTCGGGTTCTAGAATGGTGCTTGAGCTAGGTTCTCCAACTTCACTCAATTCTATATCACTCCCATTGTTTCCACCAAGATTGTGTTCCTTCTCAAGGAACACAGCTCTCTTGGCAACAAAGACCTTTCGGTCCTCTGGATGATAAAAATAATACCCACAAGTTTCCTTTGGGTATCCCACGAATGTGCCTTATTCTATCCTTGATTCTAACTTATCGGGGTTGTGTCTTCTAGCATGGGCAGGACAACCCCATATCTTAATAATCTTAAGATCAGACTTCTTTCCTTTTTATATATCATATGGTCTAGACACTATCGACTTTAATGGAACTCTGTTCAGAAGGTAAACTGCAGTCTCTAGAGTATACCCCCAGAATGAGATAGGTGGGTCAGCAAAACTCATCATGGACTGCACTATGTCTAACAGCGTGCGATTCCTCCTTTCTGATACACCATTGAGATGAGGTGTATAAGAGGTGTCCACTGGGATAAAATCACATTGTCCTTGAGGAAATGAGTGAACTTCGTACTCAAGTACTCTCCTCCTCGATCTGATCGAAGAGTCTTAATACTCTTTCCAATTTGGTTCTCTACCTTATTCTTATATTCCCTGAATTTCTCGAAGGCCTTAGATTTGTACTTCATTAAGTACATATGTCCATACTTAGAGAAATCATTAGTGAATGTAATGAAGTATGAGTAACCACCTATAGCCTGAGACGACATGGGACCACATATATCACTATATATGAGTTCCAATAACTCGGTGGCTCTCTCTCTAGTTCCACTAAAAGGAGAGTTGGTTATCTTTTCACGAAGACAAGATTCACAAGTTGCATATGACTCATAGTCAAATGGATCTAAGTATCCATCTTTTAGTAACTTTTGAATCCTTCCCTCATGTATATGACCTAGCCTATAATAACATATGTTTGCATTATTCATCTTATCTCTTTTCCTCTTATATATATTTATATTTATGATGTGTGGAGAAGTGTCTAACACATATAAGCCATTTACAAGGGTCCCTCTAGTGATGATCTTATTATTCATAATTATTGAACAACTATTGTTCTCAAAAACTAATTTATATCCACTTATTGTCAAACAAGAGATAGATATAATGATTTTGATAATAGAGAGAATAAAATAGCATGCATCCAATGCAATGATAGCTCCATCAGGCAGATGTAGGGTGACTTGCCCAATGGCAACTGTAGTAACTCTTGCTTCATTGCCCATCTTGAGGTTCATCTTCCCGCTAGCCAATCTCCTAGGTCTTGCTATAACTTGCAATGAACTGCAGATGTGATAAGCACTCCCGATATCCAATACCCATGTATTATCATGAAAATCTAACAAGTGAAGACTGATCATGAATATACTTAAAGCTTCTCCAAGCTTCTGTTTCGCCTTATCTATAAGGTAGTCCTTATAATTCATCTTCCAATGCCCATTTTGGCTACAGTGGAAGCACTGTCCTTTGTCCTTTGCCGAGTCTCTCTTGGCAACCTTTGTCTTACCTGGTCTTTCTTTGCCTTTGCCCTTTTTAAGGGTCTTACTGGCCTTCCTTTTCTTTTTAGTATCACTAATGTAGAGAACTGGCTTCTCCTTCTTGATGGCACTCTCAGCTTCCCTCAACATATTGAGGAACTCAGGGAGAGTCACCTCAAACTTGTTTATATTAAAGTTAATAATGAACTGTGAAAAGGAATCTGGTAGGGACTGAAGTATAAGATCAACACACAGGTTATCATCTAGGACTATCTATATACTTCACAAAGCGAACGATCTTATCCTCGCTTATCCTTTCCTCCAGTATGGGCACAATCATGTTAAGGACATATACAATTTAATCTTCCGCGAGAATAATTCTCAAAATGCGAAGCTTTTGTACCAATGAGGCGGTTGGCATCAAGTATGCCATGTAGGGGTTTTGCAAGCGACAAGTAAAATATAGCGTAAATTAAATAACATGTAGATTTTACAGAAAATACTAATTAAGATATGAACTTCTATATTAATATACTCCCACTATTTTCCTAATGAATCACACAACACTCTCGACACGTGAGACGAAAGTCTCCGACAGACTCTTAGTAGGGATCGGGATCCAATTGGCATCTTAGTGTAATCTCGAGGGACTCGACCAACTATGCTAAGCCCAAAAGGTGGACAACTCTTATCAATCATAACTCCTTTTGATTCCCATCATGTTCGACCTCCGAATCATCATGGTTTCAACTGCTCAACCAACTATGAAGTTCAGTTAAGTCATCACCATCGTTACAAGATGAGTCTGATTTGATGGATATGCTCTCGACCGCTCAACCAAGTCATATAATGTCCTCAGGTCACCAGTGACATATATATGTCATAAGCAAGAACTCGATCACGTAGATAGGTGAGCCTCAAGTGACTCGACCAACTTAACCTATGTCGAAATTCAATTTCTTCCTATAATGATGGAAGGCCACGTGGGTCAAACTTATTGCCTCACGCTTACTGACTTAATATTATCGTAGGAGAGGTTTTTTATTTTCTATCGGTCTCCTAACATGTCATGTCACACAGATACATATTTAATATATATCTACACTGCATATAAATATATATATATATATATATATATATATATATATATATATATATATATATATATATATATATATATATATATATATATATAATAGGTGTATAACACATCACACATATAAGCCACACCGAATGATCATGAGCCATCACCTAATATGATTAAGCCCGAGCCAGTGGGCCTAATCACTCACAATAGGATCTATGTATGCATCGGTGCATCTCCATGCCTTGTGATTGTTGATCTTGTTATCATCGATCTGTCGGATCGTCGCATCACCATGCATCATAATATCCAACCACGACATTGTGGGTCCCGCTGTCACCTCCATGCTCCTGTCGTGCCTCTTCATGTAATTATAAATAATCACAAGTACGCAGGCCCAACAATAAACGAGAAAAATGGAGGCTCGCAGACCACAATAATAATAATAATCACAATTACACACATCACACACTTGGCTCATGATCATTCATCCATATCATACATCACATGCACATAACATCATATATAGGATGACTAAATATATTTAATAATTAATTAAACTATTTAATTAATTAGTTTTATGGAAATCAAGATATGCTAGGAATTTTTAAAATTATCAAGGGTATTTTCATAATTTTAGATGAGAGGATAGTCCTCGAAATTTTTAAAATTGTTGAGGTCTTTTTTAAAATTCTGTACACGAGGACAGTCCTTAGAAAATTTCAAATTTAGAGGGGTAAAATAGTCATTTTAATAGGGGCCTTGGCCGTAGCCTGGCCATGGGTGGCCGGTCCTACATGGGGGCTGGACGTGGCTGGCCGCCCCTCCTCCTTGCTGCCTTCGCTATGAAAATGCAGCAAGAATGTGTAGAATGATTCTACGCGATACAATCTCATCACACGTAGTTTAAAACTAATCTTTCGCACGAAAACCTTGGCTCTGATACCACTATTAGGAAACCTCAGCGGGTGCATCATATACGCAGTGAAAATCAAAACAAAATACTGGTTTCTCATGCAGATTAAAGATTAGGATCGCGAGAAAAATTATAAAAATTGAAAACCCATGATGTGTGAGAGATTGATTTTACCTAGGGAGATTGTATATCCCTGTATTCCAAATCCGGATGGAGAAGATGAAGAAGGTCAAGTGTCCTCTTCTCTAGCGGTATCCACATGATGGATCTCTGTAGCAAAACTCCGCCAATCTGATCTTGTAACTCTTGTGCAGAGGGAGGGAGGAGAATAGGAGGGGGAGGCCAAAGCTGCAGCCTATCAACCATGAGTCTCCCCTCCTATTTATAGAGAGCCACCAAAACTCTAGGGCTCCTTCCTTAGTAGGTATTGGATCTCCATCCAATAACCCACTAACCTTGCATTATTGGATCTCTATCCAATAATCTCCTTAGGCCTCTAATTTGGCCTTAATCAAGGAACCCATCAGCATAGGGTCTCATCTAATGAGAATAGAAGCTAATTGGATCTTCATCCAATCCTCTATTCGCTGAAGCATCCACCATATGTGTGTGACCCTCTAGGCCCGATACCGAGCTGGTCGTGAGTCACTCCCATTAGAATTCCTTCTGATATAGTGAATTATTATCTCTATAATAATTCACTCGACTCACGACTATGGATGTACTATGCCACTACGCCATAGTCCCTAGATGGTATAGGAGGATCGAATTTGTCAGACTTGTTTATCCACAATTACCATGTATCTATAATCTTTCATCCAATTAATATCCCAAAGATCGTATATTCTGTCAGGTCGTATACTGAATCTGTCATAGTCTCACTCTATTCAAATTCTCCCAAAGAACTCTTTCTCTCTCAATCCGAATGACCCTAGCCAGGGATTTGTCTGAGCAAGCACATATGGGATATTTCTTTCATGATACCGAGAGTGGATGATCCTTTATTGATACTCAATTACCTTCGTAGGGTTGGCTACTAATCCTGATAACCAATTGTACCAGATCTAGAACTTTCTAAACCTGTAAGTCTGGCGTCAAAGAAAAGAGTACTCATACAAGGGATCCTTGGTATCTCAAGTCTAAGGACCAGATACACAATTAAGACTATAGAATCGCAATATGATATTAGGTATCATTAACCATATAACATTCCATAAGCAGATTAATCAGTGAACTCATTCTCCAATGAGCTCCTGTACTATATCCTTAGTGTCTCCACACAAGTGACTATGAGACTAGCCGCCTCCATTATATGGACGGGTATATAGTACACTGGTCTGTCTAGTTATCTCAATGTCCCTCTCGAGTAACCAATGACCAAAATTATTTAGGATCTGTGTTTAAAGGTGAATCGATCTCATTATCATGATCTCATCACAATCTGATTCCAATTGCACAGAACCAAGGACATCATAGTATATATGCTATAGATAATATAATGTAAGAATATGCCAATATTAATTATAAGTAAAAAGATCACACAGTGTGTCACATGTGCCATCACTCACGTGATTGGCTTGCAGGGCACCTGTAACTAGCAGCGAGCTCTCAGCCTCGCCCAAGAGCTTTTAGTCTTGATTATGTATAAAAGAGCTGTTAGCCTCGCCCAAGGGCTTTTAGTCCTGACTATCTATAAGCGAGCTCTTAACCCCGCCCGAGGGCATTCACCCCGACTATCTACAAACGAGCTCTCAGTCTCGCCCAAGGGCTTTCAATCCTGACTATCTACAAGAGAGCTCTCAGTCTCGTCCAAGGGCTTTCAGTCTCGACTATCTACGAGCGAGCTTTCAGCCTCGCCCCCGGGCTTACAGTCCCGACACTCGTTCAAAGGCTCTCGGACCCGACTACTTGACACAGCACTAGACCTTGCCCGACTACTCGTAACACGAGCCAATCGTGGTGACACGACCTCAAGCGTACAAAGACCCCTCCGTCGTGCAAACACCGTGCCTGAAGGATCCTCCCCCTCGCCTTCTAAAAGACTTCAATGGAGCCTCTTTCTTGGGGGGAGGCGGTTAGGGGAGGAGAATAATAGGGATAATAGTGGTCCCCCTTCCAAACCGGGCGACATGGCCCAATGCCAACTGATATGGAAGGACGAAGTCGGGTGACCAATTTACCGGACCCCATCCTCTGACGCACACTAGTGATGTGTCACAAACAGGCAGACACGCTTGAGGTCTAACAGCATTGGACACCATGTAGTCACCATCAGGTCTCATAAGAATATGAGGGAACCACATGATAATAGAGAAGAAACAACACACAACCGGCAGCACGTATAGCCGCCAGCGCTGTCAACGACATTAAACGGACTGGCAGAGAACGCCAGAGGAATGATGAAGTCGATACTTGATCGATCAGTGATATAGAGGTATAAAATATCACCCCAAGGTCTCTCTCAAGGTACACTCACTCTCCCTCTCTATTTCAATTCAACAGGAGAAGAAGCTCCAGCATTCAAGTAGGACGTCGAACTTCATCCTTCCGATCAACCCTAACTTGATCATCGGAGGGATCTCCCTAGGAACCCACCACCTAGAGATCTTGTCTTGTAGGAACAACCCAACGAGGTTAGGAAGACCCACATCAAAGTCGAAGTCGAAGCATCGACACACGTCAATCTTGAATTACCGACATAGAGTACCTCTCGTGCTAGTGACTTAAATCTCATTATGCATATCCACTGGACACAATGAAGACACACAATAAGAGTTCTAACTCGAAAAGAGAATAACATTTGCTGTTAATCATTCTCAAACATTAACCCTTTTTTTTGTTTCAGAGTATTCAACGTCACTATCAATCATATACGATTAGTATGGATTATCCATGACCTTTGTTTCTTGATGTATTAACAATATAATTGACAGTTCTTTTAAGTCTTTAGGTTTCTCCTCGTCAAACTCTTTTTTTTTTTTTTATCATCTGCTACTTGCCCATTTCATAAGTATTCTTATTTAAGTTAACAGTAACTATCTACTTTTCAATGTCTATAATCTAATTCATTTTTAATTCTATCCATCTCCTTTAAATCGTGTTGTACATACCACAAACACTGGACAGCAGTTGGAGCATCTTGACTACACAGGACAGGTTACACACTCGTGGTCTGTAGCACTACTTTATATCAAAAATTGTATCATACATAATTTCACACCTACGCATCAGTGTCAGTTGAGGTAAAAAAATATTTCTCTGTAGTCCATCTTTGTTAGTTGATTGTCATTTGAATATTAACTAAAAGTATATACCGTATTGACAACTTTTAAAATTCATTTTAATGTGAAAAATTCAAAAATATATTTAGATATTTCGTGACCTTATGTCATTTTCCAACACAAACTACCTAAACCTAGCTGCGGTTAAAACTGGTCAATGAATTTAGGGATCTTAAAATTTGGAGAGACCCACCATTTCAATATTTCTAAGAGCAAATATGTTGTTTCAAAACTTTTATAAGGATAGATATAGAAAAACATTTAAAAAAATTCCTTGTGGGTCGATGGTCTCCCACTGGTTGATAGTTCACCTGGGTACGAAGATAGTAAGTCTCAATGTGGTGAGCACACCAAAAACCCCAAAAACCCAAGAAAGGATACTACAAAATCGTTCCGTGGAATGGACAAAGTAACTGGCCCTGCTCCACACGAGAATAATGAAAGGGAGCAAGCACTGCTAGATGATAATATTATTCAACTAGAGCAGCTACGTATTTTACAATACATGCTTCGTTATCAAGAATTCTAAAATTCTCATTGCACAATTGATGACGGGAAGGAATAATTGAATAAGAACTGAAGATGCGATCCATCATCTCCTAAAAAAACAATGTTACTCAACAGCTACAATCCTAAAAGCTGAGGCCAAGCTGAAGGCCAAGGGCCGCGTGGAGTACAAAAATTGTCATGATACTGCTCCCAAGGAGCCCGTGTACAGTCCTCATACCTGGATTCTCCTGAACAAAAACTATAATCATAGAGCTGCTGGCGAACAGGCTCGATATAAGTAAATAGACTCCTAAATATAAGAAAAAAGCAGATAGAAAAAAGTATGATGACTGTTAGGAGTCAACTACATTTATTCCAATCAAATGATGAGATTTTGGTGGTACAAGATGCATCGAGGCATTAATTGGGATTCACATCTTGTGCTGCAATTTCTTTTTTCCCTTGCATGTGTATGTCCACTTTGTGCAGTAGCGACCTTAAATGTCACAGACCAATATGCAAGTACTTAATCTTGAACAGAATAAACATGTTCAGACTGTCAGAGGTTTCTGAAAATTTTCACTTTAGTATCAGAGTTCCAAGTCAAATTGGCATCACAATCCAAAAGCTTAAGCTCAGTCTGTATGGGTTGATACTTATCTTGGAGTCTAACTCTCTTTAATCTTAAAGAAATGAAGACTAATCTTGACTCATTTCTCATCCTACACATCAATTTTTTCAACACACAGATGGATGAAGACTCATCGTTTCTTAACATCAATGTTTAAGACATTTTCTATCAAAACGGAATCAATTAAGTTGATAACTTCCATCTTAAACAGTTGCATATTTATTCACTAATATACTAGGAGCTTTTAATTTTATGATGCTTTTATTATATTAATTGTTGTAATCATTTATCATGGATAAAAATATAAACTAGGTGTTCGATGTAATACTCGTGATTATCCGTGTCCTTCGATTTTTATACATTCTGTGTCTAGCAAGTAGTGGACATGCAGTAGGTTTGACAGCACTAGTTTGGTTAGCTTTTATGGTCGGTTTCGATTTATAAATGAGAGTTGTGTCATGTAGACACTTGTAGGGGCTTCGATTTGTAATGGACCATTATCTTTTATGTGCAATCGTTCAGAACTTGTAAAGTCCATAGTTGTAATTTGCATTGGCTATATAAAGTATTGTTAAAGTTGTTGCTTGTGGATCCTGTAGGAAATGCTTCCTATAACCCATTTTCTCTTTTGTAGGTCCTAAGGGACCTTAGGAGGTTTCGGGGAGGCTGACCTTTACGGACGAACTTGCAAGGGTGCCATATGACTTAGGCAAAACCAGCTAAGTTCGTGATATTTTGATATCATAGTGGGACAAGCATACGTAGAAACACTTGCCATACAAACATGGGAGACTTAGTTGGGCTGTGTGGAGGGCAGTCAGCATGCATAACCGTCTGAGGGAAACGGACATTGAGATGTAGAAAGGAGTCGCTCAGAGGAGCGGGCATCCAGGTTTGGCATTCAGAGGAATGACCAACCCTTTGTGTGAGAGGTACCATGAGGACAAGCAAGCTAAGAAGAATGCGTAGCGCATAAAGGTTGGGATGACTGAGTTCGAGCTATGGCTCGATGTTGGCAACCAAACTTGACGGTACTCAAAGCAAGCGAGGCACTTAGTAAAAGATGAGATCGTGCAAAGTGGGATGTATTGCTCAACAACCAAAAGAGTTATACGAAGCTCACAAAGGTGGGGGGAATTGCTAACTCGAAGAATTTGATATTCATGCAAGGGCTATATATGGACGATGGAGTGTTTGTGGCTATCCCAAGGTGATCGAAACTCGGCGCCATGGAGACAACTTTCTCTTCAACATAGTCGATAGCTTTGAGACATTTTTTATGTCAGACTATTTATTCGATGTCGAACATATATATATATATATATATATATATATATATATATATATATATATATATATATATATATATATATATTGTTGACTTTTCTTTGAATATACATCCCCGATCAACAAACGAGGCGTAATCTTTTAAGCTGGTCGTTTAGGCACTTAACCTAAATAACATGGGTCGGGCCATGTATAAGTATACTGGGGCCCAATTAGATATAACGCCTCCTCACTTATAAAGATATCTACTGGAAAGGTACGTCCATAGAAGGCTGAAATGTATAACAAGTTTAGCGTGTTGCTAGACCTTGAATGGTGGGGACTGTATTAGCGAAGAGTCATAATCTAGCAAGTGCATTTGCAAGTACAGAATAAGGCACAAGTTGTTCAGCAAGACGGAGTAGTTCAAAGGGGATGGTGGTCTCCAAAACTTTTAGTGGGAAGAATGCAAATAGGATAGTTGCTTCAACAGGATAAATATCCAAGAGGGATAGGTCCTGTTTCTCCAGAGGGAGAATCATGTGCAGCGGACCACACATGTTGAGGAAGAGTACTTCAAGACAGTATTTTGACAAAGCTTAATAGATCGAGTGAGTAGCAAGGAGTTGTTGCATGATCTCGAATGAAGTAATGCATTGGTGGATGCATTATGAGATCAAGTGGGGGAGCGACCATGGTAATATTATACAAAGGCACACTTAGAGTCGATGTGACAATCGAACTCAATGAAGGGCTGACCAGTGGAATGGTGGGCATAAGGGCCACCATTAACTCAATGCAAATCGAGAGGCGGAGCAACTTGGTGAAGTATCCAAGCCGCATGAAGGGAGTTGACGTAGAAGATGAAAATATGGAGCGAAAGCATGAAGCTTTCCTTAGACAGAGGTCAAGGACATAAGCTCTTGTAGAGGCAAGAGTGGGAATATATCATTCCATGGGTTCTTCATTCTGATGGGGCAAACTCATTTTGCATGGTGTCAAAGACGAATGGAGCTTCGAGGCACATGCATCTTATCTCAGAAAAGCATTTGACAGAGGAACTAAGGTGATTCAACTTGCAGAGGCAAAGTTAGAATCAGAAGACCTTAGCATATGGCAAGAGGACGCAGAGACGGGTACTCTTGAAGAATATACCACAGTACTGTCATTCGAGTTATCATTAAGAAATTGGTGCATAGTAGAGATTATGCTGGTAGGGAGATAGAGACCTAGGATCTAGATAATGGTGCACCAATCCTAGCAAAGTCAAGGGACTTCAAGAGCTACTAGGCGACGGATTGCCCTAGAGAGATACTTTATCTAGGGGTGACTCGAGAATGGGTGGGCGAAGGTAAATTACCAAAGGAGTGAACACAATCGGAGATGATGGAGGCCCTATAATATGTTGGCAGAGGCCACACATGGAGAGATCGTAGTCCGAGTTCATCACATAAGAGACTGAATGCAATGAAGATGTCACCAGGAGGTGACATGGTGCAGCGAACCTTGGTGGAATAGTTCACGACAATACAATACATGCGGAGATATCCCGTGAGGGACACGATCATGCAGAGGTATGATCAAGAGCTATTAGGAGCTCCACTTCGATGAATAATACAATGGAAAGAAGGGCTATAGATTCAAAGAGTGAATGTCATAGTACTGCAACAGCGGGTCTTTCGTGGTTGTGCATCGAGTCTTGCATCAGATGAAAGTCTTGATCATCAGCATATGGAGGCTATGTACTACCGAGGAAGAAATCAGATTGCAAGTACTAGTGAGTCCCATGGAGGGGACTTGATCATATATAGAGGTATGATCGGAGTAACTGGAAAGTTAGACTACTTCAGTACTTATATTTGCTTAAGGGAGCCCGATAAGTCAGAGGACAAGACCGAGTAAGCGAATGTTACTACCAAGGAAGCTAAGGAGAATAGAATCGGCGCAAGCCTTGCAATACGATGGCAAAGGCTATACGTGAGAGTTACAGTCTGTCTTTTTATTGACTAAGGAGAACTGCTAGGAGAACAAAGATATGTTGAAGCAGGTAGTCGAAAGGGGTAAGGAAGCGATGACAAGTCCAGAGGGGCTTAGCTACCCAAAAAAGTAAAGCGTTGGTTAGAAGGGAGGTGGACTCGGAGGAGTGTCATAGTGCCATAAAGGCGGATCTACCAATTATGAAGAAAGGGACGTAGATACAAGACAACGGATAGTAGGGCCATGGGCTGGCAGCACCATGGTACCGCAGAGACAGGACTTCCGTGGAGTCATCAATCCCTTGCTCTCATGGAGGGAAAGCGTTAGTCATAACAAGGGCCGAGGAGGTGGAGAATGCAAAGGCAAACTCCAAATACCAAGATAGGCCGGAAGGACAAAGGCCAAGGAACTTCATAAGATTAGTGTCGACAGGCTTCTTATCAAGATAGTCGAAAGTGGGGGACTTCGGGTTGATGAGGAGTTCTCGACCAAGAAATGAAGTAGGCAGTACGTGATATGGTACCTTTTATACTTAGAGGAGTAGGTGATAAAAGTGATGGAGAAGACGATATAATCCTAGAGGTGACCAGAATCATCAAAGACTTACTCCAAGTTAGGATAATTTTTTTTGCTCTTTTCAGGCAAAACTTCTTACATTCTAGAAGTTTGGGTGAATTACAATAGCTAACTCAACACAAGGAGTGCAAACACTTCAAGTGCTTCGAAAATATGAGCAAAAAGCAGGCAAAATGCTAGTAACCAGCTCGATGCATGAAGTATAACCGCGAGGAGACGGGCGAAATCAAGTAACATTTGCCTTCTCAATTCAAAAGAGAATAGACAAGACTTAGTACCTTGATTCTCTTATTTATCTACCAGAGGAGCTTTGCACAAGTTTAGTGACCCTTCGAGGAAAGCTTTTGGAAGACAATAGTTATTAAATCTTCACCGTTAGTGATCAATACTATTGAGAGTATATTGTCTGCTTAGCTAATCGACAATGGGAGTGATGTGAACCTACTTGGAAGTAACAACTAAAGTTGAAGAATGAGTGAATCTTGTGGAGGAAGGACCTCAAAAACTTCAAAGTCTACGAAGTAATGCTCGTCAAAGCTCCAACAAACATCCATCCAATTTAAGCAATATGAGACTATTGCAATACTGGCGCATAACAAGGAGGGTTTGTTTCTTCACCAGAAGGATCCGTAGAAATCAACAAAGATTAGCACAGCTCAACCAACCCCACACAAAAGTCAATCATTAGCGAGTTGAAGCAGCATAGCAGATCAGAGTTTGACTACTCAATAACAACGGTAGAGAGCAGCTAGGAACCAAGGGGCATGTTGTAGCCAAAACAAAAGATTGAAGATTCAGCAAAAAGTGAGGAGATGCAGCGTCTATAATGGCTTCAATGAGGATATCGAAAGAATAAGTGGGGGAGAATATCACGGACAAAAATATAAATAAGATATTCGACATAATGCTCATGATTATCTGTGTCCTTCAGTTTTTGTACATTCTATGTACAGTAAGTAGTGGGCTTGCAGTAGGCTTGGCAGCCCTAGTTTGGTTAGCTTTTATAGCTGGTTTCGACTTGTAAACACTTTTATAGCTTTTATAGCCCTAGTTTGGTTAGCTTTTATGGAAACTTCGGTATGTAATAGAATATTATCCTTTTTGTGCAACCATTCAGAACTTGTAAAGTCAATAGTTGTAATTTACATTAACTATATAAAGTGTTTGCTAAAGCTATTGCTTGTGGATCCTGTGGAAAATATTTCCTCTAATCCGTTTTCTCTTTTGTAGGTCTTAAGGGACCCTAGGAGATTTCAGAGAGGCTGACTTTTGCGGACGGACTCGCAAGGATACCGCACGACTTAGGTAAAACCAGCTAAGTCCGTGATACATTGTTGACTTTTCCATTAGATTATAGGCATATTACCATAAATGACATTGAAGTTACGCCAAACAAAAACATTAAGCAAATTCTTAAACCATCTCAGTTTAGAAAAATTGAACGTATATATTTTATATCATAGCCAGAAAAGTTATATCAAATATCCAGAATTTGGATGTGTTTCTAACCAAAATCCAGATGGCTACATTTAAATGTGGTATCAGACTTTACCTCAAACAAGGTTGGTAAAAGAGACTGAATCGTCAAGAGGGCCAGGCCGATAAATCCAGTGACAGCATGAGGACTGCAGCAAACCATATTAAGTGACTGATCCAATATAAACCAGCCTGACATATTCTAATTTATTCTTATCAGTAAAAATGATTAAGGGAAAAAAGGGAAAATTTTCTAACATCAGAACAATGATATGTTGACCTCGGGTGTATGTAATAGCGTCAGAATTTTGTTTTTCAATTACCTCTCAAAAATTGATTTGTCAGAAGTCAGTAAAGCTGTCACTCCCCCAGTAGCCCCAAGAGCAAAGAACAAAAACATGCCTCCAAGGAGCTTTGGATGCAGGTCCTTGGCCTTGGCTTTTTCCTCCTTTAATAATTAAGTCAATAAAGTAATGAGTAAAAGATACCTGGCATCTGAAGGAAGCTACTCTGAAACAAAGTAAACTTCAGAATTATCGTTAGAACTACATATATGAGTTGCACAGAAGAACATCTATCTATCAGATACCTGGCAGTTGAACTGAGCAGATCATCTTTTCTGGCAACCTAATTATTGCATATAGTTGTATTTCACTTCTACACATGTTCAATCAAAAAGGAATTGACTTAAGCAGCTTATTGTTTAGTTTACTTGGACATCTCGTTGGAAATTCTTGTGCATCATGTATTACAGAGAAAATCACTAGATTGACATGATATAGATTAGCATCTGAAAAATGTAAGGATAATGACAACATGAAGTAATGTAGAATTGATACACCATGCCTGGTAGATATGTTGAAATATTAAGTTAGCAAGCATAAGATGATGCTTCATATCTTTGAAGAAAATATTATTTTCCTCCAGAAAAAGAAACAGTAGCTCAGTTAATAATGAGACAACTCACTGCATCATTTGACAATCTTATTCTCAATCCCAGATATGATCCATAGCCACCCATTGCAAAGAGAACAACAGCCTGCAGGATTATAAGACAAACTAATAACCTCAATTCAATATGTAATCATTTTCAAAGCAGTCAACATTTAAACTCTTAGACATTTTCTGGGATTCTTTCTACAACACTTCAGGTTCTTTCATGTACCATAGAGTTCATTGTTGTAGCTGGAAAAACTCTCAGGTCAATCACTTGAATATAAAACTAAGTAGCTTTGTTATACCATAGAGTTCATTGTTGTCATTGGAAGAACTCTCAAGTCAGTCACTGGAATATAAAACTAAGTAGCTTTGTTATCTGTTTCTACACCTTGTAGATGTAAGCTTGGAGTTTGGACATCTCCATATTGAATTGCAACTTTAACAACAAGAGATACATTCTTTTATTTAACATCTATGCAATGACTAACAGATGCCAGCAAACCCAAGATCAGTAACTCAGCAGGATTGGAAGCTCTATAACTATACATTGGAAGCTATTTAACATTTGCTTTTATGCATAGGAAAATACTAGACATAAAAATGCCAAATGCTACATAAAGTATTCAGTAGATATATAAACACAAATATGTAAATACATACATATATATTGTATTGAAGGACTCACCATATTTCCTGGATGACCCCAGTGCACAAGCCAATCAGGAAGATTCCAAGTCTTCACAAGCTCAACAAATGGCTCAAAAGCAGATCTTACTGCCTCAGCTATTGGATGTGAAGATAAAGCAGTGGGTTGATACTATTATAGGTGCAGATAAGCAAGTAAAAATAAAAACACAAAAGAAAGCATTTACCATTTACCATGACAAACTATAATTTTTAAGTCAAACAGACACCAGCAAAGGAAAAAATCATCAATGTAACTAGGACATTATTGGTTTCACCAACAAGGCAAAACTATTGATGCAAAGAAGTAGCCAAGATTATGATACACCAAAATTTCAAACAAATTCTCCAGTTGTTAAAGAATTAGGCAAAGACATTACATAATCATCAATCACAAATCAAAGAGGAAAAGCAATAAAAAAAAGAACTGATGCGACAAATAAGTAATGCACAAAGAAAATGATCAGGGATGATCAAAACCAATTTGATTCATACTCTAATTCAGCTCAAACTCCATCCGAGCCATCCTTCAATTCAGCTCAACGTTAGTATAAGTCATACTTCAAGACAATTTTAGATCTAGCTGACTCAAACCCAAGCTCAAAGTCTCAACTCAGCTCAACCCACATTGGACTCTGATTGATAGTGTAACCTTAATTAAGAGTCTTCCTCTCCATATCAATTAAAGGGAGGCATGACAGCCCTAAACATAGTCACATAGAGAGAGCCAACAGCTGCTTAAAGAGAGGGAAGCTGGCCCTATAGAGAGGAAGGGAGAAAGAGGGTGGTGGCAGCAAGTTGCAGCCTCAACAGAGGAAGGAAGACAGAGGGTGATGGCAGCAAGTTGCGGCCTCAACAGAGCTTGCGCTCAATAAGTTCGAGCTTGCTCACAAAGTCCTTCCATATTTTTGTGCTTAGGTAGATCTTTTCAATAATATATCTTTTCAAGAAGAAATCTATATCATTTTCTCTGTGTTCTCTCTTCTTTCAGTGCCTCTATCAAGCATCCCACAAAGCGTTAAATCCATCCAAAGGAAGGATCAAAATCACCAAATCTTTCCTAAACAGATCAGATGGTATCAGACTTTCAACCTTCAAGTTACTAGTGAGAGTCTTCACAAATATGTATATGCCACTATAGAGATGGAGGACGAGGTGGAGGGTGGACTCCTTTTGTATGTTGTAGTCAGAGAAATATGGACACGTGCTTTTGGTAGACAATGTTCGTGTCCAACAAGTGTTGGACACATGGACACGTGTCAGACACTTGCATGCAACACTGCATTCACATGGGCCTCACGTAAGGGTCATATGCTTCACAAGAAAAAAATTGGCTAAAATTCTTATTGACCCCCCGTACTGTCTCAAAATCAAAGTCACTCCTCATCTTTTAAAACTCGTCTAAGTGATCCCCCGTACTATGATTTCACATCAAAGTCACCCCCTATATTTTAAAACTCGTCTAAATGACCCCCCGTACTATGCCTCAAAATCAAAGTCACCCCCCATACTTTAAAGCTTATCTAAGTGACCCCCCGTACTATGCCTCAAAATCAAAATTATCTCCCGTACTTTAAAACTCATCTAAGTGACCCTCGTACTACAATTTCACATTAAAGTGACTCCCTCTGTTAGAAATAAGATTACACTATCAGGTAAAATAATTTAGGAGATTATTTATCAACAAAATAATTTAAAACTCGAAAAAGCACATATATATATTTTTAATTTATTTATCAATAAAATTATAGAAATCATAGATCTCAAGCAAAGAAAAAGCAGAAAGCCAGAAAGACAACGGAAAGACAAACAAACTAACATCGAAGAAAAATAAAAAAGGTAGAGACAGCAGAAAGACGAACAAACTAACACTGATAGAGGTTGATAAAGAAAGGCAGAGATCGAAGTTGCAGAAAAGAATGATGATAGAGGTTGAAGAAAAAAAAGAGAGGAAAATAAATTAGGACTTTGAGACTATTTAGTAGTAATCCTCAAATAAAAATAATCCCCTAAATTATTTTACTTAATGGCGTAACCTTATTTCTAACAGAGTGGATCACTTTGATGCGAAATCATAGTACGGGGGGTCACTTAGACGATTTTTAAAGTACGAGGGATAACTTTGATTTTGAGGCATAGTACGGGGTCACTTAGACTAGTTTTAAAGTACGAGAGGTGAATTTGATTTTGAGACATAATACGAGTGGTCATTTAGACGAGTTTTAAAGTATGAGGGGTGACTTTGATATAAAATCGTAGTCCAAGGGGTCACTTAGACAAGTTTTAAAGTAGGGGGGTGACTTTGATTTTAAGACATAGTATGGGGGGTCAATAAGAATTTTGGCCAAAGAAATTTGGAGATTATTGCAAGGGAAACATATATCAATTCTATCTAGAGATTTTTAAATATTATTTGATATACTCAACCTTTATTTTGGATATTTAAATTTAGATGATTTTAATTGTTTTAACTTGCATGATGATATTTATTTATTTAAATTGTTAAGTTTATAAAATTTAAGTATAAATACTATAAAAATGATATTAATCGAATATCATATATATTATAAAATACACACGTCCTTGCCATATCCTTGCCCTAGTTTTTCTAAAAATGGCGTGTTATCATATCCGTGTCATGTCTGTGTCCAGTGTTTATGTTCGTGCTTCTTAAATTATAGTTGGTGAATGTGCGATCATCCTTAAGTTGCTTGCCTACGAAGATAAGCCTTTGTTGGTCAAAGGGATGCCCTTATTGTCCTGGATCTTAGCCTTGACATTGTTAATGGTGACAGAGCTCTCCACCTCTAGTGTAATGGAGGTTATCATCAAACAAAGATATAAAGATTCACAGAAGCACTACAAGCATTAGAGTTTTAACACTGACCGCTAATGAAAAGAGACGATGACAAGATAGGGGAAAGTACTCTAGTAGCATCGTTGGACCTTGCTGCCTAAATCGCAGTGCTCTTGCAAAAGATGGAGGGCGTGCTGTATTGGAACTGATCCCAAGCTAACATAACAGAGAAAGATGAAAGAGGCAAGCACATCGCAACAAAGGAGTCATCTTCGTCAAATATTCAGCAAAGACGCACTGCGATGATGACGATGCTATAGAACCAATGGTGAATGCAAGGTTCCGACCTTTCCAAGTCGAGGCTCAAATTGACATCCCTTCCTATGATCGCTCCATTAACACAAAGATGTTACACATGTGGCTTGATCAGCTCAATACTTATTTTATCCTATGTGGGTACAGTAACAAAGATAAAGTCACGGTCATATACTAAAGTTGATCGACTATGCTCTATCATAGTATAATACCTACTTGCTAGCTTATGTCGATGAAGAGATGACATAGAGAGAATATAAAAGGCTTATTTGATAAGAATTCTACCCGAATGGGCTATTTAAAAAATGATAAAAATGATGGCTGTTAGGACCCTAGCTTGGATGGGTCCTAAGCCTAATAAGTCAGAGGTCAATAAGGCCTTGAGTCATGTAATATCCCCCTAATCTAGCCATCATCCCTCTTGATTGAGGAGTCAGCTAGGGCTTGAGGGAGGAGTCCTCACTAGGTTAGGAATTCCCAGCCGCCGCCCCCTTTCCTTCTTGGGTTGGTCGGCTAGGGTAGAGGGGTAAAAGAGATATTTGATGTAGGAGTCTCTCTAGGGTTAGGGTTTGGAGTCCTATATAAGCATGTAGCCTCCACTTTTATTCAAGCAAAGATCAATCTTCATTCAGCCTTGTGGCTGACTATATAAGAGGGAGGAACCCCTATAGCATTCCAAGGGTTGATCCCCCTTAAAGATCAATCTGCATAGAATTCCTCTGGGATTCTATCATCTAGTATCAGAGCAGCGATCTTGTTGCTTTGCTGCCATCCCTGCCGCCCACCATTAGCCAAGTAATTCCCATAATTGCTCTTGACGTTGCCGTCTCTACCATCGTTTCCTGCCGCAGATCAAATCAATCTGCTACCACCACCACCAATTGCATCAGAGATCTGGTATTTTCCTATCACCAATATCTTTTGCTGCTGCAATTTTTTATCCAAAAGATACCCAAAAGAAGCTTTTATCTATCCCTTGCTGCAAATTCCTTTCGTCGTAAAAGTTATCATCTTTGCGGACGAAGGATTTCTGCAGAAAATTTCAGCCGCCTATTGTTGCCTTTGAGTCGATTTATTTGCTATTCTTTTTGAATGAAATTTCTTACACACTTCATAGATCATCTCGGCTTTCATCTACGTTTGATCTAACATTGGAATCATCTCTGAAAACGTCCTTACGTTGTTGCAATTCTTTGTCGCAAACTGCTGATTTTTCGACGAGAATTCTGCTACTGCAACTTGCATCACTTTTTCTTGCTGTCTTGCTGTCGAAATTTTCTGATCTATTTTTTCATCCTTGCTATTATCAAAATCGAGATCTTGCTGTCAATTTCCTCTGGTTTACTACTGGAAATTTCATCGAGAAGCCGTTGTTTCTTCGACAACAATTCTGCGCCCCAAGACAGCACCTATTCGCAGCAAACCTCCACCAATTCCTATCGAACCTTTGCTGCCATCAATCACAGATCTAAAACCCTCTTCCTAACCTCCATCCACTACCATCACAGCCCCAAAATTCCACCAAACCACAGCCCAAACTGCACCTAAAGCAGCAACCAAACAAGCCTAAACTGCAGCCTACATCCACCAATCTACCACCAATCTCTTGGCCACCAAATCTCCCTTTATCCCTTCAATCGCAGCACGCATCGCTGCTGCGCAACGCTGCCATCAGCGATCTCTCACTACCATCTTCCTTAGTCACAGCCAACAGTGATCTCTCACAGCCATCTACCTTGATTGCGGCCAGCAGTGATTTGATCATGACCAACAGTGATCTCTCGCTGCACAACGCTGCCAGCAGCGATCTCTCTCTGCCATCTTCCTTGGTCGCAGATAGCAGCAATCTCTTGCTGCACAAATGCTGCCAGGAGCAATCTCTCGCAGCCATCTATCTTAACCGTGGCCAGTAGCGATTTGATCATGACCAGCAGAGATCTCTCACTGCCATCTACCTTGGTCGCAGCCAGCAGCGATCTCTTGCTGCACAAACGCTGCCAGCAGCGATCTCCCACTGCCATCTGCCTTGCTCGTGGCCAGCAGCGATCCCTCGCTGCACAACGTGACTAGCAGCAATCTCTCACTGCACAATGCTGCCAACAGAGATCTCTCACAGCCAGCAGCGATCTCTTGCGGCCAGCAGCGATTCCTCGCTGCACAAGTTGCCAGCAGCGATATATCGCTGCCATCTGACTTGCTCACAGCCAACAGCGATCCCTCGCTGCGCAAGTTACCAACACCTGCTGCCCACTGCTGCTGCCCTCCTCTGCAGCAACCGTGCCCTCCTTTCCTCTTTTTTCCTCTGTCACAGCCACACCTTTGCTGCAACCACCTCTACCACAGCTGCCTGCAAACAACCACCACCTCCACCTGCAGCCATGCAGTCGCACTGCAGCCACTGTCAGCGTTGCTGCTGTCCTCTTCTTCCTCCACCATTGCTACTGCTTCCCGATCCAGATTCCCTTGGCTGCCATCCGTCAGCAACATAGCAGCCACTTGGAAACTGCACCACCGCAATCTCGACGATCTTGCAGCATCACCGCAGACCCGCAGCCGGCGTTGCTACTGCCCTCTTCCTCCTCCATCATTACTGCTGCTTCTGGATCCATATTCCCTTGGCTGCCATCCTCCAACAACATAGCAGCCACTTGTAAAACTGCACCACCGTAGCCTCGACGATTTTGCAGCATCATCACAGCCACTATTTCTCATCCTCTTGCTGCCACTGCTGCCTTCAACCTGAAGATTGCAGCCACCATCTTCATTCAATATATTTGACAGATTGGAGATCCCTACATCATGGCATCGGTAGATTTATTCAAAGCCAAATTGGAGGCTTTCGAGATGCGTATGAAGGATAGACTATATGCTCTCTTCGAGGAGTTTAGATTGGGTCGATCACCGAGCCCAAGAAGATCACACCATAGTGGAAGTTTTGATCGCAAGGAGAACCCAACAAAGATAAAAGAACAAGCGACAGACTCATTATGCCTATGCACAAGAGTGGACTTCCCTCGATGGGAAGACGAAGACCCGACCGGATAGATTTCGCGTATGGAGCGATACTTCCTCTATCACAGGACCCAGGAGAATTCTATAGTCAACATTGCTGTCATCCATCTAGAAAGAGAAGCTCCTCAATTGTATGATTGGTACAAGCACAACTACGGTGTCCCAACATTGAGACAATTCAAGAGCGAGCTGCTACTCCGCTTCGAACCTTACGAGCACAAAAATATCGACAGCCAACTCACAAAACTCCACCAGACCTCCACAATTCAGGAGTACCAAACCAGGTTTGAAAGACTCTCTAATCAAACAAGATACTGCTTTAGAAAATAATTGTTAGAGACTTTCATCAAGGGGTTGAAGCCGGAAGTCTGAGAAGAAGTCAAAGCACGATGACCCTACACAATGACGACAACTATCTTCTTCGCACGACTATAAGAAGACAAGCTAAACCAAGATGCTTGGAGGACCAAAGTCATCAGACGACCAGTGGCACAGAGACCCTCGGCCTTATCTACCACCAGCCGGTCTCCTCAGCCAAAGAAGTTTATGAGAAAAGAACTTCACGATAGGTCCGCGAAGGGCTTATGCTGGCATTGCGATAAACCTTGGAGTCATGACCATTGCTGCAAAAAGGGGAGGTTTCCCATGATAGAACCTATTGAAAAATCTAAAGAAGAGGACCTCGAACCTAAAGAGGAGAGCACGAAGGAGGACCTGCTGCCAGCCGATTGCACGACTCATGCTCTACTCGGCCTTATGAACACGCAAACAATAAAAGTTGAAGAATCCCTTAAGCAGCAACCCATCACAGTCCTCACCAACAACCTTATAAACGGTGAAGGAAAATAGGTGACCTTATGCGGGAATTATAGGAACGAAGTAATGATGATCATGACACAGCGCTTGCAGAAACTTGCTGAAATTTCAGACGCCTCCATCGAACAGAGCCGACTACTTCCTACTAAGCTACATGATATTTGTATGTTGATCTTGTAGGAGGAACCCCTAGTACATATTCGACTATATTGCTATCCACGTCTTAATAAAGCCAAAGCTGAGAGGATTGTCTAGGAGACACTAGAGATACAGATCAATCGACTGTAATTTTCCTCCGCAACGACACTTTTAACTCTTTACCTGCAGGGATAAGTTTTTTCTAAAGTGCTACATCTCGCCAAACCCATCATGGTTGTTGATACGACACTCCCAGATCTCGGGCGACTTCCACGACTTCCCCCAGGAACAGACCATGATGCTCAAAGTCTTCCCTGATAATGACCTCCGATCTACGGCCCAAGATCGCAGGAAAATTGAGTCCCTTCAATGGAAGAATTGGAATAAGAGAGGGATCATTTGCAGGACTCAACAAAACATGAACATCACCCCTCTCACTGTGAAGAAGGATGCCCCACCTTGGCCAAATGAAACTATAGCCCTCACGACCACAATGTCATCTATACCAAATTGTGGCCAGATGTTTGTGATTGGAGCAGACACATCAAGAGTTGGGATTGGTGTCACCCTTACGCAAGATGACCAACCCCTAATCCGTACTGAGGCTTTCTCCACACTCTACATGAGGCTTCTAAAGGGGATACTAATTGCTACTGAATTTAAAGTTTGACTCGATACAGGTCCATGACACGAAAGAGAAGTAAGCCCAAAAAAATTGTAACCCCTGCTCATGCCAGAACGAGCTCTCATTATCCTGGACCATACCAGAGGGCAGCCACAACTCCAAAAGAAGGATTGGCTGCTACTAAAGACTAACTACATGGCAGCCCATGCAAAGAAGAAATGACCTCCTGACAAGCTTTAAAATCGAGCTTCCCTACACTTCAAGCCCTACCAATAGAAAATTCGAACCATAAGGAAACGGTCCCCCTGCTACTTTAGACCTTGCAAAATTGGGGATCACATTAGGGTCCTAACCTGGAGATCAAATCTACAAACCAAATAAAAAATATAACTGATCCACCAGGTATCTCACCTCAAATGGAAGTTTAAAAAGGACGACTCAGCCCAGACTCATCTAGCCGACAACCAAGCTAATGAGGAGGCCCAAGTTCAGCTGATGATCACATGGGATCACAGGATCGTGGCACATTACCGTCCAGTCACTACTGCTGATGCTGGACCGCAGGAGCAGGATACGCCTACATGAGGAGTTGTAGATCGAGACCCAGAGCATAGAATCTCAGCCTTGAGGACAAGGTTAATTTGAAGATTGAGGGTCTATTAGGACCCTAGCTTGGATGGGTCCTAAGCCCAATAAGTCAGGGAATCAATAAGGCCTTGAGTCATGTAATATCCCCCTAATCTAGCCATTATCTCCCTTGATTGAGGATTCGGCTAGGGTTTGAGGGAGGAGTCCTCACTAAGTTAGGAATTCCTACCCACCGCTCCCTTTCCTTCTTGGGTTGGTCACCTTAGGGTAAAGGGGTAAAAGAGGTATTTCACTTGAGGAAGGAGTCTCTCTAGGGTTAGGGTTTGGAGTTCTATATAAGTATGTTGCCTCCACCACTTTTATTCAAGCAAAGATCAATCTTCATTCAGCCTTGTAGTCGACTACATAGAAGGGAGGAACCCCTATTACATTCCAAGGGTTGATCCCCCTCAAAGATCAATCTGCATAGAATTCCTTATTGAGAATTGATTCATAGTAATTTGTTAAATGTTTTAGGAGTAGTGGCTCATGTTTAGGAGTTGTGAAGGTAGTTATGAGTTGTGGAGGTAGTGGCCCATGATTAAGGATTTAGTGGGTAGTTGCTAATCATGGGTAAGATAGTGAGATAGTGGGATGAAGGAAGTAGTGTGAGGTAGTTACTTTTAGGTCCTATAAATAGGACCTTAGTTCCTGAAGCAAGTAAGCAAAGAGTGCGTGCATTTGGAGATAATCTTGTAAGTGGTCTTGTTCTTTTACCTCATGTTTAATACTACGTCATTTTCTTGATTGAAAGTATTTTTCGTTAATTGCATCATAGTATTCTGTTTTTGTTGTTTCCTTGCTCCTCTTTCCCTAACATTTGTGGTATCAGAGCCTTGTTTCAATCTGAACTGGGCATTATGGCTTTTAATGACAATTCTATATCTCAACCCCTTATTACCATCTTCTCAGGCAAATCCTACGAATTTTGGAGTATCAAGATAAAGACTCTATTCAAGTCTCAGAATCTTGGGGACTTGATTGAGAATGGATATACAGATCCAGATGAAGAAACCAGGCTGAGGAAGAATAGAAAGGACTCAAAGGTATTGTTTTTCATTCAACAAGCTATACATAAGACAATATTCTCAAGAATTACAGTAGCGACAACCTCAAGACAAGCTTGGTTGATACTTCAAAATGAATTTCAAGGCTCATCGAGGGTGATTACGGTAAAACTTCAAACCCTTCATCGTAAGTTTGAAATTTTATTTGTGAAAAGTAATGAATCGGTGCAAGATTTTCTTTCTCGAGTGACTGAAATTGTTAGTCAAATGAAATCCTATGGTAAAATCTTTATGATCAAATAATTGTTGTAAAAGTTTTGAGAAGTTTAACTTCGAAATTTGATCATGTTGTTGCGGTAATTGAAGAGTCAAAGGACTTATCTACTTATTCATTTGATGAACTAATGGATTTCTTACAAGCACATGAAGCAAGGTTAAACATGTCACTTGAAAAGAGTGAGAAAAAAATATTTTGGGTTAAAGGGGAGTCTTTTACTTCAAAAGAAGATAAAAAATCAACAGGAAGAGGACGTGGCAGAGGAGGATTTCGTGGTAGGAGAAATGGAAGAGAAAGAGGACACTTTGATAGGCATGATGAAAGACAATCAAACTATGATAAGAAAAACTACAAGAGTGGAATTCAATGTCATTATTGTAAAAAGTTTGGTCACATGAAAGTATATTATTGGAAAAGAGAAAAGCAAGCAAGCTATGTGGAGGAAAATGAAGACAATAGTAAGTTGTTTATAACTCATTCACAAGTTAACAATATCTTAAATGATATTTGGTTTTTGGATAGTAGAAGCTATAATCATATATCAGGTGTAAAATCAATATTCAGAGATATTGATGAGACTCACAAGTTGAAAGTTAAACTTAGAGATAGCAAGCAAATCCAAGTAGAAGGAAAAAGAATAATTGACGTAAAGACAAATCAAGATATGGTAAAACACCTTGATAATATTTTCTATATTCCTAGTTTATCACATAACTTGTTGAGTGTTGGACAATTGATAGATGTTGGATATTTAGTTATATTTGATGATGGTTCATACACTGTTAAAGATAACAAATCTGGTTTGATTATAGTAAATATTTACATGACACGAAATAAGATATTTTCAATTGATGTTTCAAATATTGAGAAACATGCTTTTGTTGTAAATCAAAAGAATGAGACAAATTTATGGTATTTGAGATATAGACACCTTAACATTAAGGGTTTAAGGTTGTTAAATCAAAAATAAATGGTCTATGGATTACCTAAAATTAATACACTTGATATATGTGAAGTATGCATTTATGACAAACAAAGTAAGAAACTATTTTCTATTAGAAAAGCATAGAAAACATATAATTATCTTGAATTAATTCATGCTGACTTATGTGGACCTATGAATATAAAATCATTTAAGGGAAATCGATATTTTCTATTATTTGCTAGTGACTATAGCCGCATGAGTTGGGCATATTTTCTGAAATTGAAATTTAAAGTATTTGATAACTATCAAAAATTCAAGGCACTTATAGAAAGACAAAGTGGTAGATGCATAAAGACACTTCAAACAGATAGAGGTGGTGAATTTTTGTCTAATCAGTTTGATTCTTTTTGTGAAAAAAATGGTATTCGCAAGAAATTAACAGTACCACATACACCAGAACAAAATGGTGTAGCTGAACGTAAGAATCGAATTATCATCGAAATGACAAGAAGTTTACTTAAAGAAAAGTATCTTCCGAATCAATTTTAGGCAAAAGCAATTGTAACAACAGTTTATTTATTGAATATTTCACCAACAAGGGTTGTTATTAATCAAACTCCTTTTGAGGCTTGGTATGGTATAAAGCCAACCGTAAGCCATCTAAGAATTTTTGGTTATATTACTTATGCTTTAGTAAATTCATAAAATCATCATAAGCTTAATGAAAAATCTGAAAAATGCATCTTAATTGGTTATTCCTTGCATTCCAAAACATATCGATTGTATAATCCTATTAGTAGTAAAGTTATTATTAACAGAAATATTATGTTTGATGAAAGGATAAGTTAGAATTGGGAGATCAATAAAGGTAAAACACAAATTCATATTCCAGCAGAACTAGTCACTCCACCGAATCAAGTGACAGATCCTGCTCCAACAAGTTCATCATCAACCTCACCAAGTAGCAGTTCAAATTCAGCAAATGATTCCTCAGATGAAACTCCTCCATGAAGGTTTAGATCACTAACGAAAATTTATGATTCAACATTTGCTTTATTTATTTCAGATCCTATAAGTTTTAAAGAAGCAGTTGAAAAAGAAGAATGCCGAAAAGCAATGAAGAAGAAAATTAATTCAATTAAGAAGAATGAAATCTGGGAGGTAATGGATCAACCAAAAGAAAAGAAAGCTATTGGATTGAAGTGGGTGTTCAAAACAAAGTATAATGCAAATAAAAGTATCCAAAAGCATAAGGCTCGGTTTGTAGCAAATGGAGCCATAACATGAATTATTTATGGCACGGATGAACAAGTTGCAGATATTCTCACTAAGTCACTTCCAGTTCAGAAGCATGTTTATTTCATGTCTCAAATCAGTGTATGTAACTATGAATCAATGGGGAGTGTTGAGAATTGATTTATAGTAATTTGTTAACATGTTTTAGGAGTAGCGGCTTATATTTAGGAGTTGTGGAGGTAGTTATGAGTTGTGGAGGTAGTGGCCCATGATTAAGGATTTAGTGAGTATTTGCTAATCATAGGTGAGATAGTGAGATAGTGGGATGAAGGAAGTGGTGTGAGGTAGTTACTTTTAGGCCCTATAAATAGGACCTTAGTTCATGAAGCAAGTAAGCAGAGAGTATGTGCATTTGGAGATAATCTTATAAGTGTTCTTGTTCTTTTACCTCCTGTTTAATACTACATCGTTTTCTTGATTAAAAGTATTTTTCATTAATTGCATCGTAGTATTATGTTTTTGTCGTTTCCTTGCTCCTCCTTCCCCAACATTCCTCTGGGGATCTATCAATAGCACACCTTATGCGAAGGCCGAGAGCAATTAGTGTATGACTACACCAAGTTTTAATGATAAGCTGTGATGCTAGTAATCTCCCTTGACGACCACTTGATGGTGATGAAGTGTACTGCTGGTTTGCATACCCAAATCAACACCAAATTGAGCCTCTTCAAGGCTCACAACATCTGGAGCACCTCTGGGACAACCATGGTGATAATAAGAGGACTACATAAAGGCTAAAGAGGTCCACTCGAAGGCCAAGTTCTAGGAATAATAAAAATCCTTTTTCTACAAAGAAAAGTAACCTCTTTTGTGATCATTATAAAATTGTTAAATACATAAAGGAGAAGTGTCAAAAGTCTCACCCAGAATTTTTCCTAAAAAATGGAAGAAGCAGGATCGAAGTTAGCAAACGACTGTGATCGTCAATAAAGATACTAAACTTGCATCAGTTGATAATACTTAATGGCAGCAAGACTAAAGGTTATAGACTTGAGTTTGACCTTAGTCTAGAGGTTCAACAAGAGCTCTTTATATGTCCGGCCCCAATCATCGACACTATCATCTATATTGATAGTCAAAAGAACTTCATCTCAGCAAGCTTGGCCTACAAACCACACCTCATTTAAACCCATCTCTGTTGGGTTGGATCCACAATGATATGGAGATGAGTATAGATCGACAGTGCAAGTTTCGCTTCACCATCACCAACAAATACATCAATAAGATATTGTGTGAAGTGGTGTCCCTTGATATACCATGTAATCATTGGAAGTTCATACCTTTGAGACCAGGATGTCATCTATTACCATTGGCCTTAGCAGTATAAGTTCCAAAAGGATTGTAAAAGGTTCATCATCAAACAAGAAAAGAGTGGACATGTCATTGATCTCATGATAGTTGGTCAAGCAAAAAGGATAGTGTGCATAAAAAACTTATGCTAATGCTCATCTGATCGGTTGAGATGGAAACGCAAGCCTTAGTCTTATCAGCGACATGCAAGAAGATGATGGAAAGTTAGACTCATTAATGGGTATCGGAACCTCTTCATCAAAAATAGTAGACTACCTCTATTGCGAGCGGTAGAGCACAAAATACAACTCATCTTTGATGCACCACTACCAAGCTTAGCATGCACTAGATTTCAATTTGGAGAATGTCGAAATCCGATGACAAGTGGTTGAGCTAATCAAGAGCAAATCAGCAAACCGAATTGTTCCCCTTGCAGATCATTAACGGTGATGATGCTGAAAAAAGATAGATAATGATGCATGTGCATTGACTACCAGTGAAGAATTGGTATCCCCTCCCTCAGATAGATGACTTATTGGACTATCTCCAACATCCCATTATCTTAACTAAACTAAATATCAAGTTGAGCTATCATCAAGTCTGAATTCGAGAAGAAGACACATGGAAGACAGACTTCAAAATGCATCAATGGTTGTTTGAGTGACTGGTCATGCAATTAAAACTTTTCGACACCCCTGCCACGTTCATGCAATTGATGGACGACATGGTATGTCCACACATCGGTGACTTTGTCATCATCTACCTCAATGACATACTTATCTATAGTCGATCGAGAGAAGATCATATTGAACAAATGTAGAAGGTGGTCGACCTTTCAGAGTATCAACTATGGCTCACCTAAAGAAGTGTGAATTTGAGAAAGAAAACCTCATTTATCTTGGCTTTGTCATAGGTGGAGGAAAGATCCAGATTGACCAGGACAAAGTCAAGATGATCTGCGAGTGGCTGAGGTCAACGACAGCCATGGAGGTTCATAGCTTCATGGGGTCATGCTAATATCTCTAGAAGTTCATCCGAAACTTCTTCATCCTTGCTGCACTACTATACTCCCTCACAGAGGCAGGTTAAAACTTAGAGTGGATGACAAAACACAATGATATGCTCCTCTTGCTTAAGAGAAGATTAACGATGCTCTCATCCTAGCCCTGTCGAACTTGCAAAGGTCATTCGAGTTCGAGGACATATTCTGATATATGATGGGGGTTGTTTTGATGCAAGATTGTCAACCGATGACATACCACTCCGAGATGTTTCAAGTTTCTTAGAAGAACTACCCAACATATGACAACAAATTACTCATGCTAAACCAAGCCATTAAGCATTAGCATGTGTATCTCCATGGGAAAGCCAAGAAATTTCTCAAGCATATCCGATGGGTACATGAGGAAGTTAAACAATAGCTTCAATGGGCTCAGTAGAAATATAAGGATTGACACAACTGCCATCAGGTTGAGGAGTAGGTTCTAAGAAGGTGGTCTCATCAACTATACTTCGAGAACGAACAACTATAAGGAGAAGGAAAGAAACTAAAGCTCATTCAACATTGACCATTTAATGTCTTGAAGCAAAGTGGAGACAACACTTGCCAGCTCGAGTTGCCTTCGTACATGAAGATGCACTTGATTGTGAACATGGAGACTTGAAAGCGTTCGAGCTATCGATGCTAGATGGAAAACCAAGTGAGTTGCTGCCTTCAATAGTTGACTTGATGACCAACCAAGTAAAGACTTTGGATGAAGACACCATCATAAAAAAGAAGGTTGCTACCATAATAAGAGGCATCAAAACAACTTTCCAAGTAGGAAGTAGAGTTCTGCAAGGTGTGGTACACAAATGTAGCTAGTGAAGTAGAGTTTCCCTGTTAGAAGAGCAATGATCAGGGACTATCAAACCCAAGTCATACTCCAATTCAGCTCAAACCCAGCCTGAGTCATACTCTAATTCAGCTTAATCTTAGTTTGAGTTATACTCCGATAAAATTTAGTGGCTGCCTTAAACCTAAGCCCAAACCCAAGCTCAAAGCTCATGTTCGGCTAGCTCAAAGTCTCAACTCAGCTCAATTTGATTGGAAGGAGAGTTAGAGTCCGATTGAGAGTCCAACCTAAACTAGGAATTGTCCACTTCGCATCCAGAAAAGGGGATGCTGCAGCCCTCAATACAGTAGCATAGAGAGAACCAACAACAACTTAACAAGAGGGCAGCCGACCCTAGAGTAAAGAGGGAAGAAAGGGGGAGCAGCAACAAGTTGCAGCCTCAAGAAGTCAGAGCTTGCGCTTAAGAAGTTCAAGCTATTGTTCAATAAGTCTGACATTTGTCGCTCAGAAAGTACTTTCATAGTTCAATATTTAGGTACATCTTTTCAAGAAGAAATCTATATCGTTTTCTCTTTTGTGTTCTCCCTTCTTTCAGTGCCACTATCGAGCCTCCCATAAATCATTAAATCCATCAGGAGAAAGGATGGAAATCACCGAAAACCGATCACACAAAGTCAAAGTAACATATATTAAAGAAGGCAAACCAATAGTTGCTGTGAAGAATTGAATGGCCCATCGACTTCTTCCACTATTATGATGAAGTGCGTCGAATAAGATTTTGCCGCAAGAACATAAAAGAACTAGTGTAAAGATCAGTGGTAACTCGCAGGACTATACTTTTTCAAACTCAATTAGTCACATTTTAGAATTGTTAGGGTTAAGTGAAGAAGAACAAAAAAACAAAAAAAGGAAAGATCGAGTAGACCGTAGAACAATTGGGGTGCACTAAGAGATACCTCCAGGAAGCGTGGCCGCGAGCAGAAGAGGAAATGGTGCGACGGAGCACAACAGCGTCTCTCCATGGGTATATTCTCCTCTTCCATTAGGTCCCTCCCTGCATTGGTCGCCTCTCAAACTCCCTCTCCTCCTCTGTATTTTAGCGGCGGCAGAAGTGGGAAAAGGACTTCCGTGACAAAGGCCATTGGAAATGGCGTGGAGATGAAGAATGGAGCCACTCATCGCCATCGCCGGCACAGCCTCTCTTGCAAGCTTTTGGTGGGCAGTTCGGAGGAAGGTTTCGAAGATAACAGAGCTGCTAGTGTGCGGACATGGAGATGTGCCTAACGCGGCCTCGGGACTATTGGAGCGTGTAAGAAGCGAGACCAAGTACGGCCTGGGCGCGTGGAAGAAGTGAAACCAAGTGAGCGTGACGACGACGAATCCTCTTGGTCGCGCTTCGAATCGATCCTCCCTTTCGGGCCCGACAAAAGAAAAATCTTTCAGACCGGCAACCCGAATCCGAAATCTTATTTCGATCCGACCATGTTTGGATCCCATTCCTCATCGGATTTGGCCTATGTGGATTGGCTGGACCATGCTATGGAATAAGTCGTCATCAACTGTACACATATCATCCAAATCGACGTGAGATCATGACCTACCTTCCATTACGCCATAAAATCTTATCAAATAAATTGTAACATGATTTATAAAAAAATTTAGTACATTTTGAGACCCTGCAAGTCGATGATCACAGACCAAAATGTCTAACTCAACATATACTCTTCATCACTTGAAGAACCTAATGCTTTTCATCATGCAAGCCTCTTCTTACGAGTAAAGCACAAGAATTGCTCATAGCCAATGCAAACAATGAAGGTTTACATGCACATAGCACTTGGAGCAAATGCACCAGATGATGTAATATGAGCTTCTCATTGTGATGGATTTTCGTGAAATTTGAGTTTGAACATACGCATCTTTGATTTCTTACAAGGATTCAAACCCAAGCTGCAGCTTGACAAATAATGTGGCAAACTCATTAAACATGCCTTTAAAGATATAGTCTTGTTCACTCAAGGTTTGGGGAGTAGCACTAAGCTTACGCTGGAAGATGTAGTTACTGCCATCCGATCGTAATCAGCTGAAAGCGTTATGTAACATTTTTGTTGAACTTGTGGGCGATTTCAGCAGCAGGTATGACTCCTATTAAATGTATACAGTAACCGATGAGTCAATATTATTTGATTCGAGTGTGTAAGAGCATCAACCATATCTTCTAGTTAGTGAACGAGAATTTAGGAAGACCTGGTTACAGGATCTCTGTGCCACGCATCCTATGATGTGGAAGAGAATTGTCTCCTCCTCCTCATGGGTCATCGCGTCATGCACAAAGGCCAAAGTCGGACGGGAGTCCTTCAATTCGGCCCGTTATATGGTTAAATTAGCGAGTGCAGGAGCTCCAAAAAAAAGATTGTAGTAGTCGAGTGTGTTCTCCCTCTAATATTATTAATCAGGGCGGCTTTTATACCTCTTGTCATGGGCTCGACGTATGAGAATATTTAATGATTGCCAACACCACCATACATGGGCGTTAATGCATGTTGGCGTCTTAGAAGAGCTAGACCATACTTTGGGCGCCGACGTTGTCTGGGCAACATTGCATCTTGCTATACTTCTCGGATGGTGGGACAGACTGGTGACCTGTTCGTTGACATTATTTAGGCTGTGTCACGCCTTATGATGCTTCTTGGATGTTGGGACAGAGCAACAACTTGTCTCAAGGTCACGGTCCGAGCTAACTTGGGAGTCACAACTGGCTCCACCGTGGCTATGCCATATCATTCTCGTGGAATGACGGGCTAGGATATGTCATATCATTCTCTCCCCCACGCAAGGAGTCGTGCCTCGGGAGAATTGAGAGGCACAGCTCAGGGTGGAGTTTTCCAGTTCGTTGGTCTTGTCTTGGTGCATGTGGATTTTGTCAGGGTAGTGCTTGCCACACTAGCTAGAAGTGCTTGGCCTCTGGTCAGGTGAGGCATGGTGGATCGAGCGAGATTAGGTTGATGATGGAACGATCGAGACTAGGTCAGCAATTAAATGACCGAGATTGGTTCGATAACGGATGGGCCAAGACCAGGTCGACAATAAAATGGCTGACACTAGTTTAACATAGAATAGTCGAGACCAGGTCGATAATAAAATAGCTGAGACTGGTTTAGCATGGAATGGTTGAGACCAGGTCGGCAATAACTAGCCGAGATTGAGTCGGTGGGGACTAAATGAGACTAATTCGGTAAGGACTGGCTAAGATTGATCACCAAGGATTGGCCAAGGCTGATTGTCAAGGGACTGGCTGAGATTAAGTCGGTAAGGACTGACCGAGACCGATCGGTAAGGGACTAGCTAAGACTCAGTTGACAAGGATAGGCTAATATAAATCGACAAGGGATTGGCTGAGACTAAGTTGGCAAAGGACTGGTCGAGACTAAGTCGGTAAGGATTGACTAAGACTGATCAGTAAAGGATTGGCCAAGACTAAGTCGGCAAAGACTGACTTAGCCCGATTGACAAGGGACTCGCTAAGATCGATCGGCAAGGGACTGGTCGAGACTGAGTCGGCAAGGACTAACTGAGACTGAGTTAGCAAGGGACTGGTCGAGACTGATCGGTAAGGGACTGGATGAGACTAAGTCAGCAAGGGACTAGCCGAGACTAATTGGCAAGGGACTGGCCGAGACTGATGCTGGTTATAGGTGCCCTGTAAGCCAATCACGTGAGTGATGGCACGTATGATACGTTATGCAATCTTTTTTTGCTTATGATTATTATTGGCATATTATCACATTATATTATTTATTGCATATATATATTGTGATGTCTTTAGTTCTATGCAATGGGAATTAGATAGTGATGATATCATGATAATGAGATTGATTCATCTTTAAACACATCCTGAATAACCTCGGTTATAGGTTACTCGAGAGGGACATCAAGATAACCGAACAGATTGGTGTACTATATACTCGTCCATATGATGGAGGCAGTTGGTCTTATAGCTACTTGTGTGGAGACACTAAGGATATAATACAAGTGCTCATTGGAGAATGAGTTCACTAATTGATCCACTTATGGAATGCTATATGGTTAATGATACCTAATATTAGCCAATGATTCTATAGTCCCAGTTGTGTATTTGGTCCTTGGACTTGAGATACCAAGGATGCCTTATTTGAGTACTCCTTTCTTTGATGCTAGACTTACAAGTTTAGAAAGTTCCAGATCTGATATAATTGGTTATCCAGATTGGTAGCCAACTTTACGAAGATAATTAAGTGTCAATAAAGGATCATCCATTCATGGTATCATGAGAGGAATATCCTGTGTGTGCTTGCTTAGACAAATCCTTAGCCAGGATCATTCGGATTGAGAGAGGAGTTCTTTGGGAGAATCCGGTTAGAGCGAGTCTTAGATGGATTTCGTATGTGATTTGATAGTACCATATCCAATATACGATCTCTGGGATATTAGTTGGATGAAGGATTATAGATACATGATAACTATGGACAGATAGGTCCAATAGATTTGATTCCCTTGTACCATCTAGGGACTATGGTGTAGTGGCCTAGTATATCTATAGTCGATGAGCCGAGTAAATTATTATGGAGATAATAATTCTCTATATCATGAGTCTAATGAGAGTGACTCACAGCCAGCTCAGTATCGGGCCTAGAGGGTCACACATATGATATATGCATTAGTGAATAGAGGATTGGATGGAGATCCAATTAGCCCCTATTCTCATTAGATGAGACCTTACTAATGAGCTCCTTGCTTGAGGCCCAATTAGAGGCCTAAAAAGATTATTGGATAGAGATCTAATAATACAAGGTTAGTGGGTAATTGGATGAAGATCTAATACTCACTAAGGCAAGACCCCTATGGGTTTTTGGTGGCTCTCTATAAATAAGAGGGGAGACTCATGGTTGATAAGCTACAGCTTTAGCCACCCCCTCCTATTCTCCTCCCTCCCTTTGCGCAAGAGTTACAAGATCAGATTGGAGGAGTTTCGCTGTAGAGATCTATCGTGTGGCTTGTTGGGAAACCTTAGAGGAAGCATCACATGCGCAGTAGAAATAAAATCAAAATCGATTTTCCACGCAGATCAAATCATCATACAAACGATTGGGTCAAAGAATGTCACAAAAACCAATAAAACTATGTTATATTATAGATTAATTACCTAGGGAGATTATATATCTATGTATTTTTAGATCCGGATGGAAAAGATAAAGGAGGTCAATCATCCTCCTCTCTACCGGTATCCACGCGATGGATCTCTACAGCGAAACTCCTCCAATTTGATCTTGCAACTTTTGCATAGAGGGAGAGAGGAGAATAGGAAAGGGAGGCCAAAGCTACAGTCTATGAACCATGAGTCTCTCCTCCTATTTATAAAGAGCCACCAAAAACCCTAGGGCTCCTGTCTTGGTGGGTATTAGATATTCATCTAATTATCCACTAACCTTGCATTATTGGATCTCTATCCAATAATCTCTTTAGGCCTCTAATTAGGCATTAAGTAAGGAGCTCATCAGCATAGGGTCTCATCTAATAAGAATAGGGGATAATTGGATCTCCATCTACTCCTCTATTCGCTGAAGCATCCACCATATCTATGTGACCCTCTAGGCCCTATACCGAGCTGGCCATGAGTCGCTTCCATCAGAACTCCTTTTGATATAATGAATTATTATCTCGATAATAATTCACTCGACTCATCAACTATGGACGTACTAGGCCATTACGCCATAGTTCCTAGATGGTATAAGGGGATCAAATCCATCAGACCTGTCTGTCCATAATTACCATGTATCTATAATCCCTCATCCAACGAATATCTCAGAGACTATATATTGGACATGGTATTGTCAGGTCACATACGAAGTTAGTTTATCTTGCTCTAATCGAATTTTACTAGAGAACTCTTTTTCTCTCAATTTGAATGACCCTAGCCAGGGATTTATCTGAGCAAGCACATATGGGATATTCCTCTCGTGATACCAGGAGTGGATGATCCTCTATTGACACTCAATTACCTTCGTAAAGGTGGCTACCAATCCTAATAACCAACTATACCAAATCTGGAACTTTCTAAACTTGTAAGTCTAGCGTCAAAGAAAGGAGTACTCATACAAGACATCCTTGGTGTCTTAAGTCAAAGGATCAGATACACAACTAGGACTATGGAATCGTTGTCTGATATTATATATTATTAATCATTTAGCATTCCATAAGCAGATCAATCAGTAAACTCATTCTCTAATAAGCACCTGTACTATATCCTTAATGTCTCCACACAAGTGGCTCTGAGACTAGCTACCTCCATCATATGGACGAGCATATAGTACACCGGTCCATCCGATTATCTCGATGTCCCTCTCGAGTAACCTATAACCGAGATTATTTAGGATCTATGTTTAAAGGTGAATCGATCTCATTATCGTAATCTCATCACGATCTGATTCTCATTACGTAGAACTAAGAACGTCATAATATATATGCTACAAATAATATAATGTGACAATATGCTAATATTAATCATAAGTAAAAAGATTATGCAGTGTGTCACACATGCCATCACTCATGTGATTGGCTTGTAGGGCACCTGTAACCAGTAATTGGATAGAGATCCAATAATATAAGGTTCACGGGTAATTGGATAAAGATCTAATACTCACTAAGGTAGGAGGGGAGACTCATGGTTTTTTGGTGGTTATCTGTAAATAGGAGGGGAGACTCATGGTTGATAGGCTACAACTTTGGCTAACCCCTCCTATTCTCCTCCCTCCCTTTGTGCAAGAGTTGTGAGATCAGATTGGAGGAGTTACACTATAGAGATCCATCATGTGGATATTGCTAGAGAGGAAGACATTTGACTTCCTTCATCCTCTCCATTCGGATCTGGAATACAGGGATATACAATCTCCCTAGATTAATCTCACATATGATCCGATTTTTTAGTTTTATGGCTTTCCTCCGACCCAATCTTTTGCATGATGATTTGATCTGCATGGGAAATCAATTTTATTTTGATCTTCCGCTGAGCATGTGATGCTCCCGCTGAGGTTTCCCAACAACTAAGTTGACAAGGACTTGTTAAGCTAATCAACAGGGGACTGGTTGAGATTGAGTTGGCAAGGAGTGGCCGTGACTGATCGGTAAGGGACTAGCCAAGACTAAGTCGACAAGGGACTGGCCGAGATTGAGTTGGCAAGGGGCTGACTGATACTAATCAATAAGGGGCTGGTCAAAATCGAGTCCGAGTTGGCAATGAACTGGTTGATATTGATCGATAAGGGACTGGTCGAGACTAAGTCAGTAAGGATTGGCCAAGACTGATCGACAAGGGAGATCAATTAGGGACTGGCTAAGATTGAGTCAACAAGGACTTGCCAAGACTGATCGACAAGGGACTAGTAGCGATTAAGTTGGCAAGGACTAGACGAGACTAATTGACAAGGGACTGACCGAGACTAAATCGATAAGGACTAGTCGAGACTAAGTCAGCAAGGGATTGACCAAGACTGATCAGCAAGGGACTGGCCAAGAGTAAGTTAGCAAGGACTGGCCGAGACTGATTGGTAAGGGACTAGCGGAGATTAAGTCGGCAAGGACTGGCTGAGATTGAGTCGGTAAAGAGTTGGCTGATACTGATCGGTAAGGGACTAGCTGAGATCGAGTCAACAAGGGACTAGTCAAGACTGATCGATTAGGGACTCGGTGAGACTGAGTCGATAAGGACTAGCTGAGATTGAGTTGGCAATGGACTAACTGAGCCTGAGTCGATAAGGATTGGTTGAGGCTAATTGATAAGGGACTGTCTGAGACTGAGTCAGCAAGGATTGGTTGAGACTGATCAGTAAGGGATTAGCCGAGACTGAGTTGGTAAGGACTAGTTGTGACTAATCATCAAGGGATTGGCCAAGATTGAGTCAACGAGGAACTGGCCAAGATCGAGTTGGCAAGGGACTAGCCGAGATTGAATCGATGATGGTGCTTACCTTTTTGAGTGGGAAATTTGAACTGCGACAGTTGCTGGTGCGCCTTGCTTCTTTTCGAGGGGGATACTTCCTTATGATGATGGGGTATCGAACTATCGCGTCACGAGTGGGCGGCTCCGTAGGTAGGGTACCTTTCTCTATATGATTTTTCAAGGATATCCATACCCATTTATTGTGAATCCCCTCAGGTTCCTGGGGTGTCATGTAGTCTCCCTATCGGGAAGGTGAATGGTTGCTTCGGGTGACACATCCATCACCTTGAGGGTGTCCCTTTGGCTGAAAAGTTACCTTAACCTGTCCACCTTCATTCAACTTTATAGGCCCCATCCGTAGGGTGTGAAGGACTTATTGCTCCTCATCCTTTGCTAGCCCTTCTTTTGCTCTCACATCCTTCATCCTCTACCCTCTCTGATCGTCTTCGATTCCTCAATAGTTGAGTCTTTGAATTCTTTTCCTTCTCTATTTCTTTATAATGTCTCCCTCGTCATCAAGTAGTGAGAGGAATTTAGGGGGTTGTACCCCATCTGAGTCTTTATCTTCCATAGATGAGAATGCCTCCAAAGCCCTAGAGGCTATGCTCCGGGAGCATGATGAGGATTGGATCATATTTGAATCCTTCTTAGTCCATATTAGGTCTAGGTACCATATCTCTTTTGAGTATAATTGATAGTCGATCAACGACCATTTGATCCGTTTCCAAATGGATTTGGATTGTTAGTGGATGCCTTCGAGGCAAGGTTGATGCATTGGTGTCGTACCTCGTCACTAGAGGGTTTCTCCTTCTCAGATAGCATCGAACTACTGACATTATCTAGTAGTTTTATCAAGGAGTGTCGGGCGGTTAGCATCGACCCAACACTTACCTTATTTTTGGCTTGCTTCTGCCTTGGCAAGGGGCCAGGGAGCTATTATTTAATCTCCAGAAGTGGTTTCCATGTGTGCGGTGCTCCTTCGAATAATAAAGGGTGGAAATCCCTTTTTTTCTTCGTGAGAGCCTTCAGGGGGCTAGGGCTTCGGCCTGAAATGGACTGATTGTGATGTCAATAACTCCCTTCCCCTTCTAACAAAGGATGAGATGGAGTAAGTGGTGTGACTAAGGGGAATCATTTCTTCCTCTAAAGCCATCAAGTCCATGAACAAGGTCTGACTGGTGGAGAAGGGCCTTAGTTCGGCCCTGAGGGTATGACTTATCTTGTTCTTGTTGTCCGTTGCTTTCTACTGCCTGCCCTAACTCCTAGTCGAGTGTTAATCATATACCTTATTTTTGCAGGGATGAATCTTAAGGGGATGAAGCGAGCACTCACGAGGCAAGCCCCATGCCCCGAGCCTTCTCAGCCACTGATTGTTCCTGTTATGGAAGCAAGTGCCACCCGTGAGGCCAAGCACCCCATCAAGAAGACAAAGATGCTCGTTAGCAAGGATGTCCCCTATAAAAATGTCATGTCCTCGATCACCCCTAGGAAGGTGATTCCCCCGGAGACCCCTCGAGGGGAGGGAAGTAGTAGACAAAAGGATAAGGCCATGTCTCAGCCTCGGTCCATGAGAGACCTTTGTAGGGTTAGGGTTTGGTCCCAAAATGAGTCCTTTCTTGCCTGAGAGATGGTAGATTTTTCGGAGCTATCTGGTAGGGTCCACTCGAAGCTCGATGGGCCACACTGATTGCCAAGAGTCAGGTATGGGTGGATGAAGCTGATGCTAAACTGTTCTGTCAGGGGCTCCTCTGCCCCCCTGCTTGGGAAGGAGATCTACACCACCCCTTTAGAGGTGCTTCTTGATAATGCTGCCAAGAATTTGGTCATTGTTAGCCCCCTCTTGTTGGCTTATTTTAGTATATTTTCTCGATTTTGGTGTTAAGACAATGCTCTCGTAGGACCACCATTTCTCCATTGGGCTGATCGACAGAGTGCACGACTCTGGGAAAGTCGTTAATGAGCTCTCCCAATAATTGATGAGCTCTGGGGTGAGGTCCAAAAGCTCAAGGAGGAGGCCAACCTAGTTGCGATCGTGGCTGCCAGAGAGGTGACCCAATAGCTAGAGGAGTCCTAGCATCTAAGGGATCTAAGTCCTGGAGGCCCAGCTCCAACATCTGGGGGATGATTTGGATGCTACCTGAGTGAAGACTTAGGAAGTCGAGCAATCTTTGGCGACGGCTTAGTCGGCATTGCAGAAGGTTGAGAGCTCCCTCACTGTGGAGCAGAGGGTCGGCCTCAAGGGAGCCCGAGTGATCGTTGCCCAATACAAGGAAACCCACGGCTTCAAGCTCGGCTTGGAGAAAATGGATTAGGTTAGTTACGAGTATGATATAAGGTCACCCTAGCATGCTTCCAGGTGAGGTACCCCAAGTTGGAGATCGAGGAGGATCCTTATGCCACTCTCCCGGAGGACGACAATGTGTTGATGGAGGCAGAGGTCCCCTTTGATGATAGTGATCCTCCAGTGGCTTAGGGGCCCCTCGACAGAGCCTTTGGATCTCCTTCTTCCTTCTCTTTTGTAATCAATGTGGTTGGGGTCGTCACCGACCGAGAATGTACTTGTTTTGTTGTTAATAAAAACTCATTCTTTCGATCTTTTGCATTTGTCCTCTAATGTCTGATTGATTCTTGTTTGCTCTGTCTTGATTGAGCGAACAACACATCTTTTCTTCTCCTAACTTTTAAAGAAGACAAGCCATGTATCAGGATATGCTCCATGTGTGCTCTGCCTTTGTATCTGATAAATCATTTGTCAGGATATGCTTCGTGTCTAGTCAGGTTCAACCAAGCACTTTGTATCTGATAAGTCATCTGTTAGGATATGCTTCATGTTTGGTTGGGTTCGACCAAATGCTTTGTATCTAATATTGTAGTTGATATTGATAAGTCATTTGTCGAGACATATCACGTCTATGATGGCAGTTGGGACATGTCTTGGGTTGTAAAATCCTGACTGCATAAATAGTGTAACTTTCTTCCTTTAATCGAAAATATTTCTTTTCAAGCTAACGACTCATTTGACTAGTCTTTCCTTCGAATCCTAACTTGCTACTTGCACTTCCCCTTCTATGGGTCTCACTAAGACTTGCTAGAGTCACAGTTTAGGTGTAGAACTTCTTCAAGTTAGGCATGTGCCATGTTCTAGGTAGTGAGACTCTTTCTCGAGTCACCAAGCGATAGGTTCTATCTTGGACCATATCAGTGACTCGGTTGGGTCCCTTCTAGCTTGGAGCTAGCTTTCCTCGGGAATGGATTGGGTTACTAACCTCAGTCTTTTATAACACTAAGTCCCCGATCTTGATGGGTCAGGGACAGACCCTCTGGCTGTAAAGCCTTGCAACGATAGTTTTGTACGCCAGGGCCCGTAAGTGTGCATTAGCCCTTCGTTCCTCTATCTGATCAAGATTCGCTCGGAGCCCTTCCTCTGAGGTACCTTCCTCGTAGTTCTTGACCCAAAGGGTTAGGAAGACCACTTCGGGTGGCAGTATAGCATCAGTGCCGAGCACCAAGCTATAAGGGGATTCGCCCATGATAATCTTCAAGGTGGTCCACAATGCCCGCAAGATACTCGAGAGCTCGTTGTCTCATGTCCCTTATGCTTCACTGACCCATTTCTTGAGGCCTTCAAGTATTGCCTGGTTGGTCACTTTGGCTAGCTCATTAGTCTAAGGGTGTGCTACCAAGTTGAACTTAGATGGATTCCGTAAGCATGCAAAATTTCTTAAAACTTACGTTGTTGAATTGGGTTCCATTATCGATAATGATGGTATTTGGGATGCCAAATGCCAAACCGAGTGATGATGTTTTCTCACACGAACTTTTCAACTTGCTTCTCTATTATGGATGCCAAGGGTTTGGCCTCAATGCACTTCGTGAAGTAGTCAATAATGACTATGATGAACATTCATTGTCGCGAGGCCGGGGGAAGGGACGAGGAGGTCTATCCCCCATTGTGCAAAGGGCCACGCGTAGTCGATGGACATCATGGGAACTATAGGTTGATGGTGCATTCGAGCATGCTTTTGGCACTGTAGGCATCATTGCACATAGGCCATGCCATCCCGACACATGGTCGACCAATAATAGTCTTGCTTGATGTTTTGAATGCTAAGGTTCAACCATCAATGTGTTCCCCACATATGCTTTCATGAATTTTGGCCAGCACCATTTCTGCTTTTGCAAGAGTGAGGCATTGGAGGAGGAATAGGTTGAACGACCTCTAGTAGAGTCAGCTGCTAACTTTATAATAGCGGTCTTGTGTGCATCTTAGCCGTCGAGTGATGGTCGGGTCAGCTAGAAGTGTCCCATCCTTCTTGTATTGGAGGATGTCCTCCATCCAGTTAGGCAGACCTCAACGAAAGCAATGTCCAGACTCACAATGGATCAGAAGGTGATTACTTCTACATCCGAAGGGTAGCCCCCAGCCTCTCATGCCGAGCCTTCTTGGACAACATGTTGGCTTGCATGTTCTCCTCCCAGGAAACCTTGGTCAGGGAAAAACACTGAAAATTATTGGTCAACCGTCTTATCTAGGCCAAGTACTTTATTATGATTGGGTCGTGGGTTTCATAGTCCCCATTGATGTGTCCAACCACTAGTTGGGAGTCGCTGAAGACCCTAACTTCTTTCATGTCCAGTTCCGAGGCTAGGCGCAGCCCAAACAATAAGGTCGTACTCTGCACCATGACTCGGTCTCTAAACTCAAAGTGGATCATGCGCTTATGTATCTGATCGTCAGGTCCTTTCAGGCCAAGGCCTACTCCGCATCTCTCGACGTTCGCAGACCCATCCACTATGAAAGTGACCATCATGGTCTTGGATCGGGGCTCTTTCCTGAGGGTGACAGGTAGGATGGTCATCCCAAGGGGGGTGATTGAGTCTCCCATGAATCCGGTGAGGGTGGAGCTCATTGGTGATAGGTCAATGATGGTCAACTTGAGCTTTTGAAAGCCATCAAGGTACAAGATGTTGACTGAGCTCCTAGTGTCGACCATGACCCTTCTTACTCATGCATTGGCGATGCAGATCAAGACCACTAAGGCATCATCGTGGTCATGGTACTCGGCATCCCCCACATTAGAGGTGATCTTCAGTTCGTCGACTTATCGGGGGCACTTCTCCATGATGACTCAGGTATAAGCTCTTTGTTCTGATACATTGTCCCTGCCAAATGTTGACCCACCAATGATGATGTTAATCTATTTTTTCATTAGCCCTTGGGGGCGTGGTGAAGGCTCTTGGGGGCTCTTCAAGGGGTTGGGTGTTCTCAAGAGTCATTTTTCTTTGATCTGGGGAATGATCTTCATCCTAGTCAAGTTCAGAGGAGATGGGAGCGGATGGTTTCGGCCCATTGGGTCACCTCTTTGATAACTTCGGAGGCTACCCTTGAGGTTTCTCTGCTCGGGCCCTCTTGTGGTCTTCGTATTTTCCTACCACCAATGCCTCATTGGTCGTGTACTAGTTGGCATTCTGGAGCATCTCGGGCATGGTCGCTAGTGGTCTTTCGATCAGTGATGATAAAACCTAGATGGCCATAGTTCCATTAAGAATGCTTGTATAATAAAAAAAGGGATGAGCATGGGGTACTATCTTGATATCTGCGATAGCATGAGACAAAGTGGGGTAGGGGTTCTTCATCATTTTGACTCAGGCCCAGGAGCGCTGCCATGAATGGCTTTGGCTTGGCACTGGCTAGGAGGTTTAACTCGAATTCTCTTACTAGCTGGTCGAAGGACGAGATTAAAAGGGGCTTGAGCCAACTATACCATATCTGGGTGGGGCCTCGGAGGGTGGTCAGAAAGACTCAGCACATCAGGACATCATACATGCCATATAGGGCCATCTTGGCCCGAAAGGCGACAACATGTCCCGCTGGATCAGAGCTTTTGTCATAGGCCTCTAGTGTGGGCAGGCAGAAGCTAGGGGGAATCAGTTGGGATATCAGAGGTGCCCAAAAGAGGTTCGATTGGGGCACTAGTGATGGTGCCGGCAATGGCACGGTCTACTTAGCAAGCTGGGGGAGAAGACTCGCTTGGGGAATGAGAAGAATGATAGACTGAATCATTTTAGTTAAGGCCTGGACCTGTTATGTGAGGCTAAGGAATACCTTTGGTGAGACGATGGGTTATGTCGCACCTCTCCCGGGGGTAGAAAGCCTCGAGTCATTGAACAATATCCAATACCTGCTTAGGGTTTGGGATGGAGCATTCATGTCCAGAGAGGTGGGCAATGAGCCTATTCTCTGAGACCGATGATAGGGTGTGTGATGTTGGTCTCCTCCTTGAGGTATTCCCCAAGGTTTGATGTTGACGTTCTTATGACATTGGTCCTCCTTCTAGCGTCAAAAATATTAACAAACTTTATGCTATGGCTATGGAGTTAACACGACTTGGTCCGATCTAAGTGCGTAAGAGCGTTAGACGTAGCTCCGGGTTGGTGAACAGTAATTTAGGAGTCCATTATTACTGCCTCACACAACTCAATAGAATTCTAAGATGCAAAGTAGGAGTACCCTAATGCACTATATGAACACACCTTTAGTTGCATTCTTCTGTTTAGTCTATTTAATGACAATTCTAACTTCTTTCTTGCATTCTTCTACTAGCTTATACTAGGTTGGGTTACTTATATCTCTTATTGGGATCGAGGATTCACTATAATTCTTCTATCGGGCCCTGTACCTGGACCTATCCCATCTTCATCATTAATGGATTTTTTTCTTAATCTTACTTGATAACTATATTTTATTGAGTAGACATTGACTTTGGCCAATCATCTCTATCCACGACAAAGACAAAAATAAAAACAAAATAATTATATCAATAAGGAAAAAAGAATTGACTCTTGTTGCTACTCCTCTTTCTCTATCTTCTGTTGAAATAACAAGATAAGGTTCATCGACAAGCGGTGGTGTTGTAGAAAGTCAGTTAGCAGAAAACGAGAGGAAAGGCACTCAAAACTCTACTCTTGGGGCACTAGCGTGTTGACTCGGTGTAAGATAAGAAAGAACAATCAAAGTAGATGATGATTTGTTTACTGAAAGACAGTGCAAGCTCGGACTTGTGTGTAAGTGAGGCATTAATGGGAGTTTTAGAAGTGGTCTATTACAAGCATCTGAGTAGAGCAATGGTCCATCCCAAGCATTAAGGTGGTTTTATGGGGGCAAATGACGTACCGGCTTTGATGCTAACAGTACTGAGACTCTTGTCTCTTGGTGAATGAGTTGAAGTAGGGTCTGCTTCCATTCTTATTGAATCATAAAAATCATATCATTCTTGTTGAATCTTAAAAAGAATATAAGGATAAGTTTCAAGAGAAGATTAGAAATCAAGTAAAGAATATGGATCTACTGTCGAGTAAGAGATAATCACGAGATCTCTATGTCGGCATTCTGTGATGGGGAAGACAATTGTCTCCTCCTCCTCTCGAGTTATCGCATCTTGCACAAAGACCAGAGTCGGGGGAGGAGTCCTTGGACTCATCTCCTTCGATGGTCATGTTAGCGAGAGCTGAAGCTCCAGGAGAAAGATCGTAATAGTCGAGTGTGTCCTCCCCCTAATACTGTTCATCAGGACGGTTTTATACCTCCTGTCTTGGGGTCATCGTACGAGGATATTTAATAATTGTTGGTTCCACCGTACGTGGCATTAATACTTGCTAGCACCTTAGGGGAGCTGGACCATACTTTTGGCACCACATCGTCTGGGTTGCATTGCATCCTACTGTGCTTCTCGGATGGTGGGACAGATCGACGACCTATCTGCTGACACTGTCTGAATTGCGTCATATTTTACCATGTTTCTCGGATGTCGGAACGAAGCAACGACCTATCCTGAGGTCATAATTCGAGCTGACTTGTGGATGCCCAGCTAGCTCTACTGTGATGGTCTGACTTGGGGGTGCCCAACTGACTCCACCATGATGGTCTGACTTGGAAATGCCCAGCTAACTCCATCGTAACTATGCCATATCATTGTCATAGAATGACATGTGAATATGTCATATCAACTCTATTTAATAGATTTTAGCTGAAGTTTTGACGCTGTCTCTTCCTCTCCAACCCCTCTTTCTTCATCTCCTTGGAAGCCATTTTCTGAGGGCCCTAAAGCAGCCTCGACTCCTACCCTAACTTGGGCTCATATAGGATTTTTCTAGTTCAAGACGTGGATGTAAATCTGATAATCCTATCTGAGACCACTCATAATAAGATTCTCTCCTCATTCAATACATAATTTTTGAGGAAGAAAAGCTTCATCTTTGGTGGAGTACCTGAAGCAATATTGAAGATTCTAATGAAACTCCTCTCACTAAACTATTTCTAACTTACGGTAGATTTTTTAGCCTCTTTTAATTTTTTAGACTATTTCTTCCCTTTACAATCTGAGGATGATGACTTGAAGATATCAGTGGAAGTCCACTAGATCATTTGGGGAGATGTTCCCGCGATGACCAAATTTTAAGTCATTACTTGAGAAAATGAGGATTGTGCCTGTATGGGTGGAACTTTCGAGGCTCCTGCTAAGAGTTACCGTCTGATTTATTAAAAATTTTATTAGAGGTCTATCGTTTTGCATTTGCGTTGAACTCAATAAAACTGCTCTAATTGAACAAGCTATCCGGATGGCTTCAATGACCCCATGAAATTATATCTTTTAACCACTTTGCTATAAACATCTGCCTAATGTTCTTTTTTTTATTTCATCCTATTGGTCACAGTAACAATGATTGTTCCGTACAAACTGAATCGGGCAACCCTAAAGAGAACTCTTCCTCTTCTCCCAAGACTGTGAAAGCAGTTCGGATCAATTCTCCTTACTCGCTATCCCTACAACAGGCCTCTCTCTCCTTTCTCTTTTAATATGCGCCAGATGTTTGAGCTCCTCCCACCCCATTGCCTAGATACTTCTGAGAGCAATGTGAGGGCACCGGAGGAAGGTATCTCCTGCTTTGAGGAGTTCGCAGGCAAGGTCTCCCCTGTCTTCCTCTAGATACATTGACGATCGTGATCTTGTAGAGGAACCTTTAAATGACCCACCTCGATCATTCGGCTTCTTCCATAGTGGCTGCCATGGTGAATCTGAAACTATCACTGCTTTCCTAAAAGCCAAAAGATCAAGACTTGGAAGATCTTGTAATGACCCTGAGACAAGCAGCACGGAGACGACTAACAAGTAACCTACTCTTTGCATTCGTCTGTTATTGCGCAGCTCCATATGATATCTTTCCGTGCCTAATTTATTAATATTATTCACTTTAAATCAAAGAACTAACTGTCGAACAAAAAAGTAAAATATTATTTTAGAAAAATATCATATTAAAACTTAACGTCAAATAGAATAATTGATTATGCACTTGAGATCATACTTCATGCTATAGATTCAGACATTATGCTTGAAAGATCAAATATTATATTAGAAGATCAAATGCCATGAAAAAATCGATATGTTGATGGAATAAGTGATATATCAAAGAAACAGATCATGTGTCAGAGGTTCGAAACGAGTATTGAAAGATCGAATAACATGTCCGAAGAGCATACCATATGCCAAAAACTTTGTAAAGTTGCTAGATGTATGGTTGATTTATCAAGGTCTTAATTGAGATTATTTTTTATCAATTTTAGTTGATATTAGGTTAAAATAAAGTTCACTTGTCAAGAAAGCCATTAAGCTTGAAGGTAGACTAAATTGGACTAGTTAGAAGGCCAAACTAATGGCCTAAACTAGGCCTAGATCAAGCCTAGGGGAAGTATCAATTGAGTCATTCAACAAGTACTATTTGTGCTATACCAGTTTTATCAGTGGTGGTACCACTTATCATAGTGATAGTACCTATCGCCTAGAATGATGGTAGTACCATCCACAATTTAAATTTATGATGATAGTACTATTAGAGCCCAAATTTGTGATGTAAAAAGTTGTGATGATAGTATCGTCTAGTGTTAGTGGTAGTATCACCCATATCTAAAACATTTGTAGGATTTAAAGTTTTAGTTCAATTCTTAAAGTATTTTAGGGTCTATAAATGCCCCACTTAGATGTGATTAATAGACATCCATTCATGAGCTAGTGAAGTATTGTAAGTTCTTATTTTGAGCTACTTTAAGTCTCCTCCTCTTGAGTTTGGTTAAAATTCTAAGTTATAGGAGGTGAGAGTGCTAGTTATAGGTGCCCTGCAAGCCAATCACTTAAGTGATGACATGTGTGATATACTATGCACCATTTTTTATTATTAATATTATAATAATTTTCTCACTTTATATTGTATGATTAATATATTATGATGTCCTTTGATCAATGCCATTGTAATTTGATCACAATGATATCATGATAATGAGACCAATTCGTCTTTAAATATAGACCATAAATAATCCCAATTATAAGTTACTCAAGAAGGACATTGAGATAGTTAGTTAAGAAGGACATTGAGATGACTAAAAAAATTAGTGTGCTATATTCTCATCTATATAATAGAGGTAGCTAGTCTTACAGTTGCTTATGTAGGGACACTACAAATATAGTGTAGATGCTCATTAGAAAATGAGTTCACTAATTGATCTGCTTATGGAATGTTGTATGGTTAATGATACATGATCATCAGATAATGATTCCGTAGACCAATTGTGTATATAGTTCTTAGACTTAAGACACTGACGATGCCTTGCTTAAATACACCATTCTTTGATACCAAACTTATGGGTCTGGAAGTTTTAGATTTAGTATAGCCAATTATTGAAAATGACAACCAACCTTACAAAGGTAATTAAGTGTCAATAGAGGATCATTCACTCTCGGTATCATGAGAGAAATATCCTATGTGTTTTCACTCAAGCAAATCTAAAGCCAGAGTCATTCATATTAAGAGAGAAAGAGTTCTCCAAGAGAATCTGATTAAAATGAGACTTGAATTAATTCCATATGGGTCTGACAATACCACGCCTTATTGGTTACAAGTGCCTTACAAACCAATTACGTGAGTGATGACGGATGTGATACGTTGCATGATCTTATTATTATTATTGATATATTCTTACTTCATGTTGCCTGTTGCATATATTATGATGCCCTTGGGTTTGTGTAATATAAATTGGATCATGATGAGATTATGATAGTTAAACCAGTTTGCCTTTAAATATATATCCTAAATAATTCCAATCATAAGTTACTCGAGAGTATCGAGATAATCGGACAGACTAATGTGTTATACACCCATCTATATGATAGAGGTAACTGGTCTTGTAACTACTTCTGTGGGGATACTAAGGATACATTACAAGTGCTCATTAGAGAATGAGTTGATAGGACCCTAGCAGGGTCGGGTCCTATTCAACCAAGTCTTAGTGATTAATAAAACCCTGAGAGATGTAATAAAAAATCTCACCTAACCACCTCCCACCTTATTAGGAAGGATGCATAAGGTTTAAGAAAGGAGTCTTGGAGGCATTAGAGTCTCCTAGCCACCACCTGCCTTATTAGGCAAGTCGGTTAGGATTTTAAAGAGGAGCCTTAGAGGAGTTGGAGTCTCCTAGCCATCGCCCATCTTATTGGGCAAGTTGGCTAAGGTTAGGGGGTGTATGAGAATTTTACTTGAGGGAGGAGTCTCTCTAAGGTTAGGGTTTGGAGTCCTATATAAAGCATATAGCCACTACTATTTTTCATTAAGCAAAAGATTACTTTTTCTTAGCCTTTATGGGAACCTCTATAAAGTTCCAAGGAGCCCGATCCCCTTTAGTGATCAATCCAGTGGTAGAATCCTGCAGAGTTCTATTATTTGGTATCAGAGCAGTGATCTTGGAGCATCGCTACCCTTCTAGCAGACACCATCATCCAAACAATTCTCATAATTGCTAACTCTCTCACTGACTCCATCGTCACCACTCCTTGCCGTAGATCCATCATTTATTGTCGCTACTCTAAATTGCAATAAGATATGGTATTGCTTCTATTGCAAGAACGTTACTATTGTTATAATTTTATATCCAAAAACCCAAAAATAGTTTCATCTACTCCTTGCTGCAAACATTCCCTCACTGCAAAAAACTTATCGTCGTAAAGTTACTATCTTTATGAATGAAAGTTACGCTATAAAGTTTTCAACCACATACTTGCTGCCAATAACCAACTTTGCTGCCATCAACACCTATTTCTTGCTATCAATTCTCTTCATATATTATCGATTTACTACTGGAACATTAGTTGAGAAATTGTTGTCTCTTCGATGAAAATTTTACCACCATATAATAGCATCTATTCACTGTATACCCAATCGATCCTTGTCAAACTTGTTGCTGTCACTAATAGCAACTCTAAACTATCTCTCTAGCCTTAAGCCGCTGCCATTATAGCCCCCTTGTAGCATCCAAAACACCTCCAAATAGTAGCACAAACTGCACTTCAAATAATAACCTACTAAGTCCAAACCACAACCTTCAACCTTCAGTCCACCAACCCTTCTGACCACCAAAACTTCCAACCAATACATGCCCTTAACCCAGCAGCAAAAGAAGAACCTTATAATTATAGATCTGGAGATGTACACTATGGCATTAGAAGAACTAATTGATGCCAAGTTGGAGGCCTTTGAGATGTGTATAAAGGATAAAATACATGCTCTTCTCGCTGAATTCAGTTTGGGGAGGATCCGATCCTATATTTAAAGAATGAGTTTCAAGCTAAGGTATTATTAGTACAGTAGCCACAGGCTCTTAGGCACATAAGTAAGAATCAAAGGTAATAGCAAGAGACTACAATACAACAAGCACTTATGGGAATGAAAGAAGGGTTAGCAAGAATAGAGCAAGGGCTTATGAGACTGACACTAGGGCAAGCAAGACCTTAACTCAAAACTAGGGATCGATGGTAGCAAGGGAAGAACCGAACTCGGAACTCAACCTAACACTAGTGCCAACAAGGCTTTCACCTACTACTAGAAAGGCTGAAACCGACGCTTCTAATACTTTACCTGGGAACTCAGGCTTACTTTACTAATGGAAAGAATGAAACGAGGAACTCATTCCTTAGCTCCCGCCTTAAAGCCTATCATTCAAATCTCTTATTCTTTAGTTATAGAGCTCCAATGCCTATACTTATGAACTAAATGCCTATATGTGAGTGTGAGCATGCTTACCCTACCTTTCATTCTTTATTTACCCCTATAGATTCTCCCTCTCCTTGATCTTATTCTTAAACGAGCTATGAAACTAAGATCTAGTACTAATATAGTGTATCATCTGGGGTTAGCGCATCTAGTGCTATACTAATGGTAGTAATTTGATTATGTCCTCTGTTAGTATAATATTGTTAGCCTGAGATCAGTTCTTTGAGGTACTATTGAATTCCCTATTGCTTGTTCAACTATTGTTAGTAATAGTTCAATCCCCTGTTAGTAGTGGGTTAAGTCTGTTAGGCACTAGTGACTTCCCTTGCTTTAACTCTTCAATTAATGTATCTCAACCTGCCCTTCCCATATTTTAGTTTGCCTTTACTACCTTTCATTCCCATGCTCTACTCTAAGTTTAAGTATGCCACTACTAGGATCAAACCCTGAAGTACAATAATCAAAGTAAATAGTTACAGGCCAAAAAAAGGATAGTTAAAATCAAAGTCAGTAGTGACAGACCTATAGTTGGTAGTAGAAGAATCATAGGTGAACTACGGAATGAAAGGACCAACTCTAAGACTTAAAGTAAGGCAGGGTAGGCTCATAGGCAATAGTAAAAGAATAAAAGTAAGGCGGGGTGGCTTGTATGTAGTAATACAGGGCTTGAAGTCAGTAGTAAAGCCTTGGTTCTGTGTTTGCTTTTTATTATCATCGAGCCTAAAGAGATCTTAACAAGGCGAAAGTTCAGATCATAGAGAGAACTCTTAGGAGAAAGGAGAACCTATGATGGATCCTTTGTACCCACTCATGAGGGTAGACTTCTATAAATAGGAAGAACGAGAACCCGATCGGGTGGTTTTCATGTGCGAAATGTTATTTTCGCTACCACAAGACCTTGGATACATCCATGGTAGACATTGCCACTATACACCTTGAAGGAGATGTGATTCAATGGTATGATTGGTTCAGACACACTCATGGGGTACCTACATAGAGGTAATTTAAAAGTGGACTGCTAATTCACTTAGGACCAATTGAATACGAGAACATCGATAGCCAACTTATAAAGATCTGATAGACTTCCATAATTCAAGAATACCATACTAGGTTTGAAAGATTATCTAACCAAATAAGAGATTGATCTAAAAAATAATTATTATGAACTTTCATTGAAGGATTGAAATTGAAGAGTTGGGGAGAAGTCAAGATATAACAACTATACATACTAATGGCATCTATCTCTTTCACGTGACTCCAAGAGGAGCGATTGAACCAAGACGTCTAAAGGACTAGGGTCATGACCCAACTAGCAACACCTAGGCCTTCGACCCCTCCTACTACCAGCCGACCCTTTTAGTCGAAAAAATTAACGAGAGAAAAACTTCATGACAGATCTGTGAAAGGTTTGTGTTGGCACTATGATAAGCCCTGGAGTCGTGATCATCGTTGCAAGAAACGAAGGCTTCTAAGGATCAAACCTATTGAAGAATTTGAGCATGAAGAGGAGGACCTTAAGCACGAGGAGGAGGGCATAAAGGAGGAACCACAACCAGTCGATTACATGGTCCATGCTCTAGTTGGCTATGCGAATCCGAAGTCGATGAAGATTATATGTTTCCTCAAGCAACAACTCATCACCATTCTCATTGACACTGGGAGCACCAACAACTTTATAAACAACAAGGTTGCTGCCCGGATGATGCTCCAAATCAAGGAATGTGACAGGTTTGACATCAAGGTGGCCAATGGTCGAATCTTGAAATGCGACAAAAAATGCCCGCAGGTGAAATTAACTTTGCAAGGCCATGAAATTGTTGCCAAACTTTACCTCCTCCCACTCCATGATTATGAGGTAGTGCTTGGCATTAAATGTTGTCAACACTAGGTGATGCTTCCTAGAATTTCTCAAAATTAATTATAAATTTTTTTAGTAAAGGGAAATAGGTGACTCTATGCGGGGAACGAGAAAGCGAAGTAACAACAGTTTCGATGAGTGAATGGAAAAGGTCCTACAAAAAATACACAATAGTTTCTTAATACAACTATAGCAACTACAAATAAAGGAGCTAATAAAGATTGAAGACCCAAATCTTTTCCAAATACATGTTGACTTTCAGATGTCTTCGTTGAACCACGTAGTCTACCTCCTACCTAACAGCATGACCACTATATTCTGATCCTACTGATCAAACCACCAGCAAATATCTTATTAGGACCCCAACTGAGCCGGGTCCTAGTTGATTGAGTCGGGTCCTTATATTGGGCCTTGTTGGCCAACCTAGACCTAACATTAGGTCGGCTATGAGAAGATTTGAGTCTATTGTAATAAATCAGCCTAAATCCTAGTAGGGCTAAATTGAAGTATGATTAGGAGTTGGAGTTGGATACGGGTCAGATTCAATTGAGTTATGAATGTAAGAAACCCTAATCTAGCCACCACCCCCTAGTAAAGAAGTGGTTGGCTAGGTTGGGGAGGAGTCCTTATGTGATGGGAGCCCCTAAGCCACCTTCTCCTCTTAAGAGAGGCCAGCTAGGGTTAAGGATAGAAGTGGAGAGGGATTAGGAGTTATTAGCCACCGGCCACTCATAGTTGATGCCAACTAGGAGTTGTTTAGGAGTTAGAGTTTTGAGTAGGAGTCCTATCAGGAGTTAGGGTTTAGAAACCCTATAAATAGCTATGTATTCAACCCTCTTTTCATCATCAATAGATCAATTATCTTTCAATCTTTGTGCAAAAAACCAAGGAGGGAGGAACCCTTATGGAGTTCCAAGGAGGTTGATCCTGTATGGAGATCACCCCAAGCTTAGAATATGCAAAGGTTCTAACACTTGGTATCAAAGCAATATTCTTGGCGCCTCACTGCCCTTCCATAACCATCCATCATCCTTGCACAGCTACCTAAGAAATTTTCATAATTTCTTAGATCGTCAACGAATTTCGTCGTCATCTCCACCATCGCAGATCACCTTTTGATCTCCCTGAGAATTACATCAGGTTTTGGTTTTCTACCTTACTATTGTTGTAATTTAATTATCCTTAATCTAAAAAATAGAAAAAAAGTGTTCCAATCTTGCTGCATAAACTCTTTATTATAAAGTTTCTATTTTTACGATGAAAGTGACAATGTAGAATTCAACCACATACCACTGTCTATTTTTGATATTGCTGTTGTAATTTTTCTGACCATTCTTTTACAAGTTTTTTATAATGACTTTAGCACTTCTTAACAGTAGATGTCCTTTTAGTTTCGTGCAAAAATTGTCAATATAAACCACTAATCTTTTACATCAAAACTACTAAACTTTTGATGTAAAAATCTATAGCAGTATCTTCTCGTAATCTTTGATCTAACCGAATTCCTTGCTACTGTATTCTTTTATGAATTTTTTGTCGATATTACCTTTCCCTTACCGGCAGATCTCTCTTAAGTTTTACTCAAATCCTTGTCATGAATTGCTGGAAAAAATTGCATCTGTCTTGCTAAAATTTTTCGACGTAAAATTCTGTTGCTACCATATATTTCGGTGTTTCTTGCTGCATACATGACTGATCTTGACCCAACTTGTTGCTGCCACTATTCTTATCCATCTCACTATTGTCCTCATGGGTTGTTTGCTGTCGTAATCCTCTAAATTATTGCTGGATCTTTCGTTGCAAAACTGCTCTCGATGAAAAAATCTACAGCAACATCTTTTGCACTTCTTGCCACAGCCCTACCAAATTGGTTACTGCCACTCACAGAAACCTTAAACCATCTTCCCAAACTTAAACCACTATCCCTAAACCCCCTTACAACCTCCACAGTAGTCTCAAACTGTAGCATCAACTACACCTCCAATAATAGCCTGTCGACGTAGAATTTTGTAGCACTATCTTTTGGTATTTTTTGTTACACTCATATCTGATTCTTACCAAAATTGTTGCTGCCACTCACATCACTCTTAAAGCACCCTTCTAGCCTTAAGACGTAGCTATCATAACCTATTTCCATAACCCTAATAACACTTAAAGCTGTAGCCCAAAATACAACCTATTGCAGCTACAACCCTCCACCACCGATCTTATCTTCTGCTGCCACCAAATCTTCTACCAACCCTATGCCCTTGACCCATCAATAGGAAAAAGATAGAAATATCTCAAATTTGGAGGCATACATAATGGTATCTCAAGATTCAATAGATGCTAAGTTAGAGGCATTTGAATCATAGCTTGAATCACACATGGAGGATAAATTACGCGCTTTATTCATAAAATTTAGAATTGAATGATCTCCAAGCCCGACAAAATTACAGCAAGGTGAAGGTTTAGAGAGGCCTCTAAAAAAGGAAGAATGAGCCACTGATTTGATGTAGCTACGCATGAAGATGGACTTTCCTTGATGAGAAGAGGGAGACCCGATAGGATGGCTTTCACGCACGGAATGCTGCTTTCGTTGTCACCAGACATCAGAGGCTTCCATGGCCGCTATCATCCACCTTAAAGGAGATGCAATTCGATGGTACAATTGGCTTGAATATACTCAAGGAGTCCTGACATGGATACAATTCAAAAGTGGGCTACTGAACCGCTTTAGACCGACTAAGTACAAAAATATCAATGAACAACTCTTGAAGATCTGACAAACCTCCACGATCAAAGAATACCATATCACATTTAGGAAATTATCTTACCTTGCTCATGATTGATCAAACAAATAATTATTAGGGACATTCGTCAAAAGACTCAAGTCAAAAATAAAAGGAGAAGTTAAAGCACGACAACCCTGCACTGAGATAGCAGCAATTTCCTTCACTCGAATCTAAGAGGAGCAGCTCAACCAAGACGCTTAAAAGATGAGGACTACTCCTAGACCATCAATATATAAACCTTCAGCACCCCCTGTACCCAACCGTCCTTCACTGCCAAAGAAATTGACGAGAGAAGAACTTCGTGATAGATCAGTGAAGGGCCTTTGTTGGCATTGTAACGAACTTTAGAGTCGCAACCATTGTTGTAAAAAAGAAAAGTTTTCCATGATAGAACCTATTGAAGAATCTGAAGAAGAGGACCTTGAACTTGAGGAGGAGAACACGAAGGAGGACCTGTAGCCAGCTGATTGCATGACTCACACTCTAGCCGGTCATGCGAACCCACAAGTAATGAAAGTTGAAGAATCTCTTAAGCAGTAGCTTGTCACCATCCTCATCAAGACTAGGAGCATCAACAACTTTATGAACAATAAGGTTGCTGCCCAATTGATGCTCCAAAATGAAGATTGCAGTAGGTTTGATGTTGAGATCACCATGGTCGAATTTTGAAGTACTCGTATGTGAAATTATTTCTACAAGGTCAAAGGATAATTGCTGATTTTTTCCTCCTCCCTCTCGATGATTATGAGGTCATGCTTGACCCCAAATGGCTGACTACATCATGTGATATTTCATGAAATTTTTTTAAATTTATCATGAACTTTTTCAACCATGGGAAATAGAAGATCCTTCACGGGAAATATGGGAGTAATATGATGATGGTTTCAATGCAACGAATGAAGAACATATTGCACAAAGTAAACAACGGCTTTCTAGTGCAACTCCAGCAGCAACATATGAGGGAGTCGATAAAAATTAAAGACCCAAACTTTCTTCAATTACTTGCTGAATTTTTAGATGTCTTTGTTGAACCGCATAACCTACCTCCTACCTGATGATATGACCACTGAATGTCGATTCTCCCATGCAAATAAGTAGCAAACACTTGGTAATATCATTATCCTCACCTCCAGAGAGCTAAAATAGAGAAGATTGAAAATGAGATGCTTGAAACAGGGGTCATCCGGCTAAGTTGCAGCCCCAAATCTTCGTCGGTGCTAGTGTTACATAACATCGACAAAGTGTTTATGATTAATGTATCGAGAGCTAAAATTTGTGTTATCCACATGTGAGATGGCCGACCCTAATATGCACTGAGGCTCTCCCTATGCTTCACACAATACTTTTGATCTGTAAAGGGGTACTAATTATTACTGAATTTGAAGTTTGGTATGATACAAGTCAACAGCATGAAGGAGAAATGAAAACAGGCCCAATAAAATTGTTGCTCCTATCCACCTTAGACTCAAAACAGCTTCACACAACCAAGGACCTTATCAAAGGGCAACCATTATTCTAAAAGAAGAATCGATTACTAAAGAACAACCAAGTGGCAGCCCATGCAAGAAAGAAATAACCCCCCGACAAATACCGCATCAGAAGAAAGTTTGCTAATAAAGATTCTGTTCATCTCCAACCCTACCAGCAGAAAATTCGAGCCTCATAGAAGTGGTCCCCCTGCTGCTTAGGTCCTTGCAAAATTGGAGATCACATTAGAGCCATGACTTATAGATCAGATTGACACACTAATTCAAAAATATAATTGATCCTCCAAGTATCTTACCATAAATAGAAGTTTAGATAGGATGACTAAGCCCGGATCTACCCACCTAATATTCCTACTGATGAGGAGGCCCAGATACAACTGATGATTGCATGAGATCGCAGGATCATGACGTATCACTATCTAAATACTATTGTATATGCTGGATTGTAGGAGTATGGTGCACCTTCTACAAGAACCACGAGGAAGCCTTATGAGGAGTGCATATCAGAACTTGAAATCATGGAGTCTCACCCTTGAGGACAAGCTTGATTTGAAGAGGGTGGGTTTGTTAGGACCCCAACTGAGTCGGATCTTAGTCGATTGAGTCGAGTCCTTAGATTAGGCCTTGTTGGCCAATCTAGACCTAACATTAGGTCGGCTATGAGAAGATTTAAGTCTATTACAATAAATCAGCCTAAATCCTAGTAGGGTTAGGATTCGGTTGAATTGGAGTTTGATTAGGACTCAGAGTTGAATAAGGGTCAGAGTCAATTGGGTCATGAATGTAATAAATGTTGAATATCAAATTTTGATAATAAAATCAATTGATATGTTATTAATCTAATAAAGTCGTTAGAATTAATTGATGCATGATTAACTATGACAGATTACAATAAGAGGATTGACCAAAGTCAAGCCCAAGCATCGAGCCGGACTGAGGACAATGTGGTTGGGAACTCGCTTGGAGTGTGTCGGGAGCTTGCTGAGGGTATCGAGAGCTTGCCAGGATAGTGCAATAGAGTTCACCGAAAGAAGACCGAGACTCGCTGGAAGATTACGAGGGTAGCTAAAAAGCTTACTAGGAGTTGGAAATATTTTCAAGTGGATTTATTGGTCATGATTGTAATTAATTAACTAGTAGTTAACATCATTCAGATTTAACCAAACATGGATCCAGGATCAAGCTTAGGCATCATGCCAAGGTTTTGACGATGTGATGGGAGCTCACCGGGAGTTTGGTATGACTTCGCCGAAGGTATCAGGAAGATTGCTAGTAACACGTAGGGAGATCACCGGAGGAAGAATGTGAGACTCACTACAGGGAATGTTGGAGTTTGCCGAATTGTAGGAGTGAGGTCGTTAATTAAGCTTGGTGTCATATATGATTATAATCATTAAGTCACAAGTTAAGTTTGAGTCCGAATTAGGTGTGATTTAGAAGAAATCCAAATCAACTCAAAAGAGACAATTGGGTCCACAAAAGAGGATTGATTGAGCTCATGTCGAGCTCAATTGGTTAACTAGAGAATTAGTCAATATAAGGTTCAAGTCAGGATTAGAAAAGTGAAGGTAATCACTTTTCTAGGATTCCCGATGGCTAAACTATTAGTAAATGATGGTTGTACCACTGCCGCCCAGGTTTTTAGGCAGTTGACGATGGCTAAACCGCTCGTACCCTATTTTTAGGGTGCTTTCGACGGTTGCACCATCGACGCCGGTGGTGGTACCATCCATACCCAGCTTTTTTGAGTGTGTTTGAAATTTTGACTCCAAATTCTAAAACAATTGGGGCCTATAAATACCCCAAGTTTTTTGACATTTGACAAAACAATTTTGGGCTAAAAATTTTATGATAAATTATGTATGAAAATTATAAGAAAAAGAAAAATGGTAAGGGAGTGATCCAAGTGTTGTAATCTTGTCTCCCTTGTAAGTTGAAATGTTATAAGGGTTTGATCTTCACCCAAATAAGATCGGTAATGGATGCCGGTGGGCCTTGGAGAAGAGGACTCGGGGAGTGGATGCTGGTTACAAGTGCTCTACAAGCCAATCACGTGAGTGACGACACGTATGACATGCTGTGTGATCTTTTTACTTATGATTAATATTGGCATATTCTCACATTATATTATATGTAGTATATATACTGTGATATCCTTGGTTCTATGCAATGAGAATCAGATCGTGATGAGATTATAATAATGAGATCATTTCACTTTTAAACATAGATCCTAAATAATCTTGGTTATAGATTACTCGAGAGGGACATCGAGATAACCGGACAGACCAGTGTACTATATACTCCTCCATATGATGGATGCAACTAGTCTCATAGTCACTTGTGTGGAGACACTAAGGATATAGTACAGGTGCTCATTGGAGAATGAGTTCACTGATTGATATGCTTATGGAATGATGTATGGTTAATAATACCTAATGCTAGACAGCGATTTCATAGTCCCAATTATGTATCTGGTTCTTAGACTTGAGACACCAATGATATCTTATATAAGTACTCATTTCTTTGATGTTAGACTTATTAGAAAACCTACAACGGGTGCATCACATGCGCAGTGAAAATCAAAACAAAAATCGATTTCCCACGCATATCAAATCATCGTGCAAAAGATTTGCGTCGCGAGAAAAAATACAAAAATCGATAAAATCGTGATGTGTGAGAGATTGACTTTACTTAGGGAGATCGTATATCCCTGTATTTCAGATCCGGATAGAGAAGATGAAGGAGGTCAAGCGTCCTCCTCTTTAGCGGTATCCAAACGATGGATCTCTGCAGCGAAACTCCTCAAATTTAATCTTTTAACTCTTACTTAGAGGGAGGGAGGAGAATTAGAGGTGATGGCTAAAGTTGTAGCCTATCAACCATGAGTCTCCCCTCCTATTTATAGAGTGCCACCAAAAACCCTAGGGCTCTTGCCTTAGTAGGTATTGGATCTCCATCCAATTACTCACTAATCTTGTATTATTAGATCTCTATCTAATAATCTCTTTAAGCCTCTGATTGGACCTTAATCAAGGAGCCCATCAGCATAGGTCTCATCTAATGAGAATAGGGGCTAATTGGATCTTCATCCAATCCTTTATTCGCTGAAGCATCTACCATATGTGTGTGACCCTCTACGCTCGATACCAAGCTGGCCGTAAGTTTCTCCCATCAGAACTCCTTTTGATATAGTGAATTATTATCCTCATAATAATTCACTCGACTCATCGACTATGGACGTACTAGGCCACTATGCCATAGTCCCCAGACGGTACAGATGTGATTAAATCCATCGGAATTGTTTGTCCACAGTTACCATGTATCTATAATCCCTCATCTAACTAATATCCCAGAGATCGTATATTGGATATGGTACTGTCAGGTCACATACGGAATCAGTTTGTCTTGCTCTAATCGGATTCTACCAGAGAACTCCTTCTCTCTCAATCCGAATGACCCGGCCAGGGATTTGTCTAAGCAAGCACATATGGGATATTCCTCTCACGAGAGTGGATGATCCTCTATTGATACTCAATTGCCTTCGTAAGGTTGGCTATCAATCCCGATAACTAGCTGTACCAGATCTAGAGCTTTCCAAACCTATAAGTCTGGCATCAAAGAAAGGAGTACTCATACAAGGCATCCTTGGTGTCTCAAGTCCAAGAACTAGATACACAATTGGAACTATGGAATCGCTATCTGACATTAGGTATTATTAACCATACAACATTCCATAAGTGAATCAATCAATGAACTCATTCCTTAATGAGCACCTGTACTATATCCTTAGTGTCTCCACACAAGTGGCTATGAGACTAACCGCCTCTATTATATGGACGGGTATATAGTACATTGGTCTATCTAGTTATCTCGATGTCCCTCTCAAGTAACCTATGACCGGGATTATTTAGGATTTGTGTTTAAAGGTGAATCAATCTCATTATTATGATTTCATCATGATCGGATTTCCATTGCACAGAACCATGGACATCATAATATATATGCTACATATAATATAATATAAGAATATACCAATATTAATCATAAGCGAAAAGATTACGTAGTGTGTCACACGTGCCATTACTTGCGTGATTGGCTTGTAGGGCACTTGTAACTAGCAAGACTTATAGATTTGAAAAGTTTCAGATATGGTACAACTGGTTATCGGGATTGGTAGCTAACCTTACGAAGGCAATTGAGTATCAATAGAGGATCATTCACTCTCAATCATGAGAGGAATAACCCATATGTGCTTGCTCAAACAAATCCCTGCTAGGGTCATTCGAATTGAGAGAGAAAGAGTTCTCCGGGAGAATCTGATTAGAGCGAGACTATGATAGATTCCATATGTGAGCTGATAGTACTATATCCAATATATGATCTCTGGAATATTAGTTGGATGAGAGATTATAAATATATGGAAACTGTGGATAGACAGGTTCGATGGATTCGATCCCCCTATACCGTCTGGGGACTATGACATAGTGGACTAATACGTCTATAATTGATAAGTCGAGTAAATTATTATGGGGATAATAATTCACTTAGAAGGAGTTCTGATAGAAGTGACTCACGGCCAGCTCGGTATCGGGCCTGGAGGGTCACACACATATAGTGGATGCTTCAGTGAATAGAGGATTGGATGAAGATCTAATTAGCCTCTATTCTCATTAGATGAGATCCTATGTTGATGGGCTCCTTGATTAAGACCCAATTAAAGGCCTAATAAGATTATTGGATAGAGATCCAATAATGAAAGGTTAGTGGGTAATCAGATGGAGATCCAATACCCACTATGGAAGGAACCTAGAGTTTTTTTGGTGGCTCTCTATAAATAGGAGGGGAGACTCATGGTTGATAGGTTGTAGCTTTAACCACCACTTCCTCTTCTCATCCCTTCCTCTGCACAAGAGTTGCAAGATCAGATTAAAGGAGTTTCGCTGTAGAGATCTATCGTGTAGATACCGCTAGAGAGGAGGATCCTTGACCTCCTTCATCTTCTCCATTCGGATCTAGAATACAAGGATATATGATCTCCCTAGGTAAAAAATCAATCTCTCACACATCGTGACTTTTTGATTTTTATGATTTTTCTCACGACCCCAATCTTTTGCACGATGATTTAATCTACGTGGGAAACTAGTTTTTGTTTTAATTTTCACTATGCATGTGATGCACCTGCTGAGGTTTCCCAATAGTGGTATCAGTGCCAAGGTTTTCGTGTGAAAGATTATTTTTAAACTACGTGTGATGAGATTGAATCGCGTAAAATTATTCTACGCATTCTTGCTGTGTTTTCGCAACGAAAGCAGCGAGAAAAGGGGGTGGCCTGCCATGGCTTGGCCCTCTACAAAGGTGGCCAACCACGACCACACCTCTTGCAAGGGTGACTGGCCACGGCCAGGTCCCCTGCTGGGGTGGCAGGCCATGGCTAGCCCCTTGTAGGGGTGGCCGGCGGGTAGCCGCTAGCAAAAGGCGATTGTGTCGCCTGCATCCAGGCCGCAAGGAGTGATTGCCTATGGTGCGCCCACAAGTGGCGGCCGCCAATGGCCAGTCGGTAGTGGCCAGCCTTGCCGCCAGCGAGGGCGACAACGCCGGCTACAAGGGTGGCCGCTCCTTGGCAAGGCAGCTGTCGGTTGTAAGGGGTCGTCGCTGCTTACACAAGGGCAACGACGACGATGGCGATGCAGAGAGGGAAGAGGAGGACCTAGGGCATTTCTTTTATAAAAGGACTATTTTACCCTTCTGAATTTGGAAAATTCTAAGGACTATCCTCGTGTATAGAATTTCTAAAATACCCTCAATAATTTTAAAAATTCTAAGGACTGTCCTCTCATCCAGAATTATGAAAATGCCCTTGATAATTATGAAAATTCTGAACATGTTTTAATTTCCAAAAAAGATTAATTAATAATTTAATTAATTATTATATATATAGTAATCCTATATATGATGTGATATACAAGTGATATATGATATGGATGGATGATCACGAGCCATGTGTTGTGATGTATATAATTATGATTATTATTATTATTATTATTATTATTGGGGCTTGTGAGCCTATGTTTTTCTCGTTTATAGTCGAGCCTGTGTGCCTGTGATTATTTGTAATTACATGGAAAGGTACAGTAGGAGCGTGGAGGTGATAACGGGACCCACGATACCGTGGCGGGAGATTACGACGCATGGTAATGCGATGATCCAACGGAACCGATGATGATGAGATCAAGAATCATAGGGCATGAAGATGCGCCGATGCACACATAGATCCTATTGTGAGTGATTAGCTCCATTGGCTCGAGCTTAATCATATTAGGTGACATCTCATGATCATTCAGTGTGGCTTGTTTCTAAAGGCCCATTTAATACTAGTCACTAAATGATCACTAGGTCTAGCAACAAATTCTCATACCTCATTTCTCTCAAATTAATTCAACTCTTTATGCATTGCAATAACATAAGAATCATCTCTTAGAGGCTTCATCAATGCATTTTGGTTTAATTTGAGATAGAAATGTGGTGTTAGCATAAAAAATTTTAAAAGAACAATGAGTTTGAATACCTTTTAATGTATCTTCTATATTAAGCTCCTTAGGATTTACATACTTCCATTCCTTGGTAAGGATTTAAAAGTAGTTCAAATTGCTTTTAGGAGGATTGTCATTCAAATTTAAAGTGTCTAAATCAAAATAATCATCAAAATTAATTTTTTTAAATTTAAAAATTTTATTAAAAATGACATGAATAGATTCTTCACTGCCCAACGTTCTATTATTAAAAACATAATGAGCTTTTGAAGTAGAAGAATAACTAAGAAAAATACCTTTATCATATTTTGTATCAAATTTACCTAAGGCAATTTTTTCATTTAGAATGAAACATTTATAACCAAAAATCTTAAAAAATAAAATATTAAGTTTTTTTACCATTCGACAATTCATAAGGAGTTTTAGTGAGTAATGGTCTTACAAGAATTCTATTTATAACATAGCATGCCATGCTAACAGATTTGGCTCAAAAATATTTGGGTAGACTATATTCGTTTAATATGGTTCTAGCCATTTCTTGTTAGCTCCTATTTTTTTTCTATTATTCCATTTTGTTGTGGATTTTTAAGAGTACAGAAATTATGGTTGTACCCATTTGACTCATAAAAAGTTTAAAAATCATTATTTTAAAACTCAACACTATGATCACTACATATTACTGAAATCATAAAGCCTTTTTTATTTTGAACAAGTCTATTAAATTTTAAAAAATATTTAAAAGAATCACTTTTGTGTACCAAGAAGAAATTATAAGTATATTTACTATAATCGTCTATAATGACAAATGTGTATTTGCTACATCCTAAGCTTATAGTTATAATTGGTCTAAATAAATCCACATGGATCAATTATAATGGCCTAAAAGTATTTATTTGTTTTTTTTGACTTAACACTACTTTTTATTTGCTTTCTTATTTAGCAAACATCACAAACTTTATCTTTGATGAACTTAATGCTAAGTAATCCTCTTACTAAATCTTTAGTTGAGATTTGATTTAGTAGTTTCATGCTCTCATGTCCTAATCTCCTATGCCAAACCCAAGCATTATCATTCAAAGTCGAAAAGTACATTTTATCATAAAAAAATTTAATGTCAATAGTATACACATTTTTATTTCTTAAGGCAATTATAGATTTATTTTTGTATGGTATTTCAATTATAGAAGCATTAGATTGAAATTTAACAATAGATTCTTTGTCATATAATTGGCTAATTCTTAGTAGATTATGTTTCAAACTATCAACTAATAACACATCTTCAATCAGAACATTTGATTTTGTTACCTATGGTTCCTTTTCTAATAATTTTTCCCTTGTTTTTATCTTCAAAGGTGATAACTCCTTCATTTAGGATAGTGAGCTTAGAAAAATAAATTGGATCTCCAATCATGTGCTTTGAGCATCTACTATCAATGTACCATTTTATGCTCTACCCTTCGTTTGGAGGCAAACTTATAAGAAAGGTGGTTTAGATTTAGGTACCCATTTGACTTTGGGTCCCTCATGAAAAGCTCTACCTAATTTAACTAAGGATATTATATTATTTATGATTCATATAAGAACTCAAATCAATTTATGTGGACTATACTTTCTGAATGAATACTTATAGGCAAAATGTCCTAATCTACTATAAAAATTACATTTGAATTAGGTGGAAGAGTGTAATGTAGGTCCTCTAATGATGATAGTTGGCTTTTATTGAGTGCTACCCACAAAACCAATACATTCTTTCCTATGGATATGACCCTTATTAGCAAGGATCATATTTAGAGATTTATTCCCTATTTTAAATTTTTCTAAAGTTTGTTGAACAATTCATCAAAAGTAAAGGAGTTTTCTGAAGGTTTACTTACCTTGTCATGGATGGCCATGAACACGTAGTTAGCTACGTCTACATTGTTGTTGTCTTCTTCATTTGACAAGCTCGAATCATCTTCTTGCTGGCACCTTTCTTCAACTATGGGCAATCACTTTTGAAATGCCCTAGCTTCTTACATTCAAAACATATTATATATCTTTTTTATTTATTTTTATATTTTTTATTATTTTTTATGATTTTTTTGAGTTTTCTTGTTAGTAGTGCAAGATCATTATTCTCATCACTCGAGGTTTCACTCGAGGAGTCATATGCTATTCTCAGTGCTAAGTCCTTCCCATTCTTTGAAAGGTGTTCTTCAAGTTCATCATGAGCTTTGTACCTCATTTCATAAGTCATCAGAGACCCAATTAGTTCTTCAAGAGGTAAATTGTTCAAGTCTTTGGCCTCTTGAAGAAGTTACTTTCGAGTCCCAACTTTTAGGTAAAGATCTCAAAATTTTGTTAACAAGTTTAAGATTAGAATAAACTTTACCATGAGATTTTAAACTATTGATAACATCTGTAAAGTGGGTATACATATCACCAATAGTCTCACTTGGTCTCATTTTAAATAATTCATAGTCATGTATAAAAAGATTTATTTTGGATTCCTTTATCCTACTTATACTATCGTGTGTGACTTCTAAAGTGTGCTAATATCATAAGTCGAATCATAACTAGAAACCTGATTAAACTTATTTTTATCTAAAGTACAAAACAAAGCAATCATAGCTTTGACATTTAATAAAAACATCTTTCTTTCCAATCATTCATCAGATTGGATGACTTCTAAAAATCATTTTTGATAATATTTTATAATTCAAAATCTATCGAAATAAAAAAGATACATGTTCTAGTTTTCAAATATATGTAATATATCCTATTAAACATGAAAGGACGTGTGATAGTATCCTTCATTAATGCCAAATGAAGCTATTTACTTACTTGGGTGTTAATCCAATTGAGTATAACCAGCTCTGATACCAACTGTTAGTATCAAGTTAGCACTAAGAGGGGGAAGAGAGGGGGTGGGAACTAGTGCAAGTGCAAAAAGAAAAAAATTGCTTGAAGTAAAGAAGAAATTAAAAGCATTTCTTGAAATTTGTTGAAACCAAGTAAGTGAGCGATTTAAACTAAATTCGAAAGAAGAATCTAGATTTAGTTACGGACTACTAAAATGAGAAAACAAGTTTAAAAAGACCAAGTAAAGAAAGCCTCACAAATTTATAGTGGTTCAACTAAAAGTTTGACATACGTTCACTTTTTGAGTCCTCCTTCATCGAAGCCTGTCGGTGGCTACTAATGATCTTCTTTAATGGGTGAAGATCAAAACTCATTATAATTTTCTCCTTTTCACAAATTTAAGGGAGAAACCTTTATAATTTTTTTTCTCCCTTTCCTTAGACTCACTTTATACTCTGAAGTACTCAATGGAAGCTATCAAATTTTACAGAATTTTAACCAAGATTATTGCCACTTTTTTTACACTTTCTTATCACTTTTTTACTCACCAATGCAAAAATACTTAGGATATTTATAGACCCAATTAGTTTTAAAAAATGGAGCCAAAATTTAACAGTTTCTAGAAAAATCAAGTACGAGTTGTACTACTATCGGTACCGACAGTAACATTGAAATCCTGGGTGACGATGGTACTACCACCACCCACCAGGAATAGTACTTTCCTATACTATTTTATACCCGAGGTGTACCTCCTATTGACTCATTTCTATGTCAACAAAATGAGCTCAACCATGAGCTTAAGTCTAACACAAAGTAGACCCAGTTATCTCTCATTGAGTTAATTTGGATTTTCCCAAATTTAACTCAATTAGGACTCAATTATGATGCTAACTATAATACACCACATAATTACAATCGTTCTTGTCCGGCATATCAATTGATCTTTGGAACTCCCGATGAGCTCTTAACAAGTCTCTTGATCATCTTCTGATGAACTCCTAGTGTGCTCCTAGCAAGCTTCCGATCACCTACGACGAACTCCTGGTGAACTTTGGGTAAGCTCCACTACATTGTCTGAACCCCGGCCCGATGCCCAAACTTAACACTGGCCCAACATCAGATTGTATTACCTTTTTACGGTCGTAGTCAATCCTGCATTACTTTCTTTAACATATAAGTTAAATCATAAAACCCATCAATTTGATTTTATTATCAAAATATGAGATTCATCAGTCTTGACATTAAAATTATTGATGCAAAACGTAGTAGAAAGGGTAGCAACTATTGTCGCCCTGCAGATTGGTCGAAGCTTGCATGTAGCCTTAGCCGAGAGCAAGTTTTAGAGCTTTGAACCTGGCTAAAAACTATTGGTTACAGGTGCCCTACAAGTCAATCACATGAGTGATGACACGTGTGACACGCTGCACGATATTTTTACCTATTATTATTATTGGTATATTCTCACTTTATATTATCTATTACATATAATGTGATATCCTTATATCTATGTAATGGGAATCAGATTGTGATGAGATCATGATAATGAGACATCAAAATATCGGACGACCGGTGTAATATATACCTATCCATATGTTGGAGGCAATTGGTCTCATAGCCACTAGTGTGGGAATACTAAGGTATAATACATGTGCTAATTGGAGAATGAGTTCACTGATTGATCCACTTACGAAATGTTGGATGGTTAATGATACCTAACTTTAGACATCGATTCCATAATCCGAGTTGTATGTGTCTTGTTTGAGTACAACTTTCTTTGATGCTAGACATACAGGTCTGGAAAGTTTCAAGTCTGATATAGCTGGTTATCGAGATTAGTAGCCAACCTTATAAAGATAATTAAGTGTCAATAGAGTATTATCCACTCTTGGTATCATGAGAGGAATATCCCATGTGTTATCGCTCAAGCAAATCCCTAGCTAGGGTCATTCAGATTGAGAGAGGAGTTCTCTAGGAGAATCTGATTAGAGCGTGACTTGGATATATTTCGTATATGGAATGACAATACCAAACCCAATATATGGTCTATGAGATATTAGAAACATCTAGCCATAAACATCTAGCCATAACTTGGTAGAGACAACATTGTGGTCATGAGGGCTATAGTTTCACTCGACCAAAGTGGTGCATTTTTCTTCACAGTTAGAGGGATGATGTTTTATAGGGATCTACGAATGATCCTTCTCTTATTCTGATTTTGCCACTGGAAGGGCTCAATTTTCTCAGGTCTTGGGTTGTAGATCGGAGGTTATCATCAAGAAAGTCTTTATGCATTATGGTCCATTCCTGGGAGAAGTCGTGGAAGTCACATGAGATCTGAAAGTACTGCATCAGCAACCATAGTGAGTTTGGTGGGATATAACACTTTAGAAGTAGCTTATCCCTGGGGAAAAGAATGCAGGGATGTGTTGTTGTGGGAAATAAGCACGATTGAACAATTTATATCTCTGTCATCTCTTGAGCAACCATTTTATCTTTGATCTTCTGTGGACAGTAATCTGGCTGAGTATTAGATGATGGTAATTTCAACCAGTTCAGCATAGGGGAGTCGGGCATCTTGATAGGATGTAGTAAGCTCAGTTTGGTGGAGACTCCTAAAATGTCAGCAAGTTATGGGAGAGGGTTCTTATCTTCAATCTCCTTTAGCTTCATCTCCTGAAACTCTTGAATTTGAATTGAGAAGCCACTGGATTCTTCTTTTGGTACCTTTTCCAAGTGTTATGTTGTGGTCGTAGTCGCTTGGCTCCCTCGTAGAACCACCTATTTTCCTTTGTTGAAGAATTTCATGGTTAGCTTTGAAATATTCCAGAAAATGTCTCAAATCATAAATAACCAATCAATGTTAAGCACTATATCAAAATCATTGAGAGGGTGGAGGAAAAAATTAGCAACTATGTCTTGCTCTTGTAGGATCAGTTTTACCCACGGGCACTTCCGGTTGCACTGCAGAATTTGGTCGTTAACTATCTTGACTTCGAACCCAATATAATCTTCTTTTTGGAGCACTAAATGGCTAACAACCTTACTATATGTGCTCCCGACATCGATGAGGATGATGACGGACTACTGCTCAAGAAACCCTTCGATCTTCAATTTTTGTAAGTTTGTGTAGCCAACTAAGGTAGGGACTATTGATAGAACCCCAGATGAAACTCTATAGATTTTGATCCTTGAGGGGAATCAACCCTTAAAACACTAGAGAGGTTCCTCCCTCCTAGACTCAGCACAAGGCTGAAATAAAATTGATAATTGCTTGATTCAAGAGGGGGGCCAGCTACATCTTTAAATAGGAATCAAAGCCCTAGCCTAAGAGGGTGCTTGCCTAAGTAAAATTATCACTTTTCTCCTCCTATAGCCGATCTACCTTAATAGGAATAGGAGGCGGCTAGGTTGGCTCTATAGCCGACCTAAGCAGGGGGAAACCCTCGCCAACCAACCCAGTAGAGGTTTGACGGATCTTCATTAGTTCTTCATCATGGTTCTTATAATTGATTGGTGCTGAAGGTTTATATACTTTTGGTTAGGATGTGGCTCTCATACTCTGAGTATCTTGATTGAGGTGTCCTTCTTAAAGTTGTATAAAGGAGATCGACGTTGTTGAGGTGTAGGGCTCCCATGTTTTATCCTCGCTTCTTATATCTGATGGGTTCTTTTTGCAATCAGAATTTGCTCCATGTTATGATCTTATTGGGCTTGGTGATTGGCCCAATCTAAACTCCTCGAAGAGAGTGCATAATTTAGCATCCATACGTGTCTCGAAAGCCTCCAATTTGGCTTCGAATAAGCCTAGCAATGTCATAATGTAAGGATCTCTAACCTATCAAATCAAATTGATTAAAGAGTGTAGCTGCAATATTCAGGTTGAAGGCAACAATGGCAGTAATGTCGGGGCTGTAGTGGTGACATTTCCAAGTGGAGGACGGCAGCCAAGGGTAGCCGCAATGGTGGAGGAGGAAAATGATAGCAGTAACGTCGGTTGTGGTCCTTCGATGATGCTATAATGTTGATGCTACAATGTTGTCGAGGCTATGATTTTTTGGTGGCTGATATTTATCAAAAGATGGTAGCCAAGAGATCTGAGTCGGAAGGCAGTAGCGACGATGGAGGAAGAAGAGGGCAGTGGCAACATTGGCTACGGCTGTAGTGCGACTTCATGGCTACAGGTGGTGTTGGTTGCAGCATAGGTGGGGCTGCAATAGGAGAAAAACGGGGCAGCGATGTACACGACTATTGCTGAGGAGGGCAGTAGTGGTATGAAGCAAGAGACGGCTACTATTGTGTTCAATTTGTTACTGGCCATGATCAAGATAGTTGGTAGCGAACGATTGTTACTGGCTGCGATGTAAACAGATTGCAGTGAAAGATCATTGCTAGTAGCTTTTTGTCGTAAGGATCGCTGCTAGCTGCAATTAAGGAGGATGGTAGCAAGAGGCCGCTCTTGGTAGTGTTGGGCAGTGAAAGATGTATGTTGTAGTTGAAGGGATAAGGGAGATTAGTCGATTGAAAAGTTGGTGGACCGAAGGCTATGATTTTTGGGTACGATTTGTGGCTATTTCGGGTGCAATTTGGGGCTATAGTTTTATGGAGTTTAGGCTCCGAATTGGTATGGTTTTAGGGCTATGATAGTAATAGATAAAGGTTAGGGACATAGATTTTAGATCTGGGATAGATGACAGCAAAGATAGGTGTATCGATAAGGAAAGTTGGCTGAAAAGGTAAGTCGATTGATAAAGAAGTAGGCTACGGTTAGGGCTGATTTAGGTGGTTGTTTGGGTTTGGTTTAGGGTAAGATTTGGAGGAGTTTTTGGTGAGTATGGTAGGGTTTTGAGATGAGGAAAAGAGAGTCCAAAATCTCACAAAAAATAGCACCCAAATCTAATAGAATTTGGTAAAAAAAAGTGTTGTGATGTGTTGTTCTGTTGAACTAATTTTACATCGGAGAAATGACGATAGATCTTTTGATGTTGACAAAGAGGAAGGCAGCAGATTGATGGATCTACGGCTTGGTGGAAGATAGTGGAGGTGATGCCAAAAGCAATTGTGAGAATTGGTTGGAAAGGTAGAGGCGGCTGAGATAGCTATAGGACAGCCAAAACATAGCTCTAATACCATATAATAGAACTCCAGAATAAGCTCTATAGATTTTGATCCTTGAGGGGGATCAACTCTTGGAACGCTGTAGGGGTTCCTCCCTCCTAGACTCGGCACAAGGCTGAATTAAAATTATAGATTGCTTGATTCAAGAGGGGGGCTACATCTTTAAATAGGGATCAAAACCTTAGCTTAAGGGGGTGCTTACCTAAATAAAATTATCCTTTTGCCCCTCCTATAGCTGACCTACCTTAATAGGAATAGGGGGCGGCTAGGTTGACTCTATAGCCAACCTAAGCAGGGGGAAACCTTGGCTGACCAACATAGTAAGGGAGGTGACAGCCACTAAGCCCTAAGGGCTACTCTAAACCCTAGCCATACTCCTTTATAAGATAAAAGTGACTTTATTACAATCTAGTAGGGTTTTATTGACTATTTCTTAGGGAGATTAAGACTCAACCGTACTAGAGTCCTATCATTAGTCTTTAGTGATAGCCAATCTTTCTTCTGGAATATTGACTGCCCTTTGGTATGGTTCAGACTGATGAGAGCCCAATTTGACGTGAGTATGGATTGCAATTCTTTTAGTTTTATTCCTATTTCGTGCCATGGACCTGTATCCAACCATATTTTAAATTTGATAGTAATTAGTATCCCCTGTAAAAACGTCCTGTGGAGTGTTGGGGAAGCCTCGGTGTAAATTAGGAGTCGACCATCTTACATAAACATAGCCCCAATTCCAACTCTTGATACATCAGCTTCAATGATAAAAGTGCGATTGAAATTGGACAGTGCTAGGACCGACGTCGTCGTTATGGCTACCTTGAGTCATTCGAAGACTGTGAAGGCTTTATCCGACCACAAGAAGGAGTCCTTCAGTAAGGATGTGAGTGGGACACTGATCTTGTCATAATCTTTCACGAATTTTTGGTAGCAGACCGTGAGTCCAAGGAAACTGCGTAGTGATTTTACATTTGTAGGTCTCGACCATCCTTACATTGCCTCGATCTTTGTCAGGTCTACCACCACTCTATCCTCTGATATAATATGCCCAAGATACTCCACTTTATGTTGTAAGAAGCTGCACTTTGACTGTTTAACATAAAGAGTATTTTACCGAAGAATCATTAGAATAGTTCGTAAGTGCTGAAAATATATATTAAATATAGGGCTATAAATGAGAATATTATCAAAGAACACCAATACAAACTTGCATAGAAACCTTCGAAATGTATCATTCATCAAGCTTTGAAAGGTAGAAGGAGCATTTGTAAGTCCGAAAGGCATTACCAAAAACTCGTAGTAGTTGTTATGCGTGCAAAATACAGTTTTCAGAATATCTTCAGTGCATACCCGAATCTGATGGTGTCCGGATCGGAGATCCAATTTAGCAAAGACTTGGGCTCCTTTTAATTCATCCAAGACTTCATCTACGATTGGGATAGGATATTTGCCCTTGATAGTGATGGGGTTTAGAGCTCGGTAGTCAATGCACATCTGTCACGTACTATCTTTTTTGCACACTAACAACACCGTGAGGAGTAAGGGCTACAACTCAGTCAAATCACCTTGGTGTCAAGCATCTCTTTAACATTGTTCTCGATCTCGTCCTTCTACAAGTGAAGATAGAGGTATGGTCATAAATTTGCTAGAGGTTTGCATGGTAAAATAGAAATGTGATGGTCATGCGGCCGGTTAGGGGGCAGCCCGTGCGGCTCCGAGAAAACATCTGTGAATTCATCCAGCAAAAGGGCAAGCTTAGGATCTGAGTTTTGTACATTCTCCCCCTTAGATGGCTCCTGGATATGCATCAAGAATCCACCATGTGCTTTGTACAAGACTTTCTATATTCGTTGCGATGAAACGATGGAAATTTGGCTCCTGTGCTTGCCTCGTAACATGACCTATCTCCCTTTGCAATAAAATTTCATGATTAATTTAGAAAAATTCTAAGAGATATCACCTAGTGTTATGAGCTATTCGATCCAGAGTATGGCTTCATAATCATCGATGAGTAGGAGGAAGAAATCAGTTATCACTTCTTGGTCTTGGAGGAGTAGTTTCATACGGGCATCGTTAATCGCAATTGAAGATTCGACCGTTGACAATGTTTACGTCGATTTTGTTGCAACCTTCAATTTGAAGCGCCAAACACGCGAAGAAAATCATCGCTATAAGAGTGTACGGTTATCGCGCCTTTACTTCTCCTTAAATCTCTGGCTTTATGCCCTCGATAAAAGTATCTAAAAGTTGTTTCTCAACCAATTCTCAGTTTGGTTAGATAAACGCTCAAACCTTTTTAGTATTCTTATATTGTAGAGGTTTGACAAATCTTTGCCAATTATCCATTGATGTTGTTGAAATTGATTGGTCCGAAGCGGTTTAGTAGTCCTTCCTTGAATTGCTACCAAGAGAGTCCTCCATGGGTGTATTCAAACTAATTGAAGCACTGAATAATGTCTTCCTCGAGGTGTATGGCAGCAATCTCCACCCGTGTAGCATCGGTGGTTCGGTAGAATCGAAAATAGCGCTATGCGCGCAAGATCCATCCGATCGGGTCTCCTTTCCATATAGGGAAGTCAACCTTCATGCATGGGTTATTGAGATTAGAGGTGATGTGGCCACATTCTTGAGGATCATCTTGCATATCTAAAGTTTCTCCGTGTTGTGATTTCCTTGGGCTTGAAGTTCGGCCAATGCTGAATTCGGCAAAAAGGGATCACATCTTCTCTTCTATGCGATTTTTAAAGGCTTCAAGCTTTGTATCAATAGCATCCTCTAATACCATAGTATACACTTCTAGATTGGTAATATTGAGGTCTTTTTCCTGTTATCGAGTTAGTGGCATGGGAATTTTGGAGAAGGGGGTGGCCAGTTAGAAAGTGAATCGGTTTGGATGGGAGTAGGCTATAGTTTAGGGCAGATTTGGGTGGTTGTTTGGGTTCAGTTTAGGGTAAGGCTTAGAAGGGTTTTTAGTGAGGATGTTAGGGTTTTAAGATAAGGAAAAGAAAGTCTGAAATCTCACAAAAAATATCACTCCAATCTACTAGAATTCAATGAAAAAAAGTGCTATGATATGCTATCCTATTGAACCGATTTTACATTAGAGAAATGATGACTTCTCAACATAATTTCTAGAGGAAAGTTCAGAGAAATTATACAAAAACTCTTGGTTCAGATGTTGTTAATACCAATAAAAAGTTTGATGAAATTTTGGTAGCATAATAGTAGGAAAATAGGACAAAAGATGAAAGGCAGATCTTTCATCGTAAAATTCTAGAACTGCATGATAGTGAAATATTACAAAAGAAAACCGGTTCTAGAAGGAGTTTTTTCCAGAAATCAAATCCAAATGAAAGCCAAATTGATCTCTAGAATTGAGTAAAAATTTTGGCCAGAAAGGAGAAGAAATAAATTGGTTTCAAGAGGCAAAAACACGATTGAAAATTTATGAAGCGTTCCACGTTCACAACAATGATAAAGTTTGCGACAAACAAAATTTGCAATGGATAAAATTTTAGAAAAATCTTCAACATGTAAAGTATGGAATCTTACAGTATTGAAGAGGTATAGATGATAAAAAAATACTAGATTTCTAGATCACACAGGGGGTAACAACAGGTAGATAGATTTGCGACTTGGTGGGCAACGGTGGATGGAGGCGATGTCAAAAACAATTGTGGAAATTGTTTGAAAGATGGAGGCATGGATGATGGCTACAAGGGCAGCAAGATCACTGCTATGATACTTGTTAGGATCAATTGGCACTAAGAGGGGAGGTGAATTAGTGCAAACTTAAATTTTTCTTTCTAAATCAAAAGCTTTTCGAATAAGATAGAATAGGAAATCCAAAGCTTTTTATTTTTAAAAAAACAAGTGAGTGATTAAAAGTAAGTTGGTAAGAAAACCAGAAAGATAATTACATTTGAGGAAAAAAACTTATCATTTTGCTTTCAGGGAGTTTAGTTAAATTGGAAGCATCAATACAACAACATTCAAGCAATGCAAGTATGAAACACTTACAATTTTATAGTGGTTCGGTGCCTACGGCTTACTTCCACTTTCGAGTCTTTCTTCTTGTGGCACTCCGGCTTCTATTACTAATCTTCTTTGGGTCCCTTACACTTGCAAATTATTCTAACAATCCTTTAGGAGAATACCCTTTATGTTAAATAATCAAAGTAAAGCTTTTACATCGTAAAGTGGAGTATTTAGGGCACATTATATTAGAGGATGGAGTAGCGGTAGACCCGACAAAGATCGAAGCAATGTAAGGATGGCCAAAACCTACGAACATAAAATCGCTGTGCAGCTTCCTTGGACTCACGGGCTACTACCAAAAATTTGTGAAAGATTATGACAAGAATAATGCCCCACTCACATCCCTACTGAAGAAAAACTCTTTATTATAGTTGGATAAAGCTTCCACAACCTTTAAACAACTCAAGGCTACCATGACGATGACGCCAGTTCTAGCGCTGCTCGATTTCAATCGTACCTTCGTGATTAAGGCCGATACATCCGGAGTTGGAATTGGGGCTGTTCTAATGCAAGATGGTTGACTCTTGCTTACGCCAGCAAGTCTTTGTATCCCTCTTATCTTAAAATGTTCATATATGATAAAGAAATGCTTGTCGTCGTATACGCCATCACGAAGTGAAGACCCTACTTGATCGGCCGATGCTTCTAGATTAAGACCAACGACCGAAGCCTCAAGTATTTTTTGGAGCAGAAAATATCTTCCTGAGAGCAATGATGATAGATAACTAAACTTCTTAGCTTTTGATTATGAAATTATTTATCGAAAGGGGAAAGCGAATGTTGTTGCAAATACTCTATCTCGACTATTGGGACAAGCTAAAATTTTAGCCATCTCCCCTCCCTCTACTGACTTCCTCAAAGATATTAAGGAGGAATAGAAGAGTAACTTAGAAACCTGAGGCATCATAAAAAAATTGGAGAAGAATCCGGGTTCCATGGGCCACTACACTTGAGATTCGAAGGATCTGCACTATAAAGACCGAATTATGATTGTTCCTTCTTCCTCTTGCATCAAAATTATTTTGCATGAGATGCACTCTTCACCTTCAGTAGGGCACTCTGAATTTCTGAGAACATATAAGAGGGTGAAGCAAAACTTCTTTTGGAGAGGCAAGAAAAGATCGATTTATGATTATGTATCTAAATGTGATATATGCCAGCAACAAAAAGGTGAAACGATAGCAAGTCCGAGAAAACTACAACCACTACCTATACCGGACTCAGCATAGGCTAACATCTCTATGGACTTCACCGAAGGGCTACCACTATCCTAAGGTAAAAGCACAATATTTGTAGTGGTAGACCATCTTACCAAATATGCTCATTTTTGTGCTATGGAACATCATTATACTGTTGCTAGTATTGCTCAACTTGTTGTAGAAAATATTGTAAAACTGTATGGGATGCCAAAGTTAATTATAAGCTATCGTAACAGGGTGTTTACAAGTAAATTTTGGCCCGAACTCTTTCAATTACAAGGCACCCAATTGAAGATGAGCACAACCTATCATCCCCAGATGGATGACCAAACAGAAGTGGTGAATAGATACCTTGAGACTTACTTATGGTGCTTCACTAGTGACTGGCCCATAGAGTGGATAAGGTGGCTTCCTTGGGCTGAATGATGGTACAACATAACTTATCATTTATTAACTAAATGTACCCCCTATAAGGCATTGCATGGTCGATCACCTCTTGTAATACCTAAATATGTAATTGGTGCGATCAAAATGGATCATGTTGACCAAAACTTAATTAACAGGGATAAATTTTTGCAGTTGCTAAAAGACAACTTAATTGTCGCCCAAGCCCGCATGAAACAACAAACAGACACTCACCGAAGCAAGTGAGAATTTTCGATAGGAGATTAGATCTACCTTCGCCTACAACCATGCAAGTAGCCGTCAATCAACACTGAAGTGTTGATGAAGCTATCTCCATGATTCTATGGACCAAATCAAATGTTGGAGCATATTGGGGCTATGGCATACAGATTAAAGTATCCAGATGATGCTAAGATCTATCTCGTCTTCTATGTATCCTTCCTAAAGCTAAAATTGGGAGAACGTGAGTTAGCTTAGACTCAGTTGCCGAGCACTACAAATGATTATGAGATTCAAGCTCAACCCAAAACTATACTTGATCGGAGGATTGTGATGCACCATCGATACCCTTCAACTGAAGTACTCGTGAAGTGAAATAATTTATCATCTGAAGATACAACATGAGAATATTACGAGGAGTTGAAGATCCAATTTCCAAAGTTTATGGACCCCCTAGCCTTAAGGACAAGGCTGATTCAAAGAGGGAGGGCCTGATAGGACTCCAGTAGAGTTGAGTCCTAATCAACCTAGAAATAGTCAATAAAAATCTTATGGGATTATAATAAAAGCTACTTCTTTCCTATAAAGAAGTGTGGCTAGGATTTAGAATGGGGCCTTAAAGCTTTGTGGCCACTGCCCACTTTATTAGGCTAGTCAGCCAGGGGTTCCTTAAGTTAGGTCGACTATAGGAGGGGCAAAGTGATAATTTTATATATACAAGCACCCCCATAGGCTAGAGTTTAGAACCCTATATAATGATGTCATCGCCCCCCTCTCTTTTAAAAAGTAAAGATCATCTTTTATTCAGCCTTGTGTCAAATTGTACGAGGGAGGAACCTCTATAGCGTTCCAAGGGTTAATCCCCCTCAAAGATTAAAATCTATAGAGCTCCTTCATAGCCTTCTTTGATGCCACAGTATATGTCTCAAGATCTGTAATATTGAGATCTTTTTTTTATTGTTAGGTTAGTCGTATGGAAATTTTGGGGAAGGGGTGGCCGGTTGGAAGGTTGATCTATTTTGGTGGAAGTAGACTATGGTTTAGGGCAGATTTGGGGCTACGGTTTTGTGGAGTTTAGGCTACAAATTCATATAGTTTTAGGCTATGATAGCAGTAGATAAGGGTTAGGAAAATAGATTTTAGATATGGGATAGATGGCAGCAAAAGTAGGTGTCTCGGTAAGGAAAGTTTTCTAAAAAGGTAAGTGGATCGATAAAGAAGTAGGTTGATTTAGGGGCTGTTTGGATTCGGTTTAAGGTAATATTTGGAAGGGTTTTAAGTAAGGATGGTAGGGTTTGGTGATGAAGAAAGGAGAGTCTAAAATCCCATAAAAAATAGCACTCAAATCTGATAGAATTTGGTGAAAAGAAGTGCTGTGATGTGCTATCCTACTGAACCGATTTTTGCGTCGGAGAAACACTGATTTCTCAACATAAATTCTAAAGGAAATTTTAAGAAAATTATACAAAAACCCTTGTTTTAGATGTTGTCAATAACAGTAGGAATTTTGACGAAATTTTAGCAGCATAACGGTAGAAAAATAGGGCAAAATATGCAAGGTTGATTCCTTTATCGTAAAATTCTAAAACTTCGTGATGGGGAAAGATCATACAAGAAAACCGGTTCCAAAAGGAGTTTTTCATGAAATTAATTTCAAACGAAAGCCAACTTGATCTTGAGAATTGTATAAAAATTTTGGCCAAGAAAGATAAACAAAAGTTCAGTTTCAAGAGGCCAATCAACGAAAGTCAGATTCTGCATTATAAAATTTCAGTATTGTGCAATAAAGAATCATAGTGCTATAAGTCTAGATCCAGAAGGTGTTTTTTCATGAGATTAGTCTTAGATAAAAGCTAAGATGATCTATGAAATTGTATAAATGTTTCAGCCAAAAAGGATGATTAAAAGTTTAGTTTCAAGAAGCAACAATTGGCTAAAACTTTCTGTAGCATTTCGCCTACGCAATGATGATAACATTTGCGATGGTAAATAATTATAGCAACAAACTTTGAAAAACTTCTCCCACATATAATATGAAGGATCTTGTAGTATTGAAGAGGAATGAGTTATAAAAATATACCAGAATTTCAAATCAAACACAAGGGGCAGTGGCAGATTGATTTGATCTACGGTTGGGGTGGAAAGTGGAGGCGCATGTCGCAGCAGTTGTGGGAATTGTTCAAGAAGGTGGAGGCGTGGATGACGACTACAGGGGTAGCAAGATCGCTACTCTGATATCATATGATAAAACCCCAGAAGGAGCCCTATAGATTTTGATCCTTGTGGGGGATCAACCCTTGGAACGCTATAGGGGTTCCTCCCTCCTAGACTCGGCACAAAGGCTGAATTGAAGATGATAATTGCTTTATTAAAAGAGGGGGGCCAGCTATATCTTAAATAGGAATCAAAGCCCTAGCCTAAGGGGGCACTTGTCTAAGTAAAATTATCCTTTTGCCCCTCCTATAGTCATCCTACCTTACTAGGAACAAGGGGCGGCTAGGTTGGCTCTATAGCTGACCTAAGCAGGGGGAAACCCTGGCCGGCTTGCCCAGTAAGGGGGTTGGTGGCTACTAAGCCCTAAGGGCTAATCTAAACTATAGTGATACTCCTTTATAAGATAGGAGTGGCTTTATTACAATCTAGCAGAGTTTTTATTGACTACTTCTAGGGAGATTAGGACTTAACCCTGCTAGAGTCTTATTAGATTGCAACACTATAAGTTTGGATCTAGAAGGAACTTTTTTCAGAGATCAGTCTTAGATGAAAGCTAAGACAATCTACGAATTTGTGTAAAAATTTTAGCTAAAAAGGATGAACAAAAGTTCAATTTCAAGATGCAAATATATGTAGGGCAAATTCTTCGTCATAAAATTTTTAGCACTGCATGATAGTAAAAGATTACATAAGAAAACTAGTTCCAAAAGGAGTTTTTTTTTAAAAATCAAATCCGAAAGCCAAGTTGATCTCTAGAATTGTGTAAAAATTTCAGCCAGAAAGGAGAAGAAATAAATTGGTTTCAAGAGGCAAAAACATGACCAAAAATTTCTGTAGCGTTCCGCCAGATTTCTAGATCTCTTAGAGGGCGGCAACAGATAGATGAATCTGCAGCTTGGTGGGTGATAGTGGATGGAGGTGACGTCAAAAAGCAATTATGAGAATTGCTTAGAAGATGGAGATGGCAAAGATGGCTACAAGGCAGCAAGAACGCGACTCTGATACCATATGATAGAATCCCAGAAGGAGTTCTATAGATTTTAACCCTTAAAGGGGATCAACCCTCGGAACACTATAGGGGTTCCTCCCTCCTAGTCTCAGCACAAGGCTGAAATAAAATAGATGATTGATTGATTCAAGACGGGGGGGTGGTGGTATATCCTTAAATAGGGATCAAAACCCTAGCCTAAAGGGGTGCTTGCCTAAGTAAAATTACCCCTTTGCCTCTCCAATAGGCGACTTGCCTTAATAGGAATAGGAGGCGGTTAGGTTGACTCTAGAGCCAACCTAAGTAGCGAGAAACCCTGGCCGACCAACCCAGTAAGAGAGGAGTGACTTTATTACAATCTTGCATGATTTTATTGACTACTTCTTAGCGAGATTAAGACTCAACCCTACTGGAGTCCTATCACCTAAGTAGGGGGAAACCCTAGCCGACCAACCCAGTAAGGGGGGGAGGCGGCTACTAAGCCCTAAGGGCTAATCTAAATCCTAGCCATACTCCTTTATAAGATAGGGGTAGCTTTATTACAATCTAATATAGTTTTTATTGACTACTACAAAGATAATTAGGACTCAACCTTGTTGGAGTCCTATCAAGTCCGTCCTCTTTAGATCAGCCTTGTCCTCAAGGCTGAGGGTCCATCAACTCTGAAAATTGGGTCTTCAACTCCTCATCCTCATGTGATTCCCAAGCTATCATTAACTAAACTTTGGCCCTCATCAATTAGGGTGCTGAGCCATCTTCTTTAAATTTTCATTTGAAGTGGGATACTTAGCGAATCAACTGTAATCTTGATTTAGTGCACAAATTTGATCTCAAGGTTAGGGCCCTAATGTGATCCAAAATTTTACAAGGCCTAAATAAATAGGGAGACCACTTCAATAAGGCTCGAGTTTCCAACTGATTGGGCTGGAGGTGTAGAAAAACTCGATCTTCAATTTTTCGTCCATTCTGAAGTTTATCAAGAGGCTATTTCTTCTTTGCATATGCTGCCATATTGTCACGGGCTTAGCTGATTTTGCCTAAGCTGTGCGGCACCCATGCGTGTCCGTCCACAAATGTCAGCCCTCCCTGAGATCTCCTAAAGTCACATAGACTTACAAAAAGAGAAAACGGGCCAGAAGAAGCAATTCTCATGGGATCCACAAGCAACTGCTCAAGAAAACACTTTATAAAGCCAAAATATAAATTACACCCATGGACATTATAAACTCAGAGAGGTTGCACACAAAGGATAATGGTCCATTATAGACTGAAGTTCCCACAAGTGCTTATAGGACACACTTGTATTTACAAGCCAAACTTGGCCATAAAGCAAATCAAACTAGGGTTGCTAAGCCTACTGTAAGCCCGCTTCTTGTTGTACAAGATATGTATGTAAACCGAAGGACACAGACTACTACAAGCATTTCATCGAACACTTGTTTACATTATTGTCCGTGACATTCTCCCCCACTTATTCATTCGATGCCACTGTAGACGTTGCATCTCATCGCATTCTGCTGAATCTTTCATCTTTTGCTTTGGCTGCAACATGCCCCTTTGGCTCCTAGCCGCTGTTGTTGAATAGTCGAACTCTGATCCGCCACACTGCTTCAACTCACCAATGACTGAATCGGGTGTGGGATTGGTTGAGTTGTGTTGATCCTTGTTGGTTCTCGCGGATCCCTCTGATGAAGGAAAAGACCTGCCTTATTATGTGCCAGTATCGCAGTATACTCATATTGCTTGAACGGGTAGATGCTTGTTGGAGCTTTAACGAGCATCGCCTCACAGACTTTGAAGTTTTTAAGGTCCTTTCTCTATAATGTTTGCCCATTAAACCTTCTTCCACTGTTAGTTATCACTTTCAAGTATGTTCGCATCACTCCCTCTTAGTCAATTGGGAAATGAAGTGGAAAAACTTCTCTCAGTAGTACTGATCACCAACGGTGAGGATTTGACAACCATTATTTTCCATAAGCTTTCTTTGAAGAGTCATTGAACTTGTGCAGAGCTCCCCTGCTTAGATAAGTAAGAGAACTAGGATACTTGACTTCACCCATTCTCTTCGTTGTTGAGATGGTAAGGTTACTTGGCTTCGCTCACCTCCTCAAGTTAAGAGAATTGGGGTACTCGGTTTCGCCCATTCTCTCGAGTTGAGAAGGCAAAGGTTACTCGATTTCGCCTGCCTCCTCGAGTTTGTACTTCATGCATTGAGCTGGTTACTAACATTCGCCCGCTCTTTCCTCACACTTCTGAAGCACTTGAAGTGGTTGCACTCCTTGTGTTGGGTTAGCTACTGTGATTCACCTTCCCACTGCCATTGAACTTCTGGAATGCAAGAAGTTTTGCTTGAAAAGTTGCATGAACTCTTGTAGAGGCAAGAGTGGGATCATGTCATTCCATGGGTTCTCTATCCTGATGGGACAGACTTATTTTGCATTGTGCCAAAGATGAAGGGAGCTTCAAGGCACATGCAAGCTACCTCAGAGATGCATTTGATGGAGTAACTAAGGTGATTCAACTTGCGGAGGCAAAGTTGGGATCACGGGCTTAGTTGATTTTGCCTAAGCCGTGCGACACCCATACGTGTCCGTCCGCGAATGTCAGCCCTCCCCGAGATCTCCTAAAGTCCCATAGACTTACAAAAAGAGAAAATGGGCTAGAAGAAGCAATTCCCACGGGATCCACAAGCAACTGCTCAAGAAAATACTTTATAAAGCCAAAATACAAATTACACCCATGGACATTAAAACTCAGAGATGTTGCACACAAAGGATAATAGTCCATTACAGACCGAAGTTCCCACAAGTGTTTATAGGACACACTTGTATTTACAAGCCAAACTTGGTCATAAAGCAAATCAAACTAGGGTTGCTAAGCCTACTGCAAGCCCGCTTCTTGTTGTACAAGATATGTACCTAAACCGAAGGACACGGACCAACACAAGCATTTCATCGAACACATTATTTACATTATTGTCTGTGACAATATGGTTAGTCTTTAGTGATAGTCAATCTTTCTTCTAGAATGGTGACTGTCCTCTGGTATGGTTTAGAATGATGAGAGCCCAATCTAGCGTGAGCATAGATTGTAATTTTTCTAGTTTTACTCCTCTTTAGTGCTATGGACCTATATCCAGCCATATTTTAAATTTTGTAGTAATTAGTATTCCTTGTAGAAACCTCGTGTGGAGTGTAGGGGAAGCCTCAGTGTAAATTAGGAGTCAACCATCTTGCATAAGAATAGCCCCAATTCTAACTCCTGATGCATCAGCCTCAATGACAAAAGTGCGACTGAAATCGGGCAGCGGTAGGACTGAAGTTATCGTCATAGCTGCCATGAGTCATTCGAAGGCTACAAAGGCTTTATCTGACCAAAGTCTTTCTTCAGTAAGGATATGAGTGGGGCACTGATCTTTCCATAATCTTTCACAAAATTTTGTAGTAGCCTGTGAGTCCAAGGAAACTGCGTAGTGATTTTACGTTAGTAGGTCTAGGCCATCCTTGTATTGCCTCGATATTTATCGGGTCCACCGCCACTCCATCCTCCAATATAATGTGCCCAAGATACTTCACTTTACGCTATAAGAAGCTACACTTTGACTATTTAACATAAAGAGTATTCTCCCGAAGAATCGTTACAACAGTTCGTAAGTGCTGAAAATGTATATCAAGCGTAAGGCTATAAATGTGAATATCATTAAAGAATACCAATATGAACTTACGTAGAAAACTCCGAAAGATGTCATTCATCAGACTTCAGAAAGTAGGAGTATTCATAAGTCCGAAAGACATTATCAGAAACTCACAATGGCTGTTATACGTGAGGAATACAGTTTTTGGAATATCATCAAGGCATACCCGAATCTGATGGTATCCGGATCGGAGATCCAATTTAGTGAAGACTCGAGCTCCTTTTAATTCATTCATAAGTTCATCTACGAATGATATATGATATTTGTTCTTGATGGTGATGGCAGTTAAAGTCCGGTAGTTAATGCACATCCGCCATGTTTTATCTTTCTTGCGCACTAGCAACACTGGTGAGGAGTAGGAAATCACTATCATCCACCTTGAAAGAGATGCTATACAATGGTACAATTGGCTTGAATACAACAATGGGACTCCAATGTGGATTCAATTTAAGAACGCACTATTGAACCACTTTGGACCGACAAAGTACGAAAATATCGATGGCCAATTCGCAAAAATCCGACAAACCTCTATGATCCAAGAGTACCAAACTAGGTTTAAGAAGTTATCCTATCTTGCTCATGATTAGACTAACTAATAACTATTAGGGACATTCATTGAGGGACTCAAACCAGAGATTAAAGGAGAGATTAAGGTGCGACAGCCCCACACTGTAACAGTTGTGGTTTCTTTCAGCCAAATACAAGTGGAACAACTCAACCAAGATGTTTGGAGGATGAGGACCACTCCTAGGCCCATGGCATATAAACCTCCTTCTATTCCTAGCCATCCTTCACTATAAAAAAAAATTGACGAGAGAAGAACTACGCAACAGATTAGCAAAGGGTCTTTGTTAGCATTATGACCAACTGTGGAGCTACGATTATCGCTACAAGAAGGGCACCTCCTACTGATTGAATCCCTTGAAGACTTGGAGGAGGAGGTCCAAAAGCATGAGAAAGAGGTCGCAAATAAAGAACAACAACCGATTGATTTTACGATGCATGCTCTTGCTGGCTATGCATACCCACAAACGATAAAAGTGGGAGGACTTCTAAAGCAAGAACCAATCACCGTTCTTATTGACACCGGGAACACTAATATTTTTATGAATATAAATGTTGCTATTTAGATGGCCTTACCTATTGAGGATTGCAGCAGGTGTGACGTTAAGGTCGCCGATGGACAAATTTTAAAGTGTAACCACAGGTGCCCATAGGTGAAACTATTGTTGTAGGACCAAGAGATAGTTGCAGATTCCTTCCTCCTCCCTCTTGACGATTATGAGGTTGTGCTTGGCATCAAATAACTGATGATATTAGATGATATTTTTTAAATTTTTTTGAAATTAATTATGAAATTTTGTAGCAAAAGAAAACAAGTGGTGCTACGTGGCAAACGGGGGAGTAATGTAAGAATGATTTACACACAATGAATAGAGAAAGTTTTGCACAAGATATGTAGTGGCTTCTTGATACAACTTGAGCAACAATGTATGAAGGAGCCTACTAAATTTGAAAACCCAAAACTACTTCCCTTGCTTGCTGAATTTTCAGGTATATTTGACGAACCCCTAGCCTACCTCCTACCCACCAACATGATCATTGTATCCTGATTCTTCTAGGCAAACCTCTAGCAAACACTCAACCATATTGGTATCCTCATATCTAGAAAGATGAAGTAGAAAGGGTTGTGAAGGAGATGCTTGAAATAAGAGTCATTCGGCCAAGTTGCAGCACCTACTCTTCACCAGTGCTCCTCGTACGAAAGAAGGATGGAACATAGCGACTGCGCATCGACCATAAGAGCCTAAAATATTTTTTAGAACAGAAGATATCCTCCCTCAAATAGCAAAAATGAGTAACAAAGCTTCTTGGGTATAATTATGAAATAACTTATAAAAAGGGGAAAGAAAATATTATTACAAATGCCCTTTTATGATTACTTGAGCAAGCTAAATTCTCAGTCATCTCCCTTCCAACCAGTGACTTCCTTGAGGATATTAGGAAGAAATGACAAGATGATCTGGAGACTAGTAAGATAATAAAAAAATTGGAGGAAGAATCAAGCTCCTTGGCCCATTACAATTGGGATTCAAAAGATTTGCAATATAAGGGACGCATTGTGATTGCGCTAAATTCTACTTACATAAAAACTATCTTTCAAGAGATGCATTCTACATTAGCAATGGGGCACTCCAGGTTCCTTGAAACCTATAAGAGAATTAAGTAAAAATTTTATTAGGTAGGGATGAAAAATGTTATTGCTGAATTTGTAGCACAATGTGATGTATGTCAGTGAAATAAAGGCGAAATAGTGGCAAGCCTCGGAAAGCTGCAACCTCTACCCATCTTGGATTTAATATAGAGCAATATATCTATGGACTTCATTGAAGGGCTGCCCTCATCACAAGGAAAGGTACAATTATTATTGTGGTTGATTGCCTTACAAAGTATGCTCACTTTTGTGTTGTTCGCAATCCCTACACTGCTTCTAGCATCACTTGAATCTTTATAGAGAATATTATAAAATTGCATAGGATGCCAAGATTCATTGTAAATGATCGTGATAGGGTTTCACCAGCAAATTTTGGATAAAATTATTCCAATTGCGGGGCACTAAGTTGAAGATGAGCATAGCATATCACCCATAAACTGATGACCAAATCAAAGTGATGAACAGGTGCTTGGAGACCTACCTCAGATGCTTTATCAGTGACTGACCAAAAGAGTGGGCAAAGTGGCTTTCCTGAGCCGAGTAATGGTATAATACAACTTATCATTCATCAAAATATACTCCTTATAAGGCTATGTATCGTCGGCCTCTCCCCTATAATTCTAAAATATGTATTGAGTACATCTAAAGTAGAGCAAGTAGACAAGGAGCTCAAAGATAGGGACAAAATGCTAAAGTTATTAAAAGATAATCTTATTTCAGCCCAGGCAAGGATGAAGCAACTGTATGATTAACACAAAAGTGAGAGAGAATTTTCAGTAGGAGATTAGGTTTTTTTTTGCTCCAGCCATACAAACAAACATCGATCCAGACCAAAGCATCCATGAAGCTTTTACCTTGGTTATATGAACCCAACCAGATTCTCGAGCACATCAGAACAGTGGCATACAAATTGGACTTACCCGCCAGTTTCTGAATCCACCTGGTCTTTCATGTGTCATGCTTGAAACTCAAGTTGGGGCAAAATGAGATAGCCCAAAGCCACCTACCAAATATAACTGCCCAAGGAGAACTCCAGACCCAGTCAAGTGTCATCATTGATCGACGAAATGTGACTAGACGATGGTGACCCACTACTGAGGTGCTAGTACAATAGGTGAATTTACCAATAGAGGATGCACCTAGGAGGACTATGACAACTTGAATATTAAATCCCCAGAGTTCGTGAAGTATCAGTCTTAAGGGCAAGGCTAATTTGAAGAGGGCGGGTATATTAGGACTCTAGCTAATAAGGTCCTAATTTAAATTCATTGAAAGAGCACATATGTAAATCCAATCTAGTCGATCCTAATTAATAGATGAAGAGGTTGGCTAGGTTAGGATATTTGGATGAGGCATTGGGCATATGTAACCCTAGTTAGCCGCCCCTTGTTGGGAAACCTACAGCGGGTGCATCACATGCGCAACAAAAATCAAAATAAAAATCAGTTTCCTACATAGATCAAATCATTGTGCAAAAGATTGGGGTCGCGAGAAAATTGTAAAAACCAAAAAACCACAATGTGTGAGAGATTGATTTTACCTAGGGAGATCACATATCCCTGTATTCCAAATCCGGATGGAGAAGATGAAGGAGGTCAAGCGTTCTCCTCTCTAGCGGTATTCATATGATGGATCTCTGCAACGAAACTCCTCCAATCTGATCTTGCAACTCTTGCTCAGAGGGAGGGAGGAGAATAGGAGGTGGTGGCTAAAATTGCAACCTATCAACCAAGAGTCTCCCCTCCTATTTATAGAGAGCCATCAAAAAACCTAGGGTTCCTACCTTAGTGGGTATTGGATCTCCATCCAATTACCCACTAACCTTGCATTATTGGATCTCTATCCAATAATCTCCTTAGGCTTCTAATTGGGCCTTAATTAACGAGTCTATCAGTATAGGGTCTCATCTAATGAGAATATGGGCTAATTGGATCTCCATCGAATCTTCTATTCGCTGAAGCATCTATGATATCTGTGTGACCCTCTAGGCCCGATACCAAGCTAGCCATAAGTTACTCCCATCAAAACTTCTTTTGATATAGTGAATTATTATCTCCATAATAATTCACTCGACTCACCGACTATGGACGTATTATGCCACTATGCCATATTCCTCATACGGTATAGGGGGATCGAATCCATCGGACCTGTCTATCCATAGTTATCATGTATCTATAATCTCTTATCCATATGGTACTGTCAGGTCACATACGGAATCAGTTTATCTTGCTCTAATCGGATTCTACTGGAGAACTCCTCTTTCAATCCAAATGACCCTGACCAGGGATTTGTCTAAGCAAGTACATATGGGATATTCCTCTCATGATACCGAGAGTAGATGATCCTCTATTGACACTTAATTGCCTTCATAAGGTTGACTACCAATCCCGATAACCAGTTGTACCAAATTTAGAGCTTTCCAAACCTGTAAGTCTGGCGTCAAAGAAAGGAGTACTCATACAAGACATCCTTGGTGTCTCAAGTCCAAGGACCAGATACATAACTGGAACTTTGGAATCGCTGTCTGACATTAGGTATCATTAACCATACAACATTCCATAAACGGATCAATCAGTAAACTCATTCTCCAATGAGCACCTATACTATATCCTCAGTCTCTCCACATAAGTGGCTATGAGACCAATCGCCTCCATCATATGGATGGGTATATAATACACTGGTCTGTCCAGTTATCTTAATATCCCTCTCGAGTGACCTATGACCGGGATTATTTAGGATTTGTATTTAAAGATGAATCGATCTCATTATCGTGATCTCGTCACGATCTGATTCTCATTGCACAGAATCAAGGACATCACAATATATATGCTATATATAATATAATGTGAGAATATTCTAATATTAATCATAAGCAAAAAGATTACGTAGTATGTCACACGTACCATCACTCGCGTGATTGGCTTGTAGGGCACTTGTAACTAGCATCCCTTACTTTGGTTAAAGAGGATTGGTTAAGGTAGGGTTGAGTTAGAGTTAGATTGGGAGTCCTAACCGCCAACCACCCCTAGTTGGGTCAGTTAGTAGTTTATAGTTGAATTAGGAGTTGCTTCTTAGAGTTGGAATAGGAGTTGTTAAAAGTAGGAGTCTTAAAGTAGGAGTCCTATTATGAGTTAGGGTTTAGAAGTCCTATAAATAACCTTGTAATTAGCTATTTTTCTTCATAAATAGATGAATCCTTTCAGTAGCCTTTGAGCAGCAACTTGAAGGGTGGAACCCCTATAAAGTTTCAAGGAGATCGATCCCCTATAGAGATCACCCCAAGCTTAGAATTCATAAGGGTTCTAACACCCGACAATAAACGAGAAAAATCGAAGGCTCGTAGACTTCAATAATAATAATCATGCATACTCACATCACATCACTTGGTCTATTATCATTCGTCCACATCATACATCACATGTACACACATCATCATGTAGGACAATTAGATATTTAATCATAGTTAATTAAAACTTTTAATTAATCATATTTTCTTAAATTTAGGATATATTGGGTATTTTTAGAATTTTGGGCAGAAAGGATAAATCACATAATTTCTCAAATTCTAAAAGGCAGGATGATCCTTTCACAAAAAAAAAAAAACCTTAATCCTCTTCTGTCACCTACCAACGGGCGGATGCTGTTGCTCCTGCGCAAGAGACACTGTTGCGTGTCGCAGGTACTACCTTCATGGCCAAGTGCACATGTCGCCACTCTGCAGGCATCTTCAAGCATAGCAAGAATGCGAAGAACAATTCTATGTGATTCAACATAACACATGCAGTTAATAAGCCAATCATCACATTATGAACCTAGCTCTGATACCACTATTGAAAAACTTTATCAGAAGCATCACATGCACAGCGGACAAACAAAATAAAAAGATATCCTATATTTATCAAATCGTTATACGATGATTAGTGCACTAAAGAAAAGTAAAACTAAAAAATTGTGTGTTAGATGTTTATCTAGGAAGATCGTATATTTCTGAAAAGTCAAATCCATCGACATAGATGAAAGAGATCAGATGTCCTCTTTCTAGTGGTATCCACATGGTGGATACGACAACGACGCTTCTCAGATCATTGTGGGATCTCCCCCTCCAAGATCTGTTGACCAAGGAGGAGAGGAGGTTGAGGAGAATAGGAGGGGCAACCAAAGGTGCAGCCTATTCTCTTTCTTGGCTACCCCTACTTCCTATTTATAGAGAGTCTCTTTAAACTCTAATGGATCTTGTCTTGGTGGGTATTAGATCTCTATCCAATTACTATCATTACTTGGATTATTAGATCTATATCCAATAATTTCAATATGTATCTTGTTAGCCCTAATCCAAGGAACCCATTATTGGGTCTCATCCAAATAAATCAAGGGCTTATTGGATAACTTATATCTAATCCTCTACTCATCGCAGCATCTATCATATGTATATGACACTTTAGGCCCAATACCGAGTTAGCTATGAGTTGCACCTGTCAGAACTCTTTCTGATTCAGAACTCCTTCTGTCTCAATGAATTGTTATCTCATAACAATTTACTCAACTCATCGATTGTAGATGTACTAGGCTACTACGCCATAGTTTCCAGATGATACAGGAGGATCTAATATATTTGACCTATATATATATATATAGTTACTGTGTATCTATAGTCCTTGAACTATCTAATATCCTAGGGACTGTATATTAGGTATGGTATTGTCATGCCTCATACGGAATTCATTCGAGTCTCACTTTAATCGAATTCTCTCGGAGAACTCTTTCTCTCTTAATCCGAATAACTCTAACCTAGGATTTGCTTAAGTAAGAGTACACAGTGTATTCCTCTCATGATACTAAGAGTAGATTATTCTCTATTGACACTCAATTGCTTTCGCAAGATTGGCTACTAATCCTGCTAACCGATTATACTAGATCTGAAACTTTCAAACCTGTAAGTTTGACGTCAAAAAAAGGAGTACCGAAATAAGGCATCCTTAGTGTATCAAGCCTAAGGACTAGACACACAACTGGGACTACAGAATTGTTATTTCACATCATGTATCATTAACCATCCAGCATTCCGTAAGTGGATCAATTAGTGACCTCATTCTCCAATAAGCACATGTACTATACCCTTAGTATCCCCACATAAGTGGCTATAAGACTAATTGTCTCCATCATATGGACAGGTATACGGTACACTGATCTGTTCGGTTATCTCGATGTCTCTCTTGAGTAACCTATAACCAGAATTATTTAAGAGCTATGTTTAAAGGTGAACTAATCTCATTATCATCATCCAATTGTCATTGCACAGATCCAATGACATCACAATATATGTAACAGGGAATATAAAGTGTGAATATGCTAATAATAATAATAATATATAAAAAGATCGCACAGCGTGTCATATATGTTATCACTCATGTGATTAGCTTGTAGAGCACCTATAACCAACAGCTTTTACTATAGCAATATACTCCACCTCTATGGTCAAGTCAATAGTAGTATCTTGCTTAGAAATCTTCCAGCTTACTGCTACTTCATTCAAGGTAATTATATACCCTGATTTTGACTTACTATCATCAATATCATACTAGAAACTTGAGTCCATGTAGCCCTCAACCTTGAGGTTACTTTCTTTATACACTAGTAAAAGATCCTTAGTCTTTCTCAAGCACTTAAATATACACTTTACTACCTTCAGTGTTTCAAATTTGAATCTACTTGATACTTGCTCGTAACACTTAGAGTATGCATCATATCAGGCCTGGTACATAGCATAGTATATATTATAGATTATATCATAGAGGCATAAGATATCCTATCTATGTCTGTCCATTTTCAAGAGTCTTTGGGGACATACTTCTAGAAAGTGATATTCATGTCTCATCGGTATGAGTTATCTCTTGAAATTTTCTATATCAAACCTTTGATAATGGTATCTATGTATCTGGACTTGGACAAGCCAAATATCCTCTTAGATCTATCTCTATATATCTGAATCCCCAAAATATAGAATGCTTTCCCTAAGTCATTCATAGAGAAGTGTCTAGATAGTTAAGCCTTAAATGTGAAGAGCATTCTTACATCATTCTTAATTATTAAGATGTCATCTACATATAGTACGAAGAAGGTGATAGCGCTCTCACTTATCTTCTTGTATACACATGGCTTATCTTCGTTCTTAACGAAGCCATAAGATCTGACCACCTCATCGAATCATATGTTCCAACGTTCGAAAGTTTACTTTAGTTCATAGATTGACCTTAGTAGTCTGCAAACCTTATCTGGACTTTCGTTGGACACTAATCCCTCATGTTGTATCAATGGCCAATAGAATTCGAATGAATTTCAGTATAGCTATAGGCAAGAAGGTTTTATCATAATGAACATCTTGCCTTTGACAATACCCCTTAGTCACTAGTCTTGCCTTATAAGTTTTTACATTTCCATCTACTATGATCTTCTTCTTGAAGATCCATTTATAACCAATGGGTATGATACTCTCAGGTGCATCAACTATATTCTAAACCTTATTGGAGTACATTGAATCCATCTCTGAATTCATAGCCTCTTGCCACTTCTCGGAGTCTATTCTCGTAATAGCCTCCTCGTAGGTCTTAGGATCGACATTCTCAATATCCTCTCACTTGATATGTCCCACATATCTCTCAAGAGAGTGGGAAACTCTATTAGACCTATGCAAAGTTGAAACATGTGTGTTAGGTTCCTAAAGAGACTCGTCCTGTAGAATGATGCTTGAGCTAGGTTCTTGAACCTCGCTCAACTCTATTAACCTCCCATTATTTATATTAAGAATGTGTTCATTCTTAAGGAACACTACCCTCTTGGTAATAAAGACCTTTTGGTCCTCAGGGTGATAAATAATACTCACAAGTCTCTTTGGGGTATCTCATAAATTTGCATCGTTCCATCATTAATTTCAACTTGTTAGAGTTAAGTCTTCTAATATGGGCAAGACAGCCTCAAATTTTAACAACCTTAAAATCATATTTCTTTCCTTTCTATATCTCATATAGTATAGACACTACCAATTTAGTTGGAACTCTATTTAGAAGATAAGCTACGAATTCTATGACGTATCCCCAAAAAGAGACAAGTAGGTCAGGAAACTCATTATGGATCACACCATATCCAATAGTGTGTAGTTCCTCCTTTCTAATGCACCATTGAGCTAAGGTGTATAAAGAGAAATTTATTGGGGTAGGATCTAATGGTCTTTGAGGAACTTGATGAACTTTGTACTCAAGTACTCTCCTCCTCAATCTGATTGAAGAGTCTTGATACTCTTTCTAATCTGACTCTCTACCTTATTCTTATATTATATTAATTTCTCATTGGCTTTGGCTTCTACTTCATCATCAAGTACACATATTTATACCTAGAAAAATTATTATTAAATATAATAAAATATAAATAATCGCATATGGCCTAAGTTAATATAGAAAAACATACATCAATATGTATAAGTAATAACAAATCAATGACTCTCTTTCAAATTTTACCCATTTTCTTAATCCCTGCAAGGCTTTGTACTTGACCATCCCTTAAGAATCTGCCTCCGCCTATTAACCCTTGACTTCCTTTAGTCGTTGAGTCAATCCCTCAATTGCAATCGGAGGCCATCGACCTTCTCCCTCAAGGTTTGGCTTTAAAAAAATTAGTCGTTGATTCAGCCTTTCAAGTCACCTTTATGAGTATGGCCTTTGTGTCAATCATTCAATCTCTGTGGCTTCTCTATCCGCACCCTAAGGGTTGAGACCGTGGCCCAACCGACCTCTCACTCGTGTTGATGAGCCACTACTCACATCTGGTGGTGGACTCAAGCAAGCCAAGAGCAATCCACTGGAACTTCTCTTTTCTGGCATGTATAGCCTCAGGGAGGCATTAGAGAATTTTTTAGTGGAGCAACTCAAATTGATTAACCACCCATTTCTTAAATAAACAAATTAAAATCTTCTTTTCCATTTACAAGAGGTTAGAGCAAGGTAACATAATGAATTATATATATATATATATATATAAACCCGAGTAAAAAAATATTATATCCATTAGGTTCTTATAGCTAGAGACAATTCTTCTCTCACTTAAATCAAGTAAATCGGAGAGATTGAGGCACTGACAAATTTTATTTTTAATATTTTTTTGATCCAAATAACCAGTTAGGTATATGAAACTTTTAGGTTACAGGAATATTTCAATATAATTTTTCTAAACGATTTCAATTGAATGAATAGTTTTCTCATGAAAAATATTTTCTATGAAAAATAAAATTTAAAATAATTGAAAGTGGTGCAATGAAAATAGAGAAAGACGGTAGGATGATTCCCTAGAAAATATTCATATTTTTAGATTTTTTTCAATCGGTATCTTTTATTTTATTTTTAAATAGCACCCCTTATTTAAAAAAATATCCAAATTATCTTTCAAAAAAATTCATATATTATAATATTTTTGGCCTATTATATTGTTCTGATCGCCACAACAAAAAATATTATAAAATATACTTGAAAACACTATAATGAGTCAAATGGAGTCAGAATACGCTAGAAACCATTTGTACAATTTAAATATATATTTATAATATTTTAAAAATAACATCATTCAAATAAAAATAAAAATTGGCTTTATATTATTTTTATCATCATGATAAAAATATTACAGGTCATTCTAGAAGATACTGTAAACTTCTAACCTTAACCAATCAAAAAATATGGTATTGTAATAATATATGAGCATTGAAAATCAGATCAGCAATATCACTTACAATATTTTTTAATAATATTTATAGTATTTTTTGTATATCAATAAAAAATTTAAATGTTATTGAAAAATATCATATACGAGTCAAATAAAAACAATGCAATAATTAAAAAATAATAAAAACAGATTAAGAAAATTTAAGAGATATTTTTAAGTGTTCTTTTTTCAATTATGAGTATTGCTTGAAAAAATGAAAAGAGAAATACCCTTTGAGAAATACCAGTATTTTCTAGGAAAACCCCCCTAGGAGTTATATATAAATATTTATATATTTTTATTTCGATTAAAAATGTTACTTGCTATCAAGCTACAATAAAAGATACATGAAATTGTTATCAAATTATTTGAAAATTATTGTTTATCATCGTGATTGTTATTTTGACGGACTGATATCTTCCTTCGACTCTTTCCGGTGGCACGTTTCGGTAATAATGTTTATTCAAAAAACACAAAGGGAAAAAAAAAACAGAAATTTCTATTTCAGGTAAAATCTTCCTGGTTGTAATATCAGGAAGAAATCTTTCTGATTTCACAATAACATACATCTCATCCAATCCACACCTCAGAAAATAAATAATATAATATTTCTTGTTGAATAATTAACTTCCTGTTTCTTTTTTCTTTTTTTTTCTAAATAGTGATGATATTTTAATATTTTTTCAAAAAAATATTTTTATTAATAACATTAAACGATATATAAGACATTCTAACATAAGATGAATTAACCGTGCAATGATGCATTCCACCACAAACATATCTTAACAAGACTCAAATTAGTATTTATTTACGTTGTTTTTTTGCCATATTCATCTTACACTCGCTCGATGATCGACACGTCCACCGCTGGAAGCATCGAACGGTTAAACCCAGTGCGGTGACCAACCCTAGCTTCCTCCCGACGCCCGGATTCCTTATTAAAAAGCTTCGATCCCTTGTCGGCGTAGCTGACCATTTTCCCTTGGCGATGGAGACGACGACCTCGATCCTCCACGCCGCTACCGAGGTTGAGGAAGAGATCCTTGAGGTGCTAGGGTGCTCGCCACCACCATGGTCTTTCGACACATATAGTTCCGGGATCTGCCAGCAGTATCTTTGACGAGAAGCGGAAACCATTGAAAGAGTGAAAGCAAGTCGTAAATATCTGACTTGTGCATTCGAGTACTCCTTTTCAAAGGAAGGAGCAAGGTATTATTATGCTATCAATTTATTTCTGGCAATATGATACGTTGTTATTTCTTAAAGATCGATGCTTTTGTGCCTCCGAAATCGGAACCACAACGAATTGATAGTTCTGCGTTTAGCTGTTCAACAAGTCTACTGTGGAGTTCATAAGAAAATTTGATGCTGGTGGCCAATTAGCCAGTCACACCCCTGCAGCTCTGATGGCTGTAATCTTTGTGTGAATGGTCAGTAAGCACACCTATAGCAACTTGGTGTTTGCATCATTCGAGGAAACTTACTTATGGTTTCTTTTAAGATGCATTCACCAACATTGCAGCCCAACACTTTCTGAGGGAAATTTGGAGAAATGTCTTTCTTAGTTTAAAGAGTTGAACGAAGTTAAAAGGGTGTTCGATGTTTCGGAAATATAGGATGGTGACTAGAGCTGTCATTTATGCAACATGACTATTCTAGTGACCTTTTGCTTGTTCTTTTGGAAATGATGTCTGTTATCCTTTTTTTTATTTGATGTTTATGCTTGCTTAGGTCCTCTACTGCCCTGAAACATAGATGTTAATTATCCAATGATGGCTTTTATAACTGTGTTAAGACGTTTCCTTAGGATGGTTCTAATATTTGCACTAACACAAGACTCTGGAGTTTGAAGATGATAGTTTGGTTGGAGGGACCAGCAAAAATTTGATACAAGGACCGGTTATATGGGCAGTAAAAGGTTTGGCTGGAGACTAATTAGTCATTCACACTCACAGCCCAACTCTTCTGTGGGAAATTTAAAGAAATGCCTTTCTTAGTTTAAATTATTAAATTAACTTAGAGGGGGGGGCTTAATGCATAGGAAATATATGATGGTGATTGCAGCTATCAATTGTGCAACAAGACTGTTCTAGTGACTTTTTTCTTCTTTTGAGATGTTATCATTTATCTTCATTATCTTGATGTTTGCACTTGCTTAGGTCCTACACTGCATTGCAATTGAAACATGGTAGTCAATTAGCCAATGATTGACTTTCTATAGCATTAAGATGTTACCATAGGGCATTCTCATATTTATAATTGACTTAGACTATGGAGTTTGAAGATGTTAGTTTGGTTGGAGAAACTGGAAGAATTTGATATAAGGATTCGGTATATAGGCTGTAAAAGGTAGGTTGGTGACTAGTTAGGCATGCACACACTTCAAGGGTAATTGCTATATATGTTAATCATCATTTTATTTATTTATTTCTCTGATTTTATCATCAATTTCAACTTCTAATCCTGAATTTTTATAATAAATATTTAAATAGTCACTTAGATAATCTATTCTATTAGGGGGGTCAAAACCACAAGCAACAAAATAAATTGATGGAATATCGAGAAAATAATTTGTCAATTTTGATTTCATTGTCATAAAAGTCATACTTAAATGATGATCATGTCGATATGTTTTTGAAGCACCAATAATATTAGTACAAATAATTAAAAATATATGAGCAGTAGGATGATAAACACCGAATAAAGTATAGATAGCATCAGTAATAAATTTTAAAATTTCTAAAGTTTTTCATAAACATTCCAATGTTGTGAATATAAACTAACTTATCTAACATTATTTGTAATAAAAGTGCATAATAATTTTTTATAATCAAAAGATTCATTAAGCAATTTATAGGTAGAATTCCATCGGGTAGGAATGTTCTTAGAAAATCTTTTGAGTGTTTTGTCGTTTATTACTTGTGGATGATAAAAATACAATTGCTTGCTTAATTGGAGTAAGAAAAGTTTCAAGATCTTCTTGTACATATAAATTTATAACATGGTTAGAACATCTACTATGAAAAAATCACCAAAAGTCAGTTGATACATGTGTAATTCAAGAATAGGAATGGTATTTGTGGATGCAGTGAAAATCAAATGAAAAAAATTAATCAAATAATACTCTACTAAAAATAATTTCTATCATTCTATAGATGTTATCGACAGAATATCGTTCATCAAGAACTCTAAAGGTGATATATTTTTTCGTATGGTCCAATCATTGTCAATCCAATGACAAGTGACCCATGTGGGAGGAGTGCATTTGTCAGTGATTACACCAAATACCGGCATAAATAAAAATATGATCATCAAAAGCTCAAAAAAACTTTTGTAAATTTTTTTAAAAGGATTATACTAACAAGGTAAGAGGTGTTCGAGGAATACGTTGGGCAATGAGATTTAAAACGTTCTAACAGTAATCAATAATACTGATTTCTTTTCACCAAAACCATAAGACATTTTTGACAGAAATAAATTTAGTTTATTGTTTGTATTTTTTAATAAAAAATAAAAAATGTGATTGTGTGTTTAGCTTTTTCATACTGGTCTGTATTGGGTGTTTTCGAGAACATTTATACATGCTTTGTTTTTTTTTTTTCATACTGACATGTATTGGTTTTCTTCCAAAAACATCCTGCTTCTGATTGTAAATTATTCTTTTTATATCATTAGGCTCATTAGACATTCATTTTTCAAAGGTTAGAAATAAAATTATAATTTTTTATAAATTAAATTATTTTAGTTAAAAGTAAAAAAATTGGTGTCTCAAATTAGAACTGGAACGAGAATCTTGGACCAAGGTCAGGTCTATGCATTCACAAACATTTAAATTTATTTAATTGTTATTTATTTTGGGAAGAGAATAAGTAAAATTCTTATTAGTAGGTTGTCACACGAGTAAATTCTTTCTTATCACTAAAGTCATTCTTTGGTATTTTGATAGGTAAAACTTGTGGATAGTTGGTGTGCTGCTGGTAACACCAGTCAGTTTCATTTTCCACTGAAATGGTACAAGTATGTGATAAATAATATGGCAAAAGAATAGTTGTGGTTGTTGATGAAATATGCTGACGGGCTCGGTATCTGGAAACCTAAATTTTAGTGTTAAGCTGCAGAATATAAAATGCCATGACAAATGCTTGATGCAGGTACAATGATACATTCCCCATATTATGCCATGACAAATGACTGATTTATCTCTTGAGAAGTAACTTCAGTGTGGCCACGCAGACTTTTACCTCGTGGTGACATGGTCTTGATGATATTTGGCTTTCGAGCATCGGACATTATATAACACAAGGAAAGATGGATCATTGGAACAGAAAGGACTTCTTGAAGGCACAATTAATCTTTTTTTGTTTTGTTTTGGATTATCGAGGATGACGATTGTAACGTATTTGAATAAATAGCAAGAATACATCTTCACTTTTGTGCACCATCCAATTTTTATTGGTTGTTGAGGAAAATTATTTTTTTCATACTCTTTTTCTTTTTAGGTTTATTTTGTTAGGGACGGCATTTCTGATGCACACTAAATTTTGCCCACTCAGTATGAGCCTGACATTTCAAAACGAAAAAGGAAAGAAAAAAAAAGAAAAAGAAAACTTGTACTCTGACTGATCAATATCAAAAATTTTAATAACTTATAATTAAAAATTAAATATTTTTAATTTTATCATATTTATAAATAAGATAAAGATGCCTATGTAACGAAGCTTATAACAGCTTAAACTTCAGTCATTAGAATTCAAAGGCAAAGCAAAAAAGATATCAGATTGACCTTCGGGTGTAGTTCTGATGTGTCTCGTGCATCAAAAGTTACCCGCTCTTCATGAGCCTAACATCTTTGCATCATCATAAGATATTAAACTCGCGATTAAAATAAAAAAAAAGCGAGAAAAATCATGCATTCCGATTTTCAATTCTGATCGATATCAAAATTTTTAATATTTTTATTTAAAAATTGAACATTTCCGTTTTCATCTTTGTAGGAATCATCATATTCATATATATATATATATATATATATATATATATATATATATATATATGTATATTTAAAGATGCTTATAGAAAGAAGCTTGTGACGGTTTAAAACTTCAGTCAAAAGCACAGCAAAATAGGTACCAGTTTGACCTACAGACTTAGGCCTGATTACACCATGGGATTTATATACCTTATTAACCGATCAGTATAACGTTTAGCTTTCTTGAAAGTGACACGAGGTTAGTAAATCTCCATGATGAATTTCTCTAACGTTTTAAGATTTTTTTAAAATAATTTAAAGAATATTTATCTCGATTCAGTTTCAAATGACCGATAGAAGATACAGAACTGATGTTTTAAAACCCATCTCGATACGATACGATACGACGCAAGTGTAAAAGGCACACAGACAGGTCGATCCGAGATATTTTGGGGCTCTCAAATCTTTTTTATGGTGCAGTAAGTAATCCATTAAAACTTTGAAGACAAATCTAGATTGCATGCATACCACCAACCCTATTGCTAATAATAATACTCAGCTCCAGACGCATACCACAGGTACTAGCATGCATGCAACACAAATTGGAACACAATCGCTTCTTTTTTTTTTTTGTCATGGCTCGAGACATTCGTTAAACAAAAGTAATCAAATTATTATTAGATTTACAGTAAAATAAATTGAAAGATAACCCTCCAAACCAAGAAGAAGAAAAAAAGAACTTTAGAATCATACTCTTTCCCCTCAACAATTAAATCTTGCCTCCATCTATAGATTCGTACAATATCTATACCATCATAAGACCATAAAATCCTACGGTCCAATTTTAACAACACTGACATGCTTCACAAATTTCATTTCAAATGTATACATTCAAAATATTTCTGCTTAGCCTTGCAATCCAAATTGAAGTAACCATCCCCAAAACCTTAAAAGAATAGAAGACTATAGTACAAAGCAAAAGATTTAAGACTGTTCTCACATTGATAGTAGAGTTTCACAAGGTTTACAAAATCCCCAAAACTGCATGGCAAAATTTTCCATTCGTCAGACAACATAATATTATCAAAAAGAAACTCTCTAAAATCACAAAATCCTGCAAGCTCACTTCAGTTTAAACACCATCCTGACGATCTAATCCTCTTCATTCTCCCTTTCATCTTTCACAAGCGTAATCATATCATCTATCCGCAGAATCGTTATAGCTGCTTCCGTTGCAAACTGCAGTTAAAACAAGTCAACATCAATTAACATCTTAACCCTAAAATATTAGGTGAATGTAAGACATTTATCTTGCAAGTCCTCAACATTCAGACATATAAAAAGGACAATCACTGCATTTATCTCAATCCACATCAAAAATATGGATTCAACTGGAAAATTGTCAATAAGTATAACCATAGCAACCCCATAACCGTTGCATCGACAAGTCAAATATGTTGCTTACCTGTATAATCTTCACCTTGCTCATTGTAGGCTCAATAACTCCAGCTTCAAGATTGTTACGAACTATACCTTTTGAGAGGTCCAACCCCATACTGCAATATAACAAATAACATATAAGATTATGTGCCAACAGTCTGCATACCATATTACGGCATTCGTAAGCAAAGCAGTTTCTTTCAGGCATCTTAACATCAATAAAGAATTTCATGTATGAATACAAGCAAAACATGCAATAAGAATCTTTCCAAATGCTAAGTAATATGTTTCTAACTGTGCTATGCACAGACACACAGGTCACTGAAAAAGTTGGTGACTGATGGTCAGGTAAATCATCATTTGAGGTGCCAACATAACTCAAGTAGTAACGACAGAAATTTGAGGCACCACGGGACAAGTTGGCAGAAGCACAGGATTAAGTTTTTAATAAACATACAAAATTTTCTCCTTGTTATGGATGGAAAAGTACCTAGGCAATGTTTTTCAGTTCACAACACAATTGTGCAGTTTCCATTGTCTAAAAAAAGATTCAGTTACTCTGGAGATACATTTAATTGTTACAAACAGATGAATGCTCCAACAATTTTCCCCGAGACCAAGCGAATTTTAAAGCAGACAGAAAAGACTAGCTGAAGACATCATGATTTACTGATTGACAAACCTAGAAAAGCCAACAAAGAGCAAGCAACATGTGTTTAAACTATAATGATAATTTCAGTGACCGGACAGAAAAGACTAGCTGAAGACATCATGATTTACTGATTGACAAACCTAGAAAAGCCAACAAAGAGCAAGCAACATGTGTTTAAACTATAATGATAATTTCAGTGACCGCAAATATGAACCTTGAAAGGTGCTGCTTGTCTGCCTTGGTTTGGGCAGTGTGGTGATAAGCCCGAAGTTTTGCAACTAACTCGGTGGCATCCTTTGCCGCATTCACAGAAAGTACCTGTTATACAAATTTTGTAAATCAAAAATTTTTTTATGCAACCGAATGAGAAATGTTACAACTTAATGTTATTTACAACCTTAGGTATGACAAGAAAAGATTCTGCAAATTCTGCAATTGCCAGCTGTTCCCTAGATCCCAAAGTTGTAGCAAGATACTCCAAGTACACAGACAATGCAGCCTCGACAGCACCACCACCAGCAACAACCTATATCACCAATTTAAGCAAAGACCAAACATTAAAACAGTTCTGAAACATATAAGAAAATTTAATATTACATAGACTTTCAGGTTGTTACAAAGAATTTCAACTAAGCTCATGAAATATATCTTAGCACTTGCAAAACACAAATAAGATGGATTTATTCTCCGATCTATTATATTCTAAAGCAAGTACATTTGTAGGAAGAATCGAATAGGAGTTTGCAAAAAGCAATGGTACAGCCAATTGGTAATCACCAGTAGCAAAGTCTCATTTAGGCAGCAGAAAGAAAACCATATATCTCACGTAGCAAGAAACATTATTTTTTCACACTGACAGGTATAACACACGTGGAGGCACCAAAAGGAGGCCTTGGGTTGAACTTCATGATATCAGACCATGTAGTAAAAACAATAATATGTAATACAGCAGGAAACATGACTGCTTTATGACCATAATCTCCCAGAAAAACATGACAAAAGAATTCTAACTTCATAGGCAAATTTCATATGTGTCCAGCAAGATACCTTAATTCCACATTAACCCCTTTGAAAAGGAGAATATCACACATGTCATCTAAATGAAAAAATGTCACAAGAATTATGTTTCTAAAAGCAATTGTTTTGATGACACCATGTAATGGAATCTGGACATGAAACATCTGCAATTCAAATACAAAAATAATGCTCAATTAAGCTTAAATAAGATATGATGAAGACAATTATAAAAAAGTAAACATGTGGTAAGTGCAAATTAGAAATTTGGGATGCTGATTGCCTTTTCAAGATTGCATTCGCAACACATACAGCTGCAAAAATTGCAATTCAGAATGCTGATTGCAGATATACTTCTCAAGATTCTCAATGTCATAGATATCCCTCCAAAAGGCAAAATCATAGAGATTGCCTTTTCAAGGGTATATATAAACATTTTGAGATGGCAGAGATAACCACACAGTTGTTCCAGCTTTGAAAAAGAATACCAAGATACAAAACAAACAAAATAAAAAATGAAAGGATCTTGCTACAAAATACGGCCAAATGTCTCTCAATCTTAAAATGGTTTCCCTTTTTTCTTCTTCTTGAAAATAGGGACTAAACAAGAAAAAGCCAAGATCAGTTGACTTTGGGATCTCAAGTAGCCAACCATACAAAAGTCATCTACAAGATTTGAATGTTAGGGGTTACCATATTCGACTCAAGGGTCCTCTTCACAATGCACAATGCATCATGTAAAGCCCGATCCATCTCATCAAGCATATAGTCGTTAGCACCTCTAAGAATCAATGACACCTGATGGAGAAAACATTACGTGTTAATGCACAGAAACCAGTAAGTACTAGGATTACAGGGAACAGGCTTGAAGTTTTAAAAATTGGCAAGAAGAAACCACTGACCGCACTAGAATTCTTTGTGCCCTTGATCAAAATTACATCATCATCAGCAATGCGCTCCTCTATAACTTCATCAGCATGACCGAGAAGTGATGAACCAAATGTTTCTTCTCCCTCCATGTCTGCAAATGTGGTAACCTTCAAGGAACCAAAATCAAGACTAGTTAACACAACCTTGTGTTTTCTACAAATCCAAGTGATAGATGAACATGTGATGATTTTGTACAATACATAAAGCATGCAGGGCCATATGCATGCCTAAGTGAGATCCCAGAAATATTACTAAGCATACTCTTGTTCAAGAATAGACATAAAACACAGACATATTAGCTCAGCTAGAAATTGCCTCAAACAAGTTCCACTAAGAGTCGGTTATGCTCTGTCATTCACATGGTAAGGCACATCAAGCTATACCTCTTCGAGGACATCAACAAACATCATTGTAAGAATACCAAAGTGGAGTGGCTTGAGGATCCATAATATCTAGCAGAATGTTGTACAAACCAAGGATGCAATACCGGGTAGTACCGCCAGGTAGCGATTGTTTCCGCACGTTACCATCCGAAATCGATTGGTAATGATCGATTTCGACCGTCGTCGGCCGTTGTCGAGCAAGTGTTTTTGCATGTGCTTGTCCCGCTCTAATACTATCTGTCACGAACTTATCTGGTGTTGCCTAAGTCGTTTGGCACCCTTGCGTGTCCGTCCGCAAAGGGTTAGTCTCCCCAAAACCTCCTAGGGTCCCTTAGGACCTACAAAAGAGAAAACGGATTAGAGGAAACATTTCTCACGAGATCCACAAGCAACCACTTTAGCAAACACTTTATATAACCAATACAAATTACAACCATGAACTTTATAAGCTCTAAATGGTTGCACATAAAGGATCAAGGTCCATTACAGACCGATGTCCCCACATGTGTCCACATGACACGACTCTCATTTACAAGCCGAAACCGGCCATGAAAGCTAACCAAACTAGGGCTGTCAAGCCTACTGTAAGCCTGCTACTTGCTGTACAAAGCATATACAAAAACCGATATACACGAACAATCATGAGCATTACATCGAACACCTTGTTTATATTTTTGTCCGTGACATTCTCCCCTACTTATTCCTTCGATGTCCTCGCCGAAGCCGCTGCAGACGCTGCATCTCCTCGCCTTTTGCTGAATCTTTAATCTTCTGCTCTAACTGCAACACCCCTCTTGACTCCCAGCTGCCCTACGCCGTTGTTGTTGAGTAGTCGAACTTTGATCCGCCATGCTACTTCAACTCACCAATGACTGACTCTGGTGTAGGGTCGACTGAGTTGTGTTGATCCTCTTTGATTCTTGCGGATCCTTTTGATAAAGGAAAAGACCTTCCTTGTTTTGCGTCAATATCTCAAACGTCTCATGCCACTTGAACTGGATGGATGCTTGTACGAGCTTTAACGAGCATCATCTCGCCGACCTTGAAGTTTTTTAGATCCTTCCTTCACAAAAATGGCCCATCGATTCTTCTTCAACTTAATTGTCGCTTCCAAGTAGGTTTGCATCACTTCCATTTTCGATTGACATTTCTGTTAGGGAAATGCAGCGGACAATCTACTCTCAATAGCATCAATCACCAATGGTGAGGATTTGACAATTATCGTCTTCCATTATGTTTCTTCGAAGAGTTTTTGAACTTGTACAAAGCTCCTCAGCAAGATAAAAAAGAGAACCGGGGTACTCGATTTCGCCCATTCTCTTAGGAGTTGAGAAGGCAAAGTTACTTGACTTCACTCGCCTCCTCAAGGTTGTACTTCATGCATCAAGCTGGTTACTAGTCTTTGCCCGCTCTTTGCTCACACTTCCGAAGCACCCAAAGTGTTTGCACTTCTTGCGTTGAGTTAGCTACTATGATTCACCTTCTCTCTGCCATCAAACTTCCGGAGTGTAAGAAGTTTTGCCCAAAAAAAGCAAACTTTCACCCCAACTTGGAGCAAGTCTTTGATAGTAATGGCCGCCTTTAGGATTGTATCATCTTCTCCATCATCTTTACCGCCTACTCCTCTGAGTGGAAAAGGTACAACACCACGTACTGCTTACTTCGTTCCTTAGTCGAGCATTCCTGCATCAACCTGAAATCCCTCATTTTCGGCTATCTTGATGAGAAGCCCGTTGACACTAATCTTATGAAGTTCTTTGGCCTCTGCCCTTCTGTCTTGTCCTGGTACTTGGAGTTTGACTTTGCATTCTCCACCTCCTCGGCCCCTTTCACGACTAACGCTCTCCATCCATGAGAGCAAGGGACTAATGACTCCACGGAAGTCTCACCTCTACGGTACCATGGTGTTGCTAAGCCCATGGCCCTACTATTCGTTGCCTTGCATCTGTGTCCCTTTCTTCCCGACCAGTAGATCCACCTCTACGGTACTGTGGCACTCCTCCGAGTCCACCTCCTTTCTAACTAACGCTTTGCTTTTGGGCAGCTGAGCCTCTCTAGACTCGTCACTTTCGACCACCGCCTAACACCCCGCTCTCGAGCAATTTCTAGTCGATGGAAAGATAAACAGAACTCATGCATGGCTTCCTTCATCTTGCAGGCTCACGCCGATTCTGCTCTCCTTAGCTTCCTTGGTAACAACTTCGCTTACTCGGTCTTGTCCTCGACTTGCGGGCCCCTTAAGCGAATGTGAGCACGAAAGTCCAACTCTCCAGCTGCTTTGATCATACCTCTGATGATCAAGTCCCCATGGGACTCGTTGGTACTTGCACTCAGAATTCTCCCTTAGTGGTACACAACCCCCATATGCTGATAACCAAGGCTTTCATCCAATACAAGATTCGATGCGCACACACGGAAGACCCACCGATGCGGTACCATGGGATTCACTCCTTGAATCCATAGCCCTTCTTGTCGTTGTGTTGTTCACCGAAGTGGAACTCCCAGTAGCTCCTGATCATACCTTCGCATGATCATATCCCTCACGGGACATCTCCCGCGTGTGTTGTATTGCCTCGAACTGTTCATTCTGTTCTCCTTTGGTAATTCACCTTCGCCCACCCATTCTCGAGTCACTCCTGGACGAAGGATCGCTCTAGGACAGTCTGTCGCCTAGTAGCTCTCGAAGTCCCCAGACTTCACTAAAATTGGTGCACGATTATCTGGATCCTGGGCCTCTATCCCCCACCAGCATAATCTCTGCTGCGCATGACTTTCTTCATAACAACTTAAATGGCAGCACTATGGCATATTCTTTAAGAGTATCCGCCTCTATATCCTCTTGCCCCGTGCTAAGGCCTTTTGATCCCAACTTCGCCTCTGCAAGTTGAGTCGCCTTAGTCCCTCTATCAAATGCTTCTCTGAGATAAGGTGTATGTGTCTCGAAGCTCCTTTCATCTTTGACACCATGCAAAATGAATCCGCTCCATCAGAATGAAGAACCCATAGAACGACATAATCTCACTCATACCTCTACAAGAGTTCATGTCCTTGACCTTTGTCCAAGGAAAGCTTCGTGCCGCCGCTCCATGTTCCCTCTTGTACGTCGACTCCCTTCATGCGGCTTAGATGCTTCACCAAGTTCCACCCAAGTTCATGTCCTTGAGTTGATAGTGGCCCTCACACCCACCATTTCACGGGTCAACCCTCCGTTGAGTTCGATTTCCACATCGACTCTAAATGTGCCTTTGTATGATGTTTTCATGGTCGCTCCCCCACTTGATCTCGCAATGTATCCACCAATGCATGACTTCATTAGAGATCATGCAACGACTCCTCGCTGCTCACTCGATCTGTTGAGCTTTGTAGAGATATTGTCTTGAGGTACTCTTCCTCAACATGTGTGGTCTGCTGCACATGATTCTCCCTCTGGAAAACCATGACCTATCCCTCTTGGATATCTGTCATGTTGGAGCAACTTTCCTCTTTGTATTCTTTCTTCCGGAAGTTTCAGAGACCAGCATCCCCTTGGATTACTCCGTCTTACTGAACAATCTGTGCATTGTTCTGCCCCCGCAAATACACTTGCTAGATTGTGACTCTTGGCCAATATAGCCCCCGCTACACCCTTCAAGACCTAACAATATGTTGAACTTGTGCTCACTTCAATCTCATACAAACACATCCATTCCATGCCGAAGAGAAAGTTTCAGTGCTTCATGGCGCCGAGTTCCGGTCGCTCTAGGATGACCACGAACACTCCATTGTCCGCATACAAGCCCTTACATGAGTAATGAATTCTTCGAGTTAGCAATTCCCCTCACCTCTGTGAGCTTTGCACAACTCTTTCGGTCATTGGGCAACACATCCCACTTTGCACTGTCTCATCTTTTACTAAGCACCCCGCTAGCCTTGAGCACCGTCAAGTTTGGTTGCCAACGTCGAGCCGTAGCTCGAACTCAACTATTCCAACCTTTATGCGCTACACATTTTTTCTAGTTTGCTTGTCCTCGTGGTGCCTCTCGCACAAAGAGTTGGTCATTCCTCTGAATACCAATTAAGGATGTTCGATCCTCTGAACGACTCCTTTCCCTACATCTCCATGTTCGTTTCTCCCAAACGATCGCGCGTGCTGGCTGCCCTCCACGCAGCCCAGCTAGGTCCCCCACGTTTGCATGGCAAGTGTTTTTGTATGAGCTTGTCCCGCTCTGATACCATCTATCACGAACTTAGCTGGTTTTGCCTAAGTTGTTTGGCACCCTTGCATGTTCGTCCGCAAAAGGGTCAGCCTCCCCGAAACCTCCTAGGGTCCCTTACGACCTACAAAAGAGAAAACGAGTTAGAGGAAACATTTTTCACGGGATCCACAAGCAACCACTTTAGCAAGCACTTTATATAGTCAATACAAATTATAACCCTGGACTTTACAAGCTTTGAACGGTTACACACAAAGGATCAAGGTCTATTACAGACCGATGTCCTAACAAGTGTCCACATGACACGAATCTTATTTACAAGCCGAAACCATCCATAATAGCTAACCAAACTAGGGCTACCATGCTTACTGCAAGCCCACTACTTGTTGTACAAAGCATATACAAAAACCGATAGACACGGACAATCATGAGCATTATATCAAATACTTTATTTATATTTTTGTTCATGACAATGTGGCGAGAAGAAACGTCTCCCTGCATGGGGAGAAGGAACAAGACGACGTCGCCCCTTTTTTATTTTTTAACTTATTTTATATTATATTATATTATATTATATATATACCAAGTGGTATGTTTTATGCATATCGCTCGGAACTGGGTACCATATCGTACCAAGCTCAGGTACGGACCGGTATGGCAATCCTTGGTACAAACAAATATGACAAAGCAAGGAATACTAAAGCAATTAACTCATGACAGCTAGATTAGTTGTTTAATCATCCATGAACAAAATAAAATCTTACCTTGCATTTTTCTCATTCACCATTTCTAAGATGAATAAAATTACTGAAAACACTTCAAAATTCAATTACAGTAAAGTGCAACAAATTTTCAAAAAGTATTTGCTCAATCACTCTTGTAAACAAAACATTTAGAAGCCACTTAAATCTGGGTTGTAAGAATTAATTGAACCAGCACTACTGAAACAATATTGGTAGTAAGATGTTTGGTGTTTGAAATGCTGGTGCTCAAAGTTCTGGTGAATAATGTTCTCTTGTCTATTCTCCGAGATATCAAATATTAAATAATTGAAACAACAACCAGAAAATTTTTGAATAGATATCATGATAAAACCAGTTCACAGTCTTCATTGATGTATCTCAAATGTGTGCCAAACAGGCTATGGGTCTCAAATGTGGTACATTCTCGTATAAATTCTTAAACATGACAGTTTTGGGCATGCAACGCACAGAAATTTAGATATTAAAAAAAATGCACAGCACAGACAGGAAATGTTAGGGTTTGGCATGCACACGTGACATGTCACACCATCCACTTAATAATCTTTGATGGTATATGGCACCCTGGTAACATGTCATTAAGAACATATTTAAGAAGAATAACAAAAATCGCTACCTTTTTCATGGAAAAAAGATATGAACATAAAAATTGATTTGGATTTTGGGGATTAGATTGCCAGTAATAATAGATAACAACTATATGTAAGGAATAAACCAGGTAGACACAACAATTACAATCTAAAAACAGAAATAGATATGAAATCTAATGATGTAAAAAGTGAACAGCAAGTGCCCAGACCATTTGGAAGTGTAGAAGCAAGAAGGAACTAGTAAGGTAACGAATTTTATTATTAGGAACTGATATTAAAACAACAAAAAATTAATCATCATTTAGATAAACATGGGTTTGAAAATAACAAGAAGTTGCATATGCATTACAGAACTTTAAGATAAAAATATATAAATAAGCATAAATATTAAACATGCCCAAGAAGACCACAGCTGCAACAATCCAGGTCATACCACAGTTGCCCCAGTTGCTTTTGCAACATGACGTAAGTCCTCTTTGCGAACACGCCTCACAGCAATAGCTCCAGACTCAACAAAGTACTGAAATAGCATTAAAGCAAAATGGCTCAGAATTTAAACTGGAAATCCAGAGAGAACTAATGTCTCTGCATATGAATTTTCTTAAACAAACTGTCAAAAGCTTCGAAATATAAAGAATACTATCATATATATGCAAGGAGGAAAGTGAATCACAGTTCAAGCACATCAAAAATCAGAATCCGGAGAGATGACATTGACTTGATTAAGCAGATCCATGGATACCAATTGTGAGTACTGGAAAGACAACCAAGAACTTCAGCAAATAAGCAGAAAAAATTTGTTAAATAGATTAATTACCCAGGCATGAGACAACCAAAGGCAGTTTTACTAAAAATGGGAAAATGGCCAAAAATATTAGCTATAAGAAACTATGAATTCTTAATGATAACTCATTAAAGCTGGTGAAGAATATAAGCACATCAAAATAAAGCTACCTATATCAATTGCTAGCATTGATCCACCAACATAGGCATTATTGATCTATTTTGAAACATTAGTCCAGTAATGATATCACGAGACTTAACTACATTAAATGGAGTTTTACCAACACCACCACAAACATCTCTAATGTTTATGCATAATTTACACAAAACGAAGATATGGCTAATCCTAAAGAAAAATTGTAAGCATAAATGGTGAAGGCAATGCAAAACAAACAAAAGATTAAACTTAACTAAGCATGAAAAATGTGAGTTAAGAAGACATGCCTTTAGCGACATATCATCGATTCCCTTGGTTGTTAGTACAACATTAGCTCCAGCTTTTAAAAGCTTCTGGATGCGCTCCTTAGTTATGTCAGCTTCCCTGGAAAAAGTTCAAGATGAAACTTACGATGACCTCAGAAAAAGAGCAAAGTAGTGCACATACAGGATCCCCACTGTGGTGCCTACTGAATTATCTAAGCTGTTGTCCAAAATATTATGCATACTAGTAATGTGAAACAAGGTTTGACTTACCGGTCCGTACCGGTTTACCGAGATTATCTGTCTCCTTGCGCGGGAGAAAAAGCAGGCGAGGGCGGCAATGACGCACCGGCAACCCGAGGGCGGCGATGACGCACGGGCGACCCGAGGGCGAGGACGACGCTAGGTATTTCTTTCTTCCCTTTTCTCCTCTTCTTCTTTTTTCTTCTTTTTTCTTCTTTTCCTCTTCTTCTTCTTCTTCCTTTTTTCTCCCTCAATCAACCTGATTTCTCCCTCAATCGGCCGTCGACAGCCGATTTTTGGCAGTACCGCCCAGTAACAGGCGGTCCGCGTACCGGTAACCTAGTGGACCAGTATGTACCACCCATACCGAGCGATATAGATCGAAATTGCAAACTTTGATGTGAAGGATACAATTACTTGGAAAAACAAAATACTTAGCAGAAAACTTAAGCAAAAACAAGAGTATTGTCAGTAGAGGCTTCAAGTACTGGAAAAGAAATGGAAAATGATTTACTTAGCAGAATAACCTAAGTTTCCGTAATTACCCCATATATTGCAATTGAAAATTGATGCAACTCATGTATGACGTTACATTCAGGCCAAGCAAAAGCCAGAATGAAAATAAAATTTGTCTAGAAGTTTAAGATTCGCATAGATCTACTTAGTAAAATCTCCTTTATATAAGTTTCTCTTGATTAACAAGTTGAACTTACTAAACGTGTTAAATAAAATTCCACTAAAGAATTACCTTTCATGAATTTTTTCAAGTTCTCCTGGGTCTGTGACCAAGACTTGAACACCCATCTGCATTTTTGTCTTTTGAAGGTTAAAATCAAGACAAGCAATTCTTGCAGGAGCAACCCTGATAGGCATCCCTTGAGCTGCACGACCCGTATTTAAAGCATACCCATTCAGCAAGTAGCTATCTTTGGCACTTTTTCCATGAGCTTTCAAAATGCTTATGCTCTACAAATAAAACAGACAAAAGAATAGAATATATGAGTAAAAAGAAAATTATGAACTGAAGGAAACAAGCCAACATAGCAATAGATCACAAACTTTGTGTAAGTCTAGAATCTCAATAAAATGCAGCTACTTTTTCAAAATAAATCACTCGGGATAATATCAAAGAACAATTCAAGTTTAGTGAAACTTAAATCTCCTTCGAATTCATCCATGCATCCAAAAAATTTTTAATAAGAACTAACTGTATCAGAGAGATCCAATAATGTACTCTTGAATTTATCAGTTAATCCTAGTCCAAATGGACAATGAGAATAAATTTGGAAATCACTTGTGCAACAAGGAAGGATCCAACGAGACACTAACCTTTATTGGGTATTTAACTTCTCCTCTTGCATTTGTAGTCTTCACTGCTTGAACTGCATCCACAACCTAAATAACAAAGTCAAACTCATATATCAAACACGCTTCTGCATGAGAAACAATGACTCAAACCAAGTCCCATGTGCAAACTGTAAAGGGATAAGACTAAGCTTTCTATATATTATCGGCTAATTTCAAATCACCTGGTATCAGTGGCTGATGCAAAGAATTCAAATTTCGGTCTAAACTATAAAGTGTTGACAGCCAGATTGGTATGATACCAACACAAGCAACGAAGAAGGAGACAGATCAAAAGGAGAGAAGAGATGCAGTAGGTCGAAAAGGAGGAAGAAGAGATAAAGGATGAAGGGAAGGTAAAGGAGGAGTACCAACAAGAGGAGGCAGCAAACATGTCACAGACAAAGCTATAAACAGGGTGTTCAATGTAATGCTCGTGTATATCTATATCTTTCGGTTTCGTTTATGCATTATACAACATGTGGAGGGCTTGCAATAGGCTTGTAAATGCAGATTGTGTCATGTGGGCACTTGTGGGGTCTTTGGTCTATGGCCGATCATCTTAGACCCTTTGCCGTGCGACCTTTTAGAACTTGCAAAGTCCATTTTTGTAATTTGCATTGCTTATCAAGTGTTTGCTGAAATGGTTACTTGTGGATCCCGAGTTACACGCTTTCTCTATCCGTCTTCCATTTTACAAGTCCTTAAGGGACCACATGAGGTTTTGGGAGGATTGACCCGTTGTGGATGAACATGCAAGGATGCCTCACGACTTAGGCAAAACCAACTAAGTCCGTGAAAGATGGTATCAAAGTGGGACAAGCACACGTAGAAACACTTGGCACGCAAATGTGGGAGACCTAGCGAGGCTACGTTGAGGGCAGCCAGCACCCGTAATCGTTCAGGGGAAACAGGCATTGAGATGTAGGAAAAGGGATCGCTCAGAGGAGCGAGCAACCGAGATTGGCATTCAAAGGAATGGCTAACCCTTTGCGCGAGAGACACCACGAGGACAAGCGAGCTGAGAAGAATGTATAGCGCACAAAGGTTGGATAGGAGATTGACATTTAGATGAATGGTCAACCCTTTACGCGAGAGGCAACAGGAGAACAAATGAGCTAAGAAAAATGCATAGCACACAAAGGTTGGGATAGCTAAGTTCGAGCTACAGCTCGACATTGACAACCAAACTTGACGGTGCTCAAGGCAAGCGGGGTGCTTGGCAAAGGATGAGATCGTGCAAGATGGGATAGGTTGCTCAATGACCGAAAGAGTTATAGGGGTAGAACAATGCACAGTTTGTTTAGTAAGGCGGAGTAGTCCAAGGGGATGGTGGTCTCCAAACCGTCCAGAGAGAAGGATGCGAAGAGGAAAGTTGCTCCAACGAGACAGATAACCAGGAGGGATAAGTCCCGAGTCTCTAGAGAGAGAATCATGTGCAACAGACCGCATATGTTGAGTATCTCAAGACAATAACTTCACAAATCTCAATGGACCGAGCAGGCGACGAGGAGTCATCGCATGATCTTGCATGAGGTGATGATTGGTGGATGCATTGCAATATCAAGTGGGGAAGCGACCCAAGGCAATACCAAACAAAGGCACACTTGGTGCCGATGTGGAAATCAGACTCAACGGAGAGCTAATCCATGGAATGGTGAACACAAGGGCCACCATCAACTCAATGCAAATCAAGAGGCGGAACAACTTGGGTGGAGCTTGGTGAAATGCTCAAGTCGTATGAAGGGAGTCAACATACAAGGTTGAACAAGAAGCGGATGCACGAAGCTTTCCTTAGACCAAGGTCAAGGACATTAATTCCTGAGCAGAAAGAGCAGGATCATGTCGTTCCGTGGGTCCCTCATTCTGATGGAGCGAACTCACCCTGCATGGTGTCAAAGATGAAGGAAGCTTCGAGACACATGCACTTTATCTTGAAGAAGCATTTGACGAAGGAACTAAGGCGACTCAACTTACAGAGGCGAAGTTGGGGTCAGAAGGCCTTAGCACGGGACAAGAGGACGTGGAAGCGAGTACTCTTGAAAAATATGCCGCAGTGCTACAATTCGAGTTATTGCGAAGGAAGCAGTGCCTAATGGAGAATATGCTGGGCGAGCCTAGGATCTAGATAATGGTACACCAATTTCAGCAAAGCTAGTGGACTTCAAGAGCTGCTCAACGACGGACTATCCTAAAGTTGTGCTTCGTCCGAGTGTGACCCGAGAGTGGGTGGACGAAGGTCGATTGCCACAGGAGCGAACACAATCGGAGATAGCGAAGGCCCTCCAATGTGCTGGCAAAGACCATACACATGAAGATATTGTAGTTCGAGTTCATCTCATAAAAATCTGAACACAAGGAGATGTCACCAAGAGGCGACATGGTACAGCAGATCGTGGTGGAACAGTTCGAGGCAATACGAAGTCCGGGAGAGGTACCACAAGGGACTAGATCATACGAGGTATGATTGGGAGCTCCATTTTGGTGAATAACATAACAACAAGAAAGGCTATAGATTTAAGGAATGAATGCTATGGTACCATAGAGGTGGGTCTTCTATGTGTGCATCAAATTTTGCATCAGATGAAAGTCTTGGTCGTCAGCATATAAGGACTGTGTACCACTGAGGGGAAATCTTGAGTGCAAGTACCGGTGAGTCTCATGGGAGTGCTTGATCATACAGAGGTCTGATTGGAGCGACTGAAGAATTAGACTACTCCAAAGCTCATATTCGCTTAAGGGAGCCCGGCAAGCCAGAGGACAAAGCCGAGTAAACGAACATTACTATCAAGGAAGCAAAGGAGAACAAAATTAGCGTAAAACCTGCAACATGATAGTGTAGGCCATGCATGAGAGTTGCAATCTATCTTTCTATCGACCTAAGGGAATAGCTCGGAGAACATAGAGGTGCTGAAGCAGGTGGTCGAAAAGGGTGAGGAAGCGACAACAAATTCAAAGCATCTTAACTACCTAAAACCAAGCATTAGTTAGAATAAAGGTGGACTCATCAAAGTGTCACAGTGCCGCAGAGGCGGATCTACCGATTGCAAAGAAAGGGACGCAAATGTAAGGCGATGGATAGTAGGGCCATAGGCATGGCAGCGCCATGGTAACACAGAGACGAGACTTCCATTGAGTCGTTGATCCCTTGCTCTCGTTGAGGGAGAGCGCTTGGTCATGAAAGGGGATGAGGAGGTGGAGAATGCAAAGGCAAATTCCAAGTACTGAGACAAGACTAAAGGGCAAAGGTCATGGAACTTTGTGAGACTGGTGTCAACAAGCTTCTCCTCAAAATAACCAAAAATAGAGGAGTTCAGGTTGATGCAGGAGTGCTCAACCAAGAAACAAAGTAGGCAATATGTAGTGTTGTACCTTTTCTGCAAAGAGTAGGCAACAAAGATGAAAGAGAAGTCGGTACAATCTCAGAGGTGATCAAAACTATTAGAGACTTGCTCCAAGTCTAGGCAAAATTTTGCTCTTTTTCGAGCAAAAATTCTTGCATTCCAAAAGTTTAATAACAATGAGAAGGCGAATCACAGTAGCTAACTCAACACAAGGAGTGCAAACACTTCGAGTACTTCGAAAGTGTGAGCAAAAAAGCAAGCGAAGGCTAGTGTTTAAAAAGGCGCTCGGGTGCTCGCCTAGGTGCTCGGGTAAGGTGAGGCGAGGCCCGAGAGCCTCGTTTAATGGTCAAGCAATGCGCTTCAGAGAGGCACCTAGGCCAAGCGCTTCAAGCGAGCACCTGGTTTAAACAAGGTCGATCGCATTTGCGTTAGTTCGTTTGATTGAACCAACTAATACATGCATATCAGCCTCCCCCTCCTCGAGACTTCCCCTAACCCTACTTGCGATTATGCCACTGACAGTTCCACTGCCTCTCTCTACTATCGTTGCCACTATCGTTGTCATTGTCGCTACTCTCTGTTGTCGTTGTTGTTACTGCTACCGCTATCGCTGCTCTCCGTTGTCGTTGTTGCTATTGTTCGTAGCTTTCGCCATTGTCACTACTGTTGTCCACAACTTTCATCGTTGTCGCTGCTACTACCATCTTCACACTGCTGCCTTCTCACTGTTGTTGCTCCAACCATTGTATTCTCACTATTGTTGCTGCCACTTTCCATCAATTTTTATCCCCCTTTGTTATTGTTAATAATTTTTCCTCCCCCTCTAACTACTGTTAACAACAAGTAATATACTGTTAATAGTATATTTTTAATTTCATATCATATTTTTATTTAAATAATTATTTATTTAATTATATTATATTTTTTATATTTTAATATTTTACAACGCCTCTTTTTGCTTGGGAGAGAGTAATTTTTTTTATATCTCTGGCGAAAGCTAGTAACCAGCTCGATGCATGAAGTACAACACTCGAGGAGGCAACAGAAGTCGGGTAACCTTTGTCTTCTCACTCTTGAGAGAATTGATAAAACCGAGTACCCCAGTTCTCTTATTTATCCAGCAGAGGAGCTCTACACAGGTTTAAAGACCCTTCGAAGAAACTTAGTGGAAGACAACATTTGTCAAATCCTCACCAGCGATGATCGGTGCTATCGAGAGTAGATTGTCTGCTTCATTTCCCAACAACAAGGTTTGACTTTTTGCTGTCGACATATTGTCGATCGATGCGAGTGGATGGCTATATGTATCGTGCATACCGCCCGGTATTAAAATATAATATATATTTCTATAATATAATATTAAAATATTAAAAAAAAGAAAAGGGGGCGACGTCGCCTCGATCTTTCTCCCCCTGCGGGAAGACGCTCTGTCTCCTCGAGTGGGAGAAAAGCGATCATGAGACCATGACGGCGGCCAGCGAGCGACCGCGGCGACAACGGCAGCGAGGACGTGGAAGTATTTTTCTTCTTTTTTTTTTCTTTTCCTCTTCTTCTTCCTTTTTTCTTCCTCAATCGACCGCTGACGATCGATTTCTCTCTCAATCGACTGCCGTCTTCTTCAATCGGTCGCCGACGGTAGATTTTTGGCGGAACCGTCCAGGTGGCAGTCTGCGTCAACTGGCAGATGTATACCGCGAAGCGACTAAATTGTAAACCTTGTCCAACAGAATACCAATCAAAAGTAGAAGTTATGCAAACCTACTTGGAGGCGACAACTAAGAAGAAGAGGAATCGATGGGCAAATTTTACGAAGGAAAGACATCAAAAACTTTAAAGTTTTGCAAGGTGATGCTCGTTAAAGCTCCAACAGGCATCCACCCAATTCAAGCAGCATAAGACGTTTGAGAGACTACCACATAACAATGAAGGTCTTTTCATTCATATGAAGGATCCGCAAGAACCAATAAGGATCAGCACGACTTAGGCAACCCCACACAAAAGTCAGAGTCATTTGTGAGTTGAAGCAACACGACGGATCAAATTTTTGACTACTCAACAACAGCGAAGGAGAGCAACTGGGAGCCAAGAGGCACATTGCAGCTAGAGTAGAAGATTAAAGATTCAGCAAAGGCGAGGCAATGCAGTATCCACAAAGACTTCGATGAGAACATTGAAAGAATAAGTGGGGGAGAATGTCACGAGCAAAGCTATAAACATGGTGTTTGATGTAATGCTCGTGTATGTTCATGTCTTTCAATTTTGTTCATATTTTACGCAACATGTAAAGGGCTTGAAATAGACTTGGCAACCCTAGTTTGGTTAGCTTTTGTGGTCGTTTTAGGCTTGCAGATTGCGTCATGTGGGCACTTGTGGGGGGACCATCTTGGATCCTTAGTTATACGACCATTTAGAGCTTACAAAGTCTATTTTTAAATTTGCATTGCCTATCAAGTATTTGCTGAAATTGTTGCTTGTAAATCTCAAGTTAAACGCTTTCTTTAACCCATCTTATGGTTTGTAGGTCCTTAAGAGACCATAACAGATTTCAAGATAGGCTGGCCCATTGCAAACGGACATGCAATGGTGCCACACGACTTAGGCAAAACCAGCTAAGTCTGTGACAACATGATAAACAAGAGACGACGACTACGTGGTGGGCCAAAAGGCCACAAAGGCGAGAGTGCAGGGAGGACGCCGAGATGGACTAGGGCAGAGAGACGAATGGAAATAAAAAGATGAAGAAACAAGATAACAAAGAATAGTTGTGATAAGTATAACAAAACAATAGGTATAACACTAGACGGTAAATAAGGCATCGTTATTAGTACCAATCTCCTTACTGTCGAGTAACATATGTAGGATGAGATTATTATTGCAACAGAATGAATTGGTTGAAATTACTTGGTCCATGATCTAGTTTGTTATCAGACCAATAAATACTAACCTGTACTGACCGGTGTAGCCAGTACATGTGTATATCATAGCTAGCCACATAAAAAGAGGTAAAGAGTCAGATAGTAGTGGAGTTACATATAAAAAAGTTGAAGGAGTCAATTTTGGTGTGATCAATTCCACAAGTCAAGTATAGTGATTTAACATATATCATACGAATTCATAGCACTAACAAAATAAGGATACTTTGATAGGTAAAATTTAGCAAGCTAGGAAAATAACAAAAGCTATTAGTATAAAGTATAAACAAATATAATCTCATAATAGTTTATATGGTAAACTATTTTATGTTTTTTAGTTTCATGATAGAGCATCTTATAGCGATAGGCTGTCACTGGCTCTATGCTAAAACCGCAACATCGATAGGCACTCGATACAATTAGTGTGGTCCACTATTTAAATAAACAACTTTGAGAAAAATAAACAAGTAAAGATTTAGATTGTAATTAATGAACAATTCACAAATAACCTATTTTTATAGATGGCAAAAATTTTCTTTAGTTACAAAGGAGCCACCTTTTTGCTTAAAAACCTAGAGCAAATGAAAAGAAACAACATTAAAACAAAAATATATAAGTAAAAGAATGATGGCATCCATGTTGACATATGAAAGTGCTTAATATATCAAGGGATTCCTTAGTAGTTTATATAATATTTTTTAACTATTTTCACAGCTAGATTTTGGTACTTATGTACAAGAATAAAGAAAACACCAAAACATGTATGACAATCAAAGAACCAACAACAACAAGAAGTATAAACCATAATGTCCCAACTATCTGAGTTTTGGTTGAATAGGTTTGTTTCTACAATTAAGCAATATCTTCAGTTAAATTAAATGAATTTAAATCTTAATTTAAAAGTTCTCTAACAATCTTTCTAATATCCCTCTACCTCTTCTCGCACCACCAATACTATTATTTCATGTCTTCTAATGATAATAACTATAAGTCTAACTCTAGGTACATGTTTATAGCATCTTGAACATTCTCCTTTAGTTTATCATCAATAAACTTCTGCCTAGTTATTCACAAATAAAATGTTTTTCGCAACTTTAGTGGTAACTCTATACATCTATCTCAGTATTTTCATTTCAACATCATAAACATTTTGTACATATCAATTCTTAAGCATAGTTGATTGCTTTATAAAATCTTATTTTAGTCTAATAGGCATGCAGTGATGACACAAAACTCTTGATGTCACTTTGCACCTTAAACACTTGTTTATTCTGTGAACAATATCTTCATCAATTTCTCTAATTTGTTGTATAACCCAAGGTTCCATACCGGTCCTTATCGGCATATACTGAATTTATCTCAGTATGGTATGGTACCCATACCGAGCGGTATGCACAGTGCATATCACTCAGTATAATATTATATTATATTATATTATATTATATTATATTATATTATATTATATTATATTAAAAAAATGAAAACAGACGAGGCGTCGCCTTGCCTCGCGGGAGAACGACACCTCGTTCTCTCGCTGGAAGACAATGCAGCGCCTCATTCTCCCGTTGGAAGATGAGGCAACGCCTCGTTCCTGCACGGGGAGATGAGGCGTTGCCTCATTACCTCGTTCCCGCGCGGGGAGATGCACGATACCGCCAAGTAGCGGCTGGTCTGCATACCAATATCCTGTTGAACTGGTATGTACCTCCCGTACCGAGCAGTACAGATCGAACAGAGAACCTTGGTATAACCGATCCAAGACATCTAACTCGATTACACGTTCAAATGTTTTTTTATATTACTAAAATTATATCTCATATTTCAATCTTAATTCTACTTTAATTAAAATCTTTAGTATCTAAGGTTTGTGACAACTCAAGTTTAGAATTAAATCCATTTAATCCTCAATGATTTAAAATTTTAAATAACATCAACAAACAAAATGTAAGATGTAGGTCTATCTGGATTAGTCAATGCTATGAACTGATATAAAGAAGAGAAGAAAGACTTGCATATCACCTTTACTGATTAGAAAAATCATGACATGGAGTTTAAACATGTGATATGATGATCATAGAAAAGAATGAAATTTTCTAATTGATGTGACTAAAGGCATTTGATGGATAAACATTAGTGTTAGAACAAGGGCAAAACCAACGATTATCCTTGATCTTCACCTTTTTCCACTCATTATGAATGTACTTGCTTGGCATATTTAAGTTGAACTCCATGTGTTTATTCTTACGATGTTATTGTTTCTTGATGACAATTAATTTTGAGGTAAAATCTAACAATGAGCTATATGAATTTTAGAAAATAAGGATTTCAAAACATAAGTAACCAATATAGGCACATTAAAATCATGTCAAGCTTACCAAGTTAGCAAAGAAATCACTATCAGTGGCAATTAATTTTGATGACATGCTTGTCTTTGCACAGTTCACAAGTGAATCTTTTCCAAGTTTTTCAACCTGAGGAGAAATAGTTTTGCAGGTAAAGGAAATTGATAATTGAAACAATCGGGTCATTGGTAATATTAATAAATGGATTATAGTTCGTACTTTTGTAGCAAGTTTTTCTTCAACATATTTGCAAGCTTCTCTCATTGCAAGCTGCTAGCAGAAAATAAGAAATATAAATAGTTACAAACTACATCAATTGAAATGAAAGCTAAAATTACTCCAAACAAGCTGAATATGGATTAACCGTTCATGTTACCCTGTAGCCACTAATTATAGAAGTTGGATGAATCTTGTTTCTCACAAGATCATTTGCTCTCTGCAGCAAAACAATATAATAGAGTTACTAAGAGATGGCACCCCCTGATTCACAACACAACATAAATGCAAGATGAACTCAACAACAATCATAGTTTACATGACACCTTAAGTAACTCAGCAGCCAGGATAACCACTGATGTTGTTCCATCTCCAACTTCTCGATCTTGAAGTTCAGCAAGTTCAACAAGAACCTAAAATCATCAAAATAGGAATTATAACAAGAATGTAAATCAGCAAAACTTTAAAGATCTAGGAGATACAACCAAGTTCAGGTATGCTACCTTGGCAGCTGGATGCTCAACTTCTAACATCTTTAGTATCGTTGCACCATCATTGGTAATTGTGACATCACCAATGTCATCAACCAGCATCTAGTAATTCACCATCCAATGCAAATTTGAATATTAAATCAACCTTAAAATGCAGATAATGCTAATAGCATACTAGATCATGCTAATTGCATCATTGGTAATTGTGACACCACCAATGTCATCAACCAGCATCTAGTAATTCACCATCCAATGGAAATTTTAATATTAAATCAACCTCTCAAGTGCAGATCATGCTAATTGCATACTAGACCAGATAAGAAGCATTCATCAAAGCAAAGCAAGATATATACGCCTAATTAAACTTCATGAACCTGAACCAGTGCCGAAAATGTTTAACCCAATCTAATAGTAGTAGACTAATCTAGTCCTCATAAACTGATACAAATTTCCACCCACATAGGATGTGGAACTAAACCAAGGGTTACAATCTCCCTACTTAGGCATGGCATCCTTATCAAGCATGAACATAATTCAAATCAAACTCCAGCATAATGTAAGGCCTAGCCCAGTGATCACTCCACACCTTGATGCGCCTCTCGCTGCATCCACGTGTATCCTTTCATTTGGGCCAATCACCAGAAATTTTGTCATGACCCGAACCAAGATAATTAACTCATTAACTTGATGAGCCCGAACCAATGCTTAAAATACTAAGGCTCAAATAAATAGTAGTAGATGCATCTAGTCTTTATAAATCAACTCAAATCCCCCCCCCCACATCCAATGTGAGACTTTAGTAGGAGTGTTACAGTGCAAATATATCTTTTATTTATTGCTAACTTCAGGTGCTTCATGTGAAATAACATCAATAATAATTAATTAATGTTCTCAAGATCTGTATATTAAATTCAAAGAGAATCACATCTTGTTAGGAAAGTACTTGGATGAAATAAATACGATGGTCAACTTGGAGACACTTTAGTTGTATGTGCAGTAATCACCTTATATCTTCTCACTCATATTACATTGGTTAATCAAAACTCAAGTAAAAAAATGTCAATAACTATATTAAACCATGTAGCATTTAATTATAACAAAAGCTTCTCCATAGCTACATTCCAAGTCCTTTTGAGATGTTCTCATTCATTAATTTTACCATTCCATGATAATGAAGGCACTTATGTCTTAATGCAATATTTCAATTGCATCATCCTTTAGATTCTTCATTTAGTTGCCCAAGGAGCAGTAGTTCATAAGTTATTTTCTCTGTTCCTTATCATAAGCTTTAAAAAAAAAACAGTAAAGATATATAAATGAAAAGACAACTTCAAGTCATATTATAGTCTCTCAGACTCAGCAGATGTGCCTCATGTGGCATATGTGCCTTAACAATTTATCCAAGAGAAAAAAAAAACAATAATTAAGGATGCAGAGAGCAGGATAAGAGAGAGAGTAAACTGCAATGCAACTTTGAGTGCTTGTATAGGTGTACAGTATGCAACATGATTGATCTAAACCATGTAATTACTGATCCAAATTGCAACTTGGACCATAAAGTAAGATCGAAGATGTTCCATACTGTTATTTGTTATGGCAAAATTGCTTAGAACACAAAGGTCATTACTTTAAAAAAAAGGCTCTATAAATCACATACATTAATATACACTCGAGCTGATGTTCCTCTGTTGATTTTGTGTTACATGATGATCCTTTTTAGACAGAAAGGTTCAACGTAAACTCAAAACCATCTTCAGCAAGCTATTGGAGCCGCAAGCATCATGCCAGTAAAACAACAGAATATGCTAACTACCAACCAAGAAGAACAGAAAAACGATGACAGTGAGATCCGAAATTGCATTCACCTTATCGAGACCAACTGGTCCGAGGGACGACTTCACAATGTTGGCAACCGCTTGGCAGGCCACCACTGCCCACAAAAAAAAACGCAAGGCAGCAGGAAACGGGGTTAACTTTAGCATATCCGAGAGATGAGAGATGGATGGAGAGGGAGAAGGACCAAAACCATTCTGGGTGCGGACGTCTTGGCCAGACTGCCGTTCTCCCAAGATGTCGGGCGTCTGAGAAACGATCGCCATCGCGAACCTCGGAAGGGAGCGGAGGGGAGGCGACGGTTAAACCCTAGATTTGCCCTGCTATTATTAACGAGCGGAGAGAGATCGAGCAAAGGAGAAGCGCGCGAATCTGGGCAGCAGCTCGCTGGTGCTTACGCTGACCGTGGGTGGGTTCGGGCTCTTAAATCCTAGGGGTTGGACTCCCCCCTCCGACCGGAAGAGAAAAGGCCTGCCATGGAAATTAAAGATCCGTTGTATACTCCATTTGTAACACCAGCCGAAATATAAAAATCCCCGTTAAGGAACAAAATGATTTGGCATCTACTCCCGTTACGAACGGTCGCATATAGCGTTATTTAGTAAAGAAGAAATCCCGTTACGAATAGGCCCTTTGAGACGGTTTTGCAGTGAAAAATCATTAGAATTACAGATAGGAAATTTAGTCAGGTCAAATTGCTTCCAATAAAATTTGGGTTGAGTTATTATTGAGATAAAATGAACGTATGTCCTGTCCGCCTCTAACATGCAGGAGTATATACGCAACGCCAATTGATGGATGGCATCAATTTAGTGAAGTGAAGAGTGGGGACAGTGTCCCAGAATAGCTTTTTCAACTCTTATTTGAGATCGGCAGCTGTTACAGAAATGGTGAAGCTCGCCTCCTGGGTGACTCCTCCATCGATAACTCTCTCCTTTTCGTGTTTGCTGGCATCGGATCCGCCATTGCTTGTGGTAGGAATTCACATCGCTCTCTGGAATCCCTAAACAGTCATGTCATCATCGCTCTCTATGGTGTCAGAGGTGCAGAACCTGCGTAGCCATGTATCAGGTGATGCTGAAGTAGAGCACTTCGTGGAGCTACTAAAACTGAGCTGATGGACCTTGAAACGGAAAATACAAGTCAGCTAGATATATATATGAACACAAAAGTCAACCATAAACTCTCATTAATCATGTACTTTCAAGGTAAAGATTGCAAACACGGCGGTAGGTTTAATCCCTCTCACTCCCATGTTGAGCTGTTTTATACTACTACTACTACTACTACTACTACTACTACTACTACTACTACTACTACACACTAAAGGGAGTACGAATCAACTAAACTAGGCCAATCCGCACACCTAATCGATTGGAGACGATAGTACAGGTAAAAAGGGGAAGAATTATTTACAATATATGTTTGGTTTGTTAGTATACTTTATTTTATTGGCTAAACATTTTAATGGTTGTACAACAGCATTAACTTCTCAAGTCCAATTAAAAGAACTGCTCAACTTTAAATGACTCGATTATCTTGATTAGATTTCGACTAAGCTGGTGAGATCTTAAACTCATATTTTGGATCATCATCATCATCACCATCATATATCAATTATCTCAGACTTTTACAGAACTTTGAGTGCTTGTCAACAATCTTTCAGCAATTAGACAACATATCTAGTTGAAGTTGAAGGTTGGGTTATCTCTAATATTAAAAGCTTGTTATCAACATTAGCTTTCTTTATATATTTCAAAGTTAACTACGTACATATTAAAGATCAACATTGCACAAGAACAAAAGATAGATTATTGCAATTGTGCATTCAACATTTGATCGTCCCCTTACATGATGCTTGCTCATTACAAGTTGAATCATGTTCAGGCTTTCCATGCCAAGGCCGTACAATGATGACAGAGTAAATCTGCTTCCAAGAGAAATGTACCTGGCGTTTCATTATCAACATTTAGAACAACAATTTTAGAAAAAAGTAAGTAAGCATGAGTCCATCATAAACAAAATGCACTGATGGGGCATGAACTAGAGAAGTCTTCCTTCCTATTAACAAAAACAGAGTTTTTCTAATGTACACACTTTCCAAAACAATAATTGTCGGTTATCTGTACGCTATTACTCCTAATCCTGACGGTATCATCGTCCATGCTTACTCAATACTACTACTTTAGCCTTATTTTGAACCCAACTCAATCCTAATTCAACCTCAATAGGTTTATTAATGAGTTTACATTATTTTGATTCAATACTAATTTAATTTAACCATAAACAATAGCGATCAAAATTATAATCACTCAATCATATATCTAGCACAATCATGAAGCTTTCAACACATTGTCCAACATTCCGACTTGTCATTGATCATCAGACACTTTGTTCAAACCTCCAGTTCATCATCCTGTCCAATCTATCGGTATGTTGACTTATCATGACATCTGATCTTTTGGCACAATGCTTAATCCTTCCGACCCGATGTCCGAACTCATGGCACGAAGTATATCATTCGACATGTCAACCAATCATCCGGCTCGATGTCAAATCTCTGACATGATACTTCTCCTATCGAACGTTTGATTCTCCTATTTCAACAATTTGACTTGTGATGATTCATGTTTATGATCAAAGTATTTCATAAACACACATCCTAGTTAACTTATTCAAGCCCAATTTATCCTTGTTGATCCTAGATTCTGAAGTATATCATTTCTCTCAAAAACATATTAGTCCATAAAATCATCAATTGATTTCATCGTCAAAATCTGGGATCAACAAGGATAAGTTGGGCTTGAATAAGTTAGCTAAGATGTGTGTTTAGGAAGAATTGATATTAAGGTAGTAAAGTTTATATAATGTTATGACTACTACTCAATGAGCTAGTAACAAAAAAGAAAATGAAAGTATCATCCATCAAAGAAATATATTGGGTATAGAAATGTTAAATAGACTAATGAAAAAAAAAAACTATTACAGTAAAGTGTGTTTTTTTTGTCATAAAGTACGTGTCAAAAAGGACTATATTAAACGTAAGATTTGGTTCGAAAAGAAATATATGAACTCGACCTTTATATATTTCGGATCAAACATTACATAAGTTCCTTTTAATACTTGATGGATTTATTCTAGTACTTTAATTCATTATACTAATAATATACAGAGATTTCTTTTAATCTAGAAACCAAAAAAATATGAAAGATTCATCATTATGAAAAATTATCTCAAAGCGAAAGTGATCAATGAGGACTTATCACCTATGCCTAAAGATAGGATCATCAGATGGATTTTGTGGACATATGTTTTGTTCATACTATATCTAGAAATTTAGTTTCTTTATTTAAAATTGATGAGTTAGGATATTATTTTTCTTTTAGTAATGGTAAACGTAATATACTTTATCATTTAATAAATGTTAGTTCTTAAATTCTGTATAATGATTAATACAAAATTAGTTTAAATCATAAGTTTACAAAGTTATTATTGACCTTGTAATTAAGTGTTAGATTTAATTATAGTTTCAATAATGAAACATCTTCTATACTATGGTATAAACGATTGGGGTATATCTCCATAAAAAGAATTGAAAGACTAATGAAGGATGATATTTTAAAGATTTAGACTTCACTGCTTTTAATGTTGATCGAAATTCTTATTGACCCTCGTACTATGTCTCAAAATCAAAGTCACCCCCCGTATTTTAAAACATGTTTAAGTGACCCCCGTACTATGATTTCATATTAAAGTTACCCCTCCTACTTTAAAACTTATATAAGTAACCCCCTATACTATGCCTCAAAATCAAAGTCACCCCTTGTACTTTAAACCTCGTCTAAGTGAACCCTCGTACTATGCCTCAAAATCAAAATCACCTCTTATACTTTAAAACTCTTATAAGTGACCCCTTGTACTACGATTTCATATCAAAGTGGCCCCCCGAATTATTCTATAAATGTTAAATAAATCTCTTCTATTAATAAAAAGGGTAACAATATTTATTTTTAAAATTGGGGGAGGGGGGTATTTGATTTTCTTTAATATAACCAAAGTATGCAAGGAGAACTTAAAAACTCAAAGACACCCCCGTACTATGGTATGTTAATTAAATACACCCCCCATACTATTATTGTTCATTAAATTTATCCACTGAACATTAATACAATGGTATTAAGTGGTACAAAAGTCATAAAAAAATTGGTCTTAACTTTCAACATTATTTGAATTTATTTTATAGTTTAAGCTTAATTAATGATGGTTTTTATTTGTTATATATTTAATTATTTTAAGTAATTAAAAAATTAATCTCTAAAGAATTTTAACATGTAGGATTGTTACGATTATTTACTCTTTAAATGTGACTAAATTTTGATAGTACCTCCACCAAAACTTGAACATATCACATTCATAATCGATTACATAACTTGTAAAGAATAACAAGATATAACTAATTGATTGAACTATCATAAAGTTAGAAACCTTGCCAATTAAGCATATCATACAAACGTCTAATGTACCAAACTATTAGTAATTCAACAACTATGTCAAGTGGAATGTACATCAAGAATAATCCATCTCATGTACCTAACTCATGAACAAAAAGTAAAATACATGTAAACATCAATAGTCAACTACTACTAATAATTGCCCTAATAACTTCATTCACTAGGTCTTGCTTTAGAATGAGCTTGCTTCTTCATTTTATCTAAGGAGAATTTACATTGTCTTGTTATAGTCTTGATATATATCTTAGTTGGGCGTTGTTCCTATATTAAAGATCAATTTCATAAAATTAGTTTCAATTATCAAATTATATGATAATTAATAGTATTATTGAAAATGTACCTGTGATTTAGATTGAGACTCAAGTGGTGGTTGACTTGGGTCTGGTTCCAAGTAGGTTGCTTATATTGCTTCAACTTGCTTCGATGTCATCCTATACTGCTTCGTCCTATTTGTAGACCGTTGACAATACGCTGCATATACGAGATTAATTATATTATTTTAACATCAACGAGTATTATGTTCTTATTATCCACATCGCCCACACTTGTTTGGGTGCCCCGATTTTGTTCTCATTTGTGATGGTTGTCCATCACCATCAGCCTATTTTCTCGTCTTTTTGGGTCGACCAATCCTTTTATTGAAATGTGATGGCAGGGAACCCACCAACATAAGGCTAGTCATCAATATATATAAGTGACAATCTTTAGTAAAGGATCCATAAGTGAATTATAATATTAAAATAAACCTATGATAGATAAAAAAAAGTTATCTAACTAGGCATTGTGTGTACTCTCTCGTTGTAGCATTTCTCCCATATATTCTTATGGTAATAAGGATCTATGTAGTCTTCTAGGGCTTGTCTTTAAAAATATATGACGACTATGACATACTAATAAGGAATACCTATGAGCCCCTATCTGTTGCAATTGCAGAACCGTTCCCTTAGCCTAATGATGTGTCTTTTTTCATTAAAATGATCCACCTCAAATATATCGTCATCAGTATGAATCGTAATCTAATTTTTATATCGCTTATTATCTTTATCCATCTTCTTCAAGATTCTAAGGCATATATTATGACAATAACCCTCTATTTTGGCTCTTTGGGTCTCAATTCTCTTTATCACCATTCTCCTAATCATCTCGCACATGGTGATAATCGGTTGGTCCCGTGCTTTTAATATCCAAGAATTGAATGTCTATGTGATATTACTGACCTACATGTCAGATTTGGGGTGCCTAAAATTGAGAAAAAAAAGTCAAAGTTAGTAGTGATATATTTTTTTGCATAATAACAACAAACATAATATGTGAAGGGCAATATACTATGCAAAGCCGCTCCTTAACCACTAACGACTATCCTTTGCTGCTAACCAATGATATACATCATCATTAACCTCCTTAATTTGGTTCATATAGTAACCAAATTCTCTTTCAGTCGTCGAGGAGATTGCTTGCCACATGAGGTCCTTCAAGACCCCACCCTTGAATTGCTTCTTGAAGTTCTCGTACATGTGATGAACACAAATCCTATGATTCGCACATGGCACAACCTCTAAAAATGCCTTAATGAGCCCTTAAATTAGCAATATACACAATATTTCAAGTAAGATTAGTAAACATTTATAACATATATCACCCAAATCATGATATAGGAAGTAGTTTAAAATATCTTCTGTTGATCGCTCACAAAAATCCAACCATGCACCTCAATTGATCCAATGTCGAATAATAGCTCTTCAAGAAACCACTTCCAATTTTCTTTATTTTTTATGCTAGCCACCGCCTATGCTGTTGAGATCATCCCACATTAGCATCTATTCCAATAACTGATAATAAGACCCCTTTGTAACGAGTCTTCAAATGATAATCATCAACTACAATTATAGGCCTATACCCTTCAAGAAGAAAGAATACAAATAAAAAACTAACATGTTCAAAGAATAAACTAATATACTTGTAGTGACCATAAAAAGACCATAGCAAAGTAAGCCTTTCCTCTTTAAACTTGTTGTTGATGGAATATTACCTCCCTACATGCACCACATAGCCCAAGAAAAAATAAAAGGAGTGATAAAAGATTATTAATTTTCTCTTCTAATAAATTGATATGATGTGATACATTAATTTTCTAATGTTCACACCGAGAACTAAGCTATATCAAGCAATTATTTTTGAATACTAGATAAATAAAGTATATATCCTTTTAAGATTTTAGTTATGTCGTATAAAAATGCATCAATCAAACTTGACTAATACCATGGAGGGCATAATTAAAACAATGAATGGCCAATTGACTTCTATTCACCATATGTGAATAAGCTTAGCTACCAAAGTTTATAGGATATAGTTGATTTGTCGTGTAAAAGCTTTCGCTGCAACATTAATAATTTTTTTTACTTAATTCCATCTGTATTCCCTTTACCAGTCGATGAATCAAAAGTATCCACAAGCTTATCTCCAGATTCCTCAAGCCCTAGCAAATGTTGGAAAACCTCAGCGGGTGCATCACATGCGTAGTGGAACTCAAAACAAAAATCGGTTTCCTATGCAGATCAAATCGTCATGCAAATGATTAGGGTCGCGAGAAAAACATAAAAACTGAAAAATCGTAATATGTGAGAGATTGATTTTACCTAGGGAGATCATATATCCCTGTATTCCAGATCCGAATGGAAAACATGAAGGAGATCAAGTGTCCTCTTCTCTAGCGGTATTTACACGATGGATCTCTGCACCGAAACTCCTCCAATCTTATCTCACAACTCTTACTCAGGGGAGGAGGAGAATATGAGGTGGTGGCTAAAGCTGCAACATATCAACCATGAGTCTCCCCTCCTATTTATAAAGAGCCACCAAAAACCCTAAGGCTCATGCCTTAGTGGGTATTGGATCTTCATCAAATTACCCACTAATCTTGCATTATTAGATCTTTATCAAATAATCTCCTTAGGCCTTTAATTAGGCCTTAATCAAGAAGTCCATCAGCATAGGGTCTCATCTAATGAGAATAGGGGCTAATTGGATCTCTATCCAATCCTATATTCGCTAAAATATCCACCATATGTGTGTGACCCTCTAGGCCCAATACCGAGCTGGCCGTAAGTTACTCCCATCAGAACTTTTTCTGATATAGTGAATTATTATCTCTATAATAATTCACTCGACTTATCGACTATGGACGTACTAGGCTACTACACCATAGTCCCCAGATGGTACCGGGAGATCGAATCCATCAGACTTGTCTGTCTACAGTTACCGTATATCTATAATCTCTCATCCAATTAATATCCTAGAGACTGTATATTGGATATAGTACTGTCAGGTCACATACAAAATCTATCATAGTCTCGCTCTAATCGAATTCTCCCGGAGAACTCTTTCTCTCTCAATCCGAATAACTCTGGCCAAGGATTTGTCTGAGTAAGCATATATAGGATCTTTCTCTCGTGATACTGAGAGTGGATGATCCTTTATTGGCACTCAATTACCTTCGTAAGGTTGGCTACCAATCTCAATAACCAGCTATACCAGATCTGAAACTTTTCAAACCTGTAAGTCTAACGTCAAAGAAAGGAGTACTCATACAAGACATCCTTAATGTCTTAAATCTAAGGACCAAATACACAACTGAGACTATGGAATTATTGTCTGACATTAAGTATTATCAACCATACAGTATTTCATAAGCGGATTAATCAGTGAACTCATTCTCCAATGAGCACATGTACTATATCCTTAGTATCTCCACACAAGTGGCTATGAGACCAGCTGTCTCCATCATATGGATGGGTATATAGTACATCGATCTATCCGGTTATCTCAATGTCCCTCTTGAGTAACATATGATCGGGATTATTTAGGATATGTGTTTAAATGTGAATCAATCTTATTATCGTGATCTCATTACGATCTGACTCTCATTCCACTGAACCAAAGACATCATAATATATATGTAATATATAATATGAGAATATGGCAATATTAATCATAAGCAAAAAGATCACATAGCGTGTCACATGTGCCATTACTCACGTGATTGGCTTGTAGGGCACTTGTAACTAGTAATCTCCCACTTGACCAAAAGCCAACCACCTATGTATCTGATCCCCATCAGACCCCTGTGATGCTCAAATACATTCTGAGCCAACGGCTTCGTCAGTGGATCTGCAATATTATCTTCGGATGGAACTATTTCTATTGTTATATCTTTTCGGGTCATGATCGCTCTAATCAGATCGAACCTCCTCAGAATAATTCTGATGAGACCTGGGTTCCCTTGCTAGAGTTATCGCTCTGTCGCTGTCACAATATATGGGAGTAAGCTCCACGCTACTTGGTATGACTCCCAAATTCTTAATGATCTTCTTCATCCACACCCCTTTGTCTTGCTGCTTCTACTACAGCAATGTATTCTGTCTCTGTGGTCAAGTCAACAGTAGTAACTTGCTTGGAACTCTTCCAGCTTACTACTCCTCCATTCATGGTAAAAACATACCCTGAATTTGACTTGCTATTATTAATATCAAACTGAAAACTCGAGTCTGTGTAGCCCTCAACCTGGAGGCTACCTCCTCCATATACTAGTAAAAAATCCTTAGTCCTTCTCAAGAACTTAAGGATATACTTTACTGCCTTCCAGTATTCTAAACCTGGATCTGCCTGATACTTGCTCGTGACACTTAGAGCATGTGCTATATCAGGCCTAGTATATAGCATCACATACATGATAGACCCTATTGCTGAGGCATAAGGTATCTTATCTGTGTCTACCCTTTCTTCAAGGGTCTTTGGGGACATACTCCTAGAAAGTGATATTCTATGTCTCATTGGTATAAGACCTCTCTAAAAATTCTTCATGCCAAACCTTTTGATAATGGAGTCTATGTACCTAGACTGGGACAAACTAAGCATCCTTTTAGATCTATCTCTATAGATTCAGATCCTCAAAATATAGGATGATTCCCCTAAGTCTTTCATGGAGAAGTTTTTGGATAACCAAGTCTTTACTGTGGAGAGCATTCCTATATCATTTCCAATTATTAGAATGTCATCTATATATAGTACCAAGAAAGTGATAACACTCTCACTTACCTTCCTGTACACATAAGTCTCATCTTCATTCTTAACGAAGTCATAAGATCTGATCACCTTATCAAATCTTATATTCCAACTTCGGGAAGCTTGCTTCAATTCATAAATAGATCTAAGCAACCTACATATTTTATCTGGACTCTCTTTAGACGAATCCCTCTGGTTGTACTATACATATCTCCTCCTCGAGGTTGCCATTAAGGAATACCGTTTTAACATCCATCTGCTAGATATCATAGTCATAGTGTGCTGCAATGGCCAAAATAATTCTAATGGATTTAAGCATGGCTACGGGTGAAAAAGTTTCATCATAGTTAACTCCTTGTCTTTGACGATATCCTTTAGCTACCAGCCTTGCTTTATAGGTCTCTACATTTCCATTCACTCTGATCTTCTTCTTGAAGATCCATTTGCAACTGATGGGTACAATACCCTCAGGTGCATCCAAAAGGTTACAAACTTTGTTAGAGTACATGGAATCAATCTATCTTAGAATTAATGGCTTTTGCCACTTCCCGGAGTTTATACTTATAATAGCCTCATCGTAAGTCTAAGGATAAACATCCCGAGAGTCATTTCCATGGATATGCCACATATATCTTTCAGGAGGGTGAGATACTCTATTAGACCTACGTAAAGTTGAAACTTGTGTGTTAGGTACTTGAACAGACTCGGGCTCTGGAATGGCACTTGAGCTAGGTTCTCCAACCTCGCTCAATTCTATCTTACTCTTACTGTTTCCACCAAGAATGTGTTCCTTCTCAAGGAATATAGCTCTCTTGGCAATAAAGATCTTTCGGTCATCGGAATGATAGAAATAATACCCATAAGTTTCCTTTGGGTATCCCACGAATGTACACCATTCTGTCCTTGATTTCAACTTATCGGGGTTGTGTCTTTTAACATGGGCAATGCAGCTCCAAATCTTAATAATCTTAAGATCGGGCTTCTTTCCTTTCTATATCTCATATGGTGTAGACACCACCGACTTTGATGGAACTCTGTTCATAAGGTAAGTTGCAGTCTCTAGAGCGTACCCCTAGAATGAAATGGGTAGGTCAGCGAAACTCATCATGGACTGCACCATGTCTAATAGCGTGCGATTTCTCCTTTAAAGAAGTGTCCATTGGGATAGAATCCCATTGTCCCTGAGGAAATGAGTGAACTTTGTACTCAAGTACTCTCCTTCTCGATCTGATCAAAGAGTCTTAATACTCTTTCCAATTTGGTTCTCTACCTTATTCTTATATTCTCCAAATTTCTTAAAGGCTTCAGATTTGTACTTCATCAAGTAGATGTATCCGTACCTAGAGAAATCATCATTAAATGTAATGAAGTATGAGTAACCACCTATAGCCTGAGTCAACATGGGACCACATACATCATTATGTATGAGTTCCAATAACTCAATGGCTCTCTCTCTAGTTCCACTAAAAGAAGAGTTGGTTATTTTCTCATGAAGGCAAGGTTCGCAAGTTGTATATGACTCATAGTTAAATGGATCTAAGTATCCATCTTTTAGCAACTTTTGAATCCTTCCCTCATGTATATGAGCTAGCTTATAATGTCATAGGTATGTATTTTTCACCTCATCTCTTTTTCTCTTAGACATATTTATATTCATGATATGTGAATAACTGTCTAACACATATAAGCCATTTATAAGGGTCCCTCTAGTGATGATCTAATCATCCATAATTATTGAACAACTATTGTTCTCAAAAACTAATTTATACCTACTATTGTCAAACAAGAAATAAAAATAATATTTTTGATAATAGAGGAAACAAAATAGCATGCATCTAATGTAATAATAGCTTCACTAGACAGATGTAGGGTGACCTCTCCAACAGCAACTGCAACAACTCTTGCTCTATTGCCCATCTTGAGGTCCATCTCGCCTCTAGTCAATCTCCTAGGTCTTGCCAGAACCTGAAGCTTCTCCAAGCTTTTGTTTCGCCTTCTCTGCAAGGTAGTCCTTATAGTTCCTTTTCCAATGCCTATCTTGATCATAGTGGAAGCATTGTCCTTTATCCTTGGTCGGGTCTTTCTAAGCAACTTTTGTGTTACCTAGTCTTTCTTTGCCCTTGCCCTTCTTAAGGGTCTTACTAGCCTTCCTTTTCTTATTGGTCTCACCAATATAGAGAACTAGTTTTTCTTTCTTGATGGTGCTCTTAGCTTTCCTCAACATATTGAGGAGCTCAGATAGAGTCACATCAAGTTTGTTCATATTAAAGTTAATAATAAACTATGAAAAGAAATTTGATAGGGATTGAAGTAGAAGATCATACATAGGTTATCCTCTAGGACTATCTATATACTTCATAAAGCAAGTGATCTTATCCTCGCTTGTCCTTTCCTCCAGCGTGGGCACAATCGTATTAAGGACATATGCAATTTTCTCTTTCGTGAGAATAATTCTCAAATTACGGAGCCTTTGGACCAATGAGGTGGTTGGTATCAAGTATGCCACATAGGGGTTTTGCAAGCAACAAACAAGATATAGTAAAAATAAACAACATGCAGATTTTATAAAAAATATTAATTAAGATATGGACTTATATCTTAATATACTCCCACTATTTTCCTAGAGAATCATGTGACACCCTTGACATATGAGACGAAAGTCTCCAGCAGACTCCTAGTGGGGATGGGGATCCAATTGACATCTTAATATAATCTCGAGGGACTCGACCAACTATACTAAGCCCAAAAAGTAGACAACTCTTGTCAATCACAACTCCTTGTGATTCTCGTCATGTTCAGCCTCTGAATCATCATGGTCTCAACTGCTTGACCAACTATGAAGTTCAATTAAGTCATCACCATCGTTACAAGATGAGTCTGATTTGATGGATATGCTCTCGACTGCTCGACTAAGTCATACCATGTCCTCAGGTCACCGGTGACATATATATGTTGTAGGCAAGAACTCGATCACGTAGATAAGTGAGCCTCGAGTGACTCGGCCAACTCAACCTATGTCGGGATTCAATTTCTTCCTATAACGATGGAAGGCCATATGGGTCAATCTTATTGCACATGCTTACCAACTTAATATTATCGTAGGAGGGGTTTTTATTTTCTATCGATCTCCTAATATGTCGTGTGACACATATACATATTTAATATATATTTACATCGCATGCAAATATATATATACATATATCTAGTAGGTATATAACAACACATCACATATGCAAGCTACACTAGATGATCATGGGCCATCAGTTAATATGATTAAGCCCGAGCCAATGGCCCTAATCACTCACAATAGGATCTATGTGTGCATTAGTGTATCTCCATACCCTGTGATTGTTGATCTCGTCATCATCGGTTCCGTCGGATCGTCACATCACCGTGCATCGTAATCTCCCACGATGGCATTGTGGGTCCCGCTGTCACTTCCACGGTCCCGCTGCGCCTCTTCATATAATTACAAATAATCATAGGCACACAGGCCCAATAATAAACGAGAAAAACATAGGCTCGCAGGCCCTAATAATAATAATAATCATAATTACACACATCACAACACATGGCTCATGATCATCCATCCACATTATACATCATATGTACATCACATCATATATAGGATTACTAGATATGTATAATAATTAATTAAATTATTTAATTAATTATTTTTTAAAAATCAGGATATGCTCGAAATTCCTAGAATTATCAAGGGTATTTTTATAATTATGGATAAGAGGATAGTCCTTAAAATTTTTAGAATTGTCAAGGGCATTTTTATAATTCTGGATGAGAGGACAGTCCTTGAAATTTCTAGAATTATTGATGGTATTAGGGAAATTATATACACGATGACAATCATCGAAAGTTCCTGAATTCATAGGGGTAGGATCATCCTTTTCTTAAAAGGATGCCCCATATTCCCCTCATCATGCCCCTCATTATCGACGCCCTTGCTCGCAGCGCCCATGCCGACCAGTAGCCCTTGTGGCGACCCGGCCGCATCTATAGGTGTCGCCCATTTTCGGGTTGGTCGGGCGTTGCCTGACCTCGTCGCGGGCAAGTAGCACTGCTGGGGTGGTTCTGGCGGGTGGTGCTTCGCCCACGTAGCCCTCCCTCGGTGTCGCGCCGCTTGCCCTCGCCTCTGGTGGCTGCCCTTGCGGTACCCTAACCACCCTTGCGGGGCTTGGCGCACCACCCTTTGCAGGTGGCCAGGCCATGCCCAGCTGCCCCTCCCCCTCGTTGCCTTCACTGTGAAAATGCAACAAGAATGCGTAGAACGATTTTATATGATTCAATCTCATCACACGCAGATTAAAACCAATCTTTCGCACGAAAACCTTGGCTCTGATACCACTATTGGGAAACCTCAACTGGTGCATTACATGCACAATGGAAATCAAAACAACAATCAGTTTCTCATGTAGATCAAATCATTGTGCCAAAGATTGGGGTCGTAAGAAAAATTGTAAAAACCAAAAAATCACGATGTGCGAGAGATTGATTTTACCTAGGGATATCGTATATCCCTATATTCCAGATCCGGATGGAGAAGATGAAGGAGGTCAAGCGTCCTCATCTCTAGCGGTATCCATACGATGGATCTCTACAGTGAAACTCCTCCAATCTGATCTTGTAACTCTTGCTCAGGGGAGGGAGGAGAATAGGAGGTGGTGGCTACAACTATAGCCTATCAACCATAAGTCTTTCCTCCTATTTATAGAGAGCAACCAAAAACCCTAGGGCTCCTGGCTTAGTGGGTATTGGATCTTCATCCAATTACCACTAATCTTATATTATTGGATCTCTATCCAATAATCTCCTTATGTCTCTAATTAGGCCTTAATCAAGGAGTCCATCAGCATAGGGTCTCATCTAATGAGAATAGGGGCTAATTGGATATCCATCTAATCCTCTATTTATTGAAGCATCCATTATATGTGTGTGACCCTCTAGGCCCGATACCGAGCTGGCCGTAAGTCACTCCCATCAGAACTTCTTCTGATATAGTGAATTATTATCTTCATAATAATTCACTCGACTCATCGACTATGGACGTACTATGCTACTACGCCATAGTCCCCGTGATGGGGATCAAATCCATCGGACTGCTCTACGCTGCTGTATTTATAATCTCTCATCCAACTAATATCCTAGAGATCGTATATTAGACATGGTACTGTCAGGTCACATACGGAATCCGTCATAGTCTCGCTCTAATCGGATTCTCCCGAAGAACTCTTTTTCTCTCAATCTGAATGACCTTCGCCAGAGATTTGTCTGAGCAAACACATATAGGATATTCCTCTTGTGATCCCAAGAGTGAATGATCCTCTATTGACACTCATTGCCTTCATAAGGTTGGCTACCAATCCCGATAACCAACTGTATCAGATTTGGAACTTTCCAAACCTATAAGTCTGGCATCAAAGAAATTAGTACTCATACAAGGTATCCTTAGTGTCTTAAGTCTATGGACCAGATACACAACTGGGACTATGGAATCATTGTCTGATATTAGGTATCATTAACCATATAGCATTCCATAGGCAGATCAATCAGTGAACTCATTCTCCAATAAGCACCTGTACTATATCATTAGTGTCTCCACACAAGTGGATATAAGACCAGTTGCCTCCATCATATGGATAGGTATATAGTACATCGATCTATCTAATTATCTTAATATCCCTCTTGAGTAACCTATAATTGGGATTATTTAGGATCTGTGTTTAAAGGTGAATCGATCTCATTATCGTGATCTCATCATGATCCGACTTCCATTGCACAGAACCAAAGACATCACAATATATATGTAATAGATAATATGAGAATATGCCAATATTAATCATAAGCAAAAAGATCATATAGCGTGGCACGCGTGTCATCACTCACGTGATTGGCTTACAGGGCACATGTAACTAGCGACATATTGTTCGTAAACAAAACCCTTAAAACCCAAACGAGAAAATTTTTAGATCTGAGCACTAAGATGTATTCAAGTATATACTCACATAGACAACAGCAAGAATGACCAAGAGATTCAGTTTCTCCAAGACAACTGAATTTTCGAATGGATTTCCAACAAGAAAAAGAGCCATACCATCAAAAAACAGGAGAAAGTAGAGAAAGAAAGAATGAAAGAAACTGAGGTACTTATGGGGATTTGGAGATGGAAGGTATGATGGAGAGGTGTACCCTGGATCGACCCCCCTGAGGGGAGGCAGTTAGAGGCGAAGATGGGAGATCGACGGAGGCCGAGTAAGGGGGTGGGGAGGGCGTGGAGCGAGCTCCTCTCTCTGGATGGGGGCAGATTTCCTATTTAACATGAACGCCGACAAAGGTTGGAGAAGAAAGAAAGAGAGGAAAAAATAGATTAGGGCTTTAGGACTATTTAATTGTCATCCTCAAAAAAATAATCTCATAAATTATTTTACCTAGTGACGTAACCTTATTTATAATAGAGGAGATTACTTTGATACGAAATCGTAATACGAGAGTCGCTTAAACGAGTTTTAAAGTATAAAGGGTGACTTTGAATTTGAGACATAGTACAAGGGGTCACTTAGACGAGTCTTAAAGTATGGGGGGTGACTTTGATTTTGAGGTATAGTATGAGGGGGTTACTTAGACGAGTTTTATAGTACATGAGATGACTTAGATTTTAAAGTATAGTACGGCGGGTTTAGTTAGATGAGTTTTAAAGTACGAGGGGTGATTTTGATTTTGAGGCATAGTACGAGGGCCACTTGACGAGTTTTAAAATACGGGGGATGACTTTAATTTTGAGACATAGTACGGGGGGTCAATAAGAATTTTGGTCTTTAATGTTTGCATATATTACACTAAGAGAAAGCTAAATATATAAAAAAAAAAAAACACAAGAAGTAAAGAACTCCTTAAAATTATTCATACTGATATCTGTGGAGCACTTCATATTCTTTGTTTTAGTGAAGAAAGGTATTTCATCATATTTATAGGTAACCTATCTAGATATGATTATATTTATCTAATACATAAAAAGTCTCAAGTTGACACTCTTGAAGTTTACATAAATGAGATCAAGAGATAATTCGGTAGAAAAGTTAAAATTATCATATCTGATAGGAGTAATGAATTTTATAGCAAATATGATGAATCTAGTCTATTTATTGATTGTTTTGCTAGACTCATAGAGCAATCGGGTATTTGTGCTCAGCATATCTTACCAAGTTTGCTATAACAAAATGATGTTGTTGAAAGGTAAAATTATACTCTTATGGATATGGCCAAGAGCATGATGAGTTATTTCTCTGTACTTGAGTCAATGTGGGGTGAAGCTCTTATAATATTTATGTACATCTTAAACAAGGTTTCTAATAAGTTGGTTTCATCAACTTTATTTGATTTATGAACATGTATGAAACCCAATATGATATATTTACATATTTGGAGATGTCATTCAAAGATAAGAGTATTCAATCTACATGAAAAAAATTGGATCCAAGAACTATTTCTGAATATATATAGAAAACTTTAAAGAGATAGATTTTGCCCTAATCATAATACGAGGATAGTAGAATCTAATAATGCAAGATTCCTAGAAGATGGTGAAATTAGTGGAGTGAAAAATCTAGAGGGATCAATTTTGATATGAAGTCTCATGTATCATATCCTATTCGAGAAATTATTGTTCATCAAATTAATAAGATAATTGATAATGGTAAATGATAAAATAACATTGATGAACTCTCATATGATGTTGGTGTCATCGCTGATGATCTTGTAGAACAATCATTATTAGCACATTCGAGAAGATCTCAAAGGAAAAGGAAACTTGTTATTTACGATGATTATGTGATATATCTATATGAATCAGATTATGATATAAGAATAAAAAGAAATACCTTATCATTTTAACAAGTCATAGAAATTAATGATTCAGAAAGATGGTATGATATAATAAAAGAAGAACTAAAATCAATGAATTAGAATGGTGATTGAGAACTTATTGAATTGCCCAATAATTATAAAAAAGTCGATTATAAATAGATCTTTAAAGCAAAATACGATTTAGCAATAATATCGAATGATATAAAGTCAAACTTATGACTAAAGCCATTTGCAAAAAGGTAGTCGAAGGGATTTGCACGACGAGCATTATGATGCTGGAGAGGTATTCGATAAAATTAGTCAAAAAGCGATGATAGAGGCGGGAAGGCGAGAAGACAATGTTGGAAAAAATATTTTTACAAAGATTACCCCCTTGCCATCAAAATTTACATGAAAGTCTTATATAAAAGAAATTATAAGAAATTAATTTTTTAGGGCTCGAAAAAAAAAACTGATTTTGTTGCCAAAGTTGGTTAAGGCTTGTTTTTCTTGTTTGAAAATCAATATTGGGAGGGTTCTTAATTAATTCACGCTCAAATTAATAATCTCAATATGCATAATAGAAAAATCAATAGAGAGGGTCCAACTTGAAAAACAATGAATGTAACCACGGGTTTTTTTTATAATCATTTTTCAATGACACGATAATCATGTGTCACGGGTGAGAGCCAATATTCCCTTATTAGTATCTAAAGTTAGGGAATAAATATGCCTAGGAGTGAAGTATCACTTATAAGACTCACCTAGAAGCCTTGAACAAGGATGATGTGTGAAAATAAAGAAGTCAACCAAGGGAGCTTTGACCTGAACTCGTGAGATTGGAGGCAAAATTCTCTCGTGTCCAAAAAGGTTTGAACGAACTATCCAAACAACTTCTATGAAATTTTCACTTGGTATGTATTCGATAAAGTACTTAAGGGAGTATTTATGTATAATGATAAAAAAAAAAAGACCAATAAGATTCAAGAGTTCAAAATGAGTTTTAACACGAATATACAATAAGAACACCCTTTATAACATTTATTCTATGATTATTAACGACCATGAAATATTAAGTGTCTTAATGAATAAATATTTCCTTTATATGTCATGTTAATTTGACACGTCGCAGCTAATTAACAACACATCATCAATTTTGGAATAAGGGCTTATCCAAGCCGAAGCACAATGTCCATCATAAAAACTCAATAGTAAGTGATCACATTGGAAATGATTAGAGTGTATTTAAGATATCTTCATCTAGAGGAGATGTATTAAGGGATCAAGCCGCATAAAGAGATGATTTATTAGATTATGATGCAGATGCGAGATATTTTGCTTAGTTCGAGACATGTCAGAGTCTTCAATTCTTATGTTTTAGGAGGACATATTACGAAAAAATATTTTATATAATTATAATGCATTAAGTTTTTTGATACCTGTAATTTGGGCATACGCATGGCACGTGAGGATAAGCTTTGTTTGGTGAGGATGTATTAAACTTTTTGACACTGATGTCCTAGAAATATATATATATATATATATATATATATATATATATATATATATATATATACTTTATCTAATTAAGATATATTTAGAACTTTGATGCTTATTGTATATAGGGATATGTTTTTCCTATGTCTGGGATAGAAACACCATCCATACAAAGATATTTTGTCGAATTAAGATGCATTTGAAACTTTAACACTTATGTCTTGGGTAGATATACATCTTGTCAGGAAATATCGAAAATTGTTAATGCTTATATCCTAAGTAGGTAAATTACAAGTAGAGAGATTTTCAACTAGTTAGGTATATTAGGTTCTTTAGATGTATGGAGATATTTTATTTGGTTAGGCCATATCAATTCTATCCTAAATTTATATTAGATAGAAGGAGATGTTTTACTCAGCCAGGACACATCAAGTACTTTATATGGCTATATCTTTTGTAGATACATATAAGGTGGATTGATTGATTTATTTAATGAGTTAAGTGATATGATTGACTATATGAGTTACGTATATTTAACCAAATATTATTGTGCCAAACTCTTTTTATTAACAAGACTTGATACTGGGTTGAACATATATTCGTCTCATTAGAATAGACAAGACATATTTCTTTAGAGTGGATTGAGTGTTTTACCTTCCTGTATTAAAGATTTTTTTCATGTTCTCATATAATTGATATATTTCTTATAAGTTTAAGTGAGCTTTTTTGGCTAGAGAATTGTCACCCTCAAGGTTTAGGTGTTCTTCCTTTTATCAATTTATTTTTTCATATTATAATAGTTTTTTATGTTATATATATTATTATTTTTAGAATCAAGCCTATCTAAATTTGTCTCTTTTACTAATGAAGATTTCATTGCGTTAAAATTTTGTTGGAATCTTTTTTTCTAATTCGAATGGAGGAAACTTTGAGAGAATCATATGCGCAACCAAAAAAAAAAAAAGTTTTCTACATTCATCATGTCGTTATGCGATGATTGGTACGTGAAAAATCTTAAACCTAAAAAATTATAAATTGTGTGAGATGTGTTACCTAAGGAGATTGTTTATCTCTAAAAAATTATATATTCAATAGGAGAATATAAAGAAGGTTAGATGTCATTATCTCTAGCATTGCCCACATAATGGATTGATACAACGATGCTCATCCAATCGCTGTACAATATTAACAGTTTTTATGCATATTTTTCACAGCTTTTGTGCACTACCTTACAGTGAACATGGATGAAAAACTCCTTTCTTTTTTGTTGTCCTCACGCAGCAAGGAGAGGGGTGATCGATTGAGAAGAGAATAGAGAGAGGAGAATAGGAGGGGGTGGCCAAAGATATAGTCAATCATCTTTCTTGGCTGTCCCTACCTCATATTTATAGAGAGCATCTTAAACCCTAATGGATCTTGCCTTAGTGGGTATTGGATCTCTATCCAATTATCCGCATATCTTTGATTATTGGATGTCTATCCAATAATCTCAATTTGCCTTCAATTGGGCCTCATGCAAGAAATTCATTAATGTTGAGCCTCATCCAATAAATCAAGGGCTTATTGGATAACTCATATATAATTCTCTACTCGCTAAAGTATCCACCATATATATGTGACCCTCTAAGTTTAATATTGAGCTGATCGTGAGTTGCACCTGTCAAAACTCTTTCCAACTTAGAACTCCTTCTGGCTCAGTGAATTATTATTCATAATAATTCACTAACTCATTGACTATGGACATACTAGGCCACTACACCGTAGTCTTAGACGATACAGGAGATTCAATCTATTGGACTTATCTGTCCATAGTTATCATGTATATATAGTCCCTCATCCATATAATATCCTAAAGAGCATATATTGAACATGGTACTATCATACCTCGTATGAAATCTAAGTCTCAGTACTAATTGAATTCTCCCAGAGAACTCCTCTCTTAATTCAAATGACTTTGGTCAGAGATTTGCTTGAGCAAGAGCACGCATTATATTCCTCTCATAATACCAAGAGTGGACAATCCTCTATTGATACTCAAATTACCTTTGTAGGCTACCAATTTCGATAACCGATTATACCAGATTTAGAACTTTTGGACCTATGAATCTGGTATCAAAGGAAGGAGTACTAAAATAAAGCAACTTTGATGTCTAAAGTCTAAAGACTAAACACACAACTAGGATTACGAAATTATTGTATGACATCAGTTATCATTAACTATCCAACATTTCGTAAGTGGATCAATCAGTGAACTTATTCTCCAATGAGCACCTATATTGTATCCTTAGTGTCCTCACATGAGCAGCTACGAACCAGGCCTTCATTATATGGATGGGTATACAGTACACCGATTTGTCCGATTTTCTTAATATCCCTCTTGAGTAACCTATTACTAAGATTATTTAGGGTCTATGTTTAAAGGTGAATCAGCTTCATTATCATGATCTCATCATGATCTGATTCCCATTGCACAGATCAAAGGACATCACAATATATGCAATAAGCAACATAAAGTGATAAAATGTCAATAATAATAATAATAAATAAAAAGATCGTGCAGTATGTCACATGTGTCATTACTCATAAGATTGGCTTATAGGGCATATGTAACCAATAATTTCTCACTTGACCTAAAGATAATCACCTACATGTCTGATCTCCATCAGACCCTTATGATGCTCAAATATAATACAAGGCAATAAATTTGTTAATGGATCTACGATATAATCCTTATCATAGATTACTTGAGATGGAGTTGAGATAACTGAACATATAGGTGTATTATACACTTGTTCATATGAAGGAGGCAATTGATCTCATAACCACTCGTGTAGGGACACTAGTGGTACAGTGCATGTGCTAATTGAAGAATGAGTTCACCAATTGATCTGCTTATGGAATGTTGTGATACTGGGAAGAGACAAAGAAGAATAAAATTTGGAAAGAAACGAGAAACCGAAAGACGACTTGTAGAAAATGAACAAATATAAACCACCTTCCTCTTCCTCTGAAGGCTTTTTTCTCTGCAACATAATATTCATACCTACATTTCTTCTCCTTGTTGTTGTTGTTGTTGTTATTACCACCCTCTATCTCCACCACCGTCACTCCTCTCTCTCTCTTTCTCTTGCACCGAGCTTTCTGCTCGCTCTTCTCCTTGTCCGAAGACCTGCAACTCCCATCTCGATGCCTTCCCGCCACCTCTCGTCTCCTTCGTCTCCACCCATCGCGCACCGCCACCGCATCCTCCTCCTCGCCGCCGTGTCCGCCTCCTCCCTAATCCTCCTCGCCTCTTCCTCCTATTTCTCTTCTACCTCTACCTCTCGCTCCCCATGCTCCCTTTCCTCTCCTCCTCCGCCACCCGCCGATAACCCCTATGCCTCGCTTCTCTCTGCGCCCTCATCGCCTCCTTCGACCCGCTCCTCGGGGCGCCTCCTGCCTTCGTGGCGTCCTCCCGACGGAAAGTCCGTCGTCAAGCGCTCTCTCCTCCCTTCCTCCCCACCCGCCGCCTCCTCCGCGAGTTCCACAATGAGCTACACGTCCTCGCCGCCTCCACCCCTCCCCTTCGCGTCTCCCTCCTCGGCTCGCCTTGAGGGCCACGCCTCCTCATCTACGAGTACATGCCCAACGGGAGCCTACAGAAAACCCTCTTCGGCTCCAGCTCCCTCTCAGCTGGGACTGCCGCTTCTCCGCTCAACTAGCTCGGTATCAAGCCTAGGGGGTCACACACATACAATAAATGTTGCAATGAGTAGAGATACAAATATTGGATATCCGCGAAGTCCATATTTTGTTGGATATCCAATAAGACCCTGCATTATTGGATCATATGGGTGAAATCCAATAAGAGCCAATAAAAGATTATTGGATAAAAATCCACTAGTCTAAATGACTTGGGTAATTAGATAGAAATCCAATACCCATTAGAGCAAGATCCATTAGGGCTAAACTACATACACTTCTATAAATAGGAGAAAATTCAGGATTCATAAACTAGAACTTCGTGTGGTCACCCCTCCTATTATCCTTAGCCTCCTCCTTAACTTGATACCCTTGTGGTGTGCGTGGAGAGATAGATCCTGCAGTGATCTGAGGAGCGTCATCATTGTGTGGATCATCATTAGAGAGGAGCACGTGAGTTCTTCATCGTCTCAATATGATCTGAAAATTTTATGGACATACAATCTTTTTAAGTAACATATCTCACATGATATGTGCGACTTTTAATTTTACGATTTTATCACGCATAAATTATCGCACAATGATCAATTATTTGACTTGGATAATGTTTATAGATTTCCCAACAAATATATTATGTTATGAAGTTAATACTAAACTACAAATCACATATATCATATTATAGTTTGATTCTATATTATAAATTAGATTTTAATAAAAATTATAAAAAGATTGTGACATCTCAAGGAGGCTTAAGTTGATTCTATGAACTATTATCAATTTTGATTTAAGATTAGGATTGTGACAAACGTGATATATATATATATATATATATATATATATATATATATATATATATATATATATATATATATATATATATATATATATATATATATATATATATATATAATTAGAAACGACTAAAAGATCACTCGGAGGCTTCACTAGCAAAATTCTTTACAATGAGATGACAAAAATTTAACCCGGTCTATTCGCAAATTGGATTTGTGGGCCGACAAACACAGCCACAATTTTGTCATGACTAGGTCTTTCATCACCCGTGCACAAAACTTATACTATTTTTCATTTTATTGTTATTATTATTTGTAATTACTTCTTTTTTCCGGTACTTTTTCTGCAGAAATGAAAATTAAATGAAAATGAAGATAAAGAAGAAAAAAAAACTCATCAAGATTGAACGGTGAGCAACGGAGAGATCTTCTATGATTATTGCTGTGCGGATGCCAACGCCACACGAGAGGCATAGCATCTCCGTCCGCCATAACGGGCACTCGCTTACGAGGAGGATGATGAGGGCTCGGGGCAGCCATCGCCGACCACAAGGCGGTGGTGGGTCGGCACGGCGGTGGCTTTGGACTGGTCGCAGCCGTCGACGGTGGCGAGACACTGGCGGACATAGAAGAGGGCCTGTGAGCAGGGGTTGTTGGGACCCGTGGCGGTGACGTCGACGTAGTCGCAGAACCAGCCGTGGTGGGGCGCGGCACCGTCCGAGGTGAGGTTGAGGCGGCTGAGCGGCGCGGCGAGGCCGCAGGGTCCGCGGCCGCTGAAGGCATCGAGGGCCCCTCGACCGTAGTAGTCGTGGCTGGGGCCCATGAGGCCGCCCCACGTCACCAGGTCCGGCACCGCGACCTGGCGTCCCCCACCGTTAGCCCCACGGTGGCGTCCGTCCGGACGTACACCGTGTCCACACAGTCATCTTCCCCCTGACATCAGATCAGATCAGATACACGCGCTGACCTTCTCTCGGATCGTCCATAGGTGAAGAGGAGATCGAGACTTACAGCGGAGGCGAGAACGGGGGAGAAGGAGGTTGAAAAGGAGGCAGTGGACGAGGCGAGTCATGGATGCGCAATGTGATCGGCTCCTCTCGGTGCTGACTTCGAGACTGTGTTAGGGTCATTCATGTTACAAACAATGGGGGTAGATGAAATGGGACCTCCCACGTGGCGGGAGGGTACCACGAGGCGTTCGATCCGCTGCGTTAGCGCGTAGGTTATCAACGTGGGTATACAAGAATATATATATGGAGTTAGACACCTGATTTAAACGGTCTCATTGAGCAATCAGTCTTGGATGGTGTGTACAAAGTATTAAAAATATTTTAAATGTTATCGAAAATTAAAAAATGATTTTTTAATTTAATCATAGATTTTTTTTTTTAAAACGACAACTGAGATTTACATAATCGATTCGAATTAATTAGGATATTATGACTCGTTAATGTTGCAGTTCCAAAACACTAGATCCAACCAAAGTCCGACCCATGAATTAACAAAAAAAAAACCATAATAATTTTGCTTAAAAACAAAATAAAAAAAAGGGAACAAACGATGTCTATGCTAACTAATAGCGTCACGACACCCGAAGCTTTTGGTTGAAGCCATCTCTTTCCTTTTTTTTTTTTTTTTTCGTTACTTTTATTCATTGGAAATATCTCTTTGCCTTTTTGGTTCCTTAGCGGTTTTCTGAAAAGTCTTCTTGTTTTTTCAAGCAGGTATTCTATTTTCTTTTTCAAATAGTATTTTTATTTTTATAATTACGTAAATATCATTTTTTTTTTCTTATTTGTCTCTTGCCTCTGTCATTTTTTTTGGCACCATTAACCCTCGTGGTTGCCCATCCAATTTAGGGAATGACCATGGTGTCCATGGGTGCTCGAGGTGAAGTGAGGGTGATATCGAGCGACGAATAAATAACATGGCAATGAGGACACCCTCGACGTTTAATTTGGCGACGACATCAAAAAAGTTGATGATGAGGGTAGAGGGATTGCAGAAGCAATTGTGAAAGGGAAGAAGGCGGTCGAGCGCCCATCACCTTTATGCGACGCCACTCATCCCTCCTTGCCCACCTCTATGCAAGGCAAAGGCAACGGAGGTAATGGATAGAGAAGTATGTTGGGAGCATGAGTAAAAGTGACACTGGGAGCAAGCGAGGAAGAGCAAGTGATTTTGGGAGTAAAAGGAGCGAAGGCGACGAAAGTCACGAGTGGGGATAGATATGTAAGGAAGGGGAAAGATATTTTAAAGATTATATAAAAATAGAGGATACTAATTAGGAGAAACTAAAAACATGAGCATCTTTTGCAGAGCATTTTTAGAATAATCATGTTTACATGTATCTTCATTCTTGTACTCTTTTTTATTTTTGCTAATGGCATTTATTATTATTTTCTTTTATTCTTAGGTTCCTTTATTTTTTCTATATCTATCTTCATTCATGTATACTTTGTAAGAATAGAACTTGTAATATGCTATAAGTTATGAGAAAAACTTTCAAATAGTATTTTTTTATTTTTATAATTATATAAATACCCTTTTTTCTTATTTGTCTTTTGCCTTTGTCACCTTTTTGCGACGCCATTAGCCCCCTTGGTTGCCCATTGAATTTAGAGAATGACCATAGTGTCGATGGGTGCTCGAGGTGATGAAATGAGGGTGATATCGAGCCACAAATAAATAACATCGCAATGAGGACACCCTCGACATTAAATTTGTTGACGACATCAAAAAAGTTGATGATGAGGGTAAAAGGGTTGCAAGAGCAATTATGAAGGGAAGAAGGCGATCGAGGCCCCATCAACTTTATGCGACGCCACTCATCCCTCCTTGCCCACCTCTATGCAAGGCAAAGGCAACGGAGGCAATGGATAGAGAAGCCTGTTGGGAGCATGAGTAAAAGTGACATTGGGAGCAAGCGAGGAAGAGCAAGTGACTTTGGGGGTAAAAGGGGCGAAGGTGACGAAAGCCACGAGCAGGGATAGATATGCAGGGAAGGGGAAAGATATTTTAGAGATTATATAAAAATAGAGGATACTAATTAGGAGAAATTAAAAACATGAGCATCTTTTACAGAGTATTTTTAGAATAATCATGCTTACATATATCTTCATTCTTGTACTCTTTTTTATTTTTGCTGATGCTATTTATTTTTTTTCTTTTATTCTTTGGTTCTTTTATTTTTTCTACATCTATCTTCATTTATGTATACTTTGTAAGCATAAAACTTGTAATATGCTATAAGTTACATGAAAAACTTTCATGCCAAGATTGAAATAAAATAACATTAGATCAGATTTATGATGCATTCCTTTTTGATGTCATCTTAAAACGATCTCTATCGTAATAATGTCGATCTAAAAGGAGAATTAGACCCTTCTCATTTCTTCTTATCTTTTTATAGGTTAACTATTATTGATGATTTGGGAAGGTTGAGAGAGAAATCATAATATCTTAACTACATCCTTATCTAGATTCGTAGGAGGTCATGTACATTTATAGGTAATAATAGAGGGTCTAGATAAGTTATTAATAAAGTTACTCCTATTAAGCTAACTATAATGTGAACTTCTTTTCTATTGACTAATATTTATCATTATAATCTAATTAATTCAATTATACATCTTATCCAATTATAAAGAGCTACATAATCTAACATTCATCCACTTACCTATTAATTGATAAGATATATAAGATATTCAAAATCAAAACAAAAGAAATTTATTTGAAAACAATTTTACCTAATTATATTTTAAAAAATTTTGGAAAATTTTTTATACATAGCCATGAATTAAAAAAATAAGCCAATAAGTCTAATAAGTGTAATAATAGTATATTTAGTCCAGCTATCTATATGAGTTATAGCAGTTGTATATCATCAATATCATATTTTTCTATAATTTATCTTATTAAGATAATTCTATTATTGCATTCAACCATAATATGTATAAATATAAATAGACATTAAAGTAGAAATAAATAACTTTAATTATATAAAATATCAATAATGACATCTATCTAAACATACATTATCATATCTTTTATAACTTGCTCACAAGCCCCATTCTAATAATATATTCTTGAAATATTTTACACTATAAAACTTTGGTAAATGGATCAGCAATCATCATAGTAGTGCTTAAGTTCTCAACTAACACTTGTTATTTCTAAACTCTTCATCTAACTGTCAAGTACTTTATCTTAATGTGTTTAGAATCACTATTGTACTTACTATTCATAGAGAAAAAAACTGTAGCGGTATTATCATAAAATATCTTCAATGGTCAAATAATTAAATCGATCACACCAAGTCCTGAGATTAAATTTCGTAATCATAAAGCTTGATTTGTGACCTCAAAGCATATCATAAATTTAACTTCTATTGTTGATGATGCAATAAGTGATTATTTTATATTTTTTTAAGAAATTGCTCCACCAACTACCATGAATATAAATTCTAAAATGGATTTTCTACTATTGAGATAATTTACAAAATCAATATCTGAATATCTAATCATTTCAAGTTAATTTGATCTCATGTATGTGAGCATATAATCTTTTATCCCATGTAAATATCTTATTATTTTCTTTATAGCTTTTTAATATTTTATTTATAGGTTACTGTGGCATCTACCCAATATTGCAACTGTAAAACTGATATATGATCTTATACAGGTTTGAGCATATAATATACTTTCAACTGAGCACCAATAAAGAATATTTTTCATTTGATTCATTTTTAAGTCATTTTTTAGTACTGGTTTTAGTTGATAGGTGCATCACTGGTTAAGCAAAACTACATATTAAATCTCTCAAAGATACGAATAATATATCATTTCTAAGATAGTTCTAACAATCTTTGAGATCTATATTTGAATATCTCAATGCCAATAACTTTGGCTACCTTATTCATATTAACCATCTTAAAGTTATCGTTGATAAATATATTAGTTACATGCAATAAACTAAGATAACTATTGACAAGTAAAATATCATCCATATATAATACCAATATAATAAACTTGCGCATAGGATTCAGAATAAATAATTATTAGAGTTACTCCCATCAAACTCATTTCCTAAAGAATCCTACCTTAGTTGAACTTTATTTCTATTGCTAATAACCATAATTAAAATCAAAGTGAAGATATAGAAGAAAACTTGCAACAACTACTCATTATTTCTTCTTGATATTAATGTGTTGGTATTTTTAAAAATTTTAGAGGTAATTTAGAAAATAAATTAATCATTAATTATGATTTAAAATAGTGGGAGTATGAAATAAAACAATGAGAAGACTATTGAAATTTGAGATAAAATGACAATAATTACGTGATTGCGTATCTTCTTCTTTTCTTTTTTTTTTAGATATCAAACATAACATATTAATTTCGTAAATTTAATATTCTCCATCATACTGTCATTCTTAAAGACAAATTACACGGAAGAAGAAGATTTGGGGAAGGTCAACGATGACAAATGATAGCAACTCAAATCTTAGCTTACAACAAGTGTTTCAATTTTTAATGATGAAAACTATGATTTTTGGTTTGTGAAAATGAAAACCATATTTCTTTCGCTTGATCTATGAGATTGATTGAGAATCTATATGATGATTCTAATAATATGGGAATCATGATAAGAGATCAAGCAATCAAATTAAAAAAATAATAATAAAGAGATGCAATATCTCTTAGAAAGATTCAACAGGATGTTTTAGATGCAGTCTTATCAAGGATCATGAGGGCTACAAACACAAAGGATGCATGAGATCCTTTACATAAAGAAGTTAAACAAGATATGCTATCAAACTTCAAACCCTAAGAAAAGCATTAGAGAATATGAAAATGGAAGAGAATGAGATATTGAATGACTTCTACACAAGGCTTATGAAGTTGAACAACCAAAAAAAGGCTTATGGTGAAGAGATCAGTGATAAGATAACTATTGAGAAGATCCTGATTAGTATCCCAGAAAAGATTAATTCTATTGTAGGTATGATTGAAGAAACAAAAGATTTTTCTACATTATGTGTTGAAGAACTTATAAGTATTTTGAAAGGGTATGAACAAATATTGATTCAACATTCAAAGAAAGCCATAGAGAGCACATTTCAATCAGAACTCAATGTTACTTTCAAGAATGGAGAGGATAAATCAAATAACTAATCAGAAAGTAAGGGGGAGCAATCTAGTTGTGGCAACCAAGGAAGAGAAAGAGAAAGAGAGAGAAGTTCATCAAGAGGAAGAGGATGAATAAATTATGATAAAAATTTCAGCAAGGAAGGACCACAAAAAAGATGCAGAATATGCAACAAAAACAATCATGAAGAGAAAGATTATTATTATAAAGAAAGAACACAAAAAAGATTACTATTTCAATAAAAAATTACTAGTTTAATATAAATCAACAAGCAAATCTGTCAGAAGAAAAAGAAAGTGAGGTGAATTTATTTTATGTATGTCAAAGTATTAAAGAACAAAAAAAAATGATATGTTTATAGTGTTTGTAGTAATGAAAATATTTTTCCTTGACATGAATATCTCATTTCAATCTCAATTTAGAACGAACAATGGTGCAATTGTAAAAGTAAAAGAAAAGAGCACAATTAGTATTCAAACAATAACAAGGAGTTGAAAAAGTTTATGATATGCTAATTGTACCAGATTTCCATTAGAACCTCTAGAGCATTGGGCAACTTATGGAGCATGAGTATTCTCTATATTATGGAAAATGACATATGTATTATCTATGATAAAAAAGGATAAAAGACAAATATTGACACAAGTAAGCTTTCTATTCTTTTTTCTTAGATATATAAATGATATTGTTAAAAGAGCAAATATGATAATGATTTATGGTTGTGGCAAAAGAGACTTGGTAATTTGAATTTTGGTAGCCTCAAGTTTCTATCACAAAGATCAATGGTGGTAGGACTACCTTTTGTTAAAGGACAAAAAAGACACTTGTGAAGGATGTGCACTTGAAAATACATCATAACTCTAGTTTAATAAAATAAGAGGCTATAGACTTTACAGTTTAATATTAGTAGCTTAAAATTGGGAAGTGCTGCTTTGAATTAGAAAGGACAAGAAGAGAGAGAGAAAAAAAAAATGAAACAGTACCACCAGGATAAGTTCAAGAAGATATATATGATTGAGGTTTATCCTCAAATATATCAAATCCTACTACATCATCAGCCAGTTCAAGTTCAGCATATCCTAACTTAAAAATCCAGTTTGAATGACATTTACCAAAGATGTAATTACTGTGTGTTAGGACCATAAAACTTTTAGAAAGTCATTAAACATGAAGTTTGGAAGAAAGCTATGAAAGAAGAGACTGATGTGATTAAAAAAGAATAATACATGGGAACTAGTTGATAGATCTCAAAATAAAAAATGTTAATAATGTCAAATGGATTTACAAGATGAAATATAATCTAGATGACTTATTGCAAAGAAGCAAAGCTTTTATGCCAGTTGCTTGCATTGATATTGTTAAAACTTCGATTGCATTAGCAGCTCGTAAAGGATAATTACAGCTCATAAAGTATAATTGTTGAATCAACTTGATGTGAAATCAGTTTTTTTGAATGAAGAATTAAAAGAAGAGTTTTATGTTGAGGAGGCAAGGCATATAGGTTGAAGGAAGCATCAGGTGCTTGGTACAGTGAGATTGATGCCTACTTCAATACAAAAGGCTTTTTGAAAAAAGAAGAGTGAACCTGCTTTATACATCAAAACAGGAAAAGGTTCAGGTCTAATTATTATTTCACTTTATGTGATGATTTGGTGTTTATAAGAAACAACACAAATAATAGAAGAGTTCAAAAATAACATGGTGAATAAATATGAAATGAGTGACATGGGAATATTAAGATATTTTCTTGGTACTGAGATATCTCAACAAGAAAATAATATATTTTTCTCAAAAGAATTATGTAGATACGATTCTAAAAGAATTAAACATGTTTGAATGTCATCCTGTTGTAATACCATTAACAGTTGGTGAAAAACTGAATAAAGAAGATTTGATGCTAGTCTTTTTAGAAGCTTGATTGGTAATTTATTATACCTCACAATTATAATATCAGATAATATGTTTGCTGCAATTTTGCTTGCTATATTCATGAATAGTCATAGTTACAATCATTTTAGAGCTAAAAAAGAATTTTCAAATATTGAAGTTTATGATAGTAATTGAGGTGGATGTATATATGATATGAAAAATACTTCCTGTTATTTTTTTTTCTGTGAAATTGTATTTTCTTGGAGCTCAAAGAAATAGCAATCAACGGTGCAATTCTGATAGAACCCTAGCAGGATTGGATCCTACTCAATTAAATAATAACTAATAAAAATCCTAAGAGATTGTAATAAATCCCACCTAGCCACCTCTATCTTATAAAAAAGATTCGCAAAGTTTTAATATGAGGCCTTAGGGCTTCTTAGCCATCGTCCCTTTTCTAGGCAGGTCGACTAGGCTTTTAGCAGGGGATGGCTAGCTAGTTGCAATCCCCTAAGCCGTCGCCCCTTAGAAGGTAAGTCGACTAGAGTGGAGGGCAAGGATGACATTTGACTTTAGAGCAGCCTCTCTAGGGTTAGGGTTTTAAAGCCCTATATAAGTATGTAGCCTCCACCACTTTTGAATAAGCAAAGATCAATCTTCATTCAGCCTTGTGGTTGACTACATAGGAGGGAGGAACCCCTATAGCATTTCAAGGGTTGATTTCCCTCAAAGATCAATCTGCATAAAATTCCTCTGAGGTTCTATCATCTGGTATTAGAGTAGTGATCTTGCTGCTTTTGCTACCCTTCATGCCTCCCATTATCAACTAAGCAATTCCCATAATTGCTTTAATGACATCATCTCCACCATCATCTCCTTACCGCATATTAAATCAATCTACTGCCATTACCACCAATTACATCATAGATTTGATATTTTTCTACCATTAATACCTTTTGCCACTGTAGTTTTCTATCTAAAAAATATCAAAAAGAAGTTTTCATCTATCCCTTGTTGCGAATTCTTTTCATCGTAAAGTTATCATCTTTGCGAATAAAGGAATGCTGTAGAAAATTTTAGTCATATATTGTTGCCTCTAGGCCGATCTTAATGTCATCTTTTTGGACAAAAAAATTTATACACTTCGTAGATCATCTTGGCTTTCATCTACGTTTGATCTATCATCAAATTCATCTTTGAAAACGTCCTTACATTGTTGTAATTTTTCATCGCAAACTACTGAATTTTTTCGACGAGAATTCTGCCATCGTAACTTGTAACGTTTTTCTTATTGCCTTGCTCTTGAAATTTTTTGATTTCTTTTGTCATCCTTGTTGCTATCTAAAAAGGGCAAAGAGAATGTGATTGCAGATGCACTCTCATGGCTACCCGAACAAGCAGAACTTTCAGCCATCTCCCTTCCAATCAGTTGAAGACATTAGGGAGGAATGAAGAAAGGATTCGGAAACCAACAACATCATAAAAACAATTAGAGGAGGAGCCAAGCTTAGTAGCCCACTATAGTTGGGATTCAGAGGATCTACGTTATAAAGGTCGCATTGTGCTTATACATAACTCGCCTTGTATCAAATCATCCTGCAAGAAATGCACTCCACACCATCAGTAGGGAACTCTAAATTTTTAAAATCCCATAAGAGAGTTAAATAAATTTTTTATTAGAGAGGGGTGAAAAAAAATATTTCTGAGTTTGTAGCATAGTGCGATGTATGCCAACAACACAAGGATGAAATAGTGGCAAGTCTTAGGAAGCTACAACCACTAACCATACCATATTATGATCAATTGGCATTGGTGGGGTGTGGTGGTGGGGTGAATTAGTGCAAGTATAAATTTTTATTTTAACGAAAAACTTTTCACTTTAAGTAAGATAGACAAATCGAAGCTTTTCATAATAAGTGAACAATTCAAAGAAAGTTATTATGTTACTTAAAAATGATTTAAGAGGAAATAAGCAAATCCCAATAAAAGATAATCAACATCAAAGAGAAGTGCTTAACTTGAAACTTTATTTTCAAAGATTAATTTAAATCAAAAGCATCAATACGAAATTAGTAAGCAAGGAAAGCAAAAGAAAAACTCACAAGTTTTATAGTGGTTCAGCACCAACGGGCCTACGTCCAGTCCCGAATCCTCCTCCTTGAGGCACACCGGCGTCCACTATTGATCTTCTTTGGGTGAAAACTAAACCTTGACACTTTTCTTACAAAGAAAACAAGATTATAACTCTTTGATCACACCCTTACCTTTTTTTTTAAAAAAAATCTACATAAGATTTTCACATAATTTTATCCCCCAAATTATTATAATAAATGTAAGAAAACGTAGGATATTTATAGCCCCAAAGGGCTTCAAAATTTGAAGCTAAAAATCAAACTCCCTCGGAAAATTTGAGTATGGGCGGTTCAACCGCTGACTCCTGGGCGGGTCAATTGCTTGGGTATGAGTGGTTCGCCCAGCCTAGGTGGTTCAGTCGCTGACAGCCGCTCGAAATCTTAGGCGGCATTGGTTGAACCATCGCTCACCGACTGTTTACCTACCAGAATCTTCGAAAAAGTGATTCCCTTCACTTTTCGAATTCCGGCTTGAACCTAATGTTGACTAATTCTTGAATCAACTGATTGAGCTCAACTAAAACCTCATAGTGGACCCGATTACCTTTTTGAGTTGATTTGGATTCATTTCAAATCATATTCATTTAGGACTCAATCTTTATCTACGACTTAAAAATTACAATCAAGACATGATCACTAAGCTTATTACCTTACTCTCACAATCCAACAACCTCCGGAATCTCCAACGGCTAGCCTCACGGTCTTCCTCTGGCGATCTCCTGGCATGTTCCTAGCGATCTTCCCGATACCTTCGGCGAAGTCCTAGTGAACGCTCGACGAGCTGTCACCACATTGTCTAAAACTTTGGCCAATGCCCAAGCTTGATCCTAGGTTTATGTTTGATCTATAACTTCTCCCGTCGTGGTTAAACCTGCACGATGTTAACTATAATTTAATTAATTACAATCATAATGGCCAACACATCCACTTCAAGACCTTCCCAACTCCCGGAAAGCCTTTCGGCTACCCTTGACAATCTTTTGGTAAGTCTTGGTCTTCTTCCGACGAACTCCCTTTTACTATTTTGGAAAACTTTTGATACCCTCGACAAGCTCCCGACGCCCTCCTAACAAGTTCCTAACCGTGTCGTCCGAACCCCAGTTCGATGCATAGACTTGACTTTAGCTATACCTCTGATTGTTATATTCTCTCTATCGTAATTAATCCTGCATCAATCAACTCTAACAATATATGTTAGATCAATAAGCCATCAATTGATTTCATGATCAAAATATAAGATTTAATATACCAGACTTAATGTGGACTGATATATCTATGAATTTCATCGAAGGGCTGTCACCATCCCAAGGTAAAAGCAAAATTTTAGTAATGGTTGACTGACTTACAAAATTTGCTCATTTTTGTGCTATCTGAAATCCCTACACCACTACTAGTATTGCTCAGATCTTTATAGAAAATATTGTTAAACTGCTTAGGATACTAAGGTCCATTGTAAGTGATCGTGATAGAGTCTTTACCAACAAATTTTGGATCGAGTTATTTCAGTTACAGGGCACCAAACTCAAGATGAGCATGACATACCACTCATAGACTGATGGCCAAATTGAGGTGGTGAACAGGTGCCTATAGACATACCCTTGGTGTTTCACTAGTTACCGGCCAAAGAAATGGACAAAGTGGTTCCCTTGGGTCGAATGGTGGTATAATACTACATATTATTCTTCTACTAAATGTACTCCATAGGAAGTAGTGTATGGTCGATCGACTCCTGTAATTCCTAAATATGTAATTGGCTCAGTCAAAGTAGATCAGATCGACTAAGATTTAATTGACAGAGACTAAATCTTACAGCTACTAAAAGATAACCTCTCAATCGCTCAAGCTAGAATAAAGCAACAAGCTTCCATATACCAAAGTGAAAGAGAGTTCTCAGTAGGAGATTGGTTTTATCTTCGTCTCTAGCCGTACAAGCAATTGTTCATCAACACATGAGCTTCCATAAAGCTATCTCTGCACTTTTATGGGCCCACCAAATCACAAAACGTATTGGAGCCATGGCGTATAGATTAAACTTATCAGCTGATGCAAAAATTCACCCTGTCTTCTATGTATCCTGCCTGAAGCCCAAGTTAGGGGAAAACGAGTCAGCCCAGATTTAGCTACCTAACACCACTGATGATAAAGATATTCAAGCCAAACCCCAAGCTATACTTGACCGTAGGATCATGATGCGTCGCCGACGTCCTTATACTGAGGTACTAGCGCACTAAAATAATTTGCCAATTGAGGATGCCATGTGAGAGTCATATAAAGATCTAAAGACCAGGTTCCCTGAGTTCGTGGAACTCCAGCCTTGAGGATAAGGCTGATTTGAAAAGGACGAGCTTGATAGAACCCTAGCAGGGTTGGGTCATACTCAATCAAATAACAACTAATAAATATGAGAGATTGTAATAAACTCCACCTAGCCACCTTTATCTTATAAAGAAAGGTTGGCTAGGGTTTTAATCTAGGGCCTTCGGGCTTCCTAACCGTTGCCCATTTTTTAGGTAGGTAGACTAGGGTTTTAGCAAAGGCGGCTAACTAGTTGTAGCCCCCTAAGCCGTCGCCCCTTAGAAGACAAGTCGGCTAGGGTGGAAGGCAAGGATGATATTTGACTTGGGAACAGCCTCCGTAGGGTTAGAGTTTTAGAACCCTATATAAGCATGTAGTCTTCACCACTTTTGAATAAGCAAAGATTAATCTTTATTTAGCCTTGTGGCCAACTATATAGGAGGGAGGAACCACTATAGCATTTCAAGGGTTAATCCTCCTCAAAGATAAATCTGCATAGAATTCCTCTGGGGTTCTATCAAATTCTTTGTAGAATTGTGCTAAGAGGAATTCTTGAAGATCTTTTCTGACAGTAAATTAGTAATAACAATGGATAAGAACTTGGTCTATCATTCAAGCATCATTTCATTAGAGAAACAATTGGAGAATATGAAATTCAATTAAAGTATTGTAACTTCAGCGATCAAGTAGTAGCATATATACCAAGCCATTAGAAATAGATAAGTTTAAGTATTTTAGAGAAATTATGGGTATTATTGAACAACACATTAAGGAAAAAAAATGTTGATATTAATGTGTTGATATTTTAAGAAATATTAGGGACAGTTTAGAAAAGAAACTAAGAATTAGTTAGGGTTTTAAAGTAGTGGGATTACAAAAGAAAGCAATGAAAAGGATGTAATTTTAGATTGAATAATAATGATGTGACTCCTTCTCTTCTTTCCTCTTATAAATTAAATATAACATATTAGTCATACAAATTTAATAATCTTTACTATATTCATGGCAATGACTCTTCAAGTCTCAACTCGTTGCAATTCTCTATTGTCGAATGTAACCATGACGAAGAACAATAGAGACCTTCATTTGGATTAAGCAATGGATGATCAAAGCAGGTGGAATAGCAGAGATCCTTGAATGTGCTGAGTCGAGTCAGGCCCTCGTCTTCTTCCTTGACTCGCGGATCTTCGATGCCCATTTACCCCATCCACGTACTCACACCCCTCAATCTCGATTATACGCAGGGTGTTTACCTATCGTCCTTTGCTCTGCCATCGTTACCAAAACGTTGTGCGTTAGTGAGTAAGCTCTTTTGCACAATGTTGTCATCGGTTGTTTGTTCAATTATACTAAGATGAGGTTCCTAAACATTGGGGATTTATGAATAATAATAATAATAATAATAATAATAATAATAATAATAATAATAATAATAATAATAATAATAATAATAATAAGAGACGTTTAAAATGAAAAATAAAAAAAAATATGGATCCTTGAGAAAAGAAGGGTCATTGTTGATTTCATGTTATAGGCAGGGTTGGTTTGATCGCACCGTCGCCTCGTACTCTCTCCACCGTGGCTCTTTTTTGTTTTTTTTTTTTTGTTTTAACTCGAGAACTTGGAACAACAAGAACCATACCCACTCCCATCAATGAAGTCTAGGAATCTTGGAGAGCCAAACAAACAGATCCGATTTCAAACACTTCATTTCATGCTCAAGTTTCATTGTTTTTCTTCTCATATGAGGCTCGGGGGGAGGTATCGTTAGCATGGAAAGAGTGAGTGCACACGTCTTTGATTAGATGCCAGTAAATTAGGAGTACCTTCTCCCGTTGACTTTACGTGGACTTGATCTTGTGTGGTGTGGTCGATATTGTTATATTACGTTCATTTTTTTTGACATTTATGACATATGTCCGACTTAAAATTAATTTTAACTTCTCTTTCGAGAGGTTTTCCATATTTATCGACAAGGGAAAGCGATACGATGTGACCGTCGAGAGAGAAGACAAAAAAGATCCTACAAACACACACACACACACAAAATAGTCACGTGTCCAAATCCTAAAAACGAAAACTTATGTAAGGCTCTCCAATCCACGCACACAATCAAATTTTGGACCTTTAAACCAATCGAACCGGATGAGCGCTTTTTCTTTTTTTTTTTTTTTTCTCTTTCTCCTTCTTCCATATATATATATATATATATATATATATATATATATATATTAAAAGAACATTTGAAAAGGCTAGCAATCAAAGAAAAGTTGATGACTCACTTTTATCGCTCTCCTCCGCATTTGCATATTATGTTAATCTTTTCACAGTCTCCTATTTCTACACTATTTAAGTGTTAAAATGAAGTAGCAAAATCCAATGGGTGTCGATGATAGAACTCGACAACCCGAATGGATCCGATCGAGGACCGGTTCGATTCGATTTTAAATAAATGTCGATTCTGTTGGGACCGGAACGAGTCCAAAATAGATCCGATTCGGTTTTCATTTTGGTAATATGTCCCACTGCCACCTGCCCGGGCCCCGGCCCCGACGACCCCACCCCCCCCCCCCCCCCCCCGGGGCAGCACACCCTGCCCCGCCTTGCCTCCAGTTTCTCCTCGCTACCGCCTCTCTCTTCAATAAAAACAGGCTTTCTTTGCTCCGAAGAAAGACGAGAACAATGGGAGGCGGAGGCGGAGAAGGAGAAGGGAGGGTTCAGAACGTGTTGGTGATGAGGCACGGGGACCGGATCGACCACCTGGAGCCGCTGTGGGTGGCGCACGCGAGCCGGCCGTGGGACCCGCCGCTCGCCGAGGGGGGGCTGATCCGGGCGTGGACAACCGGTAAGCGGCTGCGCGTCGTCGGCTTCCCCATCCACCGCGTCCTCGTTTCCCCCTTCCTCCGATGCCTTGAGACCGCCACCGAGGTCATCCGCGCCCTCTGCTGCGTCGTCGACGACGACACCCGCCTTCTCGCCATGGGGACCAGCCAGGACGCCGTCCTCGATCCCTCTCGCGTCAAGGTTCGCCATCAAGCCCTTTCCTTGTTTCCCTTCCTTTGGTTGGTTTCTCATAGAATCGAGAGGAGCCCTAAAAAGTTTGTTTACGCGATTTCACTGGATTATAACAGTCCGTATTTATCGAGTTAAAAACCTTTATGCTTAGATGTTGAAGGGTTCTTTTAATATTTTGCGAGGATTAAAAATACTTGCGGTAATTATCCTTAGTTCTTGTATGTTAGCCAAATGAAGAATGCTCATTGCAAGATCACTTTACTTGTTTAAAAAAAAATCTCATTACTGGTAAACATTAAAAACCATTATTTGTTCAGTTAAGTCCTGACTTTTTTAGATCTCGGTTAAAAACAATTCGGTTTACATGCTGACCTTTTAGATACCTAAGTGAACTCTTGTGACAATTTCTTTAGCAAATTGGCTGCCCTAAATTCCTTCTCAAAATCAATTGTAGGTTATAATAAGTCATACAACAACAAAGTCGTGAGTTCCAACTATGTAAGATCAGCTACATGAATCTTTTGTCATCATTGAGATCCCTAAAAAATTACATTTTTAGTTAAATTCAAAATATTTTAAATTTTTTATTTATATTTTCTATTATATTTTTTTAGATCCTCCTTTACCTCTTCTCATGCCACTAACATTGATTATTTCACCTCTTTTGACGACTACGTTCGGAGGTCTCCTAAGCACATGCCTATACCGACTTAAGTAATTTTCTCTCATCTTATGCTCTACTGTAGTGATTCTTTGTTGTTCACAAATAAAAATATTTTTTTGTATCTTTCCAAATGACTCCACACATCCATCTCAACATTCTCATCGACAACGCAAACTTTTTGTATATATTGTTTCTTAAGTGCCTGATACTCAAATCCATAAAGTATTGTTGTTCTCATAATTGTCTTATAAAATTTTTCTTTTAATCTCAAAGTTATCCGATGATCACACAAGACTTTTGACGTCCCTCACCATTTTAACTATCCTATGAATAATATCTTCACCGGTCTTTTCCTCTTGTTGAATAAATGATATAAGATACCTAAGACTATTACTTAAAGGGACTTCTTGTCTATCCATCTTAATTATATTCTCCTGTCTATCTCTAGAATTACTAAAATTATATTTTATATATTCAGTTTTAGTCCTAATTAATCTACAACCTTTAGTTTCTAAGGCTTGCCTCTATATCTTAAGTTTATAATTAATTTCACTTAGGTTCTCATCAACTAAGATAATATTATTAGTAAATAGCATATGCCAGAGAGTTCTATCAAGTGATTAGTAAATTCATCCATCATCAATGTGAAAAGATTGGGGCTTAATATGAATCCTTCATGTAATCCTATGCTAATAGGAAACTCACTAGACACTTTCTCTATAGTTAGCTACATTATCATTCATATCTTTAATAATATCAATTTAATTAATGGATAAACCTTTCTTTTCTAAAACCCATCATAATAAGTCTTTAAGAACCTTATCATAGGCTTTCTCAAAGTCAATAAAAACCATATGCAAATCTTTCTTTTTCTCCCTATGCTTTTTCATTAATTGCTTTAATAAATAAATAACTTCTATGGTTGATCTTCCAGGCATAAGACCAAATTGATTTTCAAAGATATTTGTTTCAAGCCTTATCTTACTTTTGATAACTCTTTCCCAAAGTTTTATAGTATGGCTCATGAGTTTATTTCCTCTATAATTTGAATAATTTTGTATGTCACTTTTGTTTTTGTAAATTGGCACTAAAAAAACTCCATTCATCAAACATCATTTCGAATCTTATGATTTTATTAAATAAGCTAGTTAACCAAGTTACTTACTTATCCTCTAAACTTCTTCAGACCTTGATATGGATACCATCAGACGCTACACTCTTAAGCTATTTTCATATTCTTTAATGCATCTTTTATTTCATTAGCTCTAATATTAAATCCATCATTATTACTTATCATTAAATCTAAGTCTTATATGGAATATTTATCAAATAATTAATACAATTTTTTTTTCATCTTTCCCTAATCTTGTTTATATTAGCAAGTGTTCTTCGATCTTCATCTTGGCAGCTTTAGCAATTTGATATATATCTTTTTCATCATCTTTAGTACCTAATTTATTATAAAAACTATCATAAGTTTTATATCTTTATCATATTAGTCGCTTTTTAGCTTCTTTTTTAGATTCTTTGTAAGGTTTGCAATTTCGACCAGACGAGACATACCGTCCCGGTGACGCTGACCATTCACAGCGGTTGTTCAAAAATCGACCGTCGATCGGCCGATTGAAGAAGAAATCGACCGTCGACGGTCGATTGAGAGAGAAATCGATCTTCGACGGTCAGTTGAGGAAGAAAAAGGGAAGAAGAAGAGGAAAAGAAAAAAAAAGAAGGGGGGAAGAAAGAATACCTCGCTCTTTGTTGCCGCCTGCACCATCGCCGCTTTTCTCCGCGGAGGAGAGTGTCTCCGCGTGGGAGATGATCGAGGCGACGTCGCCTCCTTTTCTTCTTTTTTTTAATATTTTAATATTATATTATAAAAATATTATATTATATTTTAATATCGGGTGGTACGTACTGTGCATACCGCTTGGTACGGGTCCTGTATTGGTACCGACAATATGTCGGTACACCGGTACGGACCGATAAGTGAAACCTTGATTCTTTGTATCTTTTAAATTCTCATTTTTATATTTTTTTATAATTCTTTGTATCTTTTAGGTTATAGTAAGTTATCAGTTTCAAATTTTCAAAAGATAATTTTCCCTAATAACTGATTTTAAGGTTTTTGTTGTAATATTCAGGAGCTAACTGGTCCAATATTTTGGGGTCCTTGTCTTATCCTGTTAGAAAAAAAAAAAAAAGGAATGCATTTGAAGTTCTTCAAATTTATTTCTTCCTCGTCATCAAGTTATTTGTAAACTTGATTTGGTATGCCCATGATTCAGTGGATACTTGAGCCATCATTAATAACATGTAAGCCCTTCAGAAAGGAGAGACCAGTCGAATGAACTTGCACAAAGAGAGCATTCACAAAGGTCGTTATAGATTCCACTTTGAGAAAGGCATATTCTATTTGTTATGATAGAACTTTCAGTCAGACTTATATCAATGTAACACCATGCACTATTGGGTAGGCAGACTTCAGATCTAAAGAAATCTGAATATGATTTGATGCAAATTCTTATGGTCTAATTTCTGCTTTAATCACAAAAGCAATATAGAAGGTATGGAAAGAACCGCACATGAAGGGAAACATTGACAAAGAAACTAAATTGAGAGAGAGGATAAAAGAGAAGATGACTAAATTGAAAAAGAAAGGGGGAAGTAGAAGATGTTTCAGCTCCGATTGCCCGAGATGTTTCAGCCTTTCCAATTCCAGCATTCTGATCTTTCTATATGAAAGTCAGGTCTCATTTGGTTGTATTGAGCAGAATATATGTCTCTTAAGTCTGAAATCGTATGAAATTTTACCCGCTGTAAGTTCTTGCCTTGTGCATTTTCTTGTTTTATCTTGAACTTTGATTGTCCATTCTGCAGGTCTCTATTGAGTTCGGATTATGTGAGATGCTAAACTCACGAGCAATAGGTAGTAGTGTAGCTCCTAAAGATAATAAATGGTTTCCTCATATCTCAGAGCTTGAAGCTTTGTTGCCAGCTGGAACATTGGATCATTCTGCGGAGAGTATTTATAAAGAGGTTTATTCCTATACAATTTTAGTTGCTCATCAGAAATATTTTGTTCATAGGTTTGCCTATTGAATTTCCAGAAACTTATACCTGCAAAATTTTGCCTTTTCTGCAGTTGCCTCAATGGGAGGAATATCTGCTTGAAGCAAGAAAGAGATATACAAGTGTTATTCAGGCTCTCAGTGACAAATATCCCAATGAAAACTTGCTGCTAGTCTCACATGGTTAGTGTGTTTTTCCAAAAAATAAATAAATAAATATAATATGCATATTCTTCTTCACTTAATTATAAACTCATTTTTATATCTGTTGTACAATCCTTAAATATATAGTAACATAATTATCCGCATATCTTGATTCTAGTAGGCAAATTTACTCCTGAAATTATTTTTTGTTGCCAATGCATGAACAAAATTTGCTGTAGGGTGTTTGCATTATTATGTGTGTGGCAGCATGCGGATGAGATGAAAGCTGCTTCCATCTTTCTGCGTTTTCTTTGGTTTTGAAAATGCCCATTTAATTGCCTTTGTTGCCTTGCTTCATCTTAGTCTTTGTATAAAAGATAATTGATTTTTGTTATGGTGTTTCTGGGTACGCAGGTGGCACATAACCAAAGATTCATGTCTATGCTTATCTTCTAGATTTGGTTGTGTGAGCACTTATCCATGCTTCTATCTCATGTGCAGGTGAGGCTATAGGTGCTTCTGTGGCTTCATTTCAAGAGGACGCTATGGTTTTTGAGGTGGAATATTGTGCATGTTGTCATTTGCAAAGAAACATATTATCAAACTCTTCACAGGCCTTCAGCACTGAAAATTTCAGGGTGCTCACAGAGAGTGGCCAAACAGGTGTATCTTATAGTATAACTCCCGAGTTCTGAAGCATATATTGCAAGCTTCAATCAAACCTGGGTTTCATTTTAACAGTCCCCTCTGTTTTTTTTTTTGTCCCCAGATCATTATGGCTCGAGACCATAATGTTATTGTTGCTGCTATTACAACAGTCGGGGGTGCTTTATTGCCAATCTTTTGTCATGGATGCAATTTTATCAATGTTTTAACATTTTCAAAGATATAGAGATGGATCTTAAGAAAATTCTCTATATTTTGTTAGCTGGAATGCATTGTTAAAGCATAAAAATGGAACAAGTGTTTGCAAAATGAACGCGGTTACTTGCAAAATGTAAACATCATCGGTGAGGATGATTTCACTCTCCATTTTGTTAGGAATCAAGATTGCTGCTAACGTCAATAGTATGCATTTCTATGTGGCAGCATTCAGAATTGATGGCAACATTTTGCTAGGAAACAAGATTTCATGTGCGGTTTCCACTGGTCTGGTTTATGATGACTGTAAAAGAGTGTGTAGCCTGGAAATAACTGTTTAAGTTAGTTTGGTTACTGTATAACATATTTGGGTTAAATAAGTGTTTAATGTTGAATTTGGGTTATGGTGATTCACTTGCAACCATTTGACGCCAAATCTAAATTATGGGCTGAGTGTTAATGGGCCTCGGTTAATCTCTAGAGGCGTATCATCATGACATTGCGAAGTAGAGCATCCTTTTAGTTTTTGCCCCTGCCATCATGTATTCCAACTGCACTCTGTTTTTAAACACAGAAATCACAGCACAGTTAGTTAGAATAGGTCATCTTTCTAACTCTCATCTTCAATGTTCTCTCTGGTATAAATGCTTCCCAACATATGATATTAGAGGATCCCTTCCCATCATGGATTCCAACTGCACTCTGTTCTTAAACACACAAATCCCAGTACACTTGGATTAGGTCATCTTTCTAACTTTCATCTTCAATGTTACCTCTGGTATAAATGCTTGCTCGACCTTTGATATCGATCCTTTGATTGACAAGTGAAGAGCCTTCCTTCATTACTTACAAGGCTATCATAGACTAACTACTTCATTCTACAGAAGTTAAAAGAGTAGCATCATGTCACAGAATTTAAAGTTCTAAATTTGTTGGTGGATCCAAAAGCACCAACATATTTGACAATCCTTGTACTTGAAGGACCATCTCAAATCACACATATCTTGAGGATAAAAAAAAAAAAAAAAAGTAAAATAATAAAGAGTGCTCATGGCAGGCCTCCTTTTACCTGCCCTGAAAGCTTGCTTTGGCAGGAGGTGGCACAACAAACAGTCACATCCGTTCCCCAACGAACATGCAGAAGACACATGTCATACTCCAGCAAACAATTAACATGACTAGTAAAGCAATAAACAATAAGCTAATTTTTCTGCCAGTATTTAGATGATGAATAAAAGCCACTCGCATGAATTCACATTCCACAAAAAGAAAGGAATCAGTAAGACAAATTAGGTGTGGCTTTTCAAAAGATTGTATGATGATTTAATTCCTGAGAAAGCTACCACTGAAAATGAGGCATATTCATAAACCTACTGAACTGTAAGAGTTGCCCATGACTCGGTCAGTTTCACCTTTCTTCTATTAACAAGAAAAGGTTTGAGGCTTATCATATCATAAAGTTTATCATGAGTGAGCCCTGGTGGGTGGATTAGAATGAAAAGCAGATTGCCTGTTTGACCCTCCCAACAAGTCCAATGTCAATGGCGCAGATGCTGTTTCTCCCAGGTGCTCTTTTAAGCTCAGTTTTGACATGCCCACGATATCATCGACCTTTATGGGATTCTTTGTGTGTATTGCAGTTGGCCTGATAATCTCATAAGCTTGCCGCTCTGAAGTATATGCTCCATAACCTGGCCATACGCAGAACGAAAATGGCACAAACGGTGGAAAATAAGCAGGAAGCGGCAGTGGGTAACTGCATTGTGCAATTTCTGGTTGTTGCTCTTTTGCCTCTCCAGCAACTTTGTTGTTAGCATCCTCCACCGGTTTGCACTCTTCATCCAACACTGGAGCTACTTGGTGTAAAATTTTGTTCTGAGTCTCTGTTTCTTGGCAATTCACTGGACTGGATTGAGGTTCAACAGGCTGACAAAGATAAAAGCCATTTTGATAATGAATACTATCATCACAACTTCAAATTCCTTAATAGCAAAGAGAGGATGTATGAATGCATGGTGAGATATGTCACGATGCTAGGGCTCAGCCTTGCACAGGCTTTATTAAGATAATCATCATTATGCCCACTCACTACACACTATGGTTCTAATTAAAAAGAGAATTATACTTCCTAGCTTGCACTCTGATACAAAGTTCCTCATTCTGGTTCCAAGATGATTTCAATATAATAGTTTTGGAACACACTCAGTGAACGCTGTGAAGCTAGTAATAATTGGACTCAAACCATTAAAGTTAGTTCCCCTTTGAAAAAAGGGGGAAATTTTGGTTTGCTAATAGATCAAATTCATGTGTCGATCCATTTCCTTATTTGCTAGCTGGTTTTTTACATGTTAACAAGAAAACTTCTTGTCCTGTGTTTCAGTTGTCATCCGGCCCTCCCTACAAAATTTCATTCACCTTTTCACTCCTTAGAAGATAATATTGAGGAAAACCAGTTTTACCATTTCAGTGTTTCTCTCCAAGGCTAAGGAACCAAAAGAGGAAAGAAGAGTCAACCACTCAGGAAGTTCCCAGTTCTGCATGGCATCAAAACTCACTTTCCTTTTCAAGAGAGCCAAAATAAACATTTGGGTGCCCTATGCTTATTCCTATCAGTGTATACCTCATGCAATAATTGAAGATGATAATCAATCATTAATTTCACGTAAAAAGTAGGCATGTGTAGGATACACATCTGAAAGAATTATGCATGTGTAGGATACACATCTGAAAGAATTATGCATGTAGAGATAGAATAAATACCTCATCAGGCACCATATCAAATAGACTTGATCTTCTCTTTCTTCTATTCATATTGGTTTGGCGAATGAAGTACTTTTGAGCATGGCTAGCCACTTGGGTAGGTGTTCTAGATACCACATAGTTGCGGGATATCCCACGCCAATCACCTTTGCCAAGCTTTTTCAAGCCAAGCAGAAACCTCCTATGCTCTTCTTCTGTCCATGGAGTACCTGCAAACAATTATCAGGCAGAACACACTGCATCATAATGGATGAATATGAAGTACAAGACCTTTCTAAAGAACATTTACAAAATGAGTGTCACAGTAACTAAATAGGATAATCATCGTTCAAAATATATATCCTTTACAAATAAGTAACATCAAGTGTGCTCCTATATTTCAAAAAGTAAATAAGAAACCAAAGAGTTATAAGAACTCAAAATAAATGAAATGAAATGAAATTATACCTTGTCTCCTATTTTGAACTCCATAATACCTAAAGCTATGCAATTCACATATAATTTACATGCAGGAATTTTCATGTATAAATGAAAATTATTGGACTTGAATGCATAAGAAAGCTTGTAATTGCCTCAGCAATGATTCGCCAGTGATCATGGTTCATGAATGCGATCATGGTTCATGAATGCCTACAAATGAATCCAGTTTTGGGTTATGTTCGATAAAATAAAGATCCAAGTTTGATCCATATCACATCTAGATTTAGTTATACTATTTATTCTAGTCCATTTAACATATTATCATGAAACATTTCTATATCTTGCAACTGCAGGGTATATCGACCATTTGACACCACATCACATCAACCACATATTTCTTTGCATCCATTGATCTCTCCCCTATCTTTCTCCTTCTTCGCTTCGTTGCTCCCTCTTCTAAGTTAGATCCCTTGATAACTCCATAAATAAACATAGGATAGAGTTCTTTGTTGCAATCATCGGATTCTTACTAACATGATTTGTAATCCTTTAGACTGCCAATTTAGAAATTTTAGAATCTCAAGCTCAAATTAATTAAACTTTTGTCAATTTCACTCATTTTAACATTAGAAATTAGATATTTCAGAACTTCAAGAACTTAATTCACAGGTCCGAAACACCCATGTATCTAAACATAATTTGAATTGACCACCACCAATTACACACCAATATTGCTGACTCTTTTCCATGCTAAGGAAAAAAGGAACTACTCTTTCGAATACATAAACAAAGAAATTATTGGATAAAATAATGGTTTCTGTCCTTTCTTTTTACCCTATAAACTAGAACTTGTTCTGCGAAACTTCCAATGACATAATTATGGTGACTTGAAATGGCATACATGTGAATTATTTGACTTCCCTATAAAATAAAAATCTAAGCATAGTAACTTTCTAATATTTCACCTTTTCTCAAGCATACATTTATCAATAACTGTTGCTCCATATCATGTAGAACATTTTGAATTAATTTTCATACAAACCACCCACAAGTACATTATAATATATTTGACATTTCTCTTTTTATTTATTTCCCTGCCTAAAGTGGATCTTTGAATCTCTATTGACCATATTTCACAAAATTGATATCAAGATTGAAACCAACTAAAGATGATATTATCATATCAACTAGGAATGATACGATCAGGATCAACAAAATTAGCAAGATTGATGAAAGATTGCGTTAAATTTTATCTTACAAGATAAAATAAAAAAAATATAAGAACAATAAAAATATTTAGAAATATATAACAAATTATGTCAAAAAATTTGTTGTATGCTAAAATATCTTTAATTTTGTAATTAATTAAACATGTTTTACATGATAAGATCTTATTTTTTAAAAATAAGATAAGAATACTATTCTCTCATTTCTACTCTCAATACCCTTTCCTCTGTCTTATAAAGCTGTTTATGACGAATATTCCAACAGGTGGTAGAAAACAAATACGATGATTGGAACTTATAACAAACACAACATCAACAATGTTTCCTCATTTGTTTCATGGTCATAGTTACATGTTCTACGATTTAGCTTCCCCTTTTTCTTACTCCTATTTTCTTCTCCTTTTATAGTTACCAAATCGGCCAGAATTATCAATTCCAGTTAAGTTTAAATGCTTCAAATTATTTCCAACTACTTATTCTTTTTCCAACTCTAAGGATGACAAACCAGCAAAAATCAAATCAATTATAGATTGTACCATTTCAGACTAGACATTTCACATCAGAACTGCCAGTACTATCAACAATGTAACTAATCCCATATATAAATACATCAATCACCCTATTGCTTTCACTTAGTTATTCTGATTGGTACAAAAAGAATAGGAACTCAACCTTAAAAATTGTCTGCATATATGAAAATTCTCTTCATAAATAATGGTAATATAAAATCCAAATAATGCAAAGGCATCAAAACCCATCCTGGTTCTCTATTTTTAACATTTTCCAAATCTTGCTGCTTGAGCCACTAAGTCATCAGAAAGCCAAATCACAACAACCTTGACCTCATTCCTCCACCATCAGTCTAGCAGTACAGATGTCACCAGGGATGACTAACTCCCCAGCAACAACTCACTTCATGTTCTGAAAACACATCTCAAGAAAATCACCAGTGCCGATACTAGCTTTCAGGACCATGAGTTTGTTTAAGATCTAGATTAAAGCCTTCATGTTCTAACAGTGCCACTGTTCCCATATATCGATGTGTACATCATTCCAATTTCTATCATTATATTACAGTATTTATCTTATTCAGGATTTTGACGTTGATGTACATTTCCAGATAACTATTCTTGTTCTCAACCATTAATCATGCTTTCTAATGGCTTCCAACCATATGAGCACAAAACATATGTGAACCAATGGCATTAACATCAAGTAATCACAAATTTAATCATGTTATCTGATTTATAAATACAATTGGACACCAACAACAAACTATGGGTATCACAAGTATAACAAGTAGATGCCACCATGATATTTCTGTCCAAAGATATGCAGCAAAATAATCACTGAATTCGTTAGTTTGGACAGGGTTTATTTTCTAATATTTAACTTGGTCCAGAACTGCAAAACTCAACCTTGATACAACGCCGCAAAAGTATCGTCGCTAGATTAAGTATGTGACCCCAATTCACACCCGTAATATTCTTAAAAAATCCAATCTTTTATAAGTACAAAAGACAATTAACTTGTACAACAGTTCAAATTGGAGACTCAAATTCAACAAGCACAAATGAATCTTGACTAAAACTACAACAGGAAACATTCAGGAGAAAGAGGGGCAGTAGAGAAGAAAAGACTCGCCTTTCTTGCGCTCGCGGGCGCTCGATGACGGCCCCTGGCCCAAATCTTCCGAAGCGTACCCATCGGCTGCAGCGGCCGGCTCATGCCCGTCGGGGGGCGACGCGCCGCCGCCACCGGATCCAGAGGCGAGGAGGAGATTCCCCATGCTGGCACTCTTCCGGATGGATCCAGAGGCGAGAGGCAGATTCCCCATGCTGGCGCTCTTCCGGATCGTCCCACCGGTGAGACGGACCCCAAACAACATCAGTCCCCGGTCGGGACACGTCCTCGAATTGTGCCCATCGTGGCTGCAGTGTGAGCACCTTCTGGTCATCTCGCGCTTCGTCGAAGGTCCGCGGCCCCTGCCTCGTCCTCCGCCACCGTTCTCGATCCCTAACGCAGGAGATCGGGTTGGGATTCGGGGCGGATAAATAGATACACACATTGGTGAGAGGATCCGTACTCGACCCGGGATCGATCGTACACGTGATTATTTTGAACGGTCTGGATTCATTTTGCAATCAAGTCTTATCTGCTGGTTCTTTCCGTATAATAAAGTCGACAATAAAAGGACTCGCGATTTTTTATCTGCTAATTAATCCTTTCTATTCTTTTTCCGCCTACCTAATCAGATTATGTTCCCGTTTAACCCTATTAAATTATATTCCTTTTATGACATGTCAAGAGTCGTTTCTAAATCTTCTTGATAAATATGGATAAGGTAATCCAGACATCACTGTAATATTATTATATGAGATTTACTTTCTTCATAATATATCTCACGTGATTCTTTCTCTCTCTCTCATATAAATTTTTATCTTAGCCGCTCTTTATATATTTTTTTTTATTATCTATCTTCAACTCCGTCAATCATTCAACGTATTCGCTTAGCGGATAAAGATCTTGATAGTTTATCCTAAGATCCAAAACTTATCGTTTGTAAAAAAAGAAAAGAAATCCTTTATTAATCATTTTCTCTATGAGCCAATCACTTCAACACACACACACACACACACACACAAAAAAAAGTCTTCGATCTAAGTATTATATTATTATTATTATTATTATAAACTCTCTGATGTTTTAATAGCACACGTTCTCTCTCTTCATCTCATATATATTTTTTGGATTTATCTTAAAAACATCATTTTAATCCAATGATCCACTTGGGAACTAATACAATGAACCCACTAGCTTACATGTCACATTCTTTTTAAGAAGTTCCTAAAATAAAAATCAATGGAGTAATTATTTTTATAATATTTTTCTTTGATTTTGAAAATTTGAAGTGAGTTGAATAAACTTTATATATATATATATATATATATATATATATATATATATATATATTAAACAAGAACAAACTTTATATTCTTATAATCATGTTACATTTTGATTATATAATTAAGATAAATATATATCAAATTGATGGTAAAAGTCTCTAAAATCAACAAGAACTAGAAAAAGGCGATAAAATAATTATATATATATATAATATTTTACTTCGATGGTTAAAATCCGACATTAGTTTTTTTATTGTGTTATTTTCATACGTCAATTGTGTTACAAAGTTTCTAAAATCAAATGTAACATAGTTCATTTTTATTTTGATTTTGTAATCGAGCATAACAACTCGTCTTAATCTTTCAACGTAGCAATCAAATATTGATAAATATAGTGACTCCATTTTTTTTGTATTTTAGATGATTTTAGATAATTTTTAATGTCGGATAGCTACATTTTTCAAGTTGATTATATAATTTGAGTCTAACGTAGTTGATTTTTAAATGGAATACCATGAAATTTGTCTGACCTTTCTCAATCATTCATTACAATTGACAAATATAATATAAATAGTGACTTCATTAAATTTTCTATTTTTGAATAATTTTAAGGGTTTCTAAAGTCAAATTTGTGTAGATTTATATTTAAACCCTATGAACCATGCAATCATCGTTCATTAAAGAATAAGGATAAGAGAATAATTTAAACCCTATAAATCATGGAATAATCCTTAAAGAATAAGAAAACACTAACTCTATCTTAGGGAGGTATGCTGCTAGATAGAAACTCTTAAGGTGAAGTATCATATTATACATAGAATTATCGTTTTAATTCCTTTGATTTTGTCCACTCTTCAGCAATTGTCTTTCATTATGCACACGTAGTTTTGTATTGCTTTCTACCAACTTCAGCAATTGTAGGTTGTCATATGATATATGGAACAGCTTTCCTTCGATGGATCGATTAAATGGCTTTTTTTTTTTTTTTTTTTTTGCAGTTGTTATTTTCTTGCTGTGACCCAACAAAAACGTGATAAGTCTCATGATATGATGAACACTTAACAGAGGCCGTGATTCAACCACAACTCCCAAATCCTTGCAAGCAATTGGCGACGGGTAGTCGAACATGTCCGATGGGAGATCGTCGAGGAAGCTGTCGGGCGTTCCTGCCCTCACATCCACTCTCTTGGCGACGGCATGCAATTCGTTTCCAAACCCCAAATAGCAGCGGTAGCTCCCCGGCGAATTTGATCGGGAAACTTGCGGGCTAGAGTGATCGGAGGCAGAGCAGTGGCTGGGGGAGGTGGTCGAGCGGCACCTGAGGCGGCGGGGGCGGCATTAGGTTATGCAGCAAGGTAGACCGCACGACCATGGCTAGCTAGCTAGCTCAAGAAGGGTTAGGGGAGGGAGTTGATCAAGCATGGCCAACTCACGTTGTCCATTGTACGATGTCTTACTGCTGCATTGATATTGATCCTAGGAGGAGAGGAGAGGAATCTTCCTCGAATAAGATCAGACCCTAATTAAGGACATGGAAGCGAGGATGAGGAGTGTTGGTTGTACCTGTTGGCTCGAGGGTTCATGAGAAAGACGGCGGGCAGTTTGCCGTGACGCTTGTTGGATTTGGGAAGCAAAGGCCTGCCAAAAAAAAAAAAAAATCCTCGCCAGCCGCTTCTCCCTCGTCCTCCAGAAGTTCTTCGCGGCGTTGTCCGTCCGCCCTGGCAAGTACGTCAAAATCCTCGCCCACTTTTTCCCCAGCTGCGCCCTTAGGTCGATCACGACCCGTTCTTCCTATGACGAGGGCTTGCACCCGCTGCTCGCAGAACCAATTAACAGCAAAGAATTGGGGTAAGTCCTCTGTCGTCCAAGTAAAGAACTTTACGCATGCATGCATGTAAGTGAAGGATTGGGTCCACGCAGAGTGATTGCGTTTTGACGGGGAGTTGCGAGTGACGGGGAGGAGGCCTCCGGAGCGGATGAAGCTCCAGTCGCGAGGGCCGTTAGGCGGACGTACTCGAGGAGGACGTCGTCCTCGTCGCCCATCCATGGCACTTTCTTTAGTGCGGTGGATATTACACTGTCTTGCTGCTATTGGTACTGTTTTATAATAGATTTTAATCAAATTTATAATTTTAATTTTTATTTATATTAATCTAAATCTTAGATTTAGTGGGTAGGGATGTGAAAAATATGACAGCGATGATTAAAAATATGAAAAAGAGAAAAAAATGCTATAGGTTGATAGTAAAGGGCATAAACAAATATTCAGAAAAGAAAAAAAAAGACAAGGACAAAGAAAAACTATTTTCGATCATCCATATCTCATTAGTTTATAGTGAATTCTTACTATTATCACTTGGGAATGTTTTAGATATTATGTATAGTAATATAATATTTGTATCTCTGTGATTCTCTTAAGGCTGTTGCTTGGGTTTGAGCAAGAAGTCTTAGAGATATATATATTCATTATTCTAATAGTTGATTTTCTCTAGTTTGTCCCGTGGTTTTTACCATTTGAGTTGGAGGGATTTTTTATGTAAATCTTGGTGTTCATTTGATTGTGATTTATGTTTGATTCTATTGTATGTGACGGTCTACTAGTATTTGTTTATATAAAAGATTTATTCCTTTTATTCTCATTGGTATCAGAGCAGGGTTTTGCTGATATTTAACTTTTGCATTCGAACATGGAGGCCGATAATATTTCTCGCATGATTAGCTTGAACGAAAACAATTAGATGATATGAAAACTAAGAATGTAAGATCTCCTATATTGCAAGGACTTGTATAGACCTTTGCAAGGGGATAATACAAAGCCAGTAACTATAACAGATGATGAGTGGAAGAGATTAGACCAAAAAATAGTTGGCTTTATTAGATAGTGGCTAGATGATAGTGTCTTTCACCATGTTTCTACTAAAAGTTTTGCTTACTCTCTTTAGAAAAAGTTGGAATGTCTCTATAAAAGAAAAACGATTAACAACAAAGCTTTTCTGATCAGAAAACTTATAAACCTGGAATCTAAAGAGGGCACTTCTATTCTTGATTATTTGAATAAAATGCAAAATATTACTAACTAGTTATACTCTATAAAAATATCTCTTGATGATGAGTTGTAGGCATTGTTACTTCTCAATTCTTTGCCAGAAAGTTGGGTGACACTGGTGGTTTCCCTTAGTAATTATGTACCAGATAGTATTATTACCATAAGTCAAGTAACAAGCAGTTTATTGAATGAGAAGTTGAGGAGAAAGAATTCAACAACTTCTCAGATTGATTCACAGGCACTTGTATCAGAGAATAAAGGAAAGTCAAAGTTAAAGGATAGAAGCAGTTCACGCATGGGTAGAAGCAAGCCAAGATCAAGAAAAGATATTGTTTACTACAATTGTGGTGAAAAAGGATATTATAAGAATCAGTGCAAGCAACCTAAGAAGATCAAGAAAAAAGGGAAAGAAGTGGAGCATACAGAGTCAAAAGAGAATATCACAACTATAATGCAAGGTAGTGATTATTTGATCGTCTACTTCTAATGATATTTTTTCTTGTGTGTGCCAGGATCTCAAGTGGATAATTGACACAAGTGCTTCTTATCAGACTATACCATGGAGGGAGTTCTTTGCTACTTACAAGTCTAAAAATTTTGATGTTATCAAGATGGGCAACTATGGCATAGTAGACATCATTGGCATGAGTGATATCAGTATAAAGACCAACCTTGGCTGTAAGTTGGTGCTTAAGGATGTGAGACATGTGGTTGACTTAAGGCTGAATTTAATTCAGTTGGAAGGCTGGATTATGAAACTTTGATGTCAGATTTCACAAAGGACAATGAAAGCTCAATAAGGGTTTTCTTATTGTAGCTGATGGGAAGAAATGTCATATATTGTATAGATTGCAGGCTAAAGCTTGTGGTAAGCAGTTGAATGCTACAGAGAAAGACTTCAGCATTGAGTTGTGGCATAGATGACAGAGACACATGAGTGAGAAGGGGCTATAAGCTTTTCCAATAGAGAGGTATTGCCAGACCTCAGAGGTATACGTTTGAACCTTATATTGATTATTTGGCTGGCAAATAATATAGAGTATCCTTTGCTAGTCCTGTTTTATCTAGAAAAATACATATCTTGAACCATGTCTATACAGATGTGTGTGGTCATTTGAAGATAAAAACTCTTGGTGGATCTGTTAATGTTCCTAGTATCAGTGGTGAACTTTATTTTGTCACTTTTATAGATAACTTTTCCATGAAAGTTTGGGCATATGCTTTGAAGACCAAAGATCAGGTTATTAATATCTTCAAGGAGTTCCATGCCAGAGTTGAAAAAGAGATAGAAAGGCAATTGAAATGCATAAGATCATATAATGGTGGTGAGTACATAGGATTGTTTAATAATTATTGTAGGTTATATGATATCTAGCATGAGTTGATAGTTCATGGTATACCTTAGCATAATACAATTACAGAGATGATGAACCACACTATCATAGAAAAGATCAGATGTATGCTTTCATTAGTTAAGCTACCCAAAAGGTTTTCAAGCGAGGCTTTGAGGACTACTATTGATATGATCAACCTATCACCCTATACAATTTTAGATGGTGATATTGCATAGCATGTATGGTGGTCAGGGAAAGATGTTTCCTATAAGCACTTGAAATTATTTGGTTGTCATGCATTTGCACATATTCCAAAAAATGAGAGGTCTAAGTTGGATGGTAAGACAAAAAAGTATATTTTTTTAGCTTCTTAGATAATTAGTTTGGTCATAGGCTTTGAGATCCAGAAAAGTATAAGGTGTTCAGAAGCAGAGATGTTATATTTTCTGAGGATCAAATTATGGAGGATTTAAAGAAAGAGGCACTAGCTAAGACTTCTACAGAGAAATTTTGTAGACTGTGACCCAGTTATTCGTCTAATATATTAGGATGATGGGGGAGATATGCAGGAAGATGGTGCAGAGCCATATGTTGATGTACTTGTAGAATATGTTGAGCAGGAAGAAGAAAAAGAGTAAGTTCCCACATAATCTCAGTTAGGAAGATCCTCTAGACCATGTCAATCTTCTAGAAGATACTCTACAGATGAGTATGTGATGCTTACTGATGCAGGTGAACCAGAGAGTTACTAGGAAGCAGTTGAAAGTGAGCAGAAAAAGAAGTAGTTTGTTATTATATAGGAAGAGATGGATTCTCTGTAGAAGAACCACACATATGATTTGGTACAACTACTAGAGGGAAATAAGACCTTGAAGAATAAGTGAGTTTTCAGGTTGAAGACTCAAGAATACTATTTTCAACTAAAGTACAAAGCTAGATTGGTTATAAAAGTCTTTAGTCAAAAGAAAATTATTGAATTTGAAGATATTTTTTCTTCTATTGTTAAAATATCTTCTATCGGTGTTACTCTTAGTATTACTGCTAATCTGGACTTAGAGGTTGTGCAGTTGGATATGAAGATAACTTTTCTTCATGGTGATTTAAAGGAGAATATTTATATGAAGCAACCAGAAGGCTTCAAAGTCAAAGGTAAAGAAAATCTTGTCTGCAAGTTGGAGAAGAGCTTGTATGGGCTGAAGCAAGCTCCAAGACAGCGGTATAAAAGGTTTGATTCATTTATGATTGAAAATAGATACAAAAAAATATCTTCTGATTCATTTATGATTAAAAATAGATACAAAAGAATCGCTTCAGATCATTGTATGTACATCAAATAGTTTGATGAGAACTTTATTATTCCCTTATTTTATGTTACTAACATACTTATCCTTGGGAAAGATATGACTATGATTGACAGGTTGAAGCAGAAACTAAGTGAGTCTTTTGCAATAAAGAACATAGGGTCAACAAAATAAATACTAGGCATGCAAATTTTTCGCGACAGAATAAACAAGAAGATTTTGTTGTCACAGGATAAATACATTGAGAATATTTTGGATAAGTTCAGTATGAGCAATGCAAAGCCAGTTGATTCTCCTCCTGCAGGTCACATCAAGTTGTGTTCAAAGCAGAGTCCGTCAAGTAATGAGGAGAAGAAGAAAATACAAAAGGTTCCTTATGCTTAAGCAATTGGAAGCTTAATATACGTAATAGTATATACGAGATCGGACATCGCATATACAATGGGTGTTGCTAGCAGATGGGCAGCAGTGAAGTGGATTTTTAGATATCTCAAAGGAAATTCTAAAGTTTGTTTAAGTTTTAGAGATGGACCACCTGTGTTGACAGGTTATACAGATGTAGATATGGCAAGAGATATTAACACAAAAAAGTCCACATTAGGTTTTATACTTACTTTTGCAAGGGGAGCTGTGACATGACAATCCATATTACAAAGGTGTATTGCTCTCTCCACTATAGAGGCTGAATATATTAATGCTATAGAGGTTTACAAAGAAATATTATAGATGAAAAGATTCTTATAAGAATTGGGGCTGAAACAAAAAAATTATATGGTGTATTGTGACAGCCAAAGTGCCATCCATTTATATAAGAACCCAACATTTCATTCCAAGTCAAAGCATATAGATGTTAGATATCACTGGATCAGAAGTGTCATTGAAGAGAATCAGTTACAACTTCATAAAATTCACGCAGATAATAATGGACATGCATATTGACAAAAACTTTACCGAAAGAGAGATAAGAGATGTGCCAACACCTAATTAACATGACTTCACATTGAGGAGTCATGAGACAACCTTCCTTATGGGCTGAAGGGAGAGATTATTGGGCAGATAGGTAGATGGTCCAGATTCAACTCATAGTGGGCTTTAGTGAAGTCCACAACCTTAATCTTTATTTATCTTAACATAAACCTTAGATTTAGTAGCTAGGGTTATGGAAAAGAGGGCAGCAGATTCCTACTATGATCACTTACGAAGGTTTTAGATATTATGTGTATTAATATAGTCATTGTATCCTTGTGATTCTCTTGTGGCTATTGCTAGAGTTTGGGCAAGAAGCCTTGAGATCTGCATATTCATTATTTTGATAATAAATTTTCTCTGATTTATCATGTGATTTTTACACTTCGAGTTTGACGGATTTTCACGTGAATCTTGATATTTATTTGATTGTGAGTTATATTTGATTTTGTTGTATGTGACGATATGTTAGTATTTATTCGTATAGAAAATTTATTTATTTTATTTCCATCAGCTGCTACCTCTTATGGGAAATCTTTAGGTCCACTAAACCTTAATGTTAAAGGAATCCTAGATCCTTTATTTTTTTTTTTTTGCAGGAAATAATGCATTTAGAGTTTGTGTCTTCTATTATCCCATTGTTTGAAATGAAAGACTAGCGAAGTGCCCTACACTACGTCCGGTTCCAAAGATATAGGGGAGAGATGAACGGAGGGTGCATGAATAAATTACTGCAAGTATTTTGTAAAATTTTTCAAACACTTTGCTGTAGCTAACCAACTTTTCCACGTTTTTAGGGGTGTGTGAGAGAGCGTCGTGTCGGGAACTCGTACTAAATAAGTAATTAAAACAAGCAACAGAAATAACATCATTCTTTTTGTTTATTATTTCGGGGAACAAAGCAACGTATATTAGTGAGGGGTAGTGCCTAACTTTACCTTCCGGGAGTGTTATGTTTCAATTCTGACTTATATATGATATTGCTCTTCACACTGTGTATGGCCCATCAGCTTTCTTTACCGTTAGGTGCTTGATTCACTAAATAGATGAACGGCGCCGGAGGTTGCCCTGGAGAGTGTTTCTTTTTTTTTTTTGGTCTCTTATTACTATATTCTACCGGAGGTTGTGTTGGAGAGGTGCTTTTACCATCTTCTATATTCTAGTGTGCATATAAAATAAGAGGAATGATTATGGTATGTGCATTAGATAGTAAAAGAGGTACCTCACTTGTGACATTTGACTTAAGAATATAATATCGTCATAAGAACCAACCAACCCTGCTTATTAAGTCAATTCCTACAAGCAGCGGTGAACTCCTAACGCGAGTTACTTCATCGTCCGCTTATACGTGAATTCTTTGTGAATAGAGGAGCTACAGCGAAAGGTTTGGGTTGGTTTATTTCAGTTATCAAGATGGTTACTTTGAACAAAAACCTTCTTTTCTTTTCTAAGGTAATTTGATTGATCATAGAGGTCATCATCCCAAAAAGAGGAAAGAGGGAGAGGAGGAATTTTACCCTGCATCTTAGGCGGCCTAGGCCTAGTAAGATGAACTTTTATTTATTAAGGTAGCACTCAATATTATCCTTCTCAAATAATCAACATTTTCTTATTAACAACATTAGTGACATAAGAAGAAAAATCTCACTTCTCAATTTTTTTATTTTCTAAAACATAATTCATGAAAATAAATATTTCACTTACAAATATGGTAAAAATTGTCGGTCACATGATATCTATATTTCATGAAATGATATATGACATGCTTATATTATCGATTCTTAAATTGAAAGTATGAACTTATAAAAATGTTATGTATAATATATTGGAAAATTTCAGTGGGAGCATCACATGTGCAGTAGAAATCAAAATAAAAATCGATTTTCCACATAGATCAAATCATCGTATGAAAGATTGGAGTCACAAGAAAACAACAAAAACCGATAAAACTTTATCATGTGATAGATTGATTACCTAGGGAGATCGTATATCCCAGTATTCTAGATCCGGATGGAGAGGATGAAAGAAGTCAAGCGTCTTCCTCTCTAGCGGTATCTATACGATGGATCTCTATAGTGAATTTACTCCAATCTGATTTTGCAACTCTTGCAAAGGAAGGGAAGAGAATAGGAGGGGGAGGCCAAGGCTGTATAACATATCAACCATGAGTCTCCTCTCCTATTTATAGAGAGCCACCAAAATCTTAGGGGTCTTGCCTTAGTGGGTATTGAATTTCAATCTAATAACCTATTAAGCTTGTATTATTGGATCTCTAACTAATAATCTCCTTAGACCTCTAATTGGGTATTAAGCAAGGAGCCTATCAGCGCAAGGTCTCATCTAATGAGAATATGGGCTAATTAGATCTTCATCCAATCTTCTATTTGCTGAAGCATCCACCATATGTGTGTGACCCTCTAGGCCCGATAGAGAGCTGGCTGTGAGTCGCTCCCATCAGAACTCCTTCTGATATAGTGAATTATTATTTCTATAATAATTCACTCGACTCTTCGACTATGGATGTACTAGGCCACTACGTTATAGTCCCTGAATGGTACATGGGGATCAAATCCATTGGACTTGTCTCTCCACAGTTATCGTGTATCTATAATCCCTTATCCAACTAATATCTCAAAGATCGAATATTGGATATGGTACTATCAAGTCACATATAGAATCAATTTGTCTTGCTCTAATTGGATTCTACCGGAGAACTCTTTCTCTCTCAATCCGAATGACCCTAGCTAAGGATTTGTCTGAGCAAGCACATATGAGATATTCCTCTCATGATACCGAGAGTGAATGATCCTCTATTAATGCTCAACTACCTTCGTAATTGTACCAGATCTGAAACTTTTCAAACTTGTAGGTCTAGCGTCAAAGAAAGGAGTACTCATACAAGACATCCTTGGTATCTCAAGTCTAAGGACAAGATAGACAACCGGGACTATGGAATCGCTCTCTGACATTATATATCATTAACTATACAACATTCTATAAGTGGATCAATTAGTAAACTCATTCTCCAATGAGAACCTATACTATATCCTTAGTGTCCCACACAAGTGGTTATGAGACCAGTCGCCTCAATCATATGGATGAGTATATAGTACATCGGTCTATCCAGTTATCTCGATGTCCCTCTCGAGTAACCTATGACCAGGATTATTTAGGATTTATGTTTAAAGGTAAATCGATCTCATTATCGCGATCTCATCATGATCCGATTTCCATTACACAGAACGAAGGACATCATAATATATATATGCAACAGATAATATAATGTGAGAATATGCTAGTAATAATCTTAAGTAAAAAGATTGTGCAGTGTGTCATACGTGCCATCACTCATGTGATTGGCTTGCACGACACCTGTAATCAATAATCTTCCACTTGACCTAAAGCTAATCACCTATGTGTCTGATCCTCATCAGACCCCTATAACACTCAAATACAATCTGAGCCAACAGCTTCGATAGTGGATTTACAATATTATCTTCGGATGAAACTCTTTCCGTTGCTATATCCTTTCGAGTCATGATTGCTCTAATTAGATGGAACCTCCTCAGAACAATTTTGATGAGACCTGTGTTCCTTTACTATAGCTATCGCCCTGTCGCTGTTGCAATATATGAGAATTAGCTTCATGCTGCTTGATACGACTTGCATATCATAATGAACTTCTTCATCTATACTGCTTCCTTTATTATTTCTGCTGTAGCAATGTATTCTGCCTCTACGGTCGAGTTAGTAGTAGTATCTTGCTTGAAACTCTTCTAGCTTACTACTCCTCCATTTAGGATGAAAACATACCCTGAGTTTGACTTGTTATCATCAATGTCAGACTAGAAACTCGAGTCCATGTAGCCCTCAGCCTAGAGGCTACATCCTCCATATACTAGTAAAAGATCCTTAGTACTTTTCAAGTACTTAAGGATACACTTTACTATCTTCCAGTGTTCTAAACCTGGATCTGCCTGATACCTGCTCGTAACACTCAGAGCATATACTATATCAAGCCTAGTACATAGCATAGCATACATGATAGACCCTATCGCTGAGGCATAAGGTATCTTATCCATGTCTGCTCTTTTTTCAGGAGTCTTTGGAGATATACTTCTAGAAAGTGATATTCCATGTCTCATCGGCATAAGACCTCTCTTAGAATTCTCCATGCCAAATCTTTTGAGAATGGAGTCTATGTACCTAGACTAGGACAAACCAAGTATCCTCTTATATCTATCTCTATAGATTCAGATCCCCACAATATAGGATGCTTCCCCTAAATTTTTTATAGAGAAGTTTCTGGATAGCGAAGTCTTTACTATGGAGAGCATTCCTACATTATTCTCAATGATTAGAATGTCATCCGCATACAATACTAAGAAGGTGATAGCACTCCCACTTACCTTCCTGTACATACATGGCTTATCTTCGTTCTTAATGAAGTCATAAGATCTGATCATCTCATTAAATCTTATGTTTTAAATTCAAAAAACTTACTTTAGTCTATAAATAGATTTAAGCAACATGCACACTTTATCTAAACTCTCTTTGGATACGAATCCATCTGGCTGTATCATATGCACATTCTCCTCGAGGTTGCCATTGAGGAATACCGTTTTGACATCCATCTGCCAGATCTCATAGTCATAGTGTGTTGCAATAGCCAAAAGAATTCTAATAGATTTAAGCATGGTTATAGGTGAAAAGGTTTTATCATAGTCAACTCCTTATCTTTGACGATATCCTTTAGCTACCAGTCTTGCTTTATAGGTCTCCCACTTTTCCATCTACCCTGATCTTCTTTTTGAAGATCTACTTATACTCAATAGGTACTATACTCTCAGGTGCATCCACAAGGTTCCAAACCTTATTAGAGTATATGGAATCCATCTTAGAATTCATGGCTTCTTGCCACTTTTCGGAGTCTATACTCATAATAGCCTCCTTGTAGGTTTGAGAATCAGCATCCTGAGAGTCCTCTCCACTGATATATCCCACATATCTTTCAGGAGGATGAGATACTCTGCTAGACCTACGCAAAGTTAGAACTTGTGTATTAGGTACCTGAACAAACTCAGGCTTTGGAATGGTGCTTGAGCTAGGCTCTACAACCTCGCTCAACTCTATCTCACTCCCACTATTTCTACCAAGAATGTGTTCCTTCTCAAGGAGCACAACTCTCTTATCAACAAATACCTTTCGATCCTCAGGATGATAGAAATAATACCCACAAGTTTCCTTGGTATCATGGATAAAATGTAAACAAGGTATTCGATAAAATACCTATTTTTGTTCGTATCCTTTGATTTTTATACATTCTTTGTACAATAAGTAGTATGCTCATAGTAGACTTGGCAGTCCTAGTTTGGTTATCTTCTACGATCAATTTCGGCTTGTAAATGTGAATATGTGTCATGTAGGCACTTATGGGGGACTTTGGTCTGTAATGGATCATTATCCTTTGTGTGCAACCTCTCTAAGTTTGTAATGTCTATGGGTGTAATTTGTATTGATTTTATTAAGTGTTTGCTTAAGTAGTTGCTTATGGATCTCATTAGAATTACTTCTTTTGGCCCGTTTTCTCTTTTATAAATCTAAGGGACCGTAGGAGATCTCAAGGAAGGTTGACCTTCACGGACGGACATGCATGGGTGTCACACGGCTTAAGTAAAATTAGCTATGCCTGTGACATTGGGGTATCCCACGAATGTGCATCGTTCTATCCTTGATTCTAACTTATCGGGGTTGTGTCTTCTCATGTAGGCAAGACAGTCCCAAATCTTAACTACCTTAAGATTGGACTTCTTTTCTTTCCATATCTCATATGGTGTAAACACTACTGATTTTGATGAAATTATGTTCAGAAGGTAAGCTGTGGTCTCTAGGGCATACCCCTAAAATGAGACCGGTAGGTCAGCGAAACTCATCATAGATCGCACCATGTCTAACAGCGTGTGATTCCTCCTTTCTGATACACCATTGAGCTGAGGTGTATATGGAGGTGTCCATTGGGATAAAATCCTATTATCCTTGAGGAAATGGGTGAACTTCGTACTCAAGTAGTTTCCTCCTCGATCTGATCAAAGAGTCTTAATACTCTTTCCAATTTGGTTCTCCACCTCATTCTTATATTCCCTGAATTTCTCAAAGGCCTTAGATTTGTACTTCATCAAGTACACATGTCCATACCTAGATAAATTATCAATGAATGTAATGAAGTATGAGTAACCACCTATAGCCTGAGTCGACATGGGACCACATATATCACTATGTATAAGTTCTAATAACTCAGTGACTTTCTCTTTAGTTTCACTAAATAGAGAGTTAGTCATCTTCCCATAAAGACAAGGTTCCCATGTTGCATATGACTCATAGTCAAATGGATCTAAGTATCCATCTTTCAACAACTTTTGAATCCTTTACTCATGTATATGACCTAACCTACAATGTCATATGTATAAATTATTCAGCTCATCTCTTTTCCTCTTAGACATATTTATCTTCATGATGTGTGGAGAAGTGTCTAATATATATAAGCCATTTATCAATATCCCTTTAATGATGATCTCATGATCCATAATTATTGAACAACTATTATTCTTATAAACTAATTTATATCCACTAGTTGTCAAACAAGAGTATAAATAATATTTTTGATAATAGAGGGAATAAAATACAATGCATCCAATGCAATAATAGCTCCACCAGGTAGATGTAGAGTGACCTTCCCTATAATAACTGTAGTAACTCTTGCTTCATTGCCCATCTTGTGGTCCATCTCGCCTCTAGCCAATCTCCTAGGTCTTGTCAGAAACTATAATGAATTGCAGATATGATAAACACTTTTAGTATCCAATACTCATATGTTATCATGAAAATCTGACAAGTGAAGACTGATCATAAATATACCTGAAGCTTTCCAAGCTTCTGTTTCGCCTTATCTGTAAGGTAATCCTTACAGTTCCTTTTCCAATACCCATCTTAGCCGTAATGGAAGCATTGCCCTTTATCCTTTATTAGGTCTTTCTTGGCAACCTTTGCCTTACTTGGTCTTCCTTTGCCCTTCCCCTTCTTAAGGGTCTTGTTAGCCTTCCTTTTCTTATTGGTCTCACCAATATAGAGAACTGACTTCTTTTTCTTGATAGCACTCTCAGCTTCCCTCAACATATTGAGGAGCTTAAGGAGAGTTACCTCAAACTTACTCATGTTAAAATTCATGATGAAGTGATAAAAGGAATCTGATAGAGACTGAAGTATAAGATCAACGCACATATTATCATCTAGGACTATTCTTAGACTTGTGACTTTCTCGATCCACTCTATCATCTTTAGGACATGGTTCTCAACCGATGTCTCTTCTATCATCCTGGCTTGGAAGAGTCTTCTGGATATCTCATATAATTAAGTTCTTTCTTATTTCTCAAACAACTAGTGGAGATTAAGATGGATAGAATCTGCATCCATACTCTTATGTTGCCTCTATAACTCATGAGTCATGGAGGCCAACATGTAACATTTTGCCAATGAAGAATCATCTATATACTTCATACAATGAGTGATCTCATCCTCTCTTGCCCTTTCTTTTGGCGTGGGCACAATTGTATCAAGGACGTATGCGATTTTCTCCACAATGAGAATAATTATCGAATTATAGTGCCAATCTGTGTAGTTTGGACCAATGAGGCGATTTGCATCAAGTATGCCATGCAGGGGGTTTACGAGCGATATATTTCTGACAAAATATAGCAAAAATAAATAACATGTAGATTTTATAGAAAATACTAGTTAAGATATGGACTTCTATCTTAATATACTCTAATTATTTTTCTAGCAAATCACATGACACCCTCGACATGTGACACGAGAGTCTCTGATAGACTCCTAGTGGGGATCGAGATCCAATTGACGTCTTAGTGTAACCTCGAGGGACTTGACCAATTACACTAAGCCTAAAAGGTAGGCAACTGTTACCAGTCACAACTCCTTGTGATTTTCGTCATGCTCGACCTCTGAATCATCATGGTCTTGAGTGACTCGACCAACCATAATATTCAGTTAAGTCATCACCATCGTTACAAGATGAGTCTAATTTAATAGTATGCCCTCGAGAGACTCGACTAACATATCATGTCCTCAGGTCACTCGTGACATCTCTATGCCATAGGCAATAACTCGATCACGTAGATAGTTGAGCCTCGACTAACTTAACCTATGTCATGATCCAATTTCTTCCTATAATGATGGAAAGCCACGTCGGTTAATCTTATTGCCTCATGCTTACCAATTTAATATTATTGTAGGAGGGGTTTTTGTTTCGTATCGGTCTCCTAATATGTCATGTCATACATATACATATTCAATATATATCTACATCATATGCATATATATATATATATATATATATATATATATATCTAATAGGTGCATAACACATCACATATGCAAGCCACACCAGATGATCATGAGCCATCACCTAATATGATTAAGCCTGAGCCAAGGGCCTAATCACTTACAATAGGATCTATGTGTATATCGGTGCATCTCTATGCCCTGTGATCGTTGATCTCATCATCATTGATTTCATTGGATCGTTGCATCACCATGCATCATGATCTCTTGCCACGACGTCGTGGGTCCCGTTGTCACCTCCACGCTTCCGTTGCACCTCTCAATGTAATTACAAATAATTACAAGTACGTAGGCCTGATAATAAACGAGAAAAACAAAGGCTCGTAGGCTCTAATAATAATAATAATAATAATAATAATAATAATAATAATAATAATAATAATAATAATCATCATCATAATTACACACATCATAACACATGACTCATAATCATCTATCCATATCATATATCACATATATATCATATCATACGTAGGATTACTAGATATATAATAATTAACTAAACTATTTAATTAATTATTTTTAGAAATCAGGACATGCTCAGAATTTTTAGAATTGTCAAGGGTATTTTCATAATTCTGGATGAGAGGTCAGTCCTCAAATTTTCAAGAATCATTGAGGGTATTTTAAGAATTTTGTACACAAGGATAGTCCTCGAAATTTCTCAAATTCAGATGGGCAGGATCATCCTTTTCTTAAAAGGATTGCCCAAACACCTCTTGCCCCCTCTGCGTCGTCGCTGCTGCCCCTGAGCGGGCGATAGGGCTGCTCATCGTTGGCGGCTGCCCTGTACACGGGTGGCACCTCGTGGGCGGGCGGGCACCTCTATGGGCGTTGCCCCTTGCGGGCAGGCTGCGGGAGGGTGCTACCTCTATGACCACCCTTGTTGGCGGCCCTGGCCGCTTGTGATCACTCCTGTAGGGGCCTGGCCATGGTCGACCACCCTTGTAGAGGGCTTGACCATGGCCGGCCACCCTTGCAGAGGGCCTGACTATAGTCAGCTGCCCCCTTTCCTCACTGCATTCACTGTGAAAATGCAGCAAGAATGCGTAGAACGATTCTACATGATTCAATCTCATCACACACAGTTTAAAGCCAATCTTTCATATGAAAATCTTGGCTTTGATACCACTATTAGGAAACCTTAATGGGAGCATCACATGTGCAGCAAAAATTAAAAGAAAAAACTAGTTTCCCACATAGATCAAATCGTCATGCAGAAGATCGGGGTTACGAGAAAACCACAAAAACTAATAAAACGTTATCACGTGATAGATTGATTACCTAGGGAGATCATATATACCTACATTCCAGATCCGGATGGAGAGGATAAAGGAAATCAAGTGTCTTCCTCTCTAGCAGTATCCACATGATAGATCTCTGTAGTGAATCTCCTCCAATATGATCTTGCAACTCCTATAGAGGGAGGGAGGAGAATATGAGGGGTAGGCCAAGGTTGTTGCCTATTAATCATGAGTCTCCCCTCCTATTTATAGAGAGCCACTAAAACCCTAGGAGTCTTGCCTTAGTGGGTATTGGATCTCCATCTAATAACCCACTAACCTTGTATTATTGGATCTCTATCCAATAATCTCATTAGGCCTCTAATTGGGTCTTAAGCAAGGAGCCCATCAGCATAGGGTCTCATCTAATAAGAATATGGGCTAATTGGATCTCCATCTAATCCTCTATTTATTGAAGTATCCACCATATGTGTATGACCCTCTAGGCCCGATACCGAGCTGGCCGTGAGTCGCTCCCATCAGAACTCCTTCTAATATAATGAATTATTATCTCCATAATAATTTATGTGACTCATCGATTATAGACATACTAGGTGACTACGCCATAGTCCCCAGACGGTATAGGGGGATTAAATCTATCAGACCTATCTGTCCATAGTTACCGTGCATCTATAATCCCTCATCGAACTAATATCGCAGAGACCGTATATTGGACATAGTACTGTCAAGTCACATATGAAATCAGTTTGTCTTGCTCTAATCGGATTTTACCGAAGAACTCTTTTTCTCTCAATCCGAGTGACCCTGGCTAGGGATTTGTTTGAGCAAGTACATATGGGATATTTCTCTCGTGATACCAAGAGTGGATAATCCTCTATTGACATTCAATTGCCTTCGCAAGATTGGCTACTAATCCCGATAACTAATTGTACTAGATCTGAAACTTTCCAAATCTTTATGTCCGACGTCAAAGAAAGGAGTACTCATTCAAGGCATCCTTGGTGTCTTAAGTCTAAGGACCAGATACACAACTAGGATTATAAAATTGTCTGATATTAGGTATTATTAACCATATAACATTCTATAAGCGGATCAATTAGTAAACTCATTCTCCAATGAGCACTTGTACTATATCCTTAATATCTCCATATAAGTGGCTGTGAGACCAGCTGCCTCCATCATATAGACAGGTATATATTACACCGTTCTATCCGGTTATCTCGATGTCCCTCTTGAGTAACCTATGACCGGATTTATTTAAGATCTATTTTTAAAGGTGAATTGATCTCATTATTGTGATATCATCATGATATGATTCCCATTGCATAGAACCAATGATATCACAATATATATATGCAACAGATAATATAATGTGAGAATATACCAGTAATAATCTTAAGTAAAAAGATCGCGCAACGTGTTACATGTGTCATCACTCATATGGTCGGCTTGCAGGGCACCTGTAACCTGCATAATATTCTTCTAAATGATATTTGAAGTATACATAAGTTTTATTGTCTATTTGTTAGAACCCTTGTGGTTTTTAAGCTTGGGGTGATCTCTATAGGGGAGCAGCCTTCTTGGAACTTTATAGGGGTTCCTCCCTTGTGGTTTTCTGCTACATGAGCTGAAATATGATTGATCGTTTGATGATGAAAGAGGAGAGAATACAAGGCTATTTATAGGGCTTCTAAACCCCAACTCATAATAAGATTCCTACTTAAGACTCTTACTCCTAACAACTCCTACTCCAACTCTAAAAAGCAACTCCTACTTCCTACTGTTAGTTACAGGTGCCCTGCAAGCCAATCATATGAGTGATGACACATATTATATGCTGTGTAATCTTTTTGCTTATGACTAAAATTGATATATTCTTACATTATATTATTTGTTATGTATATATTGTGATGTCCCTAGGTCTGTGTAATGAGAATCGAATGGTGATGAGATCACGGTAATGAGATTAATTCACCTTTAAACACATATCCTAAATAATCCTGGTCATAGGTTACTCAAGAGGGACATTGAGATAATTGGATAGATTAGTGTACTATATACCCATCTGTATGATGGAGGCGGCTGGTCTCATAGCCACTTGTGTGGAGACACTAATGATATAGTACAAGTGCTCATTAGAGAATGAGTTCACTGATTGATTCGCTTATGAAATGCTGCATGGTTAATGATACCTAATGTTAAACAGTGATTCCATAGTCCTAGTTGTGTATCTGGTCCTTAGCCTTGAGACATCAAAGATGCCTTGTATGAGTACTTATTTCTTTGATGCCAGACTTATAGGTTCGGAAAGTTTCAGATTTGGTACAGTTAGTTATTGGGATTGGTAGCCAACCTTACGAAGGCACTTGAGTGTCAATAAAGGATCATCCACTCTCGGTATCATGAGAGGAATATCCGATATATACTTGCTCAGACAAAACCCTGGCCAGGGTCATTCAGATTTAGAGAGGAGTTCTCTGGTAGAATCCGAATAGAGCAAGACAAATTGATTTCGTATGTGACCTGATAGTACCATATCCAATATACAGTCTTTGGGATATTATTTGGATAAGAGATTATAGATACATGGTAACTGTGGACAGGCAGGTCTGATGGATTCGATCCCCCTGTACCATCTGTGGACTATGGTGTAGTGGCCTAGTACATCTATTGTCGATGAGTCAAGTGAATTATTATTAGGATAATAATTCACTATATCAGAAGGAGTTCTAATGGGAGTGACTTACGACCAGCTCAGTATCGGGCCTAGAGGGTCACACATATATAGTTGATGCTTCAGTAAATAGAGGATTGGATGAAGATCCAATTAGCCCCTATTCTCATTAGATGAGACCCTATACTATTGTGCTCCTTGCTTAAGACCCAATTAGAGGCCTAAGGAGATTATTGGATAGAGATCCAAGAATATAAGGTTAGTGGGTTATTGGAAGGTGATCCAATACCCACTAAGGTAGGAGCCCTAGGGTTTTTTGGTGGCTCTCTATAAATAGGAGGGGATACTCATGGTTGATAAGCTGTAACTTTAGCCACCACCTCCTATTCTCCTCCCTCCCTCTGAGCAAGAGTTGCAAGATTAGATTGGAGGAGTTTCATTGCAGAGATCCATCCTGTGGATACCGCTAGAGAGGAGGATGCTTGACCTCCTTCATCTTCTCTATCTGGATCTGGAATATAAGGATATACGATCTTCCTAGGTAAAATCAATCTCTCACACATCACGATTTTTTCAATTTTTCTCGTGACCCCAATCTTTTGCACGATGATTTGATCTGCATAGGAAATTAATTTTTATTTTAGTTTTCGCTGCGCATGTGATGCACCACACAGAGGTTTCCTAATAGTGGTATCAGAGCCAAGGTTTTTATGTGAAAAATTAGTTTTAAACTGTGTATGATGAGATTAAATCATGTAGAATCGTTCTACGCATTCTTCCTGCATTTTCGCAACAAAGACAGCGAGGAGAAAGGGCAATCGGGTATGGCCACCTACAGGCCGTGACGAGGCCCTCGCAGGTGGCCACCGCAGGCGACCCTCATGGGGTGGCCACCCGTGAGCGACCACCGTGGGCATGACCGTGGCCGCCGTGAGGGCTATCGCCACGACCACCCTCGCGGAGGGGGCGATGCCGCAGGGTGGTCGCCTTGGCGGCTGTCGGCGAGAAGCCGCCTCCGCGGCGGCGGTGGTGACGCATGAGGGTGAAGGAGGGCTAGGGCATTTTTTTAGAAAAAGATGGTTATGCCCCTCAGAATTTAAGAAATTCTAACTCTATCCCTTTTATACAAAATTCTAAAAATACCCTTAATAATTTTAGAAATTTTAAGGACTGTCCTCATGGACATAATTCTAAAAATACCTTCAATAATTCTGAAAATTCTGAGGACTGTCCTCTCATCCAGAATTATGAAAATACCTTTGATAATTCTGAAAATTCCAAGGACTGTCCTCTCATCTAGAATTACAAAAATTCCCTCGACAATTCTGAAAATTTCGAGCATATCCTAATTTCTAGAAAAATAATTAATTAAATAGTTTAATTAATTATTATATCTCTAGTAATCCTATATATGATGTGATGTACATATGATGTATGATGTAGATGGATGATCATGAGCCATGTGTTGTGATGTGTGTAATTATGATTATTATTATTATTGGGGCCTACGAGCCTACGTTTTTCTCGTTTATTATTGGGCCTACGTGCTTGTGATTATTTATAGTTACTTTGAGAGGCGCAGTGGGAGCGTGAAGGTTATAGCAGGACCCAAATGTCGTGGTGAGAGATTACGACGCATAATAATGCGATGATCCGATGGAATCGATGATGACGAGATCAACAATCATAGGGCATGGAGATGTGCCAATATACACATAGATCCTATTGTGAGTGATTATGCCCATTGGCTCGGGCCTAATCATATTAGGTGACGACTCGTGATCATCTGGTGTGGCTTACATATGTGATGTGTTATACATCTACTAGATATATATATATATATATATATATATATATATATATATTTATATATACATGCGATGTAGATATATATTAAATATGTATGTGTGTGACGCAACATATTAGGAGACCGATACAGAACAAAAACCCCTCCTACGATAATATTAAGTTGGTAAACATGAGACAATAAGATTAACCCATGTGGCCTTCCATCATTATAGGAAGAAATTGAATCACAACATATGTTAAGTTGGTCGAGTCCCTCGTGGCTCACCTATCTACGTGATCGAGTTTATGCCTATGACATAGAAATGTCAACGATGACTTGAGGACATGGTATGCTTGGTCGAGTCCCTTGAGGGCATATCATCTAATCAGACTCATCTTGTAACGATAGTGATGACTTAACTGAATGTCATGGTTGGTCGAGTCCCTCGAGACCATGATGATTCAGAAGCCAAACACGATGAGAATCATAAGGAATTGTGATCGACAAGAGTTGCCTACTCTTTGAACTTAATGTAATTGGTCGAGTCTCTTGAGATTACACTAAGACACTAATTGGATCCCAATCCCCACTAGGAATCTGTCGGAGACTTCCGTCTCACGTGTCGAGGGTGTCGCATGATTCGTTAAGAAAATAGTGGGAGTATATTAAAATAGAAGTCCATATCTTAATTAGTATTTTTTATAAATTCTGTATGTTATTATTTTTGCTATATCTTGTTTTGTCAAAAATATATCGCTCACAAACCTCCTGCATGGCATACTTGATGCCAACCGCCTCATTGGTCCAAACTATACAGATTGGCTCCGTAATTTAAGAATTATTCTCACGGTAGAGAAAATCGCATGTCCTTGATATAATTCTGCCCACGTCGGAAGAAAGGACCAGCGAGGATGAGATCGCTCGCTATGTGAAGTATATATCCACGTTAGCAAAATATTACATGTTGGCCTCCATGACTCCTGAGTTACAAAGGCAACATGAGAGTATGGATGCAGATTCTATCCTTTTTTATCTCCGCTAGCTATTTGAGAAACAAGGAAGAACTCAAATATATGAGATATCTAAGAAACTCTTCTAAGCCAGGATGACAGAAGAGACATCGGTTGAGAACTATGTCCTAAAGATGATAGAGTGGATCGAGAAACTCACAAGTCTAAGAATAGTCCTAGAGGATAACCTGTGCATTTATCTTATACTTCAGTCCCTACCAGATTCCTTTTCTCACTTCATCATAAATTTTAATATGAGCAAGTTTGAGGTGACTCTCACCGAGCTCCTCAATATGTTGAGGGAAGCTAAGAGTGCTATCAAGAAGGAGAAGCCAGTTCTCTATATTGGTGAGACCAAAAAGAAAAGGAAGGCTAACAAGACCCTTAAGAAGGGCAAGGGCAAAGAAAAACCAGGTAAAGCAAAGGTGCTAAGAAATACTTGGGAAAAGACAAAGGACAATTCTTCTACTATGGCCAAGATGAACATTGGAAGAGGAACTGCAAGGACTACCTTGCAGAGAAAGCGAGACAAAAGCTTGGAGAAGCTTTAGGTATATTCATGATCAGTCTCTACTTGTCAAATTTTCATGATAACACATGTGTATTGGATACCAGGAGTGTTTATCATATCTATAATTCGTTGCAGGTTCTGACAAGACCTAGGAGATTTGCTAGAGGCGAGATGGACTTCAAAATGGAAAATGGAGAAAGAGTTGCTGTAGTTGCTGTTGGAGAGATCACCATACATCTTCCTGGTGGAGCTATTATTGCATTAGATACATGCTATTTTGTTCCCTCTATTATCAAAAATATTATTTCTATATCTTGTTTGATAATTAATGGATATAAATTAGTTTTTGAGGATAATAATTACTCAATAGTTATGGATGATGAGATCATCACTAGAGGGACCCTTATAAATGGTTTATATGTGTTAAACACTTCTCCATATATCATGAATATAAATATGTCTAAGAAGAAAAGAGATGAGGTGAATAATACATACCTATGACATTGTAGGCTAGGTTATATACATGAGGGAAGGATTCAAAAGCTACTTAAAGATGGATACTTAGATCTATTTGACTATAAGATATATGCAACTTGTGAACCTTGCTTTCATGGGAAAATGACCAACTCTCCTTTTAGTAGAACTGGAGAGAGAGCCACCGAGTTATTGGAACTCATATATAGTGATGTATATGGTCCCATATTGACTCAGACTATAGGTGGTTACTCATACTTCATTACATTCACTGATGATTTCTTTAGGTATAGACACGTGTACTTAATGAAGTACAAATCTGAAGCCTTATGTATACAGGAAGGTAAGTGGAAGCGTTATCACCTTTTTGGTGCTATATATGAATGACATCCTAATAATTAGGAATGATATAGGAATGCTCTCTACAATAAAGACTTGGTTATCTAGAAACTTCTCCATGAAAGACTTAAGGGAAATATCCTATATTTTCGGGAACTGGATCTATAGATATAAATCCAAAAAGATGCTTGGCTTGTCTCAATCTAGGTACATAGACTCCATTGTCAAAAGGTTTGGCATGAAAAATTCTAAGAGATGTCTTATACCGATGAGACATGGAATATCACTTTCTAGGAGTATGTATCTAAAGACTCCTGAAGAAAGGGCATACATAAATAAGATACCTTATGCCTCAGTGATAGGGTCTATCATGTATGCGATGTTATGTACTAGGCCTGATATAGCACATGCTCTAAGTGTCACAAGCAGGTATCAGACAGATCCAGGTTTATAATACTAGAAGGTAGTAAAGTGTATCCTTAAGTACTTAAGAATGACGAAGGATATTTTATTAGTATATGGAGGAGATAGCCTCTAGGTTGAGGGCTACACAGACTCGAGTCTTTAGTCCAACATTGATGATAGCAAGTCAAATTCAGGATATGTTTTCACCCTGAATGGAGGAGTAGTAAGCTGGAAGAGTTTTAAGCAAGATACTACTATTAACTTGACCACAAAGATGGAATATATTACTGTAGTAGAAGTAGCAAGATGAACGAGTGTGAATGAAGAAGTTCATCAAGGATTTGAGAGTCATACCAAGCAGCGTTGAGCTGACTCCCATATATTGTGACAACAACAGGGCGATAACTCTAACAAAGGAACTCAGGTCTCAATAGAATTGTTCTAAGGAGATTCCATCTGATTAGAGCGATTATGACTCAAAAAGATATAGCAATGAAAATAGTTTTATCCGAAGATAACATTGCAGATCCACTAACGAAGCCACTAACTCAGATTATATTTGAGCATCATAAAGGTCTGATGGGGATCAGACACATAGATGATTGGCTTTTGGTCAAGTGGGAGATTGCTGGTTATAGGTGCCCTACAAGCCAATCACATGAGTGATGGTATGTGTGACATGCTGTCTAATCTTTTTGGTTATGATTAATATTCGTATATTCTCATATTATATTATTTGTTACATATATATTATGATGTCCTTGGTTCTGTGCAATGAGAATATGATCGTGATGAGATCGCGATAATGAGATCGATTCACCTTTAAACACAGATCCTAAATAATCCCGATCATAAGTTACTCAAGAGGGATATTGAGATAACTGGATAGATTGGTGTACTATATACCCGTCCATATGATGGAGACGGCTGATCTCATAGCCACTTGTGTGGAGACATTAACGATATAATACAGGTGCTCATTAGAGAATGAGTTCACTGATTAATCCGCTTATGGAGTGCTGTATGATTAATGATACCTAATGTCAGATAGCGATTCCATAGTCCCAGTTGTGTATCTGGTCCTTAGACTTGAGACACCAAGGATGCCTTGTATGAGTACTCCTTTCTTTAATGCTAGACTTACAGGTTTGAAAAGTTTTAGATATGGTATAGTTGGTTATCAGGATTGGTAGTCAACCTTACGAAGGTAATTGGGTGTCAATAAAGGATCGTCTACTCTCGGTATCATGAGAGGAATATCCCATATATGCTTGCTCAAACAAATCCTTGGCCAGGGTCATTCGGATTGAGAGAGGAGTTCTCCGGTAAAATCCGAATAGAGCAAGACAAACTGATTCCGTATGTGACCTGACAGTACCATGTCTAATATACGGTCTCTGGGATATTATTTGGATGAGGGGTTATAGATACATGGTAATTGTGGACAAATAGGTTCGATGGATTCGATCCCCCTGTATCGTTTGGGGACTATGGCATAGTGGCCTAGTACATCCATAGTCGATGAGTCAAGTGAATTATTATGAGGATAATAATTCACTATATTAGAAAGAGTTTTGATGGGAGTGACTCATGGCTAGCTTGGTACCGGGCCTAGAGGATCACACATATATGGTGGATGCTTTAGTGAATAGAGGATTGGATAAAGATCCAATTAGCCCCTATTCTCATTAGATGAGACCCTGTACTAATGGGCTCCTTGCTTAAGGCCCAATTAGAGGCCTAAGGAGATTATTGGATAGAGATCCAAGAATGTAAGGCTCCATCCAATAACCACTAAGGTAGGAGCCTTAGGGTTTTTAGTGGGTCTCTATAAATAGGAGGGGAGACTCATGGTTGATAAGCTGTAACTTTAGCCACCACCTCCTATTCTCCCCTCTCCCTCTGAGCAAGAGTTGCAAGATCAGATTGGAGGAGTTTCATTACAGAGATCCATCATATGGATACCGCTAGAGAGGAGGACGCTTGACTTCCTTCATCTTCTCCATCCGGATCTAGAATACAGGGATATACGATCTCCCTAGGTAAAATCAATCTCTCACATATCGTGATTTTTTTTGTTTTTGTAATTTTTCTCACGACCCCAATCTTTTGCATGATGATTTGATCTACACGGAGACTTTTGTTTTGATTTCTGATGTGCATGTGATGCACCCGCTGAGGTTCCCCAACACCTTCAACTCCAACTCCAACTCTAAGGAGCAACCTCTAAACTAATCCTAGTCCTATTCTAACTTAACCCCTCCTTAACCAACGCCTCTTCAACTAGGATAAGGGGTGGTTAATTAGTGTGACATGTATCTTATTCTTTTCTTAAAATATTTTCCTTCCCATCTAATCCTAACCTAGTCGGCTAGATAGGATTTACATGAATGCCCTTTAGATTTACATATTTACCCTCTTTAATGAAACTAAATTAGGACTCTCGTAGCTAGAGTCCTAATAGACCCGCCCTCTTCAAATTAGCCTTGTCCTCAAGGTTGAGCTCTATGTCTCTAGATCATGATTTGTAACTCCTCACGAGGGTCCCTCGTGGCCCTATAGTAGGCACATCCTATTCTTAGGATCCAGTATCAGCAGTAGTGATTGGACGATAATGTGTTGCAATCCCGTGATCTCATACAATCATCAGCTGAATTTGAGCCTCCTCATCAACTTGGGTGTCAAGTGGATAAATTGGGGCTGAGTTGTCCTCTCTAAACTTTCATTTGCGGTGAGATTCTCGGAGGATGAGTTGTAATTTTGAATTAGTGTGTAAGTCTGATCCTTAATTTATGGCTCCAATGTGATCTCCAATTTTATAGGGTCCAAAGTAACTAGGAGATTAGTTCTATGATGCTCGAGTCTTTATAAATTCCTGCTTGTAGGGATGAATATAGAGAAATACTCGATCTTTAATAACAAACTTCCTTCTACTCCGGCATTTGCCGGGTAGTTGTTTCTTTCTTTTGGGGGCTGACATATAGTTGTTTATTGATAGCAAGGCCTTCCTCTGTAATGGTAGCTGCCTTCTAGCAAAGTTCATAGTAAGGTGAGCTCGATCTAAATTTGGAAGGAGCAGAAGCTATAATTTTTTAAGACTTACTTTTATCTCCTCTTCGTGCTGTTGTCCTGTATTATACTAAGCAACAAATTCAGCAAAGGTTAGCATTCCCTCGTCGTTGATTGGTAGCTTCAAGTGATTTAGAGTGAGGGCTTTACTGATATAGGCTAGGGGTTGGCCATCTTGCATGTGGATAACATAATTTCTATCTCCCGATGTATCAATAATAAGCACTTTGTCGAAGTCGGGTAAAGCTAGCACCGACGAAGAGTAGAGACTGCAACTTGGATGTATGACCCCTGTTTCAAGCATCTCATCTTCAATTCTCTCTTTTTCAGCTTTTTGAAATGAGGATAATGATATGGCTGAGAGTTTGCTACTGGTTTGCCCAGGAGAATCAGAATTCGGTGGTCATGCTGGCGATTAGAAAGTAGGGTGCGTGGTTCGATGAAAATATATGAAAATCCAGCAAACAATTGGAGGATGTTTGGGTCTTTATATTTTGTTGACTCTCTCATAGAGTGCTACTGAAGTTGTATCAGGAAGCTATTATTTTCTTTGTTCAAAACGTTCTCTGTTTGTTGCGTGCAAGTCATCATTACATTGCTCCTGCATTTTCCGTATAGGATCTCATATATTTATGGCTAAAAATTTTTATAATAAATTTAAAAAAATTCCAAGGAATATCACATAGTGTAGTTAGCCATTTGATATCAAGCATGGCCTCATAATTATCAAGATGAAGATGAAAGAAATCAATAAGTATCTCTTGATCTTGTCACAACAATTTCACCCATGGATATCTTTCATCGCACTTCAAAATTTGACCATTGGTGACCTCAACATTTAACCTACTACAATCTTTATTTTGAAGCATTAATTGGGCAGTAACCTTAATGTTCATAAAGTTGTTGTGCTTATGTCAATAAGAACGGTGATTGGTTGTTGCTTTAGAAGTCCTCCCATTTTCACCACTTGTAGGTTTACATATCCGGCAAGAGTATGCGTCATAAAATCAACCAGCTGCTATTCTTCATCCATGACCTCTTCCTCATGCTTCTGGACCTCCTCCTCCTCATCTTCAAGAGGTTCACTCAGTAGGAGGTGGTCCTTTTGGCAGCAATGGTTGCAGATCCAAAGTTTATTGCAATGCCAACAAAGACCCTTTGTCGATCGGTCGCATAGTTCTTCTCTTGTCAATTTTTTTGGCAGCAAACAATGGCTGGAAGCAAAAGGAGGTTCATATGCCATGGGTCTAGGAGTGGTTTTTATCCTCCGAGCATCTTGGTTGAGCCATTCTTATTGGATCCGGGTGAAAGAGATTGCAGCCTTTACGGTGGGGGGCTGTCGCACTTTAAACTCTCCTTTAATTTCTTGCTTGAGTCCTTCGATGAACATCCCTAATAATTGTTTGTCAGACTGATCACAAGAAAAGTAAGATAATTTCTCAAATCTGGTCTGGTGTTCTTGGATCGTGGAGGTTTGTCAGTTTTTGGCAAGTTTTCCATTGATATTCTCGTACTTGGTTGGCCCAAAGCGGTTCAACAATGCATACGTGAATTGTATCCACGTCGGAGTCTCATAGTTGTATTTAAGCTAATTGTACCATCATATAACATCTCTTTCAAGGTGGATGACAATGGTGTCCACCATGGAATCCTCCGGTATTTGGTGATGACAGAAGTAACATTCGACGCATTAAATCTATCCCGTCGGGTCTCTTTCTTCCCATCGAGGGAAATCCACCCTCATGCATGGCCGAAGCATGTCCAAAGGCTGTCCCTCCTTCTTTGGAGGCCTCTCTAAATTCTCTCCTTGCTAAAATTTGGTTGGACTCAGTCATTGTCCAATTTTGAACTCCACGAACAAAACGCGTAATTTGTCCTCCAAGCACGATTTGAGCCGCGATTCAAGCCGAGATTCCCATACTTCAAACTTGGCATCAATTAGATCTTGGGAAGATATGGTGTATGCCTATAGATCAGATATGTCTTTGTATTTTTTCTATTGATAGGTCAATGGCATGGATGGTGGAAGATTCGGACAATCGGTTGGTGATAGAAGGGTTCGACTGATGATTTTTTATTTTGGGCTACAATTTTTGGGGGTGTTAGGGTTATGAAAATAGGTTATGACAACTGTATCTTAAGGCTAGAGGGATGCCCTAAAGAGGTCTTGGGTGGTGGCAACAAGATAGTTGGGCTTCGGTGGGTTAAGAAAAGAAAGAAAGACAAAGGTGTAGTAGCAGATTTTTCATTAAAAAATTCTAACAGTGAAGACGTAATTTTTTTCAGAAATTCTCAATGAAAATTCAAGTGAAACTTAAGGAAAATCTAGTGGTAAGGGAGATTAATATTGTCAAAAATTTCATGGAAGGAAACGACAACAAAGGTTTAGCAAAATCAAAGATTACGAGAAGGTGTTACTATAGAATTTTTTTAGCGAAAGATTTAAGTAGTATAATCAAATTTTTTTGCACTAATTCATAACAAGGAATCAAGTAATTGGTAGCAAAAGTTTTAGCAGGATCAAGGAATACAAGAAGGTACTACGACAGAATTTTTTCATTAAAATATTTCAGTAGTATAAACAAGATTTTTTCCAGCAGTTCAAAAATAAGGATTCAAGGAAAACTCAAAGAGAATCTGCTAGTAAGGGAAAGGTAATGCTGACAAAAGATTCATGGAAGAAAATAGAAGCAAAAGGTTTGGCAAAATCGAAGATGACGGGAAGGTATTGTAGCGGATTTTTACATCTAAATTACAGCTGCTTGGACATAAAAGATTAGCAATTTATATTAAGAATTTTTTGATGAAACTAAAAATCCAAAGATAGGAAGTGCTAAAGGCGTTGTAAAAATTTCGTGGAGATTGGATCAGTAAAACATAGCTGCAAATCAAATAATCAAGGGTGTGCGGTTAGAATTCTACAGTATAACTTTCATCGTAAAGATGGAAAGTTTGTGACGAAAAATTTATACAACAAATAGGAACAAATTCTTTTAGATTTTTTGAATAGAAATAACTAAATTGTAGCAAAAGTAAGGTAGGAAACTTGAACCTGTTGCAATTCCCAGGGAAAGGACGATCTGCGATAGTGGAGATGACAACAAAATTTGGTGACGATCTTCAAGCAATTATGGGAATTGCTATGGACAGCTGTGGGAGGCTGATGGATGGCTGTGAAAGGGTACTAAGATGCCAAAAATGTTGCTCTGATATCAAATGTTAGAACCCTTATGGATTCTAGGCTTGATATGATCTCTATAGGGGATCGGCCTCCTTGAAACTTTATAGGGGTTCCTCCCTCGTGGTTTTTGCTACTTGAGCTGAAATATAATTGATCTATTGAAGATGAAAGAGGAGAGAATATAAGGCTATTTATAGGACTTCTAAACCCCAACTCCTAATAGGATTCCTACTTAAGACTCCTACTCCTAACTAAAGTTTACAATTTCGACCTGTACCGCCCGATACGGGTGGTACATACCGGTCCATCAGGTTACCGGTACGCGAACCGCTCGCTATCGAGTAGTTCCACCAAAAATCGATTGTCGACGATCGATTTCAGTCGTCGGCGATCGATTGAGGGAGAAATCGATCATCGGCGGTCGATTAAGAGAGAAATCTACCGTTGGTAGTCTATTGATGGAGAAAAAGGGAAGAAGAAGAAGAAGAGGAAAAGAAGAAAAAAAAAAAGAAAAGAGGAAAAGAAGAAAAAAAAAAGAAAAGAGGAGTACCTATTTTCCCGTGCCATCCTCGCTGACGCACTATCGTTGCCCACGGATCGCCGGCGCCAGCGCACCGTTGCCATCCGCGGGTCACGAGCACTTTTTCTCCCACGCAAGGAGATGGAACATCTCCCCGGATGGGGAGAAAGGTCGAGGCGACGTCACCCCTTTTCTTTGTTATTAATATTTTAATATATTTATTATTATATTATATAATATTATATTATAAAATATATATTATATTTTAATATATCGGGTGGTACATACTGTGCATACCGCTCAGTACCGGTACTATACTGGTATCGAGATAAACTTGGTACACCGATACGGATTGGTAAGTCAAATCTTGCTCCTAACAACCGTTAACAACTCCTACTCTAACTCGAAGAAGTAACTCCCACTTCTAACAACTCTAACTCCAACTCTAAGAAGCAACCTCCAAACTAATCCTAATCCTATTCTAACTTAATCCCATCTCAATCAATCCCTCTTTAACTAGGATAAGGGATGATTAATTAGGGTGACATGTATGTTATTCTTCCCTCAAAATATCTTCCTCCTATCTAATCCTAACTTAGCCGATCTCCTTGCTTCTTTATTAAGGGTCGGTCAGATAGGATTTATATGAATGTACTTTTGATTTATATACTTGCCCTATTTAATAAAACTAAATTATAATTCTCCTAGCTAGAGTCTTAACACTATTTCAAGTATAATTTACAATGAAAAAGTATAATCCTCTGACATAATAAATGTACTAGCTGATTTAGTATGAGATTAAGATATGATAATAAGCATGCTTATAGTGATTATAAGAGGCAATTATATTATACTAAGCCTTTTAAGTGATGTTTAAAACTTAGAATAAGTTTGATATGTTTAAAAGTAAGTGAGTTGAGATTTAAATATCATGTTTGTGGATGATAATAAATTACTTATGCATGATTGGAGTAATAGATAATTGATTTGAGATAAAAATCAAAGAGGAGCATTATACTAAAAATATTAAGATAGAAACATATCATTTTGTCAATCCAAATTAGACATAAATTAAGTTTTTCAGTAAACTTAAAATTATGTTAAAAAATATTTATGATAAACCTAATGGGCTAAGCCGAACCCATGGATAAACCCACTAAGCAAGTAACTCTATCCCACCTCCTCTTTATTTTATCTTATTCTCGTCCCTAAACATGATGAGGGAACAACTTCTTTCCCTATTTTTTCATCAATTCTCTCTCAGTTTCCCAATTTCTTTTTCGTTGAAGCCCTAGCACTTTGTTTCTGAGGAATAACAAGATAAGAAAACATTACTCTTCCCTTAGCTACGCCTAAGTTTCAGCTTAGTAGATTGTAGATTGAATTTTTCAGTTGCTTTTGAGTATTTTAAATTTGATTTAATTTCTGATTTTTAGATATGTTATGTATAAATTTGTTAGATGGTATTATTTGAATTTGAAACTAGTATATATAGTTATAAATATTCCAATCTGAGGTACTCAGAATGCTTTGTTTTCTGTAAAGGTGCTCTGTTCGAACTAAATTAACACCCTTATTGGATATAATTAGATTTTTTTAAATATATTAGACGGATTTCTTATTTTTTTTGTAGTATTTGAAATTGAGGAGATACAATTTTTGTATATTAGGATATGAGATTTTAAAGTTAAATAGTCTCAACCCAATTTTAATAGAACAGAGTAAGTGATGATAGTTAAATTGTGAGGGTGCTTTAGCCTTCTAAGGATTTTGTTTTGGGCTGAAATTTCTTGTATACGTAGTTTTATATGTCTCATAACTTCCTACAAAATTTTATGATGATCTAAGATGGTTTAATCAATAATAATAGTGAAACAAAATTATTTCATAGAATCATGTAGTTATTTGATTCGTAGCAATAAGATCATTTGATTATAGGTGGAATTATTAGAAAATTAATGATAGAATTTAGATAAAATTATATGTTTGATATAATATAATTTAGTGAGGATTCTATCGAAAGTTTGCCATAAATCATTAGTTATATTGGGAGTTATGAGTGATTTAAAATGCAAGGTTTGTAATTTAGGCATATCATGGTTTTATGTTTCAATTTGTTATGTTTTTTTTGCTCCCTAGCGTACCCAATCACTGAGGACTATGGCCCTTATATGAAAACTTCATTTTGAGCTGAATCAACTAAGCATAAACTTAATTTACTGTAAAATAATGGTCATATATATCATGTGAACTCAAAATATATTTTAAAATTATGTTTTTAATAATTAGATTGTTATATGCTTAATGCATGTTTGAAAATATATTTTGAATGATAAGATAACTGCTATGAGATAGTTATAAGTATGATGTTAACATATGCATTGCATAAGAAAAAAGATATATGAATTATAATAAAAATAAGTGATATGCATATATATATATTATGACATACTGTCACGAATGATCATTGCGCATGTAATGTTAGGATCAATTGGTACTAAGAGGGTAGGGGGTGGGGTGAATTAGTGTAAGTATAAATTGATATTTTAACAAAAACCTTTTGTTTGAAGCAAGATAAGAAAATCAGAAGCCTTTCGTTCAAGTGAGTAATTCAATCTTATAGAGAAATGTTAAGCTTATTGCTTAAAGACGACTTAAGAAAGAATAATCAAATCTGAATAAAAAGATAAGTAATGTCATAAGAAAAAATGCTTGATTTTGAAACCTTGCTTTCAAAAGTAAATAATGTCGAAAACATCTTTTGGTATTTTGTTGAAAACAATTAAGAACTCGATTAAAAAATCGTGAGGATGAAGATTGTATGTTTTTATGAACTAACTAAAAGCAATATAAAGAAGTAAACATGATAAGTAAAGAGAACTCATAACTTATAGTGGTTCGGCCTCAACCTTGGCTTACGTCTACTTTCCGAGTCCTCCTTCTTGAGACACATCGACATCCACTATCAATCTCCTTTGGGTGAAGACCAGACCCTTGCAAGCTTTTAACTTACAAGGGAGACAAGATTACAACACTTGGATCACTCCCTTATCCCTTATCTTCTCTTTATAATTTCCACACATAATTTATCACAGAATTTCTAACAAAAAATTATTGTATCAAATGTAAAAAAACTTAGGGTATTTATATGGCCCAAATAGTTTCAGAATTTGGAGCCAAAATTCAAACGTATCCGAAAAATCTAAGGACGAGTGGTTCACCTACCGCGGCCGTGATGCAACCGCCGAAAGCACCCTAAAAATAGGGTATGGGTGTTCAGCCATCGATCTGAGTGATTCAGCCACCGTCAGCCACCCTAAAACATGGGTGGCGACAGTACAACCATTGCTTACTAATGGTTTAGCCATCAGGAATCTTGAAAAAGTGATTCCCTTCATTTTTATAATCTGACTTGTCTCTTGTGTTTACCAATCCTCTGGTCAATCAATTGAGCTCAACCTGAGCTCAATCAATCCCCTTTAGTGGACCTGGTTGCCTCTTTGAGTTGATTTGAATTCCTTCCAAATCATACTCAATTTGGACTTAAACTTAACCTATGACTTAAGGATTATAGCCATACATGACCACCAATCTTAATTAACGACCTCACTCTCATAATCCAGTAAACTCCGACATTTCCTATGATGAGTCTCACGGTCTTCCTCCAGTGATCTCCCAGCGTGTTCCTAGTGATCTTTCCGATACATTCGGCTAAGTTCTAGCAAACTCCCAACAAGTTCTCACTGTATCGTCTAAACCTTGAGCCAATGCCTAAGCTTGATTTTGGGTCTATGTCTGGTCTAAAATACCTTTTCACTATCATGGTTAAACTTGCATCACTTTCTTTAACAATATATGTTAAGTTAAATACTTATCAATTGATTTCTTCATTAAAATTTGAGATTCAACACATGTAATATTTTCGCATAACGAATCGTTCGTCACTTTTGCATACTTATACAAATATTTGTCAACATTCTTTGTCTTACTTTTATGTGGTTTTTCTTTAGAAATAAAAGTGAAAATAGTTTGTAACATTATAGTGCGGCCACTCACCACGTCGGGCCAAAACTGCCCAAAATAACTTCGTTTTTGTATGCCGCTGCTTGATTTCTACAGATCATGGTATGATATGGAGTGTCAGCTATCTCAGACCCTTGGAACCCTTCAGGTGGCATAGGAGTGGATGGGGTTTCGGTATATCATTGGGCGTTGAACATTCTTCACAAGTTAAATTTATCTTTGTGCCCGACTAATGCTGAGTAGTCGTTTATGAATTTGCGACTATTCGTTCTACCTTATAAAGTCCTTATTTTCTCCTTCATCTCTTTTCTCTCTTACACACAAGATGTTTGCTAAATTGCTTGTAAAACTTCCATCTTCACGAGACATCATGACTTGTCCACCGTTCGCTTTCAAACTAATCAACTTGCTCTTTTACAGGTCACTCTGGACTTGCACAAGGTTGCAACTAGACTGAACCATTGTAGGCAGATAACACAAAGCATTTCATGACTTAGGTAATCTCAGCTAAGTCTGAAACTTTGGTGCAAGGGTGTTTTATGACTTAGACAATTCCAACTAAGTCCGTGATTTTGCTATAATAGTGATGTATGACTTAGGCAATTTCAGCTAAGTCTATGATATTATGGTATTAGAGTAAGAAATCAATTCAAGCAAATAGTGCAGAAGTTCTACAATCTCTCCATGGTGAAGCATCATGATAGATTGAGCAAGATAGGGCAAACCAGACCTTTGCCGTAAGCAACCGTAAGTGGGCTGCAAGTGCAAACTCGCTTTTAAGTTATTAGAGCTACTCATGAGAAGCACAATAGCAAACAAGATGAGCGAGAAGTTAGATACGTTAGGATCAAAGCAGCACTAAGAAGGGGAGGAGGGGGGGGGGGTGTGGTGGTGTGTGGGGGGTGGTGGCTGTTGGGGTGGTGAAATTAGTGCTTATAAAAAATTTATGATGATTTAAATATTCACTCAATAAAAATCATATCAAAAATATGTTTAAGCATAGAGATGTTTGTAAGAGTGCAAGTAAAGGCAGTAGACAATTAAATAAGAAAACGATAAAGATAAAGAGTAAAGATGAGGAAGCAAATTGATTTTATAATGATCTGACCTCATGACCTATGTCCACTCCCAATTCCTCCTCCGTTGAGGTCACCAACGTCCATTATTAATCTTCCTTTAATGGGTGAAGATCAACTACCCTCTTACAACTCTATTCTCCTTTTATAGGTTTAGGAGATAACCTTTATAAGTCTCTAAGCTCTCCATTAAATATAAAAACTACATAAAATGAAATAAGGAGAAGCTCTCAAAGAATTATAATAGTGTTTTCATAAGGTGTTTACTCTTGATGCTTTATTACTTTCAGTAAGAATGGGTGGGGTATTTATAGGCTCCAAATGGCTTTAAAAGTGGAGCGAAAATTCAAATTCTAAATGTTCCCGAGGTGCTGGTCTCGAAGACTGTGTTCTGGGCAGTTTAACCGCCTGACACATCTTCGAAGATCGTGTCACCTTGGAGATCATGTATTCGAAAATCATGTCTTATCTGACCTTAGGTTACTAACTTTTTATAATAAGTCCAAAAAAATCCTAATTAAGGTCTAATGGCCTCTTAATTAAGTTAGTAAAACTAACTCTCATTATGATGCTAACTATGACACTTAATGTACAATCTTCATTGTCCGATCGTCTCTTCGGTGAACTCCCGATATCCTTCCGATGAACCCCCAACGAGCTCCCGATTTCCTTCGGTGAATTCCTAACGAACTTCTAACATTCTTCCGGTGAACTCCTAGCGAGCTCCCGACAACCTGTTGGTGAACTCTCGACGAACTTCCTAGCAAACTTCTAGTGAGTTCTCGATGAGCTCCTAACAACATCGTCCGAACCTTAGCCGACCTCCGGCGAACTCTTGGTGAGCTCCTATTGTGTCGTCTGAATCTTGGCCCGATGCTCGAACTTGACTCGCCCAACATCTCATTGTATTACCCTTTACTGTCGCAGTTAATCTTGCATCACTTTCTTTAACACATAAGTTAGATCATAAAACCCATTAATTGATTTTATCATCAAAATCCGAGATTCAACAATCTCCCCCTTTTTGATGATGATAACCAATTGATGATGGGAGTTAACCATAACTCTCCCTATGTATATGTCATAGGGTAAATAAAACAAACTTGAATTCAGAAGCACCATCACTTTTGAATTCAAGCATTTTGGTAATTTTCATAATTTAACCATACATGATACCCGTATATGTTAAAATTTTTAAAGATTCACTTTCTTGGCATCACATTAAAATTTCAATCATTATATTCACAATATAACCATGTCATCAATTATGATACAATATTCATTTTAACTATTTCAAAGATCTCAAAATATCTCTTATATTATCAATTATGTCATTTCTCCCCCTTTGTCATGAACAAAAAGGAGAAATGCTATATGTGAATAATATATTTTAAAACATTTATCACAATATTTAGCACATAAAGAGAGGATAAAAATTAATCTTATCTCAAAAAGAACTTTGAATCCTATTTTTCTCTATTTTTTTAAATGTTAATTACAAGTAGAATTATTTCGAAAGAGAGCTAAAAAAGTCGAGAAGTTCAAGAAGATTATAAGAGCTACTCATGTATTCAAAATCATTTCATATAAATTTCAAGCAAATGCTCAAGAAATCTGAAAAATAGCAAATCTTGCATTTGGATAGTTAACCATTCCCAACTCTCTTCTAAGAAAGTCAAATTGTTCTTCATTTAATTGCTTGATGAATATATCAGCCAACTGATGCTTAGTATCAATAAATTCTAAAGATATATCATGATTATTTACATAATCTCTAATAAAGTGATGCCTAATGTCAATATATTTAGTTATTGAATATTATGATTTTTAGTTAGACATATTGAACTAGTATTATCGCATTTGATAAGAATATTTTTCAAGTGAATTCCATAATATTCTAAAGTGTTTTTCATCCAAATGACTTGTGCATAACATGCACCAGTTGCTATGTACTCAGCTTCGGTTGTAGATAATACAACTGAATTTTGTTTCTTGGAAGACCAAGAAACAAGAGCATGTCCTAAGAATTGACATATTCCGGTTGTACTCTTTCTATCTATTTTATAATCTCCAAAATTGACATCCGCATATCAAATCAAAGCTTTTAGACTTAGGATATCATATTCCTAAATTAGAAGTTTCTTTTAAATATCTAAATATATGTTTAACTGTCTTAAAATGAGAATATTTAGGATTGGATTAAAACATTATACACAATCCAACTCTAAACATTATGTCCATTCTAGTATCAATTAAATACAATAAACTACCTATCATTCCTTTATATGTTTTCTGATCAAAATTTTCACCTTCATTATCTAAGTCTAATTTTGTAGAAATATTTATGGTGTGTTTATGGCCTTAGCATTATCCATACTAAAGCGTTTTAACAAATCTTAGGTATACTTAGTTTAACTTATAAAGATACTATTATTCAATTATTTTATTTGTAATCTTAAGTAAAAAGTTAATTCACCCATTAGGCTTATTTCAAATTCTTGGCTCATACTCTTGGCAAAACATTCACATAAGGATTCATTTGTTAAACCAAAAATAATATCATCAACATAAATTTGAATAATTATAAAATTATTTTAAAAATACTTAAAAAATAATATTGTATCAACCTTGCCTTTCAAAAAATTATTTAATAAGGAAAGAGGTAAGTGTTTCATACCAAGCCCTAGGGGCTTGTTTCAATCCACAAAGAGCCTTAGATAATTTGAAAACATGATTCGAAAAAAGATCATTTTCAAAATTGGGGGTTGTTCAATATAAACTTCTTCATAAATGAAATCATTAAGGAAATCACTTTTGACATCCATTTGAATTAACTTAAAATTCTTAAAAGAGGTAAAGGCAAGAAGCATCCTTATGGCTTCAAGTCTAGCCACAGGAGCGAAGGTCTCTTCATAATCGATCCCTTCTTCTTGGTTGAAACCCTTAGCCACTAATCTAGCATTGTTTCTAACCACGATACCATTTTCATCTTGCTTGTTTCTAAAGACCCATTTAAGATCAATCACTAAATGGTCATTAGGTCTAGGAATAAGTTCCCACACCTCATTTGTCTCAAATTGGTTTAACTCTTCATGTATTGAAATAACTCAAGAATCATCTTTTAGGGCTTCTTCAATGCATTTTGGTTCAATTTGAGATAAAAATATGACATTAGCATAAAGATTCTTAAATGATGAACGAGTTTGAACACCTTTTGATGTATCTCATATCATTAACTCCTTAGGATGAGCATCTACATACTTTCATTCCTTGGATAAGGATTCCTTGGAAGTAGATGCATCTAAGTTATTTTGGAGAGGAGGTTTATCATTCAAATTTAAAATATCAAAATCAAAATCATCATCAAAATCAATTTTTTTTCAATTTGGGAATCTCATTCAAAACAATATAGATGGATTCCAAGTTTTTTATTAAAGACACGATAAACTTTTAAAATTGAGGAATAGCCAAGAAATATGCCTTCATCGGATTTTACATCGAACTTTACTAAGGTATCTTTTTCATTCAAAATAAAATATTTATAATCAAATACTTTGAAATATGAAATATTAGGTTTTTTTTTTATTCTATAATTCATAAGGAGTTTTAGAGAGTAATGCTTTTACGAGAAACCTATTCATGACATAGCATATCGTGCTAACAGTTTCGGCCCAAAAATATTTGGGTAGGTTATGTTCGTTTAATATAATTCTAGCTATTTCTTGTAAGCTCCTATTTTTTCTTTCCACTACTCCATTTTATTGTGGATTTCTAGGAGTAGAGAAATTATGATTATACCTATTTGAGTCATAAAAATTTTGAAAATTATGATTTTGAAACTCATCACTATGATCACTACATATAGATGAAATCATAAAACCCTTTTTGTTTTGAACAAGTTTGTAAAATTTTAAAAAATATTTAAAAGAATCACTTTTGTGTGCCAAGAAATAGGTCTAAATATATCTACTATAATCGTCTACAATAACAAACTTGCATATTTGCTACCTCACAAGCTTGTAGTATTAATTAGTCCAAATAAATTTATATGGATCAATTGTAGTGGCCTAGAGGTGTTTATTTTATTTTTTGATTTGAAACTACTTTTTATTTATTTTTCTCGTTGATATGCATCACAAACTTTATCTTTTACGAACTTGATGCTAGGGATTCCTCTTACTAGATTTTTAGTTAAGATTTGGTTTAATAGTTTCATGCTAGCATGTTCTAGTCTCCTATGCCAAATCCATGCATCATCATTTAAGACCGAAAAACACATTTCATTACAAAAATTATCAATATCAATAGTATACACATTATTGCTTCTTAAGGTAATTATAGAACTATTTTTGTATGGCATTTCAATTATACAATCATTAGATTCAAATTTGATAATATATTCTTTATCATACAATTGGTTAATACTTAGTAGATTATGTTTCAAACTATTAACTAATAATACGTCTTCAATCAAGAGATTTGATTTATTACCTATGGTTCCTTTCCCAATGTTTTTCCCTTGTTGTTGTCTCCGAAGGTGACAAATCCTTCATTTAGGCTATTAAGCTTAGAGAAATAAGTTAGATCTCCAGTTATGTTTCTTGAGTATCCACTATCAAGGTACCATTTTGTGCTTCTAGCCTTTGTTTGGAGACATACTTATAAGAAAGGGGGTTTTTGGTTTAGGTACCCATTTGCCTTTGGGTTCCTCATGAAAAATTATACTTAATTTTACTAATGACATCAAGTTGTTTGTGGTTTCTTTAGGAACCCAAATTAATTTGTGTGGACTATACCTTTTAAATGGATATTTATAAGCATAGTGTCCAATTCTTCCACAAAAATTACATTTATTTTTAGGTGAAATATATAATGTAGGTCCCTTAATGAAGATGGTTGGCTTTTGTTGAATGTTACTCATAAAGCTAATTCTTTCATTCCTATGGACATGACCCTTATTAGCAAGGATTATATTTAAGGATTTGTTACATATTTTAAAATTTTCTAATGTTTCTTATAGTGAAATATTTTCTTTCTTAAGTATATCTAATTCTTCACACTGAAATATTTTACAAGGAGCTATCCTATTTTTTTTTAGTAATTTATACTTTTTACTAACTAATTTGAGATCATCAAACAAGTCATTAAATATATTAAATAATTTATTATAAGATAAAGAAGACTCGTGTAGGTTACTTATCTCGTTGCCAAATGCCATTAAAGCGTAATTTACACTTGTTTCTTGTTGGTTGGGTCCTCGTCTTCGGATGAACTTGAGTCGTCCCAAGTAGCTTTGAGCACCTTTTTCTTCTTTGGTTGCTTCTTCTTCACTCGGGGACATTTATTTTTAAAGTATCCAAGCTTCTTACATTCTTAACATATTATTGAGTCTTTTTGGAGTTCACTTTTGTTTTTAGTATCTTATTTTATTTTACTCGTTTTTAAGAATTTCTTAAATTTTCTTGTAAGAAGTGTAAAGTCCTCATAATCATCATCATCACTTGAGTTTTCTCCCAAGTGGTCATCCTTGGTTCTAAGTGCTATATCCTTCGTGTTCTTTTGAAGGTTGTTCTCGAGTTCATGTGCTATACATGTCATTTCGTAAGTCATCAAAGACCGGATTAGTTCTTCAAGTGAAACATTATTTATGTCCTTTGCTTCTTATATTATCGTTACTTTGGGATCCCAACTTTCAAGAAGTGATCTTAATATTTTGTTAACAAGTTCAAAATTAGAAAAACTTTTATCAAGTACTTTTAAACCATTGGCGGCATCTGTAAAGCGGGTGTATATGTCTCCTATGGTCTCACTTGGTTTCATGTGAAACAACTCTGTTAGGACCCTAGCTAAGTTGGGTCCATCCATTCATGATTAAATCGAGTTGAATCATGTTAGCCTATCAAGTTGAAGTCAGTTATGAGTTAGATAAGCCCAATCGAGTCGGTTATGAGTTGGTTAGGGTTGGTTTTTATCTTCGGTTAGGATGAAGTTCGTTATTATTTTCAGTTAGAAGTTTATCAAGTTAGTTAAGAGTCGAAGATTAACAAGATTCTTGGTAGAGCCCTATAAATAAGGCTGTAAACTCTTTCATGAAAATCAATCAAGGAAGCAATTATATTTTAGCCAATAGGCAGAAATCCTAGGAGGTAGATCTCATCAAAGTGATCTAAGAGGCCCGATCCCCTCGAAGAGATCAATTATCCCTCTTTTCTACCCTCTTCCTCCATGATAGAACCCCAGGGTTCTATCAATTGGTATCAGAGCAACGATACTGGCATTCCTATTGTGATTCCGCAGCTACTCCTCTTATCATCATCGTTATCGCGACCATCGTCGTCGCCATCATATCTGCCACCTTGCTGTAATAAAAAAAAGAAAAAAGACAAAAGAGAGAAAGAAAGAAAAAAAGAGAGAAGAAGAAGAAGGGGCCATAGTCGTATCTTCCCCTTCTTCCTCCCCACCCACCGGTCCTTGCTCCCCTCCTTAATCGCGCCACTATCGTAATCTTCCTCCCCTGCTACTATCGCCCGCCACCATCTCCCTTTCCTCCTTTTCTCAGCCTTCTTGGTAGCTAAGTGGTCGCCGCCATTCCTTTTGTTATTCTGCCGCCCTCTTCTCAAGTTGGTCACCATCTCCTCTCCTCCTCAACCACATTGCAGCCACATCCTTCTAGCCACACTCTCCTCAGCTGCTGCTCCACCCACGCACAACCACCTTCTTTCTCCACTGCCCCGTCGTTGCCCAGCTGTGCCGTTGCCTTCCCTATCGCAGCAGTCGCCCGCCCCTACCATCCTTAACCATTGGCTGTTGTCTTCTTCCTTCTTCACCTATCGTCGATGCCCCTACTGCTTCCCTATCATAGCAGCCGCCCACCCCTGCCATCCTTAACCGCCTACTATTGTCTTCTTCTAATCGCGCCCTCTATCGTAAGTCCTCGATCACTATCCTCTTTCTCTACCAACTGCATCGTTGCCTTCCTTAACCCTCACTCTACTCGCCCGTAGCCTCTCCTGCTAGCCACCGCTGCCATCGCTTTTTTGGGCCATCTCCCCTTCCTCCTCTGCCATATTATCGCTACGCTCCCCACGTGCTACCCCACCCTTCCCATGCCTTCTGTCTTCCTCAATGCATGCCACCGGACTAGACGTCCTGTTTCCTCATCCCATTGCCCGTTTCCTCGCCCCACTACCGGTTTCTTCCCTTGCATCCTCCTCTCATCCTACTGTCACCTTGACTGTTGCAACCTTGATGACCTCATCCTAGCAGCAAACACCGATGGGTATGAGATTTGAAGCTTTCAAGGCCCGTATAGAGAATATACTATAAGAACACCTTTATGAATTTAAAAAAAGTCAATATAAAAAAATATGATTATGGGCAGGACACAAGATACCTATGCAAGGAGTTTCCCATATGAAAAGATGGAGACCCAACTGGTTGGATCTCTCATGTTGAAAAGTTTTTTCATTTGTATAAAACTCCGGAGGAATCCATGGTAGAGATAGCTTCCACTCAACTCAAAGGTGACACGATCTAGTGGTATGATTTATATGAGACCTATCATGGAGTCCCTTCATAGGGACAGTTCAAGAGAGAGTTTCTGATTCGCTTTAGACTCTTAGAGTACAAGAACATTAATAGACAGCTTACCAAAATTTGGTAGACTTTCATAGTATAGGAGTACCAAAGCAGATTTAAGCACATGTCAAACCAAACCCGAGATTGGTCAGAGATATAATTGGTGAGAAAATTTATCGAGGGACTTAATACCAAGATTTAATGCAAAGTTAAAGCTTGCCATCCCCGCACCATGATAGCAACCATATCATTCGCTAGCGTGCATAAAAGAAAAATTAATGTGAACAATCATCGAAACAGAAGCTTCTATGGATAGGAAAAATCAACAAAAGAGGACTTTAAAGTGGTCAATATAGATGATCGCAAACAAGAGTAGCTTCTAATGGTCAAGCCAATTAAAGAGGAAATAAAAAACTGACAATGTGAAACCCGAATATGAAGGTTGTGACAAACTTCTGACGATTGAACCAGCTAAGGAGGAATCAAAAATTGATAATGTGGAGTCCGATCATGAAGGCTATGCCAAATCTGAAGATAAGATTGCTAACAAACAAATCCTAATTTATGATAAAAGTTGCTCAAAGGTAAAATAATTATTTATTAATTTCTTTTTGATGCCCTAGAGAGATTTCAAAGTGGTGATCCTCAAAAGAAGACATGATACTATCATTAGCAATCAGATAAAAAGGATTCTCTAGAAGACTACAATGATAACTGCACAAGAAGACCAAACCATTGCATACACCAAGTGGAGACCCTATTTAATCGAACAAAGAGTTATAATGTGTGACAAATATTAAAGTGCTCCTGAAATCTGATATTGCTCAGTCTTGAGGGCAAGGTTGATTTGAAGTGGGTGGGTCTGTTAGGACCCTAGCTAAGTCGGGTCTATCCATCATGATTAAATTGAGTTGAGTCATGTTAGTCTGTCCAATTAAAGTCAGTTATGAGTCAGGTCGAGTCAGTTATGAGTTGGTTAGAGTTGGTTTTTATCTTCGATTAGGATGAAGTTAGTTATTATTTTTAGTTAGATGTTTATCATGTTAGTTAAGAGTCGAAGATTAACGGGATTCCTTGCAGAGTCTTATAAATAAGGTTGTAAACTCTTTTATAAAAATCAATCACGGAAGCAGTTATGTTTTAGCTAATAGACAGAAACCCTAGGAGGTAGATCTCCTCAAAGTGATCTAGGAGGCCCGATCCCCTAGAAGAGATTGATTATTCCTTTGTTCTACCCTCTTCCTCTACGATAGAACCCTAGAGTTCTATCAAACTCATAGCTATATATCAAAAGATTAATTTTTGACTCTTTGACTCGACTAATGTCTTTGTTGTGACTTTAAGTATGTGCCAAATCTCGTGCACAGTTTCATATATAAAAACCTGATTAAATTCATTTTTATCAAGAACACAAAATAAAGCATTCATCACTTTGGCATTTAAAGAGAAAGTCTTCTTTTTTGAATCATTTCATTCTTTCATCAGGAAGAGTTTTCAAAACCACTTTTAATAATATGCCATAATTCAAAATCCATAGAAAGTAGGAAAATTCTTATTAGACTTTTCCAATGCGTGTAATCCATCCCATTGAACAGGAGAGGACGAGTGATAGAAAGTCCCCCTTGATTGTCAATAAAAGTTATCTCTCTTGGATTTTAAGCCAAATTGTTAGGATCAAAGTGGCACTAAGAGGGAGGGGGGGGGGTGGGGTGGGTTTGTTTAGGTGAATTAGTGCTTATGAAAAATTTACACTGATTTAAATATTCACTTAATAAAAACTATATTGGAAATACGTTTAAGCGTAAAGATATTTGTGAGAGTGCAAGTAAAGGTAGTAGATAGTTAAATAAGAAAGCAATGAAGATAAAGAGCAAAGAAGAGGAAGCAAACCAATTTTATAGCGGTTCAGTCTCGTGACCTATAGTCACTCCCGATTCCTCCTCCATTGAGGTCACCGACCTCCATTATTGATCTTCCTTTAATGGGTGAAGATCAACTACCCTATTAAAACTCTATTATCTTTTTACAGGTTTAAGAGACAACCTTTATAAGTCTCTAAGTTCTCCCTTAAACACAAAAACTACACAAGATGAAATGAGGAGAAGCTCTCAAAGAATTACAACATCATTTTCAAAAGGTTTTTGCTCTTGATGCTTTCTTACTTTCAGCAAGAATGGGTGGGGTATTTATAGGCCTCAAATGACTTCAAAAGTGATCCAAAATTCAAATTCTAAGTATTCTCGAGGTGCTAGTCTCGAAGACTGTGTTCTGGGCAGTTTAACCGCTTGACACATCTTCGAAGACTGTGTTGTCTTGGAGACCATGTCTTCAAAGATCATATCTTATCTAACCTTAGGTAATACAATAAAACTAGAGCCACTTGATGGAGAAGCCATTTATGAACTTGCTGAGATGGCAAATGTTCTGAAGGAGTTTACAAACGTCATGCCATCGAGTTGCCAAAAACTCTACCACCATGCAAAAGCATAGATCATCATATTAAGTTCAAGTCGAGAGTGAAGCCTCCAGCGAGACCACCATACTGTTGAATCTCAGATTTTGGTGATGAAATTAATTGATAATTTTTATGATCTAACTTGTGCATTAAAGAAAATAATGTAGGATTAGCTATGATAGTAAAGAGTAGTATAATCAGATGTTAGGTCAGATTCAAGTTCAAGCATCGGGCCAAGGTTCATATGATGTAATAGGAGCTTATAGAGAGTTCACCGGAGGTTGGTCGAGGTTCGGACGATGTTGTCGAGAGCTCGCCGAGGACTCACCAGAAGTTTACCAGGAAGTTCGTCAGGAATTCACTGACAGGTTGTCGGGAGCTTGTCAGGTGTTTGCCGAAAGAATCCTGGAAGTTTGTTGGGAGTTCGCCGAAGAAAATCAAGAGCTCGTCGAGAACTCACTAGAAGTTTGTCGGAAAGTTCGTCGGGAGTTTATCGATAGGTTGTCGGGAGCTTGCAGGGAGTTCGCCGGAAGAATACTAGGAGTTCACCGAAGGAAATCGGGAGCTCACCAAGGGTTCATTAAAAGGATGCCGGGAGTTCACTGAGAGACGATCGGACAATGAAGATTATGTGTTGAGAGTCATAGTTAGCATCATAATGAGAGTTAGTTTTTATTTACTCAATTAAGAGGTAATTAAGCCTTAATTGGGGTTGATTTAGACTTATTATAAAAGTTATTTCAGTAACCCAAGGTCAGATGAGACACGATCTTCAAAGACATGGTCTCCAAGATGACATAGTCTTCAAAGGTGTGTCAGGTGGTTGAACTGCCCAGACTAAGCGGTTGAATTGCCCAAACATGAATCTCCTAGACTATCAAGTGGCTGAACCGCTTAGACATAGTCTGCCAGACTATGTCAGGTGGTTGAATTGCCCAGAATGCAGTCTTCGAGACTAGCACCTCGGGAATACTTAAAAATTAATTTTTGGCTCCACTTTTGAAGCCTTTTGAGGCCTATAAATACCCTACCCCTTTTGCTGGTGAATGAACAAGAATTAAGAGTGAAAAACTTGTGAAAATGCTATTGTAATCCCTTAAGAGCTCCCATAGTTTCTTCTTGTATAGTTTTTATTTAAGGGAGAGCTGAGAGAATTGTAAAGGTTATCCCTTAAACCTGTAAAATCGAAGTGAAGAGGAATAGAGCTGTAGAAGGGTTGTTTTATCTTTGTCCATTAAAAAAAATCAGGAGTGGAAGCTGGTGGCCTAAGTGAAGAGGAATCGGGAGTGGACGTAGGTCAAGGGGATCGAACTAGTGTAAAATCAGTTTGCTTCATCTTCTTTGCTCTTTATGTTCATTGCTTAATTATCTACTACCTTTGCTTGCACTCTTACAAATATCTCTATGCTTAAACGTATCTCTATGCTTAAATGCATCTCTATGCTTAAACGCATCTTTACGCTTAAACACATTTCCAATACGGTTTTTATTGAGTGAGTATTTACATCGAAGTGAAATTTTTATAAGTACTAATTCACCCTACCCACTTCTCTTAGTGCCACTTTGATTGGTATCAGAGTCACATTTCTCTCTAATTGACTTAAAATCCAAAAGAGATGGCTTTTGTTGGCAATCAAGAGGGACTTTCTATCACATGTCCTCTTATGTTCAATGGGACAGATTACACATCTTGAAAAATTTGAATGCGTATCTTTTTGATTTCGATATATTTTGATTTGTGGTGTATTGTTGAAAAATATTTTTAAAAGTCATCCATTCCAATAAATGATTAGAATGCTTATAAAAAATAAATATTTTCTTTAAATACTAAGGCTATGAATGCCTTATATTGTGCTCTCAACAAAAATAAATTTGATCGGATTTTCTTTTGTGATTCGACTTTTGAGATTTGGTATATTTAACATAAAAGCACAAATCTAAATGAATTATTAAACAAAATATCTTACAAAAATGAACAAGAAGAATACCTTCCTAAGAGTAAAAAAAATTTGATATTGAGAACCCAAGAATACCTTCCCAAGGATAGGAAATAATTGGAACTAAAGAAAACACATGACTCCTCGAGTGAAATCTCGAGTGATGTGAACTTTGAGTATTTGACAAATGAACCGGATAAATTAATCAATATGAACCATAAAAATGATTTAAAGATGGACAAAACTTCTTGCTATGAATGCAATAAGCCGAGGCGCTCCAAAGATAATACAATCAGGAAGAAGTGGAAGATCTTGTGCTCGTGGCCAACCACGATAAGGTAAGTAACCTACCCAAAATCTCTTTTACTTTTAATGAGTTATTATTTTCTTTTTATGAGCTTTATGATGAATTCAGAAAAATTAGCAAATCCTATAAATTACTTAAGATAGAGCATGTATCATTAGTTAGCAAACTTGATGAAATGCATGAAGTAGCACCATCATACAATACATGCACCAAACATGAAACCTTGCATGATACTTTATCATTACACAACTTTTGCTCTAAATGTGAAACACTAGATAATGTTAAAGAAGAAAATATCATGCTTAAGACTACATTGGAAAAAAAATTGATCATTGTCAACAAGGGTTATATTAATAGAAGAAATGACATAGACTTTATTGGTAACATTCAACAAAAGTCAACTATTTTTGTTAAAGGACCTACCTTAATTTTATCATCGAAAGTTAAATATAATTTTTATGGTAGATTATGACATATGGATTACAAATGTCCATTCAAAAACTATAGTCCCCACAAATTAGTTTGGGTTCCTAAGGGAACAACAAATAACCAAAAACTATTAGATAAGAAAGATAAATTTCTTCATATAAGTCCCAATGTAAAATGGGTATCTAAATCTTTCTTATAAGTTTGCCACTAAACTAAGGCTAGAAGCAAAATGAAATGATATCTTGTGGATACTCAAGCCATTTGACTAAAGATCTAACTTACTTATCATGCTTCCAAGCTAAAATATAAAAAATAAGAAAAATATTTGAATTAAGATGTTTGAAGCTTAATAATCTTTGTTTCTCTTATAACAAATCATTTTATTGAAAATAATTATCATTATATAATTAATCTTGATGATGCATAGCTAGAACATATAAGTAAGAAAACAAACTAGAATCAAAGAACCATAGTTATTGAAAAATATATTAAAATTTACAAAAATGAGATTTTGATGATGATTGAATAATAAGTTCAAAATCATTAGTTTGAATATTTGGAAAGGCTATTGTTGAATTACGTAAATGTTATGAATGATTGATGGTTGAATAGTTGTATGATTTGAATATTATATTAGATAGACTTGAAATAAACTAAAATTATTGAAATGAGTTTGTCAACTCCTTTTACTATGTGTAAAGAGTTAGACTCATTTACATGTTGGAATTGAGATAAGTTGATTTTTGCTTTAAAGCTATTTTATCATTTTGATGTGTTATTATAATGGCCTTGATAAAAAATGTTGAAGAAGTAACTTGAAATATGGGTTGTATGATTAAATGAATATAATTGAATGATAGAATTTGAGCATAAAACATTATAAAAAGGAAAGAAAAATCATGCTTCATTGTCTAGTATTTTTGAAAATTAAAAATATATTTAATGAGAATAAAATGACCATGGTAACTCACTCTAAAAATCATTGGAATTGAAATAAATCGAAGTTTTTGTTTAAAAATATTTTATGATTTCTTTTGAAAATGATACTTGAATTTTAGTTTTAAAAGGTTAAAAATATTTTACTTATTTTAATGATCTTGATAATTTCTTTTTAGATGAAACTAGCATTTAAATTACAATAAATGCATGGATTTGGCATAAAAGGTGAAGGAATTTTTGTATGAAACAAATCACATGGATTGAAATAACTAAAAAGAGAAAATTTTTCTTTGAAAATTTCTCAATCAAGTTTTTAGTAAGAGATAAAGTGTTATGATTATTGTTGTATTTCTTGAACTACAAAAGTGATTTTGATAATTAAAATTTGAATGAGATTTTTTTTCCTACCAAATCATGAACTTTCTCATCATTTTTGACTTGAGGCATCTTATATGAAAATCATTTTTTTTACTTCTATAATTTTTTTTTACCAAAGAGGAGACTTATGATCTTATAACTTGAGATTTTGATTAAGAACTATGATCTTGATAACTTGAAATTTTCTATATATAAATCAATTTTTTTTCGTTTCTCCTATACAACGCACAATAAAAAGGGTCTTATCATGATATTAACATTTTGAAAATCATAATTTGAGAACTTTATATAAATCAAGATTATTAACTAAGGCTTTTTTGTTTCATTAAAGAAAACTAAGATTCTTCTTATTATTTGATCTCATACAATTTCTTTTTGATCTAAAAGGAAATCAGTCAAATTAAATTATATTTTTTGGTATTCATTATTTGATATTAATAATCTTCATAATATGATTAATTTATGAATTCCTTATATTTATGTATGCTATATCACCAAATTAATATTTCTTAAATTTATGATAAGTTGCAAATTGAATGATTTTCTTTAAACTTCTTGTTGACTTCTTCACTTGACTTATCCTTTATGAAAATTATCTTTAATCTTTATGATTTCTTCTTTTTAATAAAAAAGAGATTTATGATCTTAACAACTATAATTTGAGATTTTTATCAAGATCATTCTTTTATTTTATTAAGAAGAATTATTTAAATGAATTATATGTATTAAGATTTACCTTGAATGAATCAAGATTATTTAGTCTCCTAGGACTCATTGTCATTATTTATAATGACCAAGGGAGAGATAAAATTGCTATCTTGCAATAAAACTTGCTCGAATAAAATTAGATATGAAAAACCTTCTAAATGCATGATTTGCTATCATGACTTTGAGGATTTCTTGATATTTACATAAGATGATATGAGTAACTCTTATATTTTTCTCAGATTTCTTAACTTTTTGAGCTATCTTTTGAAATGGTTTCACTTGATTCTTTCTTATTGACATTTACAAAAGAAAAAAAATATAAGTTAAAATTCTCTTATGATAAGACTCATGAGGTCTCTTTCAATATTTTGATTCTTGGATTCATAAATATTTTTAAATGTATCCCCTCTCTTAATAATTTTTTTAATTTTGGGATACTTGATTTTTGGATCTTTGACACCCCTTCGCTTCTTCTTCTTCTATTTTATTTACAAAGGGAAAGAAAACAATTTGATACGAAATGGATTAAACTCTATTTTTTTTTACTAAGGGGGAGAATGGACTAGATTTCTTTCTTTGTGTAATGAATATTTATGATAAATGTGTTGATATATGTATTGAACACTTAGTATTCAAATATGTGGTGAATATTTCTCCTTTTTGATAACAAGGAGAAATGACATGATTGAAAATATATGATAAATGTTATGTTTGAAATTTTATCATATAATAAACATTTATTTTGAACAATTGTTTAGAAAAGTTATATTGAACATTTCTCCTTTTTGATAACAAAAGGGAGAGAAATAGTATATTGATGATAAATGATAAATGATATGTAAGAATATTTTTGATAAATATTCAAAAATGATAAATATTTAAATGATAGATATTTGTGATAAATGTTCAAATATGAATTGAGCATTTCTTATTTTTGTTGATGACAAAGGGGGAGAAATGATATAATTGATGACATAAGAGAGATATTTTGATATCTTCAAAATAGTTGAAATAAATGCTATATCATAATTCATGACATGGTTATATTATAAATATAATGATTGAAATTTTTATGAGATACCAAGAAAATGAATACTTTGAAAATTTTATAATGTATGTTATAATGAATGGTTCAATTATGAAAATACTATACTTGAATTCAAAAGTGATGAGTTTTTTTGAATTCAAGTTTGTTGTATTTATCCTATGCCATATACATAAGGGGAGTTAAGGTTAACTCCGTCATAAATTAGTTGTCATCATTAAAAAGGGGGAGATTATTAAATCTCATATTTTGATGATAAAATGAATTGATGAATTTTATGATCTAACTTGTGTGTTAAAGAAAATGATGCAAGATTAACTGCGATAGTAAAGGGCAGTACAATCAAATTCGAGCATCGGACCGAGGTTCGGACAACGCAATGGGAGCTCACCGAGAGTTCACCAGAGGTTGGCCGAGGTTCGGACGATATTGTCGGGAGCTCACCGAGAACTCACCAGAAATTTGCTGGGAAGTTTGTTGGGAGTTCACCGAAGGAAATCGAGAGCTCATCGAGAATTGACCAAAAGTTTATAGGAAGTTCATCAGGAGTTCGCTGGAAGAATACTAGGAGTTCACTGAAGAAAATTGGGAGCTCACTAGGGTTTAACGAAAGGATACCGGGAGATCGCCGAGAGATGATCAAACAATGAAAATTATATGTTGAGAGTCATAGTTAGTATCATAACAAGAGTTAGTTTTTACTAACTCAATTAAGAGACCATTAGGCCTTAATTGGGGCTAATTTGGACTTATTATAAAAGTCATTTCAGTAACCTAATGTCAGATGAGACACGATCTTCGAAGACATGGTCTCTAAGGTGATATAATCTTTGAAGGTGTGTTAGATAGTTGGACTACCCAGACATGGTCTCCCAAATTGTCAGACTGCTGAACCATCCATACACAGTATGCCAAACCGTGTCAGGCGGTTGAATCGCGCAGAACGCAGTCTTCGAGACTAGCATATCAGGAACACTTAAAAATTAATTTTTGACTCTACTTTTGAAGCCATTTGGGGCCTATAAATATCTCACCCTTTCTTGCCTATGAATGAGCAATAATCAAGAGTAAAAACTTATGAAAACATTGTTGTAATCCCTTGAGAGCTCCCCTCATTTCTTCTTGTATAGTTTTTGTTTAAGGGAGAGCTGAGAGAATTGTAATGGTTATCTCTTGAACCTAAAAGGAGAATAGATCTGTAAGAGGGGTGTTTGATCTTTGCCCATTGAAAAAAATTAGGAGTGGAAGCTGATGGCCTCAAGCGAAGAGGAATCGAGAGTGGACGTAGGTCAAGGGAAACGAACCACTATAAAATCGGTTTGCTTCATCTTCTTTGCTCTTTATGTTAATTGCTTAATTGTCTACTACATTTGCTTGCACTCTTACAAATATCTCTATGCTTAAATGTATCTCTACGCTTAAATGCATCTCTACGCTTAAATATATTTTCGATATAATTTTTATTAAGTGAATATTTAAATTGAAGTGAAATTTTTATAAGTACTAATTCACCCCCCCCCCCCCCCCCCCTTCTTAGTGCTACTTTGATCCTAACACAAACCTCATGGTCCCTCTAGAGTTAGCAAAGCTCATGAAGCAATTAGATGAACTGCTAAGCGATGGTCTCATCTGTTGTTCAAAAGCACCATAAAAGCTTTAGTCCTCTTCCAAAAGAAACAAGATGAAAGTATGTAATTATGCATCGACTATCAGGCCGTCAACAAAGTAACGCAAAAAACAAGTATACCATCCCGCTCGTTGTGGACTTGTTCGATCAATTGGGCAAGGCAAAGTAATTCTCCAAACTCGACCTTCGGTCGGGGTACTAGTAAGTGCGTATTGTAGAAAATGATAAAGCTGTTAGTTACAAGAGCCCTACAGGCCAATCACGTGAGAGATGACACATGTAAAACATCGAATAATCTTTTTATATTATTATTAATAATATATTCTCATATTATATTATATATTATATATGTGTATATATATATGTATATATGTATATATGTATATATATATATATGTATATGTATATATACACATATATATACATATATATACATATATGTATATATATTTATATATATATATATATGTATGTATGTATATATATATATGTATGTATGTATATATATATATGTATGTATGTATATATAAATGTGTATATATATATATACACACACATATATATATATATATATATGTGTGTGTGTGTGTGTGTGTGTGTGTGTGTGTTGTGATGTCCTTAGTTTTGTATAATAAGAATTAGATCGTGATGAGATCATGATAATAGATCGATTCACTTTTAAAAATTGATCCGAAATAATTTTGATTATAGGTTACTTAAGAGGGACATTGAGATAACCGAATATATCGGTGTACTACATACCTGTTTATTCGATGGAGACGGCTGGTCTCATAACCACTTGTCTGGATAAACTAATGATACATTATAGGTGCTCATTAGAGAATGAGTTCACTGATTGATCCGCTTACAGAATGCTATATGGTTAATGATGTCTAACGTCAAACAAAAATTTCATAGTCCCAATTGTGTGTCTGGTTCTTAGACTTAAGATACTAAAGATGTCTTATTTAAGTACTCATTTCTTTAACGCCAGACTTATAGGTATGGAAAGTTTCAAATCTAGTAAAGCTAGTTATCAAGATTGATATCCAAACTTAAGAAGGCTATTGAGTGTCAAAGAGAATCATCCACTCTTAGTATCATGACTCTAATAGATTTCATATGTTATCTCACTTAGGCAAATCCATGATCAGGTTGTTCGAATTAAGAGAGGAGTTCTCTGGGAGAATCCAATTAGAGTGAGACTCTAATAGATTTCATATGTGGCCTGATAGTACCATGCCCAATATATGATCTCATATACAATATAGATACATGGTAATTGAGGATAGACAAGTACAATGGATTAGATCCCCTATACAATTTGGGGACTATGGCGTAGTAGCCTAGTACATCTATAGTCAATGAGTTGAGTGAATTGTTATGGGATCACAATTCACTAAATCAGAAGGAGTTATGATGGGGATGATTCACAACCAACTTGGTGTTGGGCCTAAAGGGTCACACACATATGGTAGATGTTTCAATGTATAGAGGATTGAATATGAGTTATCCAATTAGCCTCTGTTCTCATTGGATAAGACCCAACATTGATGGGCTCCATGCATGAGGATAAGTTAGATTCCAATTGAGATTATTAGATAGAGATCCAATAATTCAAGATTAATGGATAATTAGATATAAATTTATTACCCACTAAGATAAGATCTATTAGGGTTTTATGGTGGCACTTTATAATTAGAAGGTAGGGGCAACACATAGATGATAGGTTATGTCATGCCCCCAAATTATATTGCATTCAAGAGGGGTGACCCTGTTTTAATCAGAAATACAATATAATTCATCCACAAACCGAACCCAGGATCCAAACTAAATTTGAGGATACTGATTAAACATTTTCAAAGATCATTCACATTCATTCAGAACACCTATGCAGTTTATAAATCTTACACCACATTACACGATAATCCATAAAACTTGAAGATTAACTTAACAAAAAATATTAACTATACTTATAAAACTATCAGTCTTAGAAATCTATACAAATGCAAAACTAACCATTTTCCACCACTTCATATGATTATAAAACTTAACATTCAAAGATTCCATACTGAGAGGTATTCTGACCTTTTTACAAGATACATCAGTTCATTTTTATCTATAATATCTCATTACATATAAAATATTCTTATACAACATCTCCCAATAAGATTTACCCAAAATCTACACATATTTCTACTATCTCAGCTCAGTTCTAACTTTTTGTATAAGCGACAAGTTAACCTATAAAATTTATATAGCAGCAGGGTGAGCATATAGAGCTTAACAAGTGACTAACATATCTAAGACAAAGAATGATAACTTTCAAAATAAACATGATATCGAATAGCAACGCAAGGGTGAAAGAATCCATAGAGAGCATTAGATACATTTCATAGCTTATCAAAGATGTATAAAGTGTTTTGGAATATATCAAAGGCATATGAAATATTTCGAAGCATATCACAGATGTTTAGGACATTTCAGAATATATCAATGACATGTGAAATGTTTTAGAATATATCAATAGTAAATGAAGCATTTCAGAATCATAATAATGACATTTGAAATAGCTAGGAGCATGTCAAACACATATGAAATATTTTGGAACATATCAATGGCAAATGAAATATTTCGAAGCATATTAAAGATGCATAAAGAGGTTTAGAATATATCAACAGAATGTGAAATGATTCAGAGCATATCAAAGGTGCATAGGACATATTTCAAAGCATATCAATAGTGCAGGAATAATCTCAAAACTTGTCAAATGAATAATTAAGGAATAAAAACTCAATATCATATCAGACATAATATTCGTTCATTCTTATCCAAAGCATAGAAACAAACTCATAAGCAATGCTCTGTATATCAAATCAAAGGCATAGATAGTGAAGTGAGACCATAAATAGAATATGGATCATAGTTGCTCTGAATGACCACCAAACATAAGTCTCCCACGTCTGGGAGCTCCATCCACCCACGTCTAAGTGAAGTCAATGGGGCTGGCAAGAGCACAGTTGGCTTTAAACACAATACCCTTTACCATTTCTAGCAAAGGTCCAGAATATCCCATAAACACTAGAGTATAAAAGGACATGAGCAATAAAAGTGGCATATATCAGAAGTACATGCGAAACAATGAACATGTATGCGCTTAGACAAAACAATACGATACAAACGTAAATATCACATAATTGATCCAGGTATACAAATTATCTAAGGACAAGAGTATTCAAGATTTTAGACCAATAATATAAAGCTCAATGGAAGTATAGATTTTAGGTAAAAATCGATTTCCAAATGAGTGAATAAGAATAGGCAAAATCGACAAAGGCTGAATTCTGACAGAATTTGAGAGGCATATTTCATAAATTATTTGAATAGGCAATTATACTCTAAATTACTTATAAAAGGTGTCATTAGAAAGATAAATCAATTTAGTTTGAAACAAAATAAGTTTCATATAAATTAAAGGTCTCTATAAAGAGTTATTGATGATTTTGTAACCAAAGGTCAGGAGTTATGATCCATATTTTACAAAATCTATAAGGTCTAACAAAATAGAAATTTTGATAGTCATTTGGACTCCAAATCTTTCATTCCTAGTATTAAATGAAATATCTATAAGCCTATTTTCAATAAATCTATGTTGCATAAATCAGAGACTCTAACAGAAAGATATAATCAATATAGTGATGAAAGGTCAGGAGGTATAGACTATATCTTACAAATTTCATATGCTCAATTGAAACAAACGTTTGTGCTAGCAAATGAACTCCAAATTCTTTAAACTCAATTTTAAAAGAAAGATATATGCATTTATTTTTGAGAAAGCTAAGTTTTGTCTAAATCAGAGGTCTGTACTAAAAGTTATAGTAAGCAAAAGATAGATAGGTCATAATCTTGACAATATTATAGATTCATACTTAGGCATCCAATAAAAGAGATTTCAGTTTTATCCTAAATTTTCCTATAATCAAAGTAAGAACAAGGATAAATTTTAGTAGAAAAAGGATAGAAGATATTATATAGGATGAGGTTAGAACACTTGCCTTTACAAATTTTGATCCTAAAGGTATGGATTCGATCACAATCTTAAAATTCTCACTTCTTTCCTCAAGTTCATGTTGCAGCCAAAACCCTTTTTTTTCTCTAATTATTAATTATTTAAGGTAACATATGGGTTGATAGGTGGCAAATATGCATGCAATGTGCTTATGTGTCTTCATCATATTTTTATTATTTATTTATTTATTTTTTAACTTAATATGAATCTTTTATAATTTATTTCATATTTTTAAGATTCACATTTAAGTCCCTAGTAATAATCTTTTAAACAAATCTTAATATTTACAAATAGGTCCTTACAAAGAATCTATTATTAGATAAATCCTCATTAAAAATTTAAAATAGATCATTACAAATATTTTGAAAATGAGGGATATTACAGGTTGCACCTTTGGCCACCCCCTCCAATTCTATTTCATCCCTTATCTTCTGCACAAGAGTTCTGAGATTTTAACTGCAATTGGAGGAGTATCTCTACAATGATCCATTAAGTGGATACCACTAGAGAGGAGGACAATTAACCTCCTTCATCCTCTCTATCTAGATCTAGATTTTTAGGGGTATATGATCTCCTTATATAATCAATCTCTCACGTACCATAGTTTTCATTTTTGCAGATTTTTTGTGCACCAACTTTTGCACGACTACTTGATGCATGTGGGAAACCTATTTTGTTTTCTTTCTTCCACTATGCATATGATGTTCCTACTGGGTTTCCCAACAATGGTATCAGAACCAGGTTGCTTGTGCAAAAGATTGATTTTTTAAACTGTATGTGAAGAGATTGAATCATGTAGAATTCTTCTACGCATTCTTGATGTGATTCACAGCGAAGGTAGCATGGAGGGGGTAGCCACCTACAAGCTAGCTACCTACAAGGGTGATCACACATGGCCAGACCCTCTATAGGTGTGGTCACTCATGTTCAGCCCATTATAGGGGTAGTTGCCTTCGGGCATGGCCCCACGAGCAAGCCTCTATAGGGGTGGTGCTTGCCCGCGAGCAATGGTGCCCACCTGCTCACTAAGGCGGTGCTCGCCGTGGCGGTGCGAGGCAACCAATGGCAAGATGTGCATCGCTGTGTAAGGGCTCTGACGACACGAGAAGGGGTAGGAGGGCTAGGGCTTATTTTTGATAAAAGGTCAAATATGCCCCTCAGAATTAAGAAATTTCTAGATTTATCCCTTTTGTCTAGAATTCTAAAAATACCCTTAAGGTTTATGAAAATTTTTATCATGTTCTATTTTTTAAAAACTAATTAATTATTATTTATCTAGTAGTCATACATGATGATGTATACATGTGATGTATGATGTCGATGAATGATCGTGAGCCATGTGTTGTGATGTGTTTAAATATGATTATTATTATTATTGAGGCTTGTGAGCCTATATGTTTCTCATTTATTATCGGGCCCGTGTGCCTGTGATTATGCTGTAATTACACGAAGAGGCGTGATAGGAGTGTGGAGGTGACAACGGGACCCAGCATGTCGTGGCGGGTGATCGCGATCTATGCTAATGCGCTAAGGATCCGATGGAGCCGGTGATGATAAGAAGGATGATCACAGGGCATAAAGATATGACAATACACAAATAGATCCTATTGTGAGTGAGTGGGCCCATTGGATCGAGCCTAATCACATTAGGTGACGGCTCATGATCGTCTAGTATGGTATATATATATGTATATATATCTATGTATGTATATACGTATATATGTATATATGTATACATATATACATATATATATGTATATATGTATACATATATACATATATATATACATATATATATGTATATATGTATACATATATGTATACATATATATATATACATATATATATGCATATATATATATATATATATATATATGTATATATATGTATATAAAGTCGGTGAGTGTGAGACAATAAGATTGACCCACATGGCTTTCTATCATTGTAGAAAGAAATTCAATCACGACATAGGTTGAGTTGGTCGAGTCACTTGAGGCTCACATATCTATGTAATTGAAATCTTGCCTACGACATAAAGATGTCATCAATGACCTGAGAATGTGATATGCTTGTTCGAGTCACTCGAAGGCATATTATCAAATCAGATTCATCTTTTAACGATAGTAATGACTAAACTGAACTTTATGGTTGGTCGAGTAGTTAAGACCATGATGATTCAGAGGCTGAACATGATAGGAATCACAATAAGTTATGATTAGCAAGAGTTACCTACCTTTTTGGGCTTAGTGTAATTGGTCGAGTCACTCGAGGTTACACTAAGATGTCAATTGGATCCTGATCCCTACTAGAAGCCTACTAGAGACTTTTGTTTCATGTGCCGAGGGTGTCACATGATTCGCTAGGAAAATAGTGGGAGTACATTAAGATAGAAGTCAGAGTCTTTATTGAGTCATATTGGTTGGTCCAATCAAGTCAATTAGGAGTCTTGGTAGGAGTTGGAGTTTTTTTTTTTATGAATCCAAGTAGGAGTTTATTTTAGGAGTCCAAGTTCAATTAAGAATTGGTTAAGAATCTCTATAAATAGGGCTATAATTATTTCTTTTTGGACAATCAATGAAGAAACTATATTTTAGCCAATAGGCCAAAACCCTAGGAGGGCTGATCCCCTATAGAGATTAAGGAGTCTCGATCCCCTACAGTAATCATTTATCCCCCCTTTCCCATCTTCATTCATGATAGAACTCCAGGGGTTCCTATTAATTGGTATCAAAGTAGCGTTCTTGGCGTGTCGCTGTTTATCCACTCCACCGCCACCCCTGTAGTGATCATTTATCTTCGATAGAAATATTTGGGTTCCTATTATTTGGAATCAGAGCAGCAATTCTCGACATTCCGACTGTGATTTCACTATCGATCTCCCCTGCAACTTCTCTTAGATCTTGCAACCACCTTGCGCAGACTCACCTTGCAGTAGCAACCCCATTGTGCCACCATCTACATCATCGCCATCGCCGTTGCACCTGCCACCTTGCTGCAGTTTCTCACCATCTTTACTATCGCTATCATCACCTTGTTGTAGTTTCTCGAGCCACACTACCGGTCACCCCTATTGCTCTTCCCCTACTATCACCCATCACCGCCAATCGCACCTATTGCCTTTCCCTACCACCGCTGCCATCGCCCACATCTGCCTGCCTACTACTAGTCCCATCCACATCTCCTTCCCCATACATTGTAGCTACTACCACTACACCTCCGCAGGAGACGACACTGCCATAGTCTCCTCCCTCGTTGCGTGAACGCTGCTATCCTTCTTCTTCCCTCGCCCGACGCCACCATCACGGCTGTTGCTCTTCCCCATCTGCCCTTGTAGCCCAAGCAGCTGCCTTCAGCCACCGTCACTGCCTCTCAATTGTTAGCAACAATGATCTTCCACCCCACCCCCCCACCCCTAGTGCTACCATCATCCTGCCTTTTGCCTATGCCATTGCTGCTCCCATCTCCCGGCCTCTGCCTATGGAGAAGGTTGTACTCCAACAATTGTCTCTCCTTCCCCTACTCCCTCTCCAGCCTTCTCCCCAGCATCCCATTGCTACCAAACCTCGCTACCAATGCCACGCCCGATCCTACCGTTGCCCCTATCTCGCTGCTACCATCCAACCCAAGTTGTAGCCACCCCCTTTCACATCCTTGCTGCATCGTAAACTCATCGTCCATGCCTCTTCCTTGCTCCAGCATCTTCTCCCACATTAATCTCAGCCATCGCTGTGCCACACCCCCACTGTTGCTGCCCGCTCTAACACCTACTGCCTCACGCTGCCATCTCTAGTCCTCTACCGCACTGCTCCCATCGCTAGCGTCTTTCTCCCCTACTCATTGCCATTTGTGTTCCAGCATTGTTCCTTCCCTACCGCTATCGCCTTCTTCCTCAACTGTAGCCACTGCCGTCTTCTCCCTTGCTTGTAGATTACAGCATTGCTCCCTCCTCTACCGTAGTATTGTCACGTATAGCAGCATTGCCACTACTGCCTCCCACTGTAACTTCTGCCGTTGCGCTACCATGCCTCCCTCGTCGCTCCTAGCCACTCCCTCCTCTACACAGCCCTTGCCTAGTGTTGCTGTCTCTAGCCTTCTGCTGCCTACAACCATGCCGCAACCCGCTCCCTCCTCCATTGTTATTGCTCTCTCCTTGGCTGCTACTTCCCTTGCTTCTCGTTGCCTCTTCTTCGTCTGCTAGTAATAGCCATCGTCATTGGTTGCCGACATCGCCTCCTGGAGCCATGCAATTATCGGCAATCATTGCTTCCCACATCTGCTGACCATGGGCCCCCGACGACACCACGACACTTGCCGGACCTCGCCACTGACTGCTTCCATCATTGTCCCTCCCATCCTCGTTGTTGGTATCAACAACAATCGTCGAACACACCGTTGCTGCTCCTTCTTGCCATCGCTGCCTCTTGCTCTAGTTGCTTCCTTTCCTTCCTTATCGTCGCAGCTATTTCTTGACCAACAAATCACCCCCCCCAGGTGACCTTGGTGATGCTTCTCCTAACTGTACCACCACCGCCTCCTCTTTGCTCTCGACATTGATAGCAACCACTACAACCATCTTCCTCCTTTGTCGGCCCCATCCTTACCTTCTCACTATAGCCCATCCACCATCGCTGTCGCTACCTTCCCTTTCCTCTGTCCACCAAAGCCTCACCCTTGTCAGCTGACACACATCCCCCACTGATTTGCTACACCAATCTGCCTTGAGAATATGATGATCGCTTCTTTGCTGCACTACTTATAACCTTGATAAGAAGCAATCTCTTGCTACCACAGGTGCTCACTTCCTTTGCAGCCACACTAAATAGGACGTTTCTAATGTTATTGACCTAATATCAGAAATAGGAATGGAATATTACTGATCTACAATCTTATACGATGACTATTGATGGTTCAATGGAAGATTCAAAGCCTTCAAAGCCCGAATAGAAGAAAGATTGCAAGAACTCTTCAGAAAATTCAAAAGAAGTCTATCAGAGAACCCCAACAAATCTTACCATAGTGAAAGTTCCAATCTCAAGAGGAACCAATCTGAAAAATATGATCAAGGACAGAACGGACAGAACACAGGATACCCACGCATAAGGGTGGAGTTCCCTAGATGAGAAGATAGAAATCTGACCAGTTGGATCTCTAGGGTTGAAAAGTTCTTTCGCTTCCATAGAACTCTAAAAGAATCCAAGGTGGAAGTAGCTTCAAATAAACTTAATGGTGATGTGATTCGGTGGTATGATTTGTGCGAGACCTATCACAGAGTCCCTTTATGGGGACAGTTCAAGAAAGAGCTCCTGATTCGCTTCAAACTGTCGGAGTACGAGAACGTTAATAGGCAACTCACCAAAATCTGCCAAACTTCTATAGTACAGGAGTATTAGAGTAGATTTAAGCGCTTATCGAACTAAACCTGAGATTGGTCTGAGAAATAATTGATGATAACATTTATCGAGGGACTTAATCCTGTGATTTGTTGCAAAGTTAAAGCTCGCCAACCCGGCACCATGATGGCTGCTATATCATTCGCTCATGTGCATGAAAAAAAAAATCAATATGAACACTCGCTAAAATAGAAGCTTCAATAGATAGGTAATCAGGAAGTTGTCCATCCCATCTATTCCCAGTGAAATCCTAGGCATCTAAAAGTCGACCTGAGAATAACTCAAGGAAAGATCAACAAAGGATTTGTGCTCGTATTATGATGAAATCTGATGCACACAAGGGCAACTTCTGACGTTTGAGCAAATTAAGGAAGAATAAAAAACTGATAATGTGGAGTCCGATTATAAAGGCTGTGACAAACTTCTGACGATTAAGCCAATTAAGAAGGAATCAGAGATTGACGATATGAGATTCGATTATGAAGGAATTTTGAAGCATAAGCTGAAGACAATCTTGATCAATATAGGTAGCACTAATAACTTTATGGATAAGAATGTTGTTGCCCGATTAGCCTACCATATTGAGGAATATGACGAGTTTGAAGTAACGGTAGTAGTTGGATGAATTTTAACTGCGACAATAGATGTTCAAAGATAAAGTTGATCATGCAAGGCTAAGAAATACTTGTGGGTTTCTCTTTGATGCCCTTAGAAGACTTCAAAGTGGAGATCCTCAAAAGAAGATATAGAATTTTTACTAGCCATCAGATGGAGAAGATTCTTTAGAAGACTACAATGATTACTACACCAAAAGACCGGCCCATTGCTTACACCAAGTGGAGATCCTACTTAATTAACCAAAGGTTTGTGATGTGTGACAAATATTAAAGTTCTCTCGGAATTTGATACTACTCAGCCTTAAGGACAAGGCTGATTTGAAAAGGACGGGTTTAACTGAGTATAGTAGATTCATTAGTGCCTTGATTCTTTAATATGCATTTTCATACACATGACCAAAATTTATTTTTAGATATAACATATTTATTAGTGTCTTGATACTTTTGATGCATATTTTCATAATTTATTTAGGCATTTTGGATTACCAAGACTCGAATAGTTTGTATATTTCTCCTTTTTATTGATGACAAAGGGGAAGAAATAATTATCTTTTATTATGTTGTAACTATGTATGTTAAACAAGAAAAATTATGATGTTTTAACTTATGATGATGATGATGTTTGATAATTTAATCGAAATTATGTATATGATATGTGCAATGATTAATTTGGTATTTTAACTAAAATTATGCATATAATTTGTATGATGATTATTTTGATATTTTAATTGAAATTATCTATTGAAAGTTATTAAGATTTATGATTAAAATTATTTCAACTTGAATTTAAAGAGTAGCACTGATTCAAAATGACATATAGATATATAGAGCCTAATTAATACTCCATCATCAATTGGTTGCCATCATAAAAAAGGAGGAGATTGTTGAGTTCTAGATTTTGATGATGAAATTAATTAATAAGTTTATGGACTAAACTACTTTTAAGATAAGTGACATAGGAAATCATTTGATCATAGACTTGAACCATCGAATGATAAATTGCCAATGTAAGAAAATAAGACATTATGCAGAGAAAGATATCATGTCAGAAATTGGATGTTGAGTGAAGGATTAGTTGATGTACCGAAGATTAGACTTTGTGCTATGAGTTTGGGCATCGTGCAGGAATGATTGGGTATTGCACAAAAGATCAGATATTATGGGAAGTCAATATATCGATAGATCACGTGATATACCGAAGGAAAGGACGATGTGCCGAAGGTTCAAATGAAGTGTCGGATGATCAGATGAGATGCTGGAATGTTAGACATTATGTTGAAAGCTTCAAGATTGTGTTAGATATGTGGTTGGATTATTTAAGATTTGATCGAGGTCTATTAAGGTCAAATTGAGTTGGCATTGGGTCAAAACTATGCCAACTTATTAAGAAAGCTAATGGGCTTGGACCAGTGACAAATGGGCTAGTTAAAAGGCTAAATCAGTGGCATTGAATAGGCTTAGGCGATAGTACCACCAGGTCCATGCGGTGGTACCACTTGAGTCAATTGACAGACACTATTTATGCCTGTCAACACAACCGATGGTGGTACCACATATGTGGCGGTGCTATCGCTTGGGAAAGTGGTAGTATCACCCAAGATTTAAATTTTATGGTGGTAGTACCACCCAGAATTTTAAAATGACAATGTCAAAAGTGGATCATCTAGATCCCAAAATTTTCAGTGATTTGAATCATTTGACTCCATTTTGAAGCCTTTTGGAGCTTATAAATATCCCACCAAGGCTTGATTAGAGTGAATCAAGTGAAGTTTGTATGGGTTGTAGCTCTCTCTTTGAGCATTGTTTGAGTCTCTTTCTCCTCCTTGAGTTTAGAAATGATTCTCAATCATAGGAGGCGTGAAGTTTCTTATAAAAGAATGAGTGTGGAGGTTCTCTTCTAAGCCTGTTAAAAGGAAAAGAGTTGTAACAAGAGTAGTTGATGTTCATTCATTGGAAAGAAAAAAGAGTAGTGAAATCCAGTGGCCTCGAGGGAAGAGGAATTACTAGTGGACATACATCGGGATAATTGAACCACTGTAAATCAGTTTGTATTCCTTCTCTTACCTTGATTTGTTATTGTATACTGATTTACTTACTCGCAACTATTAGGATCGAGTTGGCACTAAGAGGGGTGGGGAGGTGAATTAGGACTAAGTGAAAAACTTCTATTTAAATAACTTTTCGTTCGAAGAAAATCGATATTGAAAGTGCTTTAACATAGAACTAGTTAATAAGCAATTAAATCCAAGAGCAACAGTAATAAAAGGCAAGAAAGAGATGTGCACCAGATTTTTTATAGTGGTTCGGTCCTCTTGACTTACATCCACTCTCGATTCCTCTTCATTCGAGGCCACCAACTTCCACTCCTAATCTTTTTCAATGGGTAAAGATCAAACATCCCTCTTACAGCTATATTATCCTTTTATAGGTTTAGGAGATAACTTTTATAATTCTCTTAGCTCTCTCTTAAACAAAAACTACACAAGAAAGGAGGGGGAGCTATTAAGGAATTACAATAATATTTTCACAAGTTCTTTACTCTTAATTCTTGCATCCTCAAGCAAGAATAGGTGGAGTATTTATGGGCCCCAAATAGCTTCAAGAATGGAGCTAAAATTCTTGAAGACTATGTCTTCTAGGAGATTGTGTCTTCTAGGAGACTGTGCTTTCTCGGAGACCGTGTCTTCTAAAAAACTGTCTCTTCTAGGAGACTATGTTTTCTCAAAGATTATGTTTTCTAGGAGATCATGTCTTCTCGAATGTTATGTCTTCTAAGAGTTTGTGTTGTCTCAGAGATTGTCTTTAAAGATCGTGTCTTATATAACATTGGGTTACTGAAATGACCTTTCTAATAAGTCTAAATCAGCCCCAATTAAGGCCTAATAACCTCTTAATTGAGTTAGTAAAATTAACCCTAATTATGATGCTAATTATGATACTTAATATAAAATCTTCGTTGTTCGACAATCAATTGATCTCTCAGTGAACTCTCGGCATCCTTCCGGTAAACCCTCGACGAGCTCCGGATTCCCTTTGGCAAACTCTGATGAACTCTTAGCTTCCTTTTGGTAAACTCCCGACGAGCTCCTAACAACCTGTCAGTGAACTCTTGATGAACTTCCCAGCAAACCTCTGGTGAGCATTCGATGAGCTCCCGACAACATCATCTGAACCTCAATCGACCTTTGGCGAACTCTCGGCAAGCTCCCGTTACGTCGTTTGAACCTCAGCCCGATGCCCGAACTTGACTCCAGCCCAACATCTGATTGTAATACCTTTTTATTGTCATAATTAATACTGCATTACTTTCTCTGACCACAAGTTAGATCATAAAACCCATCAATTGATTTCAACATCAAAATCCGATATTCAACAATCTCCCCCTTTTTGAGGAAGACAACCAATTGATGATGGGAGTCAACCTTAACTCCTCCTATATATATTCCATAGGATAAATAAAATAAACCTGAATTCAAAAAATGCCATCACTTTTAAATTCAAATATTTTTTTCATAATTTAAACATACATGATACCATACATGACAAAATTTTCAAACATTCATCTTCTTGGTATCACATAAAAATTTCAATCATTATGTTCACAAGATAACTATGTCATCAATCTTGATACACATCCATTTCAACTATTTCAGAGACTTAAAAATATTTTTTATGTTATCAATTATGTCATTTCTCCCCCTTTGTCATCAACAAAAATGAGAAATCCTCAACTTATATTTAAACATTTTTAAACATTTATCTCATGAAGAAATTGCTTTCTCCCCCTTGGTCATTGTCAAAAAGAATAGAAGAATATTATAGTATAAAATTAATTTTTAAGTCATTGATAAATATATATAAAGGGGTTATATAATGAAAATCATGTCATTAAGGATATAATATAAAAGATCAATTTATAAGTACCAAAAGATATGATTTATTTTAATAAATCTCTTCTTTTTTTTGTAAATAATAGAAAAGAGTCTTAGGAAAGTAAATAATCTTGATTCATTTAAAATAAATCTTAGGACATATAATACATTTAGATAATACTTCTTAATAAAATAAAAATGATCTTTATTAAATATCTTAAATTATAATTGTTAAAATCATAAATATCCTTTTTATTAAAAAGAAGAAATTATATAAGTTAAAAATGGTTTACATAAAGGATAAGTCAAGTAAAGAAGTCAACGAAAAGTTCGTGAAAAAAAAATCTCATTCAATTTTCAACTGATCACAAATTTTAGAAATATTAATTTGGTCATAAGATATATTATTCATGAATATAAGAAAGTCATATATAATTCATGTTATGAAGGATATTAATATCAAATCATGAATACTAAAAGACATGATTCAATTTGATAAATTTTCCTTTAGGTCGGTCAAAAAGAAATTTTATGAGTTCAAATAATAAGAAGGATCTTGTTTCATATAGATAATTTTCTTTAATAAAACGAAGAGTCTTAGTGAACTACCTTGATTTATATAAAGATCCCAAATTATGATTTTCACGATATCAATATCATGATAAGACCTTTTCTATGATAAGTTACATAGGAGAAAAGATAAAAGATCTTATTCATATATAGGAAATTTCAAGTTATTAAGATCATAGTTCTTAATGAAAATCTCAAGTTATAAGATCATAAATCTCCTCTTTGGTAAAAGAAAATTATAGAAGTAAAAAAGTTGATTCCCATAAAAAGATACCTTAAGTCAAAAAATTATAAGAAGGTTCTTGATTTGGTTGGGAAAAAATCTCATTCAATGTTCAATTATTAAAATTATTTTTATAGTTTAAGAGATTCAACAATAATAGTATCACTTTATCTCTTATTGAAAACTTGATTGAGAAATTTTTAAAGAAAAAAATTTCCTCTTTTTAGTTGTTTCGATCCATGTGATTTGTTTCATATAAAAATTTCTTCAACTTTTATGCCAAATTCATGAATTGATTGTCATTTAAAACCTAATTTTATTTAAGAAAATATCAAGATTATTATAATAAAATATTTTCAAACAAGTAAAACATCTTCAGTTTTTTTAAACTGAAAACCAAGTATCATTTTCAAAAGAAATCATAAAATATTTTCAAACAATAGCTTTGATTTATTTTAATTCTAATGAATTTTCTTTCTTAAGTGAGACTAACTCTTTAGACTTAGTAAAATGAGTTATCATGTAGTTTTCATTCTCATTTTTAAAATATTTTTAATTTTTCAAAAATACTATAAAAGAAATCATGATTTTCCCTCTTTTATATTTTATTTTAAGCTCAAATTTAAGAATAATCTAATATTCAACAACAAACAACCTATTTCAACATACGACCATCACAACATTGAAATCAATCATCATTCAACCTTTACAAGTCAATCATTCAATATTAGCATTTACATTTAAATCAACCAATATAATATCATAAAGGTCCCTTTTCCAAAAAAATTTAACATAGATAATTTTCCATTAAAAATAACTAAGGTTCTTTATTATAATTTATTTTTATACTAGTATGCTCTAAATATGCATAAGCTATTCATCATCCAAACACAATCATGAACTATAAAAATATTTACTACCAATAATTTTAATTTTAATAATTTTAATTCCAATAATTTTTCTTATTATTGTTGTTTGGGCTAGTGAGCGTGAAAAGTGTTTTAGATATCAAATCATTGTCCCTTGAGCATCTACTATCAAAATATCATTTAGTGCTTCTAGCCTTTGTTAGGAGACAAATCTATAAGAGAGGGGGTTTGGTTTAGGTATCTATTTTACTTTGGATCCCTCATGAAAAAGTCTATCTAATTTAACGAAAGATATTTGATTGTTAATGGTCTCTTTAGGAACCCAAATCAACTTATGTGAACTATATTTTCTAAATGAATACTTATAAGCATAATATCCTAATCTACCACAAAAATTACATTTGAGTTTCAGAGAAGAGTTTACTATAGGTCTGCTAACAAAAATAGTTGGCTTTTGATGGGTATTACCCATAAAGCTAATACATTCCTTATGAATATGACTCTTATTAGTAAGGACAATGTTTAGAGACTAGTTGTTTATCTTAAACTTTTCTAAGATTTGTTTTAATATGACATTTTCCTTTTTAATTTCATCTAGCATTTCACATTTTGAGCAAAGAGTACAAAATGTTGGTGCATCATTCATGTTTTCAAATTTACTAGAAAGTAATGGATGATCCTTTTTGAGTGATTTATAAGTTTTCTAAGCTTTTTAAACTCATCAAATAATTCATGAAAGGTATTTAATAACTCATCAAAAGTAAAGGAAGCTTCAGGTGAGTTACTTATCTCATCGTGGATGGTCATGAGCACGAGATTCTTCACTTCTTCTTGGTTGTGCTCTTGATCTTTGGAGTGCCTCGGCTTCTTATGTTCATAGCAAGAGGTCTTGCTCAATTTAAGTTTATTTTTATATTTTTATTTATTTTTATTAATTTATTTGGTTCTTTTGTCATAGGTTCAAATTTATAGTACTCATCACTCGAGGTTTCACTCGAGGAGTCATCTATTATTCTCAGTTCAATTTCCTTCTTGTTCTTTAGAAGGTGTTATTTTTGTGTTCTAAGTTCAATATCATTTCTGTTCTTTGAAAGATATTCTTCTTGTTCATCTTTACAAGTTATTTTAATTATTTTTTATTCCTTTATTTTACTTGTGCTTTCATGTGTGATTTCTAATGTGTGCCATATATCAAAAGCCGAAACACAAGCAGAAACCTGATTAAGTTCAGTTTTATCTAAAGTGAAAAAATAAAGCATTCATAGCTTTGACATTTAAGGAAAACATTTGTTTTTCATGATCATTCCAATTATTTATCAGATTGGATGACTTCTAAAAACCTTTTTCGATAATATGTCATATATCAAAATCCATAGTAAGTAGAAAAATTTTTATTCAAGTTTTTCAATATGTGCAATATGTCCCATTAAACATGGGAGGATGTGTAGTAGGGTATCCCTTATTTATGCCAAAAGAAGTCATTTACTTACTTGGGTGTTAATCTAATTGAGTAAAACCTGCTCTAATACCAACTGTTAGGATTGAGTTGGCACTAAGAGGGGGGATGGGTGAATTAGTGCTATGAAAAACTTCAATTTGAAAAACTTTTCATTCGAAGAAAATTGATATTAAAATTGCTTTAACTTAGAACTAGTTAATAAGTAATTAAATCCAAGAGCAACAATAATAAAAGGCAAGAAAGAGATGTACACCAGATTTTTATAGTGGTTCAGCACCCTTGACCTATATCCACTCCCGAATCCTCTTCACTCGATACCACTGGCTTCCACTCCTGATATTATTCAATGGGCGAAAATCAAATACCCCTCTTATAGCTCTATTCTCCTTTTATAGGTTTAGGAGATAACCTTTATAATTCTCTTGGCTCTCCCTTAAACAAAAACTATTAGGATCAAAGCGGCACTAAGAGAGACGGGTAGGGTTAATTAGTGCTGATGAGAAATCATTATCGATTTAAAAAATTTACTCAATAAAAATCATATAAAAAATACGTTTAAGTATAGAGATGTTTGTAATAGTGAAAGCAAAGATAATAAATAGTTAAATAATAGAGTAATGAAGTTAAAGAGCAAAGAAGAGGAAGCAAACTGATTTTATAGTAGTTCGGTCTCGTAACCTACGTCTACTTCCCGATTCCTCCTTCGTTGAGACCACCAGCTTCCACTATTGATCTTTCTTCAATGAGTGAAGATCAACAACCCTCTTATAACTTTATTCTCCTTTTACAGGTTTAGAGATAACCTTTACAAGATTCAAAGCTCTCCCTTAAATAAAAAACTACAGAATATGAAATGAGGAGAAGCTCTTAATTATATCAATGTTTTCACAAGATTTTTGTTCTTAATTGCTTGCCTACCTTAGGCAAGAAATGGTGAGGTATTTATAAGCCCCAAATGGCTTTAAAAGTAGAGCCAAAAATTAATTTTTAGGTGATCCCGAGGTGCTAGTATCGAAGATTAAGTTCTGGGTGGTTCAGCCACCTGACATAGTTTGGGAGATTATGTTCTGGGTAGTGTAGCTACCTGATAGTCTGGGAGACTATGTCTGGGCAGTTCAACCGTCCAATCTAGATGGTTCAACCACCTGACACACCTTCGAAGACTGTGACAGCTTGGAGATCGTGTCTTCGAAGATCGTGTCTTATTTGATCTTGGGTTACTGAAATGACTTTTATAATAAGTTTAAATCAGCCCCAATTAAGGCCTAATGATCTTTTAATTGAGTTAATAAAACTAACTCTTATTATGATGCTAACTACGATACTCAACATACAATTTCCATTATCTGATCGTCTTTTCGGCAAACTCCCAGCATCTTTTCGATGAACCCCCGGCGAGCTCCTTATTTCCTTATGTGAACTCACAATGAACTTCAAACATTCTTCTGGTAAACTCTCGGCGAGCTCCCGACAAACTTCTCGGTATTCTTTCGGGGAACTCCCGACGAGCTCCCAACAACCTATTGGCAAACTCCCGACAAACTTCCCGGCAAACCTCTAGTGAGATCTCGGTGAGTTTCCGATAATATCGTCTAAACATCAGTCAACCTCCGACGAACCCTCAGTGAGCTTTCACCACGTCGTTCGAACCTTGGCCCAATGCTCGAACCTAACTCCAACTCAACATCTGATTGTAATGTCCTTTTACCATTGTAGTTAATCCTACATCACTTTATTTAATACGAGTTAAATCATAAAACTCATCAATTGATTCATCATCAAAATTCGAGATTCAATAATTTTCTCCTTTTTGATGATGACAACCAATAGATGACTAAGTTAACCTTAACTCCCCTTATGTATATGCCATAGGATAAATGCAACAAACTTAAATTTAAAAAAACCTGTCACTTTTGAATTCAAGTATAGTATTTTCATAATTTAACCATTCATGACACCATACATAATAAAATTTTCAAAGAATTCTTCTTCTTAGTATCATATGATAAATAATTTGAATTGATATGTTTCATATAATAAATATTTTAAACATTCACTTTATGTCAAAAATCATGATACCATACATGATAAAATTTTTAGAGTAATCATCTTTTCCTTATATCATATAAATATATCAAAGATTTCAAAATACACATTTCTCTTACGTTATCAATTATATCATTTCTCCCCCTTTATCATCAATAAAAAGGAGAAATGTTCAATTCATGTATGAGCATTTATCATAAATATCCATTATTTGAATGTTTATCATTTTTTGAATATTTATCAATAAGGAGAAATGTTCAACATACATTTTTAAAACAATTATTCAAAACAAATGTTCATTATATGATAAAATTTCAAACACAACATTTATAATATATCATCAATCATGTCGTTTCTCCCCCTTTGTTATCAAAAAGAAGAAATATTCTGCGCATATTTGAATACTAAGTGTTCAATACATATGTCAACACATTTATCATAAATTCTCATTACACAAAGAAAGAAATCTAGTCAATTTATTCCCCTTTTATATAAATAGAAAGGTATAATCAATGAGGGGGTTCTGAAAAGCATCATATCAAAAAATATTCAATTTTATAGATGTAAATTTTATAGATATAAATTTTAATATTAAGAGCTACACATGCAATTTAGTTCATTTTATAGAAATTTTAAATTTTCTTCTAACCAAATTAATTTTGATTCCTCCTCCTTTTTATTGTCAACAAGAAATATAATGGTTTAATTTTTTAATACATCCATGTTTTAAATATAACCATAAGTACACAAGAATCATGTCATGAAGAATTAAATGATAAGTATCAATAGACACTATTTCCTTTTAATAAATCTTCTTCTTCGATAAAAATTTAGGAGATTAATTGTAAGCAAGATCTCAATTCATGAAAATTGGCAAGTTACAAGTATAGAGAAATTAAGATCATGATTTTATAAAATGAGATGAAAATATAGAATCTCAATTTTTATATATGATTTTAAATCATCAAGATCATTGTTTTGAATTCATGTTATAGTTCTAAATAGATAAACTTATGATTCATTTATAAACTTATTCAAACGAACTTGATTTATATAGGGATTTTAAGTTTTATTTTCTAAACTTACCAAAATCATGATAATAACTTATTGAAGTTCAAATCATCAAAATTGATATTTCAAAAAAAAGATCATGAATAGATTCATCAATCTCTTATTGAAATCTTAATAAGATAGAAATTGAGAAATTTTCAAAAGAGATTATCATAAATATTATAATAAGATATTTTCAAACATGATCTTTAGTTTATCTTTGATTCAATGATGTTTCTTTGTTAAGTGTGTCTAACTCTTTTAGACTTTAATGAAGAGAGTTACACTTATGATGTGTATTTCAAATATATATATTTTTGAAAGCATTAAAAGGAGAAATATGAAAATTTTGTTTAAAGTTTCAATTCAAAAATCATCATCCAATCATAACTCATTTTAACCTAATTATCATTATAACATTTAAATCATTTTACAAACTTAATCAATAATATAATATTTGAATCATCAAATTATTGTAGATTAGGAGATTCAACAATAATGTTATCATTTTATCTCTTATTGAAGGGTTGATAGGATAGAAATATTTTCAATAAAAATTATCCTATTTTTGAGTTATTTTTAATTTATGAAATTTATTTCAAGAATGAAATTTTATCAACATCATTGCAATAAAATATTTTAAAACAAAAACTTCAATTTATTTCATTTCCAATGATTTTTAGAGAGAGTTACCATGCTCATTTAATTCTCATTAAATATATTTTTAATTTTTAAAAATACTAGACAATGAAGCATGATTTTTCTTCCCCTTTTTATAATGTTCTATACTCAAATTCTATCATTTAATAATCCATTTAATCATACAACCATATTTCAAGTTACTTCTTCAACATTATCAAGGCCATTAAAATGATAAAATATCTTTAAAGCAAAAATTCAACCAATCTCCAATCCAACATGTAAATGATTCTAAACACATAGTGCAAGGAGTTGACAAACTCATTTCAAAATTTTTTATTTATTTCAAGTCTATCGAATATAACATTCAAATCAATTATTAAATGTGTTTTAAAAGATCATCGTTTATTCAGAAAGATCTTTAGTCATAATCATGATAAAAAAAATTTAGACTCATATAAAATATTTTTATTTGGATAAATATCTTTGGGAGTCAAGACGGCTGTTTTATATATAATACCTTTCAAATGATAGAAACTAATATATCATCAACAAAACCTCAAAAATTTTAACATAAATATTTTTCATTAACAATAACTAAGGTTCATTAGTTCTAGTTTATTTTCATACTAGTATGCTCTAACTTTATATTATCAATCAAGGTTATGATAAAATAAATCAAATGAGTAAATCACTTTCAAGTGGAGTCATTACTATGAAATATTCTTCAACCAAAATCTAATAATTTTTTTATATTGTAAGATTCTATCATGTTATCAAGAAAATTTTCCTTTAAAGAAAAATAATTTTGTATATGACTTTCAAGTTCAAATTCAATATTTGGTCATTTAATCTCAAGATAATATACACAAATTTAAGCACATAAATCAATACATTAATCATTATCAAAATCATTCTTTCATAAATTTAAATTTAGATAAAGTTTCTAATTCATTTAGCATACCAAAGTTAGAACGATCAAGATTAATGAGTTATCTAAAGATTCATTAACAATGATTTTATTTCAATATATTTTTTATTATTACTTAGGCTAATGAGGTTTAAAGGAGTATTAGATCTCAAGTCATATGCCTTAAGTATCTACTTTCAAAATATTACTTAGTACTCATAGCCTTCTTATGAGATAAATTTATAATATGAGAGGTTTTAGTTTAGGTACCCATTTTACATTGGGTCCCTCATGAAATACTCTACTTAATTTTACTAATGACATCGAGTTATTTATAGTTCCTTTAGAAACCCAGATTACTTAGTATGCCTTTTAAATGAACATTTATAAGCATAGTGTCCAATTCTTCCATAAAAATTACATTTATTTCTAGGTGAAACATATAATGTAGGTCCTTCAATGAAGATGGTTGGCTTTTGTTGAGTGTTACCAACAAAGCCTATATCATTTCTTCTATTAATATGACCCTTATTTGCAAGGATCATATTAAGGGATTTATTCCCTATTTCAATTTTTCTAACATTTGTTTAAGAATAATATTTTTCTTTTTAACAACACCTAGCATTTCAAGTTTAGAGCAAAAATTGTGTAATGATAAAGCATCATGCATGGTTTCATGTTTGGTGCATGTATTGTATGATGGTGCTACTTCATGTATTTCATCAAATTTACTAACTAATGATACATGATCTTCCTTAAATAATTTATAAGATTTACTAATCTTTCTAAATTTATCATAAAGCTTATGGAAAGAAAGTAATAACTCATTAAAAGTAAAAGAGCTTTCGGGTGGTTACTTACCTTATCGTGGTTGGCCACGAGAGCGAGATCTTCCACTTCTTCTTGATTGTGCTTTTCATCTTCGATGCACCATAGCCTCTTGTGTTTATCATAGCAGGTTTTGTCCATTGTAAGGTTTTTATTAATATTTATTAAATTTTTTGGTTCTTTTATTAAGAGTTCATGTCCAAGGTTCTCAACACTCAATATTTCACTCAAAGGAGTTATATATTCTCTTTAGTTCCAATTCCTTCTTGTTCTTTGGAAGGTGTTCTTGGGTTTTCAATGTCAAATTTCTCTTGCCATCAGAGATGTATTCTTCTTGTTCATTTCTGTAAGACATTTCATTTAATGATTCATTTATATTTAATGTGTTTTCATATGTTAATTATAATATATGTCAAATTTTAAAAGCCGAATTACAAGAGGAAATCCGATCAAATTTATTTTTGTTGAGAGCATAATATAAGGTATTCATAGCCTTGGCATTGAAAGAAAGTATTTATTTTTCATAATCATTCTAATCATTTATTAGATTAGATGATTCTTAAAAATCTTTTTTAATAATACATCATAAATCAAAATCTATCGAAATAAAAAAGATGCACATTCAAAATTTTTAAGATGTGTAGTCCGTCCTATTGAACATAGGAGGACTTGTGATAGAAAATCCCTCTTAATTACCAATAAAAGTCAACTTATTTAGATTTGAAGCTAAATAGAGAGAAACATGGCTCTGATACCAATTGTTAGGATCAAAGCAGCACTAAGAGGGGGGTGAATTAGTGTAGATGAGAAATCTTCATCGATTTAAAAATTTTGCTCAATAAAAATCATATCAAAAATGTATTTAAGTATAATGATGTTTGTAATAGTGCAAACAAAGATAATAGATAGTTAAATAATAGAGCAATGAAGTTAAAGAGCAAAGAAGAGGAAGCAAATCAATTTTATAGTGGTTCGGTCTCGTGACCTTCGTCCACTTCCCGATTCCTCCTCTGTTAAGGCCACCGGCTTCCACTATTAATCTTCCTTCAATGAGTGAAGATCAACTACCCTCTTACAACCCTGTTCTCCTTTTACAAGTTTAGGATAACCTTTACAAGACTCAAAACTCTCCGTTAAACAAAAAACTACACAAGACGAAATGAGGAGAAGCTCTCAATTACAATAGTGTTTTCACAAGATTTTTGCTCTTAATTGCTTACCTACCTCATGTAAGAAATGGTAGGGTATTTATAGGCCCCAAATGACTTCGAACGTGGAGCCAAAAATTAATTTTTAAGTGATTCTAACGTGTTAGACTCGAAGACTGCGTTCTAGGCGGTTCGTCTGCCTGACACAGTCTGGGAGACTATGTTCTAGGCGGTTCAGCTGCTTGATAGTCTGGGAGACTATATTTGAGTGGTTCAACAGCCTAGTCTAGGCAGTTTAATCGTTTGACACACCTTCAAAGATTGTGAATCTTGGAGACTGTATCTTCGAAGACTATACCTTATCTGACCTTAGGTTACTGAAATGATTTTTATAATGAGTCCAAAGCCCAATTAAGATCTAATGGCCTCTTAATTAAGTTAGTAAAACTAACTCTCATTATGATGCTAACTATGACACTCAACATACAATCTTCATTGTCCGATCGTCTATTCGGCAAACTCCTAGCATCTTTTCGATGAACCACCAGCGAACTCCTGATTTCCTTCGGTGAACTCCCAATGAACTTCCAACATTCTTCTATTGAACTCTCAATGAGCTCTCGACTACTTGTTGGTGAACTCCCAACGAACTTCCCGACATTCTTTCGATAAACTCCCGGTGAGCTCCCAACAACCTATCGGCTAACTCCTAATAAACTTCCCGGTAAACCTCTGGTGAGGTCTCGACGAGTTCCCGATAACATCGTCTAAACATCGATCGACCTCCGGTGCACTCTCGGTGAGCTCCCACTCCGTCGTTCGAACCTTAGCCCGATGCTCAAACCTGACTTCGGCCCAATATCTGATTGTAATGCCCTTTTACTATCATAGTTAATCCTACATCACTTTCTTTAACACATGAATTAGCTCATAAAACTCATTAATTAATATATCATTAAAATCCAAGATTCAACAAAAATACACAAGAAGAAATAAAGGGGAGCTCTCAAGGAATTACAAAAATATTTTCATAAGTTTTTTACTCTTGATTCTTGCATCATCAAGCAAGAATAGGTGGAGTATTTATAGGCCCAAATGACTTCAAGAATAGAGTTAAAATTCTGGAAGACTATATCTTCTAGGAGACTGTGTCTTCTAGGAGATTGTATTTTCTCTAAAATTGTGTCTTCTAGGAGACTATGTCTTCTCAGAGATTGTCTTCTAGGAGACCATGTTTTCTCAAAGATTGTGTTTTCTTGGATGTTGTGTCTTCAAGGAGACTGTGTTGTCTCGGAGATTGTGTCTTCTCGGATATTCTGTCTTCTAGGAGATTATATCTTCTCGGAGATTGTCTCTTCAAAGATCGTGCCTTATATTACCTTGGATTACTGAAATAACCTTCTAATAAGTCCAAATCAACTCTAATTAAGACCCAATGACCTCTTAATTGAGTTAGTAAAATTAACTCTCATTTCGGTGAACTCCCAGCATCCTTTCGGTAAACCCCTGGCGAGCTCCTGATTCCCTTTGGTAAACTCCGATGAACTCCCAGCATCCTTTCGGCGAACACTCGATAAGCTCTTGACAACTTGTCGATGAACTTCCGATGAACTTCACAGAAAAGCTATGTTGAGCTCTCGATGAGCTTAACAAAGCTTTTGGTGAACTCCTAGCATCCTTCCGGTAAACCCTTGATGAGCTCCTGATTCCCTTCGGTAAACTCCGACAAACTCCCAACAACCTTTCGGCCAACTCTTGATAAGCTCCCAACAACTTGTCGGTGAACTCCCAATGAACTTCCCAATAAAGCTCTGTTGAGCTCTCAATGAGCTCCCAACAATATCGTCCGAACCTCGGTCGACCTTTGGCGAGCTCCCACTACATCGTCCGAACCTCGGCCCGATGCCCGAACTTGACTTCAGCTCAACATCTGATTGTAATGCCTTTTTATCGTCATAGTGAATCTTACATCATTTTCTCTAGCACACAAGTTAGATCATAAAACCCATCAATTGATTTCATCATCAAACTATGAGATTCAACAATAACCCTTACTCACACTTTTTAATTATATTTCTAATACGGATGTATCGATTAAACATTCTAAAATCATATAAAATTTGCTATAGCACTAATTCACCCCCCTCTTAGTGCCATTATGATTCTTAAAAAAAAACTACTATAATATGTCACAAAATATTTTCAATGACTTGGCAATTGAGTCTGACCATACATAGTCCTAATATAAAATTTCTTAGTCACAAAATTATGTCCCTCCAACTAATATAAATATAAAATATATAGTGGACTTCCTACTTAGTTACCTCAAAGCATCTTATAAAAGAACTTTTATTATTGATAATATAATAATATATTAATTTATATTTTTTATAAATTATCCCATAAACTAATATAGATATAAAATATACAGTGAACTTTCTAAGATAATTTATATAATCAACATCTAAAAATATTATTATTTTAAATTGATTAACTTTCATATATGCATATAATCCTTCATCCCTTCTAAATAACTTAAGCATATAATACATTCTAATGTGTATATATATAAAATATTTCTAAGTTATTTTAAGAATAATTTTTTGACTAAAATTTTTACTTTTATGGTTTGCTGAACAAAATTATATATTAAATCATTCTAAGACTCGGTCAATATATCTTTTCTAGTTTAGTATTAGTAATCATTGAGATATATTCTTGGATCTCTTAAGCATTAAAACATAAGTTATCTCATTCATATCAATCATCTAGAAATTATTGATGAGAAATTTCCTGATTCGGTATAATAAACTAATATCACTAGTAGTAAGGAAAATATTATCTATGAAGACCAATATACTAAATTTGCTCATACTAACCTTCATATATAAATATTAATCAATAATATTTTTCTTAAATATGAAGAAAGCAATTGTATCAAGAAACTTTATATATTTTTATCATAAAAGCTTATTTATGGTCATAAATAAAATTTTCTAAATTTTAGGTCAATCCATATAAATCTAGATCATCATTCATAAAACTTATTTTCATATCAATATGATGTAACTCAAAACCAATATGAGTTATTAATATCAAGATTATTCTTAACAAATATATTTTAAAATAGAGAAAATATCTCGTTATGATCATAAAATACTTGACTATAAGTCTAGTTAGTATACCGCTCTACATTACCTTTAGAGTCACAGTTTATCTTAAAGACCAATTTACAACTAATTTTTTTATAATTATTAGGCAATTCAATGAGTTTTCAAATACTATTCTGGTCCATTGATTTTAACTCTTCGTTTATTATATTATACCATTTTCAGAATCATTATATTCCATAACTTATGAAAATATTGAGAGATCATCTTGATTCTTTTGTCATAATCTGATTCTTATAGATATATCATATAATAATCAGAAATGTTAGATCTCCTTTTTCTTTTAGATTTTCTCAAAACTTTCAATTACGATTGTTTTATAAGATTATTAGTGATGACATCAATATCATGTGAGAGTTCATCAATATTATTTTGTTATTTATCCTCATCAATTCTTGAAGTGATTTGAAGGACAATAATATCTCAAATATAAAATGATAAAAGAGTATCAACTTATATTTTCTCAATATAAAGATTAAATTTTAAATTTTTACTCTTGATTTGATATTTTCTGGGAAGCTTATATTACCAAATTCAATTATCCTTACACTGATTAGGATAATAATATCTATACCCCTTTTAATTTTTCTGAATAAATAATAATTTTTTTAGAAATAGTCCTTGAATCATTCTTTTATGTGAATTGAAGACCCTTATCTCTTCAGAACAATTCTAAATATGTAAATATTTTAAATTTAATTTTCTACTGATTCATAACTTAAAAGAAGTTGATTGAATTGATTTATTAGAAATCTTATTCAAGATATACATAATCATCCTTAAATCTTATTCTCACATTAATTTAGGTACAAAATAATAACTAATCATGCTTCTAACTATATCTATAAGAGTACGATTTCACCTTTCAACAATCTTGTTTCGTTATGAGTATCATAAAATTTATCATCCTTGTCAGATATGATAATTTTGATTTTTTATGTAATTATCTCTCAAATTTATTTATATGCACCTAAGGTTATCAATAACTTAAGACCTTAGATAGTAATATCTTACCATATAATCTCTAAATATGATAAAACGTCTCGCTCCACTAAAATAGGAAACATAGTGTGTGTGACTCGGAGATATAAGCATATATAAAACTTTGTTTCATTTTAATATTTGAGTACAGGATCATTGTAAACTCAAGAGTCAAATAAGTTTTGCATAAACCATTATAAAAAAAAACGTTAATTTTTATTCAAGCATAAATATATTGAGTTGTCAATAATCAAAAGAAAAATAATATCAAGACAATTCTAAATATAAAACTCAAAATTCTATAATTATAGAAACACAGCATGAATACACAAGATCCATCAAATGAATCATCTCTAGGCATAGATAATAAGTACTAACTAATATTGCTTCTACTTTAAGATTATTCTTTCTAATTTTGAATATTTCATACTCTTTTGGTTCTCATATTAAAATGAATCTCTATTGTTAATAATATAATTTGAAGTGTTAGTATTAATCTACTAAGTATTAAGAAAAAAATCTATAATATTTGATTCAAAATATGTAAAGATCATACTTTACCTTTCATTTTGGAACTGAAATCTTATAATTCTTTTTCACAACACCTTTCTTATCACAAAGATAATATTTTACTATGAAGATTTTTCTTTTATGAGTTTGTATAGCATCTATAAGCTCAGTTGATTTATTTGATAAACTATACTTTAATATTTTTTTATTATTATCCACTGCTTGAGTAGTATCTAAAATATTATGAGTTTTTCTTATCTTAGTGTTAATTCTTCATATACACGTATAATAGTCAGCACTTTTACTTATCCTTAATTTTATTATAATAAATTTTAAATGAGTCAAACTAAGAATAACTAGATATGAGAATTAATTATACGAGAAATAACTCAACTACATTCATGCTCAATATTCTTGAGCTTATAGCTTTGTTAGCCATATTGAGGATATAATATTAAATTCTTCAAATATGGTCATACTAAATTTCAATCAGTTCTTTCATTAATATGTCAGCTAATGAGTCAAAAATAAATTTTAATTGATCTAACTTGAGTCTTTAATATCTTTTCCAATCATTTATCTAAATTATTTTATCCATATAATCTATTCTAATTAAGGTCTAACACACCCAATATACATTACATATACTTAAGTTATTTATAATAGTTTAATCCAAAAAATTGACATTTACAAGGATGTAATGTTAAACTATGGATATTATCTTTATTTTATTTTTAGGTGAAATACTAATATATTTAGTATTCACACAAAATTATTTATGGATGACTGATACCATCCTTGTGGAATAGTATTGCTACCTTAGGTATACAACCCTAAGCTATAAGGATATTTAAAATAATATCATCCTACTCTATTATATAATTATCCGAAATAAATTCTCCTTTATGATTATCCAAATCTCCTAATTATGTGTGCTTTTATAAATATTATTTTTCTTAATGTCATTTAGGCCACTTTGATAGCTATCAATTTGTTAAAACCTAGGGATATAAGTTACAAATAATATTCATCAAAATTTTTTCAATCCAATATATATCAAAACTGTTTAATAATAATATAACAATAACTATAATAATTATTGAATATTAATCATCATAAAGAAAAACTCATATGATAACTATAATAATGATAAATCATAAATTATATCTTTATATAAAAATAAATATTATTTTATAATTTTAAATATATGTATGCAAATATCTAAGAATAATAATTCAGTTTGTTAATTATCATATAAAAAGTTTATCAATGCCATATGAGAAAACTATAAAAGAAAATCATTTATATTTTTATTTAATTTCATATGAAACCCTCAAAACCATCAACCCTATTTAATTAGGCAGGCTCAGAATTTAGCTAAACATAAGCCTAATTAAGTCAATAAAAAAATTAAAACTGATCAAAATAAAAAAATCAAAATTTAATTTTTTTTTAAATTCGAACAATACTTAATCGATCAAATCTAAATGTTTGATTAGTCAATTAGTTAAAATACAATCATGATCAAGTCTGATTAAAATGTTTTATTAAAATAAATCATATTGGTCAATTTTGTAATAAAGGACATAAGTTAAAAAAATTCTTTATTTTTGAGAGGCAAAACTATAAACTTTTTTGGGATACATAATTAAAATATTTGATTTTTGAAGGCATAACTGAAAGAATGAATTAAAGGACATATATTAGAATTATTTGATTTTTAGGGATAAAAATAAGATTTTAGTTAATAAAAAACCCTAACACCTCTCTCGCATCCGTCACCTTTGTGTTCCATTATGCCCATGCGCACATCTTACCGATGATGCACCAGCCATACATTAGTGGCATGGTTGTTCTCAAGCAGCTAACCATCGACGTCATCATCATCACATCATGCCATCACACCCACATACAGCTATGCGTAGATTGACAACCATAGCTTTGTCATGCCATGTCGTCACACCCATATGTGATTATGTATTGATTGGTTACCTCACCGATTGTGATAGGAACCCTAAGATTTCTATTGGAGATAATCAATCTCTGTTGGGGATTGGTCCTCCTTGATCTCCATAGGAGATTGACCCTCATAGAGTTTTGACCACAAGGCTGAAACGAAAAGTCAACTCTTCATTCTATTTATAAGGCTCACGAAGAGACCCCCCTAAACATGGACACATAATAAGAGTCCTACTGGAAATATAACTCCAACTTTAACTCCTATTTCTACTAGACTCCTATTTTAGTCAAATTCTACTCTATCTAGGATTTAGGCTAGTTTATTCAAATCAACTCCTAATTGACTCAATGTTAGGTCTAGGTCGGCCAATAGGGCCCAATTAGTAGACTCAACTTAGTAGACTATGACCCAACCCTGTTAGGGTCCTATCATATCCGTCCTCTTCAAATCAGTCTTGTCTTCAAGGCTAAGCCTCCATGAACTCTGGGAACTTTATCTTCAATTCTCCATAGGATTCCTAGGTTACATCCTCAACTAGCAAATTGGTCCATTGCACCAATACCTCAGTGGTCCAATATGGTCTCCTACTGAACTTGGACCTCTCTATCAACAGAGATGTCGGCTAAATGGCTATGGGCTGATTCATTCTCTCCTAGCTTCAATTTGAGGCAGGATACATGGAAGACTGGATGAATTTTGGAGTTTACGGGTAGATCTAACCAATGTGCTCCATAATTTTATAAACTCTGAAGAAATAGGGAGACAGCTTCATAGATGCTTGGGTCTTTATTGATGTTTGCTTATAGGGCTGAAGGCGAAGGAGGACCCAATCTCCAATAGCAAACTCCATTTCACTCCTATGTATGTCTTCTTATTGCTTCATTCTTGCTTGGGCGATCGAGAGATTGTCCTTTAGTAGCTGCAAAATTTTATCCCTATCAATCAATTCTTGGTTTACTTGATCCACTTTTGATGTCCTGGCCAAATATTTAGTGATTGCTAGAGGAGGTCGACCATATACAGCTTCAAACAAAGTACATTTGGTGGATGAATAATACATCATGTTGTACCACCATTCGACCTAGAGAAGTCATTTTGTCTACTCCTTCGACTTGTCACTCGTGAAGCATCTGAGGTAATTCTTCAAGCACTTATTCACTACCTCTATTTAGTTGTCAGACTAGGGATGATATGTTGTCATCTTCAATTGGGTGCCCTATAACTGAAAAAGCTCCATTCAAAATTTGCTGGCGAAAACCCTGTCATGATCACTTATAATAGAATAGGGTATCCCATGCATAACTATATTCTCCACAAAAATCTGGGCAATACTAGTGGCGGTATAGGGATTTTGGATAGCACAAAAGTGGGAATATTTTGTAAGGCGATCAATAACAAGAAGGATGGTACCTTTCCCTTGGGATGTTGGTAGCCCTTCAATGAAGTCCATAGAGATGTTGGTGTAAGCTGAGTTCGAAAAGGGTAGAGGCTGTAATTTTCCTAGGCTTGTTACCATCTATCCTTTGTGCCGCTGACAGGTATCACACTAAGCCACAAACTCAGCAATAATCTTCTTCATCCCCTTCTAATAGAAAGTTTGACGAATTCTCTTACAGGTCCAAAGGAATCCTGAGTGTCTAGCTACAAGCGAAGAGTACAGCTCCTATAGGATGGTGGCTTGGTAAGGGAGGTGAGGCACCAACACAATTCGGCCTTTGTATCGTAGATCATTCGAGCCCTAGTTGTTGTGTGCAACTAAACCCGGTTTCTCCTATAATTTCTTGATGATCTCTTGAGTTTTTGGGTTGCCTTGCCACTCCTTGATATCTTCCAAGAGATCACAAACTCGGAGGGAGATGGCTATTAATTCATCATACTCAGGTAGGTGAGAAATCGCATTTGCAACCAAGCTATCCTTACCCTTTTTAAAAATAATTTTATAATCAAATACCAGCAATTTTGCTACCCATTTTACTGTTTAGGGGAGGAAACCTTTTACTCCATGAAATATTTTAGGCTCTTGTGTTCAGTCTTGATCTGGAATCGCCGGTCGATCAGATAGGGTTTCTACTTTGTAATCGCGTACACGATGGCTAGTATCTCTTTATCATAGACCAAATATTTCAAATGTGTGAGAGAGAGCCTTGCTAGTATATGGTAGTGATTGTCTTTCTTACATTAGGACAACACTAATTCTGGCTCCTGACACGTCGAATTTGATCATGAACACATTGTCGAAGTCAGGTAAGGCTAGCTTCGGTGTAGACATCATCGTAGACTTTAAGGTATTGAAGGCTATGGTTGCTTCCTCCAACCACTGAAATGCATCATTCTTTAGCAACACCATGAGGGGAGTGTTGATCTTGCCATAGTTCTTCATGAACTTGCAGTAGTAGCCGATCAGCCCTAAGAATCCTCGCAAGGCTTTGATCATTTTCGGTAGCGGCCAACCTTACGTTGCTTCGACCTTTGAAGGGTCAAATGTCACGCCTTCCTTTGAGATGATATGGCTAAAATATTCAACCTTTTTTTACATGAAGCTGCACTATGATTTTTTGACAAAGAGATAATGTTTTCATAGAGTTAATAAAACAATCCACTAGTGAGAGATGTGGCTTTCAAAGGAGGAGCTATAAATCATGATGCCATCAAAGAAGATCAAAATAAACTTATAGAGGTAAAACCAAAGAAGTCGTTCATGAGGCTTTGGAAAGTGGAAGGGGCATTAGTTAGGCCGAAAGGCATTACCAAGAATTCATAGTATCCATTGTGTATCCGGAAAGTAGTCTTTAGTATAACTTCTTCATGCACCTAGATCTGATGGTCTCCGGACCATAAATCTAGCTTGGTGAAGATTTGGGATCCCTTCAATTTGTCGAGCAATTCATCTACTATAGGAATTTGGTACTTGTCCTTCACGGTGATGTTGTTGAGGGCCCGATAATCCACACACATCCGCTATGATCCATCCTTTTTTCGTACGAGGAGTACCGGTGAAGAATAGGAGCTGGCACTCTTGATAAACCTTGTTTCTAGCATCTCTTGGATGATTCACTCGATCTAAGTTTTTTGAAGGTGTGGGTACCTATATGGCCAAATGTTTGCTAGAGATTTTCCTGACAAGATGGGTATTCGGTGGCTATGCAATTGGGTAGGAGGGAGTCCTCTCGGTTTAGCAAATACGTCCACAAATTCAGCAAGCAAGGAGGAGAGAGTAGGGTCTTCTTGCATCATTGGTTCATCAAGTTATAGCCCCTACAATTGGATTAGGAAACTGTTGTGCAGCACCCTCTCCATCCGTTGACTCATAATGTTGGAAACCTTGCTCCTGTGTTTTCCTTTTAGAGAAGTTCCAGGAAACATTGCCTAGAGTCGTATTAATGTCGAGCACCACTTTGTAGTCTTCCAATGGCAATAAGAAGAAGTTTGTAATTATCCCTTAGCCTTACATGATTAATATCACCCGCGGGCACTTGTGGCTGCGAGATAGGGTTCGGCCATTTGCTAGCAACCTTGTTGTCCATGAAGTTGTTGGTGCTTCCCATGTCGATTGAAATTGTGACCGGCTGATGCTTGAGGAATCCTTCGTTCTTCATCATTAAAGGGTTAGCATAGCGCTAGGGCATGGACAATGTTAATGACCAGCTTGGCTTCTTCCTCTGCATCTTCCTCTTTGGCTTCGGGATCTATATCCTTGGCTTCTAGATCTTCAATTAGTTCAATCATCAGAAGTCTTCCTCTTTTGTATTGGGAAACTAAGCAAGAGCATCACATGCACAGTGGAAGATCAAAACAAAACATATTTCCCACGTAGATCAAATCATCATGCAAAAGATTAGGTCGCGAGAAAGTTGTAAAACCAAAAAAATCATATTATGTGAGAGATTATTTACCTAGCGAGATCGTATATCCCTATTTTCCCAGATCCGGATAGAGAGGATGAAGGAGGTCAGGCGTCCTCCTCTCTAGCAGTATCCATACGATGAATCTTTGCAGTGATACTCCTCTAATCGCAGTCTAAGGTCTCGCAACTCTTACATAGAGAGAGGGACGATAATAAGAGGGGGTGGCTAAAGCTGCAACCTATCAACTATGTACCTCCCCTCTTATTTGTAGAGAACCGCCAAAAACCCTAGGAGTCCTATTTTAGTGGGTATTGGATCTCTATCCAATTACCCACTAACCTTGTATTATTGGATCTCTATCCAATAATCCCCTTTGGCCTTTAATTGGGCTACCATGTCTTATCCTTACTTCTTATCTCTAATGTGTTCTTTTTACAATCTGAATTTGCACCACGCTGTGATCTTATTGGGCTCGGTGATCGACCAACTCTAAACTCCTCGAAGAGAGCATATAAATTATCATCAATACGCATCTCGAAAGCCTCTAATTTGGCTTCAAATAAGCCCATCGATGTCATGACGTAAGGATCTCCAACCTATCAAATAAATCAATTGAAGAGTGTAGCTGCAATCTTCAGGTTGAAGGCAACAATGGCAGCAAAAAGATGAGAAAGTGCTGCTATGATGTTTCTACAAAATTATTGGGATTACGGTAGTGAAGTCTCTAAGTGGCTGCTCCATTAATAGAGGATGGCAGCCAAGGGTAGCAACAATAGTGGAGGAAGAAGACAACAATAGTAACGTCAGCTATAGTTCTACGGTGATGCTACGAGGTCGTCGAGGCTGCGATTTTTCAGGTGGCTGATATCTGTTGGAAGATGGCAGCCAAGAGATATGAGTCAGAAGGCAACAGTGATTGTGAAGGAAGAAGAGGGTAGCAACTATGTCAGCAGCGACTGCGGTGCGACTTCATGGTTGCAGGTGGAGTTGGTTGCAGCAAGGGTGTGGCTGTAATAGGAGGAAGATGGGGCAGCGAAGTGCACGACTATTATGGAGGAGGACAGTAGCGGTATAGAGCAAGAGACTGTTGTTGGTTGTATTCACTTTAATGCTGGTCGCGATCAAGGTAGTTGGCAGTGAAAGATTACTGCTAGTAGCGTTTCTATCTCAAGATATTGCCGCTGGCTTCGATCAAAGGGGATGGTAGTGAAAGATCACTGTTGGTAGCACTATGCAGCGAGGGATCACTATTGGACATGATCAAGTTGCTGCTGGTCGTAATCAAAGTAGATGGCAGCGAGAGATTGCTGCGGCTGCGATGAAGACAAATGGCTATAAAGGATCATTACTAGTAGCATTTGTGCCACAATGGATCGTTGTTGGCTACGATCAAGGAGGATGGTAGAGAGATCATTGCTAGTAGCATTGTGTAGTAAGAGATGCATGCTATGGTTGAAGGGATAAGGGAGATTGAGTGGCTGAAAGGTTGGTGGACTAAAGGTTGAAGGCTGCGAATTTTTGAAGCTTGTTTTGTCGCTATTTTGGGTGTGGTTTTAGCTATGGTTTGGTAGGTTTTTAGGGTTATGATGGTAGAGGGGTGAAGGTTAGGGAAAAATGGTTTCAGATTTGGAAGAGATGGCAATGAAGGTTTGATAGAATTCGACGAAGTTCAATGTAGTGTATGCTACCTTGCAGAAGCAGAATTATCGTCAAAGAAATAAAAGTTTCTCAATGAAAATTCTAGCCAAAAATTGTGAAATTTAGGGTTGTGATAGTAGGGGATGAAATGATGAAAAGAGAGTTTCAAATCTGAAAAAAGTAGCAATAAAAATCTGATAAGATTTGATGAAAGATCATTATGTATATGCTATTCTGCCGAACAGAATTTGTGTCAAAGAAACAGTGAGTTCTCGACATAAATTCAAGAAGAGAATCCAAGGAAAATATGTAAAATTTTGATAGCCAAATCTTGGTTCAGATGTGGGTAATATCAATAAATAAGATTAATAAAATTTTGGTAACATAACGGTAGGAAAATAGGTGAAAAGAAGGAAGGTAGATTCTTCATCGTAAAATTCCAACAATGCATGATGAGGAATTGCAGCACTATAAGTCCGATTTTAGGAAGAATTTTTTTATAAATCAATCTTAGATAAAAGCTAAGATGATCTATGAATTTGTATAAAAGTTACTATTAAAAAGGACGAGCAATAGTTTGGTTTTAAGAAGCAACAATCAACTAAAATTTTTCTACAGCATTTCCCCTTCGTAATGATGATCACGTTTGTGATGGTAGAATTTTACAGCAAAGAAAACATAGAAAAACTTTTCTAACATGTAAGACAAAAGAATAGTAGTAGCAAATAGGCGTGGGTGATGAAAATATACTAGATCTCCAATTTTAAATGTAGGGGGCAGCAACAGATTGATTTGATCTATGGCTTGGGGTAGAAGATGGAGGCACGTGTTGTAGCAATTATAGGAATTGCTTGGAATGCTAGAGGTGGCAAAGATGGTAGCAGGGGTAATATGAACATGACTTTGATACCAGATGATAGAACCCTAGAAGGAGCTATATAGAATTTGATCTTTGAGGGGGATCAACCCTTGGAACACTATAGGGGTTCCTCTCTCATAGAAGTCGGTCGTATGGCTGAATTGTAGATTGTTCTTGCTTGCAGAGAAGGAGGTGGAGGCTATAATCTTATATAAGGTTCAAAACCCTAGCCCTAGGGGGTGCTTCCTAAGTGAATTACCCCTTTTCCGCCTCGTATAGCTGTTATGCCGAAATAAAGGGGGTGATGGCCTAAGTGGCTACATAAGCCCCTCTGCTAAAAACCCTAGCCGACCAGGCTAGTAAGGGGGGTGGTAGCTAGGAAGCCCTAAGGCCTCAAAATAAACCCTAACCACACTTCTTTATAGGATAGAAGTAACTAGGTAGGGTTTTATTACATTCTACCAAGGTTCTTACTAATTTTTTCTAGGGTGATTAGGACTTAACCCTATTGGAGTCCTATTAGTGGAGGTTCTCTCCTAGGCTTGCTAAAAGGAGAAGAGTTGTAACAAGGGTGGTTGATCTTTGCCTGTTGAAAAGATTGATAGTGAAAGTCGACGACCTCAAGGGAAAATGATTCGGGAGTGAATATAGGTCAAGACAATCAAAACGCTATTAATTGATTTGTATTCTTTCTCTTATCTTGATTTATTATTGTATACTTATTTACTTACTTGCAAACCTTAATCGCTATTTTTGCTAATCCTATTTCTGATATGAATTTATTGATCAAACTTTTAAAATCAATTAAATTTGCTATAGCACTAATTCCTCCTCCCTCTTAGTATCATTATGATCCTAATATATATGATATAACCTAAGAGATTTATGTCTAACATAAGTTCAAATAAAGTATGTAGGTTGCTCAAGTGCATTTATGGACTAAAACAAGCTTCCCAAAGTTAGAACATAAGATTTGATGAGGCGATACGATCTTATGACTTTATTAAGAATGAAGACAAGTCTTGTACGTACAGAAAGGCAAGTAGGAGCACTATTACCTTAGTGTTATATGTGGAGGACATCTTGATCATTATGAATGATATTGGAATACTCTTCACAGTTAAGGCTTAGCTATATAGGCAATTCTCCATGAAGGACTTAGGAGTAGCATCCTATATTTTGGGGATTTGAATTTATAGAGATAGATCCAAGTGGATATTTAGCTTATCCTATTCCATGTACATAGATACCATTATCAAAAGGTTTGACATAGAAAATTCCAAGAGATGTCTCATACCGATAAGACATGGAATATCACTTTGTAGGAGTATGTCCCAAATACTCCTTAAGAAAGCACAGACATGGATATGATACTTTATGCCTCTATGATAGGGTCTATCATGTATGTTATACTATGTACTAGGTTTGATGTAGCATATACTTTGAGTGTCACGAGCAGAAAATAGTAAAATGCATCCTTAAGTACTTAAGAATGATTAAAGATCTTTTACTAGTATACGGAGGAGGTAGCCTCCAAGTTGAAGGTTACAAAGACTTGAGTTTCTAGTTTGAAGTTGATGATAACAAGTCAAACTTAGGGTATATGTTCATCCTAAATGGAGGAGTAATAAGTTAGAAGAGTTCCAAACAAGATACTACTATTGACTCACTATAGAGACAGAGTATATTGTTATGGCAAAAGCAACAAAGGAGAGAGTCTGGATGAATAAGTTTATCATAGATCTAGGAGTCGTGTTAAGCAGCATGGAGCTAATTTCTTTATTTTGTGAAAACATCAGGATGATTGCTTAAGCAAAGGAACCTAGGTCTCATCAGAATTCAAGGAGGTTCCACTTAATCAAAGAGATCATAGCCCGTAGTGATGAAGCGATAAAAAGAGTTTCATTTGAAGAAAATATTACAGATCCACTGATCAAGTTGTTATCTCAAATTATCTTTAAGCGACATCGAAACCTGATGGGGATCAAGCATATGGGTGATTAACTTTAGGTCAAGTGAGAGATTACTAGTTACAAGTGCCTTGTAAGCCAATCATGTGAGTGATGACACATGTGATACATTATGTAATCCTTTTTGTTATTAATATTATGGTATTTTCTCACTATATATTATTGATGGATTAATATATTGTGATGTTCTTGAATCTGCGTAATAGATATTGGATCATAATGATATCATGATAATGAGACCAGTTTGCCTTTAAATACAGATCGCTAAATAATCCTGATCATAGGTTACTCAAGAAGGACATCGAGATGACTGACAAACTATTGAATCCTATATTTTAATGATGAAATCAATTGATAAATTTATGAACTAATATACTTTCAAGATAAGTAATATAGGAAAAACTTTGATCATAAACTTGAATCATCAGAGGGCAAATTATTGAAGCAGACATTGGACTAAAAAGCATCATGTTAAAGATTGGACGTCGTGTGAGAGGATTGGTCAACATGCAGTAGAATGGACTTCGTGCTATGAGTTCGGGCATCGGGTCGGAAGATGCGTCGGAGGTTCAAAGGAAGTATCAGATGATTAGATGACATGCTGGAATACTGAACAACATGCTGAAAGCTTCGTGATTATAATTAAAAAAGTGAAGTCTTGATCGTAGTCGTTTAGAGTCAAATTAAGCTAGTATTAGGCTGAAACCATGCCAACTTGATTTGGAGCTTATTAGGTCTAATGGAATGCCAATTTAGTGACCTGGAATTGGTTTAGGCGGTGGTACTTGATAGAAGATAAGTTTTTTCCTAACTACATCGCATTCTCTCCTCAACTACACGAGGAACTTCTTGCTATTCAATTGAGGAAAATCCTCTTCCTCAACAACTTCTCCAGCCTATAAATAGAGCTGATGTATAATTGAGCGAATCAATGAAATCAACTCATTCTTGTTTTTAACATGGTACCTCCTCTTCTCTAGGTGAAGAGAAGAAGTCTCTTTTGCCTCCTCCTCATCGGACCCACAGCCATCGGCTTCTTCCTACTCTGGGCAGAAGCACCGATGCCCTCTTCCATGGCAGTCGCTACCCTCTTTTCTCTACCAATCTCTCCTTCCCTCTACCATAGGTGTGTCTCTCCCTTCCACCCCACCGACACACGGCAACGTCATTGTTGCTTCCACTGCCATAACCCACCTACACCAAGCTGCGTCGCTTTGTCGCCACTGCTTCCACTACCATTGGCGTTGACTTCTGCACCCTCTCCTCCAATCGCATCCATTGAAATAGAGCAACCATTACTTTGTTTCTTCTATTGCTGAGATCGGCCCAGCAATCCCGCAACTTGCATTCTCTAAGCTGCTCAATCTGGCAGTCCAAGTTCGCATAAGATGTTATTTTCCAAATAGGTCCTAAAGGGTACCTAAAGGTGACTAATTTGAGGTGATGAGGAGGTACCTAAAGGGTCCTCCAACTCGAATCCATACTATGGTGACTTGTTGACCGAATAAAGTGGTCGCCCTCTACCTCACTTCATCTTCCAGACCCCCACCTCCGGCCCGTCCGATCTGTGGTTGACAGTAGTTGACGTCGATCTCCCTAGCATTATTCGTTTCTCCTCCCATAACTTCAACTAATGACTAAGGCCTCGATGACACTATCAACAACTCCACTCCAGCTCTCTGCCGCCAATATCGATTCCTCTCCTCTATCAGTGGTAGCCCTCTGAGGTTTAGTGACCCGGGCAACCATCCTCTTAAGCCTTGCATCTGTGGAAGTCGGTGCGTGGAGAGAGACATATTCCTCATAGTGTTGCCAGATCTCCTGCCATGACAAACCTTCTTTGGTCGCTGCCTTTTCTCTAGTGCTTCCGCTGTACAAAGTTGGCAAACTCGCTTCCTTCCTCTCTGATGGTGGTTGCTTCCTCACCATCATCGACCAGTGCAACTTTATGGTGACCACTATGGGGCCTCACAACTTCCCCTTAATGATGAAGTGTTCCTTGCTAATTGACCTATGCTTAGAACTATTACAGTCTAGTACTGCTTCTGTGGTTGTGATTTTGCCAATCGACAATGCTCCATGCCAATTGACCACCACCCCAGGAGACTTCCACTTCGTGCAAGACCAAGTTGTTCGAAGTCAACTATGTGTCTCTCATATATATACGGTTGATCAACTAGCAGACTTTCTTATGAAGCCTCTTGCCAGCAAGCTCTTTTTATTGCATTGGTTCAAGATCAACATCTTTGATAGGAGCTCAATCTTGCAGGGGTATGATAAAAGATAAGATTTTTCTCAACTACATCGCATCCTTTCCTCAACTACATGAGGAACCCTTGTTATTCCATTGAGTAAAATCCTCTTCCTTGATAACTTCCCCAGCCTATAAATAGAGCTGATATACAATTGAGCAAATCAATGAAATTAACTCATTCTTGTTTTTAACAGTACCACCTTAATAACCGAAAATCCTTTTTGCTTTTCCAAGTAATCTGATAGTGATGCTGCCCCTTGGCGAGGGTGGTACCGCCCAGCGGTGGTGGTACCACCTAGACCAATGATAGTGTTGCCAGAGCCTAGATTTTCAAGCTCTAATCAGTGGTAGTTCGTCCGTCAGTACCCTAGAAACTCGGGGATTTAAAATTTTGGCTCAAATTCTAAACCCTTTGGAGGTCTATAAATACTCCACTCATTCTTGCTTGATGAAAGCATAAATAAGTCTAAAAAAATGGTGAACAAGCAAGAATCATTGAGGTTAAAAGTGTTATGAACTCTTAAAAGTGTTTGAGTCTCTTACTTCTTAAGTTTAGAGGTTATTCTAAGGAGGTGTGAGGTCTTATATGAAAGAGTTTGTGTAAAGGTTCTCTCGTGAGCCTGGTAAAAGGAGAAGGGTTGTAACAAGGATAGTTGATCTTTATTTACCCATTGGAAAGAAGATCGGTAGTAAAAGCCGTTGGCCTTGAGAGAAGAGGAATCAGAAGTGGATGTAGGTTGGGATGATTGAACCATTATAAATTGGTTTGCATTTTCTTTCTTACTTTTTAAGGAAATTTGATCTTCACCCATTGGAAAGAAGATCGATAGTGAATGCTATTAGCCTTGAGAGAAGAGGAATCAGAAGTGGATGTAGGTTGGGACAATCGAACTACTATAAATTGGTTTGCATTTTCTTTCTTGCTTTTCCTTCTTATTGCTTACTGATTTACTTCACTCATTATACTCACTTACACTTCTAAGTTAAATGTATTTTTTATTTATATTCTCATTCAAACTTTTTCAAATCGGATCTTTTTGTGATAACACTAATTCACACCCCCTCTTAGTGCCATTATAATCCTAATAGCTAGTATCAGAGCCAAGTTCTCTTGGTTGGATTAACACCCAAGTGAGTTTTAATAACTTCTTCTGGCAATCACGTGGGTCACTCTATCACTCGTCCTCCTATGTTAAATGGGATGGACTACATTTATTGGAAAACATGAAAGAGAATTTTCTTAATTTCTATAGATTTTGATTTGTGGAACGTCGTTGAAAGTGATTTTCAAAAATATTCTAATCCAATGAATAAATGGAGTGATTTTGAAAAAAAAATATTTTCCTTAAATGGTAAAGCCATAAACACTTGATTTTGAGCTTTAGATAAAAATAAGTTTATTCGTGTTTCTATTTGTGATACTACACATAACATTTGACACACACTTGAAGTTACTCATGAAGGCACAAGTAGAGTAAAAATCAATCTTTTAGTACATAGTTATGAACTGTTTAAAATAAAGTCAACTGAAACCACTTATGATATGTACACCTATTTTACGGATATTATCAATAGTTTAAAAGTTCTTGGTAAATACTATACTAACATAGAATTGGTAAATAAAATTTTAAGATCTCTACCAAAATATTGAGATCCAAAATAATGGTTATCCAAGACATAAATGACTTGAACAATTTTTCTGTTAAAGAACTCATAAGATCTTTAATGACCTATGAAATGACTTGTAAAGTATATGACAAATAAGAAGAATACATTTCAAAGAATAGAAAGGATATTACACTAAGAACCAAAAAAGCATTCCTCGAGCGAAAGCTCAAGTGATGATGATGATGATGATGACGTTGCACTTCTTACAAGAAGACTTCAAAAATTTATAAATAAGAACAAAACTTATAAGAATAAAAGTGAACCAAAAAAGGATACTATATTATATTATGAATGTAAGAAGCTAGGGCACTTAAAAAATGAGTGTCCACAAATGAAGAAGAAGTTACCGATCCAAAAGAAGAAGAAAGCATTTATGATGAATCAAGTATACCAGATGAGGAAGAGCAAATCAATAAAGACAAAATGATAAACTATGCATTAATGGCCTTTAACGATGAGGCATATGACTCTTTTGAAATATCATTATCTTATAATAAATTATTTAATATATTTTATGATTTATATGATGAACTAAAAAATATTGGTAAGAAATATAAGTTACTAAAAAGGGATTATACATTACTTACTACTAAATTTGTTGAATCTCGAATTTTGATGATGAAATCAATTGATGAGTATTTGATCAAACAAGATTATTAGAGTTGATTAATGTAGGATTAACTATGATAGAGAGATTATTACAATAAGAGGTTTGGCTAGAGTCAAGTCCAAGCATTGAGCCGAGATTTAGATGATGCGGTTAGGAACTCGCTTAGAGTGCATCGGGAGCTCGCCAAGGGTATCAGGAGCTTACCAGGATGGCATAAGGGAGTTCGTAGGAAGAAGACTGAGACTCACTGGAAGACTATTAGGGGTAGCCGAAAGGCTTGCTGGGAGTTGGAAAGGTTTTGAAGTGGATTTATGGCTATGTTAATTATAATTAATTAAGTTATAGTTAGCATCATGTAGGTTTAACCATGATGGTGAAAAGGAGTTATAGATCGGACATGGACCCATGATTAAGCTTAGGCATCGGGCTAAGGTTTGGATGATGTGATGGGAGCTCACCAGGAGTTTACTAGGACTTTGTCGAAAGTATCGGGAAGATCGCTAGGAACACATCGAGAGATCATCGGAGGAGGACCGTAAGGCTTGCCGTAAGGAATACTGGAGGTTGTCGGATTATGGGAGTGAGGTCATTAAGCTTGGTGGTCATGTATGATTATAATCCTTACGTCGTAGGTTAAGGTTGAGTACGAAATGAGTGTGATTTAAAAGGAATCCAAATCAACTCAATGAGGCAACCAGGTCCACTAAAAGAGTTTAATTGAGCTTAGGTTGAGCTCAATTGGTTGACCAGAGAATTAGTCAACGTGTGGTTCAATTCAGGATTAGAAAAGTGAAGGGAATCACTTTTATGGGATTCCCGAAGGCCAAACCACCGGTGAGCGACTGGTATACTGCCACCACCTAGGATTTTGGGCAATTGTCAGTGACCGAACCACCCAGGTTGGGCGGCTGAATCGCTCGTACCTAGATTCTAGGTACTTTCAGCGATTGACCCTCCTAGGCTGGCGGGTGAACTGTCCGTACCCAAGTTTTTCGGGTATGTTTGAATTTTAGCTCTAAAATTCTGAAGCCATTTGAGGCTATAAATACCCCATGTTTTCTTACATTCTATACAATAATTTTGGAGATTATATTTTGTGAAAAAAATTATGTGTGAATTATAAGAAAAATAAAAGGGGAAAGGAGTGAGCTAAGAGTTGTAAAGTTCTTGTCTCCCTTGTAAGATTGTAAGGGTTCGGTCTTCACCCAAAGAAGATCGGTAGTAGACGTCGGCGTGTCTTCAAGGAGGAGGACTCGGGAGTGGACGTAGGCCAGTTAGTGCTGAACCACTATAAAAATGTGAGTTCCTTTTTGCTTACCTTGCGTACCACTTTTATATTGATGCTTTCGATTTTATTTACGTTTTGAAAGCAAGGCTTCGAAATCAAGCATTTCACTTATGACATTATCTATCTCCTTATTCGGATTTTCTTGTTCTTTTTTGAGTCGTCTTCAAGCAAGAAGCTTAGTTTTCTATGTAAGATTAAATTGCTTTACTTGAACTTAAAGCTTTGGACTTTTCTTTCTTGTTTCAAGCGAGAAGTTTTAAGTTAAAACGAGAATTTTCCTTGCACTAACTCAAACCCCAAACCCTCACCCCCACTCCCCCCAACCCACGCGCGCCCCCTCCCCCCCCCTCCTCCTCTTAGTGCCAATTGATTGTAACAAAATTGAGACATTAAAAATTATACATTAAACATCAACATCTTGTACTCTTTGCACTAAATGTAAAGAGTTGGATTCACTTGAAATATATATTATTACAATAAACTTTAGAAAAGTATAAAATTAAAAATAAATCATTAAACATGATTCTTGCTAACCAAATTTATGTATATCGAAAGGAAAGAATTAGCTTTGTAAGTAGTAACACTTAATAACAACCAATAATATTTGTAAAATGATCCACACTACATATTCCCCTAAAGATAAAATATAATTTTTGTGGAAGATTTAGTCATTATACATATACTTGCTCTTTCAAAAAATATAGCTATGATAAATTAGTTTGGGTTCTAAAAGGAATAATCAACAATTTAATACAAAAAGTCAAGAGAGGTAGATCTAATCATAAAGGACCCAAAATTAAATTGGTATATAAAGTAAACCTCTCCTTATTGTAGTTATGTCTCTAAACAAGAGTTAGGGGCAAAAGATGGTATCTTGATAGTGGATGCTCAAGGCATATGATCGGAGATCCGACAAAATTCTTAAAGCTCACTAACTAAGACGAAGGATATGTTTTATTTGGAGATAACAACAAAGGAAGATTATTAGCATTGGAAATATTGGTAATAAATCAAATCTATTGATTGAAGATGTTTTATTAATAGATGGTTTAAAACATAACTGATTAAGTATTAGTCAATTGTGTGATAAGGGATATAATATTAAATTTGAATCTAGTACTTGCATTATAGATATACCACATAAGAATAAATCTATGATTGCCTTAAGAAACAATAACATTTATATTATTGATCTTGATGATTTTTATGACAAAATTTATTTTTTAATTTTAAATGATGATGCATTGCTTTGGTATAGGAGATTAGGTCATGTAAGTATAAAATTGATCTCACAAATTAGAACTAAATAACTTGTAAGTAGAATGCCTAGAATTAAATTTGTCAAAGAAAAGATTTATGATGCATGTCAACTAAGAAAAAAAAAAAAAGAGTAGCCTTAAACTTAAAAATTGAGTGAATACCTCTACACCATTACAATTAATTCATATAGATTTATTTGAATAAATTGATATCACAAGTCTAGGAGGTAGTAAATATGTTTTTCTAATTGTTGATGATTATAGTAGATATACTTGGACATACTTCTTGGCATATAAAAGTAATTGCTTTAAATGTTTTACGAAGTTCAACAAACGAGTTCAAAATGAAAATATGTTATGATTTCTTCTATTCATAGTGATCATAGTGGTGAATTTAAAAGTTATGATTTCCAAGAATTTTATGATTTTAATAAGTATGACTATACTTTCTTTACTCCAAGAAATCTATAATAAAATGGAGATGTTGAGAGAAAGAATAGGACTTTACAAGAGATGGCAAGAACTATGCTTAATGAACATAGCCTACCCAAATACTTTTGGGCTTAAGCCGTTAACACGAGATGTCATGTCATGAACATGGTTTCTATAAGACCTCTACAATCTAAAACTCCTTATGAATTATAAAATAATAAAAGACATAATATTTTGTATTTTAAAGTTTTTGATTGTAAATATTTTATTTTAAATAAAAAGGATGTTTTTGGAAAATTTGATAGAAAATCTAATAAAAGTATTTTATTTTTTATTCTTCTATTTTTTAAACTTTTTGAGTTTTTAATAAAAGAACTTTAGTTATTCATGAATATATCTATATTGTTTTTAATAAGTTTTTCGAAGTGAAGAAAAATGATTTTGAGTTTGATATTTAGAATTTGAATAAGAATTCTCCTCTTTAAAGCAATTTGGATACATCTACTTTGAAAGATACCTTACCCAATGAATAAAAGTATGTAGATGCTTATCTTAAGGAGCTAATCATTGGAGATACATCAAAAAGTATTCAAACTTGTTACTTCACTTAAAAATATTTGTGCAAATGCTACCCTTTTATCTCAAATTAAACTTAAATACATTGAAGATGTTATTTAAGATGACTTATGGATCTTGACAATGCATGAAGAATTGAATCAATTTGAAAAAAATAAGGTTTGGACGTTTTTCCCTACACCTAGTGATCATATTGTGATTGGCACTAAATGAGTCCTTAGGAATAAGTAAGATGAATAATGTATCATGGTTTAAAACAAAGTTATATTAGTGGCTAAGGGTTTCAACCAAGAAGAAAGTATAGACTATGAAAAAACCTTCGCTCCTATGGTAAGACTTGAAGCCATAAAAATACTCCTTGCCTATGCTTGTTTTAAAAATTTTAAATTATTTCAAATGAATATCAAAAGTATATTTCTTAATGGCTTATTTCTAAAACAGTTTATGTTGAGTAACCACCCGAATTTAAAAATGATCTTTTTTCAAACCATATTTATAAATTAGCTAAGGCTCTCTATGGGTTAAAGCAAGCCCCTAAGGCTTAGTTTGAGAGACTTAGCTCTTTTCTTATTTAAAATAATTTTTTGAAAGACAAGGTTGATATCACCTTATTTATTAAATATTTTAAAAATAATTTTTTTATTATTCAAATTTATGTTGATGATATTATTTTCGGTTCTACTAATGAATTTTTATGTGAATCATTTGCCAAGAGTATAAGCTAAGAGTTTGATCAGTGAATTGATATCTTTCTTATGATTATAAATTAAGCAACTAAATGATGAAACTTTTATTAGTCAAACTAAGTATCCTTCATATCTGTTAAAATAATTTCACATAGATAGTGCTAAGGCCATTAATACACCAATGAACATGTATACAAAATTAGATATGGATAATGAAGGAGAATGCTTTAATCAAAAGACTTATAGAGGTATGAAATGGAGCTTATTATATCTTATTACAACTAGATCTAATATAATATTTAGTGTTGGACTTTGTGTAAGATTTCAATCAAATCTCAAACAATCTTATTATAAATAGCTAAAGAAATTTTTAGATACTTAAAAGGAACTTTAAATCTAGGATTATAGTATCCAAAATCTAAAAATTTTAATTTGATTGCATACACTAATGCCGACTTTATTTAACAGAAAACCCTATTCAACACTCAAGGACTAAACATATTGATATTAGATATCATTTTATTAAGGTTCATGTTAATAGTCATGATATATCTTTATACTTCATTGATATTAAACATCAATTAGCAGATATTTTTACTAAACTACTGAATAAGCAATAATTTGATTTTATTATAAGAGAATTAGTTATGTTGAATCTTTCAAATATATGAATTATGATTCTTCTCATTCTTTCCTTTTACTAAAGAGGATATTCATTCCATTAGATTATTATCTTAATGTTTATGATGTGAAATTTATGTCATATGACTTATTTGTATTAATATCCTTCATATGATATCAAAATAACTTTACTATTGACAAATCGATGTAAACGAAGAGAAGTAGTACCATGATAAAATGATATCTTTCTCTTCTTTTTTATAGTGACAAAAGAGGAGAGAAAATTAGTAGCTTACGCATTTCTTTTTTCTCTTTTTGTTAATAATAAAGGGAGAGAAGTAATGGAAATTTTTTGATGACATAACACTCATATGCATGTTGTATTTGATGATATTAATTTATAATATTTGTTTAAAATGTGTAGCAAAATTTTAAACTATGGTTAAGATATGAAATTATGTATATGATTCTTATAATAAATCACTATTAAAAATCATTATGATTTATGATTAAAATTGTTTTGACTTGAATTCAAAGAGTTGAAAGGTTATTATTTTTCTTTAAAAATTTAAGTTCATTATAGTATATAAATAATGGGAGTTTAGTTAAAACTCTACCATTAATTTGTTATCATTATCAAAAAGGGGGAGATTGTTGAATCCTAGATTTTGATCATAAAATCAATTGATAAATTTATGAACTAATATACTTTCAAAATAAGTAATACAAGAAACATTTTTTATCATGGACTTGATATTGGAGGGCAAATTATCGAAGTAGACATTGGGCCGAAAGACATAATGTTAAAGATTGGACGTCGTACTAGAGGATTGGTCGACATGCGGTAGGATGGACTTCAAGCCAAAAGTTCAGGCATCGGGTTAGAAAATGTGTCAGAGGTTTGGACAAAGTGTCGAATGATCATATGACATGCTAGAAAGCTAGAAATGTGTTAAAAGCTTCATGATTGTAATTAAAGTGGTAAAAGTCTTGATCGTGATCGTTTAGAGTCAAATTAAGCTAGTATTGGTCTAAAACCATACCAACTTAGTTTGGTGCTTATTGGGCCTGAACGAGGGTTGAATTGGGCCTAATAGAAGGCCAATTCAATGACCTAGAATTGGTTTAGGCAATGGTACTACTAGGCCCAGGCGATGATACCACCCAGACAACTATAAAGCATTGTTTATACTTTCTCGAGTAATCTGGCGATGGTATCGCCCCCTGCTACCGGTAGTACTGCCCAATAGTGGTGGTATTGCCTAGACCAATAATAGTACCACCAAAGTACATATTCCCAAGCTTTGTTCGGTGATATACCACTAGGCATCGATGATCGTATCGCTAGTACCCCAAAAACTCGAGGATCTAAAATTTTGGCTCTAATTATGAAGCCTTTAGGTGTCTATAAATACCTCACTCATTCTTACTTAATGGAAGCATGAATAAGTGTGAAAAAAGGTGAATAAGTAAAAATTCTTGAGGTTAAAAGCACTATAAACTCTTGTAAGTGTCTGAGTATCTTCCTCATTGAGTTTAATGGTTATTCTAAGGAGGTGTGAGGTCTTATATGAAAGAGTTTCTATAAAGGTTCTCTCCTGAGCTTGATAAAAGAAGAAGGATGGTAACAAGAGTAATTGATCTTTACTTATTGAAAAGAAGATCGGTAGTGAAAGATAGTAGCCTCGAGAGAAGAGGAATCAGGAGTGGACGTAGGTCGAGATGATCGAATCACCATAAATCAATTTGTATTTTCTTTCTTACTTTTCTTTATTGTTGCTTACTAATTAACTTCACTTACTTATTGATTTACTTTACTCACTATCCTCACTTATACTTCTAAGTTAAATCTATTTTTAATTTATATTTTTATTCAAACTTTTTCAAGTCAAATCTTTTTGCAATAGCATTAATTCACCCCCACCCCCTCTCACCTAGTGCTATTATGATCCTAACACAAACTGGTGTGTTATATGCCATTTATATGATGGAGGCAACTAGTCTTACAGTTGCTTATGTGGGGGTATTAGGGATATCATGTAGGTACTTATTGGAGATTGAATTTACAGATTGAGTTTAAGATACTTGATCGTCAAAAAATAAGCCTGTAATCCTAATTATGTGTCTGTTCCTTAGACTTGAGATACCAAGGATGCCTTGTTTGAGTACTCAAATCTTTGATACTAGACGTATCAGTCTACAAGTTTAAAATCTAGTACAGCCAGTTATTGGGAATTGATACCGAGAAAAAAGGAGAAAGGAATGAAATATGAAAAAAGCAACTAATAATCGAGTTATATTTGCTGGAATAAGTCTTCTGGATTGACAAGAAATGAACTCAAGATAAGTATAAAATCAATAAATAGCTCACCCCTAAGTTTAAAATTACAAGGGATATAGAAAGTTCACCACCCTAAGGATATTAACTAGGATGCAGAATTGAAAACAAAAGACTCACCACTCAAGAAAGTGTCCAATTGATATAGAGTTTAAGAGAGAACTCACATGAGCTTCTATTTGTTAAATCTTAGATTTTGATGATAAAATCAATTGATGGGTTATTGGTCTAACTAGGTTAGAGTTAATTGATGCAGGATTAACTATGATAGATTACAATCATAGGATTGGCTAAAGTCAGTCTAGGCATCAGGCCGGAGTGAGGACGATATGGTTGGGAACTCGCTTGGAGTGCATCGGGAGCTCGCTGAAGTATCGGGAGCATGCCAGGATGGCACAATGGAGTTCGTCAAAAGAAGACCGAGACTTACCGGAAGATTATCGGGGGTAGCCAAAAAGCTTGCTAGGAGTTGGGAAGGTTTTCAAGTTGATTTGTTGGTCATAATTATAATTAATTAAGTTATAGTTAGCATAGTTAAGATTTAACCATGATGATGAAAATGAATTACAGACTAGACATGGACCCAAGATCAAGCTTAGGCATCGGGCCAAGGTTTGGATGATGCGGTAGGAGCTCATTGGGAGTTGGACTTTGTAGTATCGAGAAGATTATTAGGTTACACTGGTAGATCGCTAGAGGAAGACCGTAAGACTTACCATAGGGAATGCCAGAGGTTGTCGGATTGCTGGAGTGAGATAGTTAATTAAGCTTAGTGGTCATGTATAGTTGTAATCCTTAAGTCGTAAGTTAAGTTTGAGTCCGAATTAAGTGTGATTTGGAGGGAATCCAAATCAACTCAAAGAGGCAACCAATCGAGCTTAATTAGTTGACCAGGGAGGTGGTCAACTAAAGGTACGTGACGGGATGTGAAAAATGAAGGGAATCACTTTTCTGGGATTCTTGGCGGTTCAACCATCGGGAAGCGGTGGTTGTCCCACCGTCGCCTAGGTTTTTGAGCAGTTGACGTTGACTGAACTGCACAGGACAAGGATTGACCCACCCGTACCCTAGTTTCAGGGATGCTTTCGTCGACTGCACCGTCGAGCACTGGCGGTTGTACCGCTCGTACTTAGATTTTTTGGATATGTTTAAATTTTGGCTCCAAATTCTGAAGCCAATTGGAGCCTATTAATACCTCAATTTTTCCTATATTTCATATAATAAATTTTGGGATTAAAATTCTGTGAAAAACTTATGTGAATTATAAAAAAAAGAAAAGGGGAAGGGAGTGAGCTAAGAGTTATAAAATTCTTATAAAAAGTCTCCCTTGTAAGCTCAAGTTTGTAAGGGTTTAGTCTTCACCCAAAGAAGATCAGTAGTGGACACCGGTGGATTTCGAGGAAGAGGACTCGGAAGTGGACGTAGGCCAAGATTGGTGCCAAACTATTATAAAATTATAAGTGTTCTCTATTTGGCTTATTCTCTACTTTTAGTTGTTCTTAATTAGAAAAGCAAGAATATCATCATTCGATTGTGATTTTAAATCATTTACTTATTCTCCTTCAAGTTAAAGAAACACTTCCGATTTTATTTTTCTCTTAAACAAAAAGTTTTCATTAAAACGTGCTTTTACACTTGCACTAAGTCATCCTCCCCTCTTAATGTCAATTGATCCTAACAATTGGACTAAACACCCACTTGAGTAAATGACTTTGTTTGATATGAATAAGAGATATTTTATTTCACATCCTTCCATATTCAATGGGACGGATTTCACATATACGAAAACAAGAATGCATATTTTTCTCATTTATATAGATTTTGATTTATGGAACATTATAGAGAATGGATTTGAAAAATCTTCTAAACCAATGAATGAGTGGAATGACTTGGACAGGAAGAATTTTTCTTTGAATGCAAAGACTACGAATGTCTTGTTTTGTGATCTTGATAAAAATAAATTTAATCATGTTTCTATTTGTGAATCGGCTTTTGATATTTGACATGCACTATAAATCACACACGAGGGGACTAGTAGTATGAAAGAATCCAAGATTAACATTTTAGTTCATAATTATGAGTTGTTTCGAATGAAACCAAGTGAGTCCATTGGAGACATGTACACCCATTTCACGGATGTCATCAATGGACTTAAAGCTCTTGGAAAATATTTTTCTAATTTTGAACTTATTAGTAAAATTTTAAGATCCCTTCCTAAAAGTTGGGATCTTAAAGTAATCGCTATACAAAAGACCAAAGATTTAAATAACTTACCTCTTGAAGAACTCATTGGATCATTAATGATATATAAATTAAATTATAAAGCTCATGATGAGCTTGATGAACCTCTTCCAAAGAGTAGGAAGGACATAGCACTTCGAATGGTAAATGACTCCTCGAGTGAAACCTCAAGTGATGAGGATCATGATATTGCATTATTGTGTAGAAAGTTTAAAAAATTTATGAAAAAGAACAAGGACTATAAAAGCAAAAATTAACTGAAGAAGGATAATGTTATATGCTATGAATGCAAAAAACCATAATATTTCAAAAATGAATGTCCTAAATTGAAGAAGAAGGTACCACATAAGAAAAAGCACTTTCAACAACTTGGGATGACGCAAACTCATTGGATGAAGAAGACCAATCCAAAGAAGAAGTTGCTACAAGATGAAGTTAGTGATTCATTAAGCATTTCTTTTTCAGAGTTATTAAATATGTTCCATGAATTATTTGATGAGTTTAGAAAAATTTACAAATCGTATAAGTTACTTAAAAATGAACATGATTTGTTAGTTGGTAGATTTGATAAAATACATGATTTATTAATATCACATAATCCTTGTTCTAAATATGAAATGCTAGATAATGTTAAGAAGAAAATATTATACTTAAGACAACATTAGAAAATTTTAAAATTAGAAACAAATCCCTAAATATGATCCTTGCTAATAAAGGTCATATTAATAGAATAATTGACATAGATTTCATTAGTAACATATAACAAAAGCCAACTATTTTTGTAAAATGATCTACCTTAAATTTATCACCGAAAATCAAATGTAATTTTTGTAAAAAATTAGGATATAAGGTAAATAAATATCTATTTAGAAAATATAGTCCACACTAATTAGTTTGGATTCTCAAGAAACTTTATACAACAAAAAATAATTAGAAAAGAAAGATAAAGTTCTTTATGAATCATCCAATATAAAATTGGTACCTAAATAAAAAATATCTTTCTTATAGGTTTGTCTCTAAACTAAAGTTATGAGTACTAAATAATGTTTTAAATACTCAAGACATATAACTTGAGATCTAACAAGCTCACTAGCCTAAATACTAACAAGATAAATTATTAAAAATAAAAATAAATTTTTATTATGATGGTGTGTAACCGTTTCGTTGCATGCTAAAATTAGAAAGAAAAAAAATTAGCTATCTTTAATGAAAAATTATGAACACGAAAGGGAGATTTTGATGATGATTAATGTATTGATTAGTGTGCTTATATTTGTGTATGTTGTCTTGAGATTAAATGATCAAATATTAAATTTAAACTTAAAAATCATATACAAAATCATTTTTCTTTAAAGGAAAAAATTCTTGATAATATGATAGAATCTTTCAACATAAAAAAAAATTATTGAATTTTGGTTGAAGAATATCTCATAGTAATGACTCCACTTGAAAGTGATTTACTCAGTTACATTTATATTATCATAACTTTGATTGATAATACATAGTTAAAGCATACTAGTATGAAAATGAACTAGAACCAAGGAACCTTAGTTATTGTTAATAAAAAATATTTATGTTATAAAAATGAGTTTTTGTTGATGATATATTAGTTTCTATGATTTGAAAGGTACTATATATATATATAACAAACCTCTTGACTCCCAAAGATATTTATTCAAATAAAAATCTTTTTATACGAGTCTAAAGTTTTTTTATCATAATTATGACTAAAGATCTTTCTAAATAAACCATGATCTTTTAAAATATGTTTAATGATTGATTTGAATGTTATATTAGATGGACTTAAAATATGTTGCATGATTGAATATTAGATCATTCTTGAATTGACTTGAAATAAATAAAATTTTGAAATGAGTTTGTCAACTCCTTACACTACGTGTAAAGAGTTAGACTCATCTAAATATTGGAATTGAGATTGGTTGAGTTTTTTTTTTTTTTACTTGAAGATGTTTTAAAATTTTGATGAGTTATTGTAATGACCTTGATGATATTGAAGAAGTAACTTGAAATATGAGTTGTCTGATTAAATGAATATTGTTGGATGATAGAATTTGAGCATAGAACATTTATAAAAAGTGGAAAGAAAATCATGCTTCATTGTCTAGTATTTTAAAATTAAAAATATATTTAATGATAATAAAATGAGCATGGTAACTTACTACACTAAGTCTAAAAATCATTGGAATTGAAATAAATAAAAGTTTTTGTTTGAAAATATTTTATTGCAATGATCTTGATAAAATTTCCTTTTTGATTTTAAATGGCATTATATTTTTGAAATAAATTTCATAATTTGAAAATAACTCAAAAATAGGATAATTATTCTTGAAAATATTTTTATCCTATCAACCCTTCAACAAGAGATAAAATGATAACATTATTGTTGAATCTCCTAAACTACAATAATTTGATAATTTAAATATTATATTATTATTGACTAAATTTAAATGTTACAGTGATAGTTGTATGTTACAATGGGTTATGATTGGATGATGGTTCTTGAATTGAAATTTTAAATAAAAGTTTTCATATTTCTCGTTTTAGTGCTTTCAAAAAATATATATTTGAAATACACATGATAAGTACATAAGAACTCTTTTCACTAATGCTAAAAGAGTTAGACATACTTAATAGAGAAACATCATTTGGTTTAAAAATAAACCAAAGATCATGTTTTAAAATATCTTATTGTAATATTTGTGATGATTTCTTTTGAAAATTTTTCAATCTCTATCTTATTAAGATTTCAATAAGAGATTGATGAATATATTCATGATATTTTTTTGAAATATCAATTTTCATGATTTAAACTTGAATAAGTTATTATCATGATTTTGGTAAGTTTAGAAAATAAAACTTGAAATCCTTATATAAATCAAGTTCGAAGAAATTTATAAATGAATTATAAGTTTATCTTTCTGGAACTATAACATGAATCTAAACAATGATCTTGATGATTTGAAATCACATATATAAATTAAGATCCTATATTTCTATATCTCATTTTGCAAAATCATACTTGACAATTTTCATGAATTAAGATTTTGCTTATAAATTTGATCTCATAAAATTTATATTATCTAGGAAGAGATTTATTAAAAGAAATCATGTCTTTGATACTTATGATTTGATTTTTAATGACATGATTCCTTTATACTCATGGTTATATTTGAAACATGGATGCAATAGAAAAATTAAACTATTATATTTCTTGTTGACAATGAAAAGGAGTCAAAATTAATTTAGTTAGAATACAATTTGGATATAAAATATCTTCTAATATTGAAAGAAGAATAATTGCTTAGAAGGAAATTATAACTTTCTAAATGCATGCAAAATACTTGATTTACAATTTGAGCTTGATTTATTATCATGTTCTCTTTTGGAATTATTGATGCTTATTATCAAAATTCACATGAGATAATCTTCAAAATGCATGATTTGATTGATTTGCTATCTTGCTTGAAATTTACATAAGATGAACTAAATTGCATGGGTAGCTCTTGATTTTAGAATTTATATCTATAAAATTAAGTATTTTTGGATATGATGCTTTTCAAAACCACCTCCTTAATTCTACATTCTTGTTTATAAAAAGGGGATATCGTCTATATGAAGATGATGATTTGCTATTTTTTGGATTTATTTGCTATGTTTTCTTGAAATTTACATGAGAAGGATTGTTGAGCTCATATTCGAGATATTCTTTTCAAATTTTATATCTACAAGATTGAGGTTAAGAGCTAGGAATGCTAAATCATGACAATATATGAATTGCTAATCTAGATTTCATAAGATTAAGTTTTGTTTTGTGATAATATTTTTGGAAACTTTCTCCATGTTTTTATCTTATTGTTTATAAAACATTGAGAAAAATTGCATGAAGATGATGAATTTCTATATTTGAAACAAAAGATGATTTTAAATACAAAAGTAGCCTTTAAATCTCTTGGACTTTTGACCTCATATTAATATTCTTTTTGAAATTTATTAATAGCTCTTCTTAATGATGTAATGCTTTTACAACTCCTTTGTTTCTCTCCTCATTATTCATAAAGGGTAAGAAAATTTTATAATGCATATTCTATGTTACTAAGGGGGAGTGATGTCATCATGTGCTTTGAACTCATCAGCTATACATTTCACTTTTTTATTAATGAGAAAGGGGGAGAAATGGACATTGATGATACATGGATATTGATGCATAATTTATTTGCTTGGAATATTGATTACCTCAAATACTTAAATTCAAGAGTGGTTGGTTCTCTTAAATTTAAGTTTTTCTTATTTGAAGTATGGTATGGATTTAGGAGGAGTAAGGGGTAACTTCCGTTATCAATTGATTGTCATCATCAAAAAGGGAGAGATTGTTGAATCTCAGATTTTGATGATGAAATCAATTGATAGGTTATTGATTTAAAAAAGTATTGGCCAAAGTCAAATCTATGCATCGGGCTGGAGTGAGGATGATGTGCTTAAGAACTCGCCTTGAGTCCATCGAGAGCTCAACGAAGGTATCGGGAGCTGGCCAGGATAGCATAAGGGAGTTTGCCAGAAGAAGACAGAGACTCGCTGGAAGATTATCGAGGGTAGTCAAAAAGCTTGTTGGGAGTTGGGAAGGTTTTCAAGTAGATTTATTAGTCATGATTGTAATTAATTAAGTCGTAGTTAGCATCGTTAAGGTTTAACCACGATGGTGAAGAGGAGTTACAGACTAGACATGGACCTAAGATCAAGCTTAGGCATCGGGCCAAGGTTTGGATTATGCGTTTGAAGCTCGCCAAGAGTTCGTTAGAATTTTGCCGAAGGTATTGAGAAAATCATTATGAACACGTCGCAAGATCACTGGAGGAAGATCGTGAGACTCACCATAGGGAATAATGGAGGTTGCCAGATTACGAGAGTGAGGTCATTAATTAAGCATGGTGGTAATGTATGATTGTAATCCTTAAGTTATAGGTTAAGTTTGAGTCTGAATTAAGTATGATTTATAAAGAATCTAAATCAACTCAAAGAATCAATCGGTTCCACTATGGGGATGGATTGAGCTCGGGTCGAGCTTAATTAGTCAACCAGGAACTAGTTAACTAAAGGTATGTAATGAGATGTGAAAAGTGAAGGGAATCACTTTTCCAGAATTGACAACGATTATACCATCGTCGCCTAGGTTTTCGAGCAGTTGACCATGGCTGAACCACTTAGGATGGCGGTTGACCTGCCCATACCTTAGTTTCAGGGATGCTTTCGGTGGCTGAATTGCCCGCCCCGATGTTTATAGCGCTCATACCCATATTTTTCAGATACATTTGAATTTGGCTCCAAATTCTAAAGCCAATTGGGGCCTATAAATACCCTAAGTTTTCTTACATTTTATATAATAAATTTTGGGATTAAAATTTTATAAAAAACTTATGTGAATTGTAAGAAAAAGAAAAGAGAAAGGGAGTGAGCTAAGAGTTGTAAAATTCTTATAAAGAGTCTCCCTTATAAGCTTAAGTTTGTAAGGGTTTGATCTTCACTCAAAGAAGATCAGTAGTAGACATTGGTGGGCCTCGAGGAAGAGCACTCGGAAGTGGACGTAGGCCAAGATTAATGTCAAACCACTATAAAATCATAAGAGTTCTCTATTTGGCTTATTCTCTACTTTCAATTATTCTTAATTAGAAAATCAAAAACATCATCCTTCGATTGTGATTTTAAATCATTTACTTATTCTCCTTTAAGTTTAAGAAATACTTCTGATTTTATTTTTCTATTAAATAAAAAGTTTTTATTAAAATGTTATTTTACACTTGCACTAATTCACCCCCGCCCCCTCTCCCCTCTTAGTGCTAATTAATACTAACGCTGTCAGTACAATCAGATTCTAAACTATTCTCTAACCCTAAAACACCAAAATAAGTACTAATGCATAAAATAATACTTTATTCATAGGAAATTATGAAATTAAGTGATTTACAGCTGGTACCTAACCCCTTTAATGTATTCTTTGGTCATAAAGAAAACAACCTTAAAACTGATGGTTACAGATGTTACAAGCTAATCATATGAGTGATTATTAGCATATTCTCACATTATGTTACCTGTTCGCTTTAGAATTTGGAGCCAAATTGGCTTAGACTTGAGACCTATAAATACCCTAAATTTTGGAGCCAAATCACCTTATGTCCAATTATGGGGCCTATAAATACCCTAAGTTTTGGAGCCAAATACCCTATCTCAATTATGTGGCTGGCCCTTAGACTTAAGACACCAACCAAGGATACCTTGTTTGAGTACTTTTTTTTACACCAAACTTACAAGTTTGGATGTTCTAAATTTGGTATAATCGATTATCAGGATTAGTAGTCAACCTTACAAAGGTAATTGAGTGTTAATAGAGGATCATCCACTCTCGGTATCATGAGAGGAATATCTCGTGTGTCCTTACTCAAGCAAATCCCTAGCTACGGTCATTCAAATTGAGAGAGAATAAGTTCTTCGGTAGAATTTGATTAGAGCACAACTCAGATGGATTTCATATAAGGCCTAACAGTATCATGCTCAATATATGATCTCTGGGATATTAGATGAATGAGAAACTATAGATACATAATAACTAAAGACAGACATATCCGATGAATTTGATACTCTTGTATCATTTAGGACTAAGGTGTAGTGGCCTAGTACATCCATAATCGATAAGTTGAGTGGCTTGTTACGGGATAACAATTTACTATATCAGAAGGAGTTCTAAGTTAGAAGGAGTTTTGACAGGTGCAACTCCGACCGGCTCGGTATTGGGCCTAGAGGGTCACACACATAAGGTAGATGTTATGACAAGTATATGATTAAATATGAGTTATCCAATAAGCCCTTGTTTTATTAGATGAAATCCAACATTAATGGATTTCTTGGTTGAGGCCCAATTACGTAAATTGAGATTATTGGATAAAGATCTAATAATCTAAAAGATTAGGGTACTTGGATAGAGATCCAATTCCCACTAATGAAGGATCTATTACGGTTTAAGAGACTCTCTATAAATAGGTGATAGGGGTGGCCAAGAAAGGTAATAGACTGCACTTTTGGTGACTCCCTCCTATTCTTCTCCATCTCTTTTTTTCTCAGCCGACCACACCTCTCCTCAGTGCATAAGTATAGAAAAGGAGTTCTTCTTCTACATTTGCTACAAGGTGGTAAACAAAAGTTGCAAAGAAGGTGCAAAAGCTGTAAGCTTTCTATGCTACATGGGATGAGTATCATCACTTCTTAAACCATATAGATACCACTAGAGAGGAGGACATCTAACCTTTTTTAATCTCTCCTTTAAATCTGAGAATTTATAAGGATATACGATCTCCCTAGGTAATATATCAAACACAAGTTGCACATAATTATTTTATTTTATAGTTTTTCACACACTAATCATCGTCTGACGAAACCTTCTCACCAGTAGTTATATTGAAATCCATTAAATTCTTTTGACCATTGCAGCATACTATGACTATGAGATCTGGCATATGGACGTGAAAACTATGTTCCTTAGTAATAACTTCGAGGAGGAGGTGTATATAAAATAGCCTGAGGGATTCATATCTAAGGAAAGTCTAGATAAGGTATGTAGGTTGCTCAAGACCTTCTATAGACTGAAGCAAGCTTTCTAAATTTGGAACATAAGATTTGATGAAGCTATTAGATCTTATTGTTAAGATTAATTGGCACTAAGAGAGGGAGGGAGGGAGGAGGGGGGGGGGGGGTAGATCAGACATTAACCATGATGGGATGAATTAGTGCAAGTATAAGTTTTTCGTTTTAAACAAACGCTTTTCGCTTAAAATAAGATAGGAAATACGAAGTTTTTCATTCAAGTAAAATAAGTGAGAAAGTTGCTAAGTTAATAAGCAAACCCAAAAGATTAACAACGTTGAAGGGAAGTGATTGATGTGAAAAATTTACTTTCAAAGAGTGACTTTAATCGGAAGCATCAATACAAAATTCATAAGCAATAAAAGCAAGGAAAGAACTAACAAGTTTTATAGTGGTTCGGCACCAATAACCTACGTCCACTCCTGAGTCCTCTTTCTTGAGACACACTAGCGTCTACTACTGATCTTCTTTGGGTGAAGATCAAACCCTTGCACTTGAGCTTACAAGGGAGATAATATTTACAACTCTTTGATCACTCCCTTACCCCTTTCCTTTTTCTCACAATCCACACAAGTTTTTCTCAAAAATTTTCCCCCAAATTGTTGTTATATGGAATGCAAAAAAACTTATGGTATTTATAGATCCCAAGTGGCTTCAGATTTTTGGAGCAAAAAGTCAAACTCACTCAGAAAATCTACGTACGGGCGGTTTACCCACCGACGTAGATTTACTCACCGTTTACCAACGGTTTACCCGTCGGAAACTCCGCAAAAGTGGTTCCCTCTACTTTCTGAATTTTGGCTTGAACCTGATATTGACTAACTCTTTAGTCAACTAATTGAGCTCAACATGAGCTCAATTAAACCCCATAGTAAACTCGATTGTATCTTTGAGTTGATTTGGATTCCATCCAAATCAAACTCATTTAAGACTCAGTATTAACTTATGACTTAAAATTACAATCAAAACATGACTACCAAGCTTAATGACCTTACTCCCGCAAACCGGCAACCTCCGGCTTCTCCGGTAGTGAGTCTCATGGTCTTCCTCTAGTAATCTCCCAACGTGTTCCTAACGATCTTCCTGATACCTTCAGCGAAGTCCTAGCGAACGCCCGGCGAGCTCCCATCATTGTCCAATCCTTGGCCCTATGCCTAAGCTTGATCCTAGGTTAATATCTGATCTATAACTCATTCCGTCATGGTTAAACCTACATGATGCTAAATATGACTTAATTAACTATAATTATAATAACCAATATATCCGTTACAAGCTTTTCGGCTACCCCCGATAATGTTTCGACGAGTCTCGGTCTTCTTCTGGCTAACTTCCTTAGACCATCCAGGCAAGCTCTTGATACCCTCGGCGAGCTCCTAATGCGCTCTTGGCGAGTTCCCAACCGTATCGTCCAAACCTCGGCCCGGTACATGGACTTCAACTTAACCAATCTTGATTGTAAATCTTTTTATCGTAATTAATCCTGCATCAATCAACTCTAACAACATATGTTAGATCAATAGCCCATCAATAGATTTTATCATCAAAATCTAAGATTCAATAATCTTCCTAGTTTTTATGATAATAATCAATTGATGACATGAGTTAATCCTAACTCCCCCTAAATCGATGCCACTTAAATTTAAGAGAAATACATATTCTTAAATTCAAGCAATAAACATTTAACATAAAGTTCAACACAAATTTACATCAAGTATTAAAATCATGAGTAAAAAAAATTATGCACTTATATCCATATCCAAGATATATCAATCCATATCTATATCAAGATACTCATATATTTCAATAATATCATGTGTCATTAATGTACTCATCATTTAATATCATGTGTCATTATTGTATGTTTCTCCCCCTTTATCATCAACAAAAAGGTGAAATGTACAACTAATAATTTCAAAGCACATGATGACATTACTCTCCCTTAGTATTTGCATTATAAAATTTTCTTCCTCTTTAGGAATTAATAATGAGAGAAATAAGGGAGGTATTGTTAAATCAATTTATTATAGAGAATAGCACTTAATAAATTTTAAAAGTAATACTAAGATGAGCTCAAAAGTTAAAGAGATTTAAAGACTACTTATGTATTTCAAAAGTAGTAAAAGTCATCTATTGATATAAAAAATTATCTCTTGTAAATTTCAAATATAACATATCTTCAAACAATTTTTCTCCTTTTTTTTAAATAATAAGATAAAATCATGGAGAAATTTTCAAAAACGTTATCATAAAAAGGCTTCATTTCATGAAATCTATATTAGCAATTTATATATTTTCATGATTTAGCGTTTTTAGGTTTCAACCTTAATCTTGTATATATAAAATTTCGAATATGAGCTCAATAAATCTTTCTCATATAAATTTCAAGAAAATATAGCAAATAAATCTGAATAATAACAAATCATTATCTTCATATAGATTTTTAAAATCATCATTATATGTATGATTATCATACATGATTTCACGTTATCATACATTCTCCCTCTTTGTCATCAACAAAAAGGAGAAGCGTAATTAGTAAGTTTTTGATATACGAAGGCTTATCAATTTAGCAAATTTTTCATCACTTTAGAACATGCTAGCTAGTTAGTTCTTTCTTCTCTTTTGAGAAGTGCAAGGTAGCAAATTTTTGCTTCCTTTGCAATATTCAAAGTAACAATTTTACATCATGTAAGCTAATAAATTTTGCTCCCCTTTAATAGGATACAGACATAATTGTTTTGAAAAACTTTCTTCCCTTTCTTTGAATAATGAAGAAGAAACAAGGGAGGGGAGTGTAAGACATTATATTACAAAATTAAAGCTCAATCTTTTAGATGTAAATTCTGAAATCCAAGAATTGATATCTACCCATGAATTTAATTCATTTAAATCAAAAGTAGCACATCAAGTGATTCATCAAAAATTTAATGTCAAAGACTTATATCAAGCATCATAGAAATTTATGTTATATATGTTTCACTTTGTAAATATTTATCAAGATTCATGAAACAAAAATAATCTTTAAAACTATCTTATCACAAAAATTTGAATCCTCTTCTTATGTTCATTTTAACTAGACTGATTTTGAAAATAAGCTCAAAAATCCAAAAAATCCAAGAAAAATTAAAAGCCACTCATGTATTTAAATTATGACTTTCTAACATAAATAGCAAATCATGTATTTTTGTAGATCACCTTTCATTTATATTTTCTTTCCTTTTTGTCAACAAGAAGATAGAAAGAAGGAAGAAAAAGTGAAAATATCATATTATAAAAATGCTCAATTTTATAGATATAAATTTTATACATGTAAATTCCAAAATCCAAGAAAAAATTAAGAGCTATTCATGTAATTTAATTTATCTTATGCAAATTTCAAGCAAGGTAGTAAATCAATCAAATCATGCATTTTGCATATATTTAGAAAATTTAAAATTCTAAATTTTCTTCTAAGCAAATTATTTTTCATTCAATGTTATCATATCCAATTTGCTTCCAATCATATTGATAATTTTATTTCCCCCTTTGTTAATGTAAAAAAGAAAGGATGGTTGCAATAGTGCAAAAACTTTCCCATTACATCATTTTTCAATAAATCAAGAAATATACCAATAATGACATGAAATATTAATATGGTAATAAAATATTCAATTTATGAAAATAAATTGTGAATATTAAGAGACAAGCTATAGAAGAAACAAATAGAATCTCTTGATTTATCCATAAGAAATCTTATGTTGTCAAGTTCATGATTTGTATAAAAATCTTCTTTTAAATAATACAAGAACATATAACAAAAGATTTTGACTCATAAAAGATTTCAAGTTATAATTCCAAAAAATCAAAATCATGATATAGGGAAAGAACTCATTCAATTTCAAAATCATTAAAATCACTTTCAAGAGATTTAAAATAAAATTAATAGACTTATTAGTCTCTTAAAATGCTAGTGATTTCCTTTCTTTCCTTTTTGATTATAAATAATAAAAATGATTATTAGGAGATTAAATAATCTTAATTTATTTATAAAAATTTTAAGATATATAATTCATTTAGATAGATTCCTTTTTTTAATAAAATGAAAGAAAGATCTTAATAAAAAGTTTCAACTTATAATTGTCAAGATCATAAATCTTCTTTTTATTAAAAAGAGAAAATCATATAGATCAAAAATGTGATTCCCATAACGTATCAGTCAAGTCAAGAAATTAAGAGAATATTCATGATAATACAAATCTCTTTTAATTTTTAACTTATCACAAATTTAAGAAATACTAATTTTGGTGATAAGTTATGTCATTTATGAGTTTTACAATAAATTTTATTAAGAAAGATATTGATATCAAAAGACATTAATGAATATCAAAAGACATGATTTATTTAATAAATCTCCTCTTAGATGATAAAATAGAATCTTAAGAGATCAAAGAAGAGTCTTCATTTATAAAGATATTATATTATAGATATCAAGATCATGAGTTAATTTTAAGGAAGAAAAAGTATAAGAACTTGATTTATATATATGAAACTTCAAGTTTTCAAGAATATGGTTCATAAGAAGATTTTCAAGTTTCATTTTCTAAACTTACCAAAATCATGATAATAATTTATTCAAGTTCAAATCATCAAATTTTCAAAATCACTTTCATAGTTCAAGAGAGTCAATAACATAATCGATTCATTAATCCCTTTTTGAAAGTTTTATGGATGAGAAATTTTTCAAGAAAATATATTCTTTTTTTATTTCATACAAGCATGCCTTTGTCTTTTAAGCCAAATAAAAACACATATCTTCATTTAAAACTGAAAAAAAGCTTTCATTATGACAAAGATTAATAAGCCATAAATCACAAAGATCAACATACATAATTTCGAAATATAAACTCATTAAGTATAATCACTATGCATCATTAAATAATCAAGCATGGTTTCATTGAACATAAAACATCTTCAATCAAAATTCAACCTATCTAAATTTAAACTTTTAAAATAAGTCTAACCCTTTATACATAGTGCAAGGAATTGACAAACTTATTTTTAAATTTTTATTTATTTCATGTTTGAATTTAAAAGTAATTTATCATCACACATTCAATCTTAACATACAATTATTCAATCATTTAAATCAATTATTCAATAACTATAACATTTAAGTTATTCAAAATAACCTTTCCAAATATTCAAGCCAATGATTTTATTTTAATATCTTTTCTTGTTATTTACTTAGGCTAGTGAGCTTTGAAAGAATATTATATCTAAGTCATGTGCCTTGAGCATTTACTTTTAAAACATTACTTAGTGCTCCTAGCCTTGTTATGATATAACTTTATATTATGGGAGGTTTTGATTTAGGTACTCATTTGAGTTTGGATCCTTCATGATATGTTCTTCTCATTTTCTCTAATGGCTTAAGGTTGTTTATGGTTCCTTTACGAACCCAAATTATTTTATATGGATTATAAATTTTAAATCAACACTTATAAGTAAAGTGTCAACATTTACTATAAAAATTACATCTATTTTTGGGCAAAGAGTATAATATGTGTCTTCTAATGAGAATAGTTGGCTTTTGATGAGTCTTACTGATAATGCCAATACTTTTCTTATGAACATAACCTTTATCAACATAGATCATGTTTAGAGACTCATTATCTATATTAGGCCCTTTTAAGTTTGTTGTAGTATGTCAGTTTCTTATTTAATTACCTCTAGTAACTTATACTTAGAATAAGAAAAACATAATGTTGATGCATCATTCAAGGTTTCATATTTAGTGTGTGATGGTAATGTATCATGCATTTGTTCAAATTTACTAGCTAAAGAATCATGCTCTTTCTTAAGTAATTTACAAGATTTACTAATCATTCTAAATTCATCATAAAGATCATGAAAAAAAAGTAATAACTCATCAAAAGTAAAAAGCTTTCGGGTGGGTTACTTACCTCATTGTGGTTGGCCACAAGCATGAGATCTTCCACTTCTTCTTGATTGTGCTTTTTATCTTCACTGCACCACAGCTTCTTACGTTTATAGCAAGAGGTTTTATCTATATTTAGATCATTTTTATGGTTCATGTTGATTAATTTATCTGGTTCATGTGTCAAATGTTCAAAGTCATCATCACTCAAGATTACACTCGAGGAGTCATAAGTTCTTCTCAGTTCACAATCCTTCCTTTTTTTGGAAGGTGTTCTTCAAGTTCATTTTTATGGATTATTTTGTTTAATGATTCACTTGATTTAGTTGTCTTTTCATATATCATTTCTAATGTATGTCAAATATCGAACGTTGAATCACAAGCGAAAATACGATTAAGCTCATTCTCATCAAGAGCACAATATAAGGTATTCATAGTTATTCCAATCATTTGTTGGATTGGATGACTTCTGAAAACTTTTTTCAACAATACACTATAGATCAAGGTCCAAAAAAATAAGAAAAATATGTATCATTGTCTTCCAATACGTGTAATCCGTCCCATTGAACATGGAAGGATGTTAGATAGAATGTCCCTTATTCATGCCAAAACAAGTTATTTACTCATGTGGGTATTAATCCAAAGAGGAAGTACCTTGCTCTGGTACCAATTATTATGATCAATTAGCACTAAGAGGAGGGGGGGGTGAATTAGTGCAAGTGTAAGTTTTTCATTTTAAACAAAAGCTTTTCGCTTAAAGCAAAATAGGAAATCCGAAGCTTTTCATTGAAGTAAAACAAGTGAGAAAATTGCTAAGTTAATAAGCAAACCCGAAAGATTAGCAATATTAAAGGGAAGTGCTTGATGTGAAAACTTTACTTTCAATGAGTGAATTCAATCAGAAGCGTCAATATAAAATTTGTAAGCAATGAAAGCAAGGAAAGAATTCACAAATTTTATAGTGGTTCGACACCAACGGCCTACGTCCAATACCGAGTCCTCCTTCTTGAGGCACACCGACGTCCACTACCGATCTTCTTTAAGTAAAAACTAAATCTTTATACTTAAGCTTATAAGGGAGATAAGATTTATAACTCTTTGATCACTCCCTTACCCATTTCCTTTTTCTTATAATCCACATAAGTTTTTCACAGAATTTTTCTCCCAAATTATTGTTATATAGAATGTAAGAAAACTTGGGATATTTATAAACCCCAAGTGACTTCAGATTTTTGGAGCTAAAAAATGAAACTCACCCAAAAAATCTAAGTACGGGCGGTTTACCCGCCAACCTGGGTGACTCAATTGCCCGAATACTAGGGTATGGGCGATTTACCCACTGGCCCTTGGTGGTTTACCCACCATCAGTTGCTCGGAAACCTGGGCGGTGGCGGTTTACTCACCTAAAACTTCGCAAAAGTGGTTCCCTCCACTTTTTGAATTTTGACTTGAACTTGATGTTGACCAACTCTTTAGTCAACTAATTAAGCTCAACTTGAGCTTAATCAAACCCCATAGTGGACTCAGTTGCATCTTTGAGTTGATTTGGATTCCATCTAAATCATACTTATTTAAGACTCAATCTTAACCTATGACTTAAAATTATAATCAAAACATGACCACCGAGCTTAATGACCTTACTCCCGCAAATCGGTGACCTCCGGCTTCTCCAACAGTGAGTCTCACGATCTTTTTTGACAATCTCCCAGCTTGTTCCTAGCTATTTTCTCGATACCTTCGGCGAAGTCCTAGTGAATGCCTAACGAGCTCCCACCGTATCATCTAATCCTTGGCCCGATGCCTAAGCTTGATCTTGGGTTCATGTCTGATCTATAACTCATCCCATCATGATTAAACCTATACGATGATAAATATGACTTAATTAAATACAATCATAATAGTTAATATATCTATTATAAGACCATCCCAACTCCCGGTAAGCTTTTTGGCTACCCCCGATAATCTTCTGACGAGTCTCTATTTTCTTCTGGCGAACTCCCTTATGCCATCCTGGCAAGCTCCCAATACCCTCAGCGAGCTCTCGATGCACTCCTGGCGAGTTCCCAACCGCATCATCCGAACCTCAGCCCGATGCATGGACTTGACCTTAGTCAATTCTGATTGTAATAATCTTTATATCATAATTAATCCTATATCAATCAACTCTAACATATATGTTAGATCAATAATCCATCAGTTGATTTCATCATCAAAATCTGAGATTCAACACTTATGACTTCATTAAGAATAAAGATGAGTCTCGTGTATACAGGAGGGTAAGTGGGAGCGCTATCACCTTCTTGGTGTTATATATGGATGACATCATAATCATTAAGAATGAGGTAAGAATGCTCTCTACAATTAAAGCTTGGGTATTTAAAAACCTTTCGATAAAGGACTTAAGAGAATCATCCTACATTTTGGGGATTCAGATTTGTAGAGATAGATCCAAAAGGATGTTTGGCTTATTCTAGTCTAGGTACATAGACTCTATTGTTAAAAGGTTTGGCTTGAAAAATTCTAAGAGATGTTTCATACCGATGAGATATGGAATATCACTTTCTATGAGTATGTCCCCAAAGACCCCTGAAATAAGGGCAGATTTGGATAGGATACCCTATGCCTCTGTGATAGAGTCTATTATATATGTTATACTATGTATCAGGCCTAATATAACACATGCTTTGAGTGTCATGGGCAGGTATCGAACGGATCCAAGTTTGAAATACTGGGAGGCAGTAAAATGTATACTTAAATACTTTAGAAGGACTAAGGATCTTTTACTAGTATATGGAGGAGATAGCCTCTAAGTTGAGAGCTAAATGGACTCGATTTTCCAGTCTGATGTTGATAATAGCAGGTTAAACTCAGGATATATGTTCACCTTGAATGAAGAAGAAATAAGCTAGAAGAGTTCCAAGTAAGACACTGCTGCTTACTTGACCATATAGGTGAAGTACATTTAAAAGCAATGAAGGAGGGAGTTTGGATAAAGAAGTTCATCATAGATTTAGGAGTCATACCAATAACATAGAGCTAATTCCTATATATTACGACAACAACAAGGTGATTGCTCAAGTGAAGGAACCTAAGTCTCATTAGAAGCATATTTTAAGGAGGTTCCACTTAATAAGAGAGATCGTAGCCTATGGAGATGTAGTAATAGAAAGAATTTCATTCAAAGATAATACTACAGATCCATTAACAAAGCCATTGTCTCAAATTATCTTCAAGCATCATAAGGGTCTGTTAGAGATCAAACATGTAGGTGATTGGCTTTATGTCAAGTGGAAGATTGCTGGTTACAAGTTCCCTATAAGCCAATTACGTGAGTGATGGCACGTGTGATGCATTGCATAGTCATTTTGCTTATTTGTATATTCTCACTTTATGTTGCCTGTTATATATATTATGATATTCTTATGTCTATGCAATAGGAATTAGATCATGATGCGATTATGATAATGAGATAAATTCACCTTTAAACACAAAACCCAAATAATCCTAGTCATAGGCTACTCAAGAGGGATATTGAGATAACCGGATAGACTTATGTGCTATATACTCATCCATATGATAGAGGTAGCTGATCTCATAGCTGCTTATATGGGGATGCTAGCGATATAGTGTAGGTCTTCATTAGAGAACGAGTTCATTTATTGAACCGCTTATAGACTGCTAGATGGTTAATGATACATAATCGTCAAACAATGACTCTATAGTTCTAGTTGTGTATCTGGTTTTTAGACTTGAGACACCAAGGATACATTGGTTGAGTAATTATTTCTTTGATGCTAAAGTTATAGGTCTAGAAGTTTCAAATCTGATACAACCGGTTATCTTGATTAGTAGCTAATCTTACAAAAGTAATTGAGTATAAATAGAGTATTATCCACTTTATGTATCATGAAAGGAATATCTTGTGTTATTGCTCAGACAAATCTTTAACTAGGGTCATTCAGATTGAGAGAGAATGAGTTATCTAGGAGAATCTGTTTAGAGCGATACTTGAATAGATTTCATATGAGGCCTGACAGTACTATACCCGGTATATAGTCTCTAAGATATTAGATAGATGAGAGACTATAGATATATGATAACTGAGGACAAATAGATCTAATAGATTAGATCTCATTGTATCGTCTAGGGACTAAGGCGTAGTCACTTAGTACATCCATAGTTAATAAGTTGAGTGAATTGTTATGGGATAACAATTCACTGAGTCAGAAAAAGTTCTAATAGGTGCAACTCACAGTCACCTTGGTATGGGCCTAGAGAGTTACACACATATGGTGGATGTTGCAACAAGTAAAGGATTAGATATGAGTTATTCAATAAGCCCATATTTTATTGGATGAGACCCAACATTAATGGATTCCTTAGATGAGACCCAACTAGAGGTGCATTGATATTATTGGATAGAGATCCAATAATCTAAGAGATTAGGATAATTGGATAAAGATCCAATTCCTATTAAGAAATGATCTATTAAGGTTTAAGATGCTCTCTATAAATAGGTGATAGGGGCAACCAAGAAAGGTGATAGGTTATAATTTTGGTTGCCCTCTTGTATTCTCCTCCCCCCCTTTTCTTCTTAGCTGACCACCCCTCTCTTTGGTCCACGAGGAAAGTGAAGAAGAAAAGAGTTCTTCTATAAGATGGTGTACAAAAGTTATGAAGAAGGTGCACAAAAGCAATGAGCTTTCTACACTGTGTGGGATGAGCATCACCACTTCTTCCACCATGTGGGATAAGCATCACTTCTTCTTCCATTATGTGGATACCACTTGAGAGGATGACATCTAATCTCCTTCATCCTCTTCTTTAGATCTGAGATTTTATGGTGATATACAATCTCCCTAGGTAATACATTTAACATATGTTGCATATAATTTTTCGATTTTATAATTTTTTGCACATCAATCATCGCATAACGACTTGAGAAACATGGGAGACTAGTTTTGTTTTTATTTTCCACTATACATGTGATGCTCTTATCAGGTTTTTCAATAAAAATAACTTTAACTTTGTCTAAGGCATATACTTATAAGTTGTCATATTTGAGTGGGTTAAGTTAAGGCTATAACACAATATTATGGACTGTATAGAATATCATTGGATCAACAAGATCCACACAAGCTGATTATAGCAAATTAGGCACTCCCGTGTTAATCTTCCCTAGTTGAAAAAGACTTATCCTCATGTTCTTATTTGTCATCACCATGATGAGGACTTAAATCAGCCACATTGAATGTTGAGGACACCCCATAATCTTCAAATAGCTTAATCTTATAAGTATTCTTGCCAATTCTCTTAAGCACATTGAATGGACCATCAGCCTTTTGTTTCAATTTTTCAAATTTGTTTAGTGGAAACCTCTCCCTCCTTAGATGAACCTAGACCAAATCACCCACATTAAACTCCATATCGGTCCTTGTTTGTTGGCAATTTGCATATACCTCTTATTTTGCTTCTCAATGGTTGCTTTAACCACCTCATGTAACTTCTTTATTTGCTTAGCCCTCTTGTCAATATCTCCACTAAATTACTTAGTTATAGAATGAGGGACTAGGTCCAAAGGACTAAAATTAACATGATAAATGATCTCAAAAGGACTCTTACCAATACTATGATGCATGAAATGATTGTAGGCAAACTCAAAATTTATGCAATAATGAGATCTTATTCCTTAATGTCCTTGCCAACATAGCTTCTAAGCAAATTTTCTAAGCTTCTGTTCACTACCTCTGTTTGCCCAACGGTTTGTAGATGATGAGAGCTGTTGAAATTCAAAGATGTACCTATGTTTCTCCATTGAGTTCTCCAAAAATAGCTAAGAAATTATGAGTCTTGATCAGACACCATAGTTTTTGGAATGTCATGTAATCTCATAATATTCTTGAAGTACAAATCAATAATATGAGATACATCAGTTGATTTATTGCAAGGAACAAAGTGAAACATCTTTAAGAATTTATTGTTAGGATCAAAGCGGCATTAAGAGTAGGGGTGGTGTGAATTAGTGCTTATAAAAAATTTAAGTCAATTTAAATACTCACTCAATAAAAATCATATAGGAAATGTGTCTAACTGTAAAGATGCGAGTAAGCATAGAGAAGCATTTAAGTGTAGAGATATTTATAAGAGTACAAGCAAAGGTAATAAATAGTTAAATAAAAAAGCAATGAAAATGAAGAGTAAAGAATATAAAGCAAATTGATTTTATAGTGGTTCTGTCTCGTGACCTACTCCACTCCTGACTCCGTTGAGGTCACCGGCTTCCATTAATGATCTTCCTTTAATTGGTGAAGATCGACTATCCTCTTACAACTCTATTCTTCTTCTACAAGTTTAGGAGATAACCTTTACAGGTCTCGCAGCTCTCCCTTAAACAAAAATTCTACATGACAAAAATGAGGAGAAGCTCTCAATTACAATAGTGTTTTCATAAGTTTTTGCTCTTAATTGCTTGTATCCTTTTAGCAAAAATGGGTGAGGTATTTATAGGCACCAAATGGCTTCAAAAGTAGAGCCAAAATTTAAATTCTAAGTGATCCTGATGTGCTATTCTCGAAGACTACGTTCTAGGTGGTTTAGTTGCCTAACACTGTATGTCAGACTGTGTCTGGGTGGGTAAAATGCCTGACACATCTTTGAAGACTGTGTCATCTTGGAGATCATGTCTTAGAATATCGTGTCTCATCTGACCTTGGGTTACTGAAATGACTTTTATAATAAGTCTAAATCAGTCCCAATTAAGGCCTAATGGCCTCTTAATTAAGTTAGTAAAATTAAATCTTATCATGATGCTAACTACGACACTCAACGTATAATCTTCGTTATCTGATCATCTCCTTGGCAAACTCCCGGCATCTTTCTGATGAACCCCCGGCGAGCTCCCGGTTTCATTCGGTGAACTCCCAACAAACTTCTAGCATTCTTCCGGCGAACTCCCGGCAAGCTCCTGACAACCTATCAGTGAACTCCCACTGAACTTCCCGGCAAACTTCTGGTGAGTTCTCGGCGAGCTCTCGACAACATCATCTGAACCTCCGTCAAACTCTCGGCGAGCTCCCATTGCGTCGTCCCAACCTCAGCCCAATGCTCGAACTTGACTCCAGCCCAACATCTGATTGTACTGCCCTTTACTATCGTAGTTAATCCTGCATCATTTTTTTTAACACATAAGTTAGATCATAAAACTCATCAATTGATTTCATCATTAAAATCCAAGATTCAACAATCTTTTCCTTTTTGATGATGACAACCAATTGATGACGAGAGTTAACCGTAACTCCTCCTATATATATGCTATAGGATAAATACGACAAACTTGAATTCAAAAGCACCATCACTTTTGAATTCAAGCATTTTGACAATTTTCACAATTTGACCATACATGATAAAATTTTTAGAGATACATTTTCTTGGTATCACATTTCCAATCATTATATTCTCAATATAACCATTTCATCATAAAAATTTCAGTTATTTCAAAGATCTCAAAATATCTCTCTTTTATCATCAATTATATCATTTCTCCCCCTTTGTTATCAATAAAAAAGTGAAATATATAATTCATATTTGAACATTTATACAAATATCTATCATTTGAATATTTATCATTTTTGAATATTTATTAAAAATATTTAAATATGCTATTTATCATTTGTCATCAATATACTATTTCTCCCTCTTTTGTCATCAAAAAAGAGAAATATTCAACAATTGTTCAAAACAAATGTTCATTATATGATAAAATTTCAAACACAACATTTATCATATGTCATCAATCATACCGATTCTCCCCCTTTGTTATCAAAAAGGAGAAATATTTACCACATATTTGAATACTAAGTATTTAATACATATGTCAATATATTTATCATAAATATTTATTACACAAAGAAAGAAATCTAGTCCATTTCTCCCCCTTAGTAAAATAAAAAGAAAAATTAGAATATAGGTTAATCCATTTCGTATCAAATTATTTTTTTTCCCTTTGTAAGTAAAATAGAAGAAGAAGAAGGGAAGGGGTGTCAAAGATCCAAAAATCAAATATCCCAAAACAAAATAAATTATTAAGAGGGGGGATACATATTTATGAATCTAAGAATTATTTTAAAAGAGATCTCAAAAAGTCAAGAAATCCAAGAAGACTATAAGAGCTACTCATATATTCAAAATCATTTTATGTAAATTTCAAGCAAAATCTCAATAAATCTTAAAAATAGAAAATCATGTATTTAGATAGTTTAATATTCCTAACTCTCTTCTAATAAAGTCAAAATGATCTTCATTTAATGGCTTGGTGAATATATTAGCTAATTGATGGTTAGTATCAATAAATTTCAAAGATATATCATGATTATTTACATGATCTCTAATAAATGATTTCTAATGTCAATATGTTTAGTTCTTGAATGTTTAATAAGATTTTTAGTTAAACATATTGCACTAGTATTATCGCATTTGATAGGAATATTTTTCAAGTGAATTCCATAATCTTCTAAGGTGTTTTTCATCCAAATAACTTGTGCACAACATGCACCAACTGCTATGTACTCAGCTTCGGCTGTAGATAATGTAACTGAATTTTGTTTCTTGGAAGACTAAGAAATAAGAGCATGTCCTAAGAATTGATATGTTCTAATTGTACTCTTTCTATCTATTCTACAACCTACAAAATCGACATCTGCATGGGCAAGCAAATTAAAGTTTTTTTACTTAGGATACAGAAAACCTAAATTGAAAGTTTCTTTTAAATAACTAAATATTCGTTTAACTGCCTTAAAATAAGAATATTTAGGATTGGATTGAAATCTTACACACAATCCAACACTAAACATTATGTCCGGTCTAGTAGCAGTTAAATACAATAAACTACCTATCATTCCTATATATGTTTTTGGATCAAAATATTCACCTTCATTATCCACGTCTAATTTTGTAGAAGTGCTCATGGGGGTGTTTATGGCCTTAGCATTGTCCATACTAAAACATTTTAACAAATCTAAGATATACCTAGTTTGACTTATGAAAATACCATCATTTAATTATTTTATTTGTAATCCTAAGAAAAATATTAATTCACCCATTAGACTCATTTCAAATTCTTGGCTCATACTCTTGGAAAAAGATTCACATAAGAATTTATTTGTTGAACCAAAAATAATATCATCAATATAAATTTAAATAACTATAAAATTATTTTTAAAATACTTAAAAAATAATATGGTATCAACCTTGTCTTTCAAAAAATTATTTGAAATAAGGAAAGAGTTGTCTTTTATACCAAGCCCTAGTCGCTTGTTATAATCCATAAAGAGCTTAGATCGTTTAAAAACATGATTCGAAAAAAAAATATTTTTAAAACTGAGATGTTGTTCAACATAAACTTCTTCGGAAATGAAACCGTTAAGAAAAGTACCTTTGATATCCATTTGAAATAACTTAAAATTCTTAAAAGAGACAAAGGCCAGAAGCATCCTTATGGCTTCAATTCTAGCCACAGGAACAAATATCTCTTCATAATCAATCTTTTCTTCTTGGTTGAAACCCTTAGTCACTAATCTAGCTTTGTTACTAACCATGATACCATTTTCATCTTGCTTGTTTCAAAAGACCCATTTGGTACCAATCACTAAACAATCATTAGGTCTAGAAATAAGCTCATATACCTAATTTCTCTTAAATTAGTTTAACTCTTCATGTATTGAAATAACCCAAGAATAATCTTTTAGGGTTTCCTCAATGCATTTTTAGTTAAATTTGAGATAAAAATACGATGTTAATACAAAAATTCTTAAATGATGAATGAGTTTAAATACCTTTTGATGTATCTCCTATTATTAACTCCTTAGGATAAGCATCTACATACTTCCATCCAAGTTGTTTTGAATCCCTTGGAAGTAGATACATCCAAGTTATTTTGGAGACGAGATTTATCATTCAAATTTAAAGTATCAAAATCAAAATTATCATCAAAATCAATTTTCTTCAATTTAGAAACGTTATTAACAATAATATGGATGGATTTGTCAATTACAAGAGTTCTTTTATTAAAGACACGATAAGCTTTTGAAATTGAGGAATAACTAACAAATATGCTTTCATCAGATTTTGCATCGAACTTTCCTAAGGTATTTTTTCATTCAAAATAAAAAATTTACAACTAACTACTTTGAAATACAAAATATTGGGTTTTTTTATTATTCCATAATTCATAAGGAGTTTTGGAGAGTAATGGTCTTACGAGAACCACATTCATAACATAGCATGTCGTGTTAACGGCTTTAGCCCAAAAATATATGGGTAGGCTATGTTCGTTTAACATGGTTCTAGCCATTTCTTGTAAGCTCCTATTTTTTCTTTCCACTACTCAATTTTGTTGTGGATTTCTAGGAGTAGAGAAATTATGATTATACCCATTTGAGTCACAAAAATATTAAAAGTCATGATTTTGAAACTCACTACCATGATCATTACGTATAGGTGAAATCATAAAACCCTTTTCATTTTGAACAAGTTTACAAAATTTTAAAAATATTTAAAAAATAACTTTTGTGTGCCAAGAAATAGGTCCAAGTATATCTACTATAATCATCTACAATAACAAACGCATATTTACTACCTTCCTAACTTGTAGTATCAATTGGTCCAAATAAATCCATATCGATCAATTGAAGTGACCTAGAAGTGCTTATTTGATTTTTTGATTTGAAACTACTTTTTATTTATTTTCCTAGTTGATATGCATCACAAACTTTATCTTTAACGAACTTGATGCTAAGCATTACTAGATTCTTAGTTGAGATTTAGTTTAATAGTTTCATGCTAACATGTCCTAATCTCCTATGCCAAATCTATACATCATCATTTAAGACCGAGAAACATATTTCATTACAAAAATCATCAATGTCAATAGTATACACATTATTGCTTCTTAAGTTAATCATAAAACTATTCTTGTGTGGTATTTCAATTATACAAATTAGATTCAAATTTGATAATATATCCTTTATCACATAATTAGTTAATGCTTAGTAGATTATGTTTCAAACCATCAACTAATAATACTTCTTCTATCAAGATGATTGATTTATTACCTATGGTTCTTTTCCCAATGATTTTTCCCTTGTTTTTGTCTCCGAATATGATAAATCCTTTATTTAGGCTAGTAAGCTTGGAGAAATGAGTTGGATCTCTGGTCATATGCCTTGAGCATCCACTATCAAGGTACCATTTAGTGCTTCTAGCTTTTGTTTGGAGACATACCTACAAGAAAGAGGTTTTTGGTTTAGGTACCCATTTGCCTTTGGGTTCCTCATAAAAAATTCTATCTAATTTTACTAATGGCGTTGAATGAACATTTATAAGCATAGTATCCAATTCTTCCATAAAAATTATATTTATTTCTAGGTGAAACATATAGTGTAGGTCCTCTAATGAAGATGGTTAGCTTTTGTTGAGTGTTACTCATAAAGCCAATTCCTTCCTTTCTATAAACATAACCCTTATTAGCATGGGTCATGTTTAAGGATTTGTTACCTATTTTAAAATTTTCTAATGCCTCTTATGATGAAACATTTACTTTCTTGAGTATATCTAACTCTATATACTTAGTGCAAGGAGCTATCGTATGTTCATTAGACTCCTAAATTTTTAAACTCACTAACTAATGAAACATGATCTTTCTTTAACAATTTATACTTTTTACTAACTAATTTAAGATCATCATACAAGTCATTAAATGAATTAAATAATTCATCATAAGATAAAGAATACTCGTTTATGTTACTTGCCTCGTTGCCAAATGCCATTAAAGCGTAATTTGCAACTTCTTCCTTATTGGTTGGCTCCTCATCTTCGGATGAACTTGAGTCGTCCTAAGTAGCTTTGAGCATCTTCTTCTTCTTTGGTTGCTTCTTCTTCATTCAGGGACATTTATTTTTAAAGTGCCCCGGCTTCTTACATTTGTAATATATTATTAAGTCCTTTTTTACTTCACTTTTATTCTTAGTATCTTGTTGTGTCTTAGTCATTTTTAAGAATTTATTAAATTTTCTTGTAAGAAGTGCAAAGTCATCATCATCATCATCACTTGAGTTTTCTCCTAAGTGGTCTTCCTTGGTTCTAAGTGTTATGTCCTTCCTATTTTTTGAAAGGTTGTTCTCGAGTTCATCATGTGTTATACATATCATTTTATAAGTCATCAAAGACCAGATTAGTTCTTCAAGCGAAAAATTATTTACGTCCTTTGCTTATTGTATTGTCGTTACTTTAGAATCCAACTTTTAGGAAGAGATCTTAATATTTTGTTAACAAGTTCAAAATTAAAAAACTTTTACTAAGCGCTTTTAGACCATTAACAACATTCGTAAAATGGGTGTACATGTCTCCTATGGTATCACTTGGTTTTATGCAAAACAACTCATAGTTATACACCAAAAGATTAATTTTTGACTCTTTGACTCAACTAGTGCCTTCGTGTGTAACTTCGGGTGTGTGCCAAATCTCATGCGTAGTTTCACAAATAGAAATCCGATTAAATTTATTTTTATCAAGAGCACAAAATAAAGTGTTGATCACTTTAGCATTCAAAGAGAAAGTCTTCTTTTCCAAATCATTCCATTCGTTCATAGGTTTGGTTTTTAAAACCACTTTCAATAATATGCCATAATTCAAAATCCATAGAAAGTAGAAAATTCTCATTCGAGATTTTCAATACATGTAATTCATCCCATTGAACATAGGAGGACGAGTGATAGAATGTCCCTCTTGATTGACAACAAAAGTCATCTCTCTTAGATTTTAAGCCAAATAGAGAGAAACATGGCTCTGATACCAATTGTTAGGATCAAAGTGGCACTAAGAGATGGGTTGGGGTGAGGGGGGAAGGAAGGGGTTTGGTGGTGGTGGTGGGATGGGGGTGGGGTTGTGAATTATTGCTTATAAAAAATTTATATTGATTTAAATACTCGCTCAATAAAAATCATATCGAAAATACGTTTAAGTGTAAAGATGCATGTAAGTGTAGAGAAGTGTTTAAGCATAGAGATATTTATAAGAGTGGAAGTAAAGTTAATAGACAGTTAAATAAGAAAGTAATAAAGATGAAGAGCAAAGAAGAGAAAACAAATCAATTTTATAGTGGTTTGGTCTCGTGACCTACTCCACTCCCGATTCCTCCTCCATTGAGGTCACCGGCTTCCACTATTGATCTTCCTTCAATGGGTAAAGATTGACTATCCTCTTACAACTCTATTCTCCTTTTACAGATTTAAGAGATAACTTTTACAAGTCTCTAAGCTCTCCCTTAAATAAAAATTCTACACAAAACAAAAATAAGGAGAAGCTCTCAATTACAACAGCGTTTTCACAAGGTTTTTACTCTTAATTGCTTGCATCTTTTCAGCAAGAATGGGTGGGGTATTTATAGGCCCCAAATAACTTCAAAAGTGGAGCCAAAATTTAAATTCTAAGTGATCCCGAGGTGCTAGTTTTGAAGATTGCATTCTGGGTGGTTCAACTGTCTAACACTATATATCAGACTGTCTCGGTGGTTCAACCGCCTGACACAGTCGGGAAGATTATGTCTGAGCGGGTCAATCGCCTAATCTGGGTGGGCCAACCGCTTGAAACATCTTTGAAGACTGTGTCGTCTTGGAGACCTTGTCTTCGAAGATCGTGTCTCATCTGATCTTGGGTTAGTGAAATGACTTTTATAATAAGTCCAAACCAGTCCCAATTAAGGTCTAATGGCCTCTTAATTGAGTTAGTAAAACTAACTCTTATCATGATGCTAATTAAGACACTCAACATACAATCTTCGTTGTTCGATCATCTCTTTGGTGAACTCCCAACATCTTTCTGATGAACCCCCGGCGAGCTCCTGATTTCCGTCGGTGAACTCCCAACAAACTTCCAGCATTCTTCCAGCGAACTCCTGGTGAGCTCCAGACAACTTATCGATGAACTCCCGATGAACTTCCCGGTAAACTTCTATTGAGTTCTCGACGAGCTCTCGACAACATTATTCGAACCTCGGTCGACCTCCAGCAAACTCTCGGTGAGCTCTGATTGCATCGTCTGAAACTCAGCCCGATACTCAAACTTGACTCCAACTCAACATTTGATTGTACTGCCCTTTATTGTCGCAGTTAATCTTGCATCATTTTCTTTAACACATAAGTTAGATCATAAAACTCATCAATTGATTTCATCATCAAATCTGAGATTCAACATCTATCAACAACAACCATGATAGAATTCTTGTTCTTTTGTGTTCTTTGCAATCCCAAGACAAAATCAAGACTCACATCCTCCCATGAAGTAGTAGGCACTAGTAGTGGAGTGTATAAACCTGAATTTTGGCATATTATTTTTGCCAAATGACATACTTGCTTTACAAGTCTCTCCACATCTCTAAATATCTTAGGCTAATATAAATTTGACTGAACAAGAGCCGAAGTCTTGTCCCTACCAAAATGTCCTCCAAAACACCACTATGAGCTTCAGTTAGAATTACTTGTCTCATAAAAAAGATGAAACACACAAGGTATCAGCTCGAAAAAGAAAACTATCAAAGATAGAAAAATTACTAAAAAGAACTTGATTTATAATTCTCTCATTTAAATTTATATAGTTCTCATAGAGATCTTTGAATGTCTCAAATTAAACCACTTTGATTTCCATGACTATAATAAAGAATGTTTTCTACTTAATGCATCAGCAACTACGTTTTGAACACCAGATTTGTGCTTGATTATAAAGTTATAAGATTGTAAGAACTTCACCTAAGCTGCATGCCTCTTGTTTTGGTGATTAATAAACTTCAATGCTTCGTGATCAAAATATAGGACAAATAGCTTCACAAGAAGATACTAACTCTAATGAGATAAAACTCGATAAATAGCATAGAACTTCTTGTCACAGGTAGAATATATCCTTCTTGTATCATTCAGCTTCTCACTAAAAAGGGCAAAGAGCTTTCCTTCTTGATTTAAAATAGCACCAATTCCTATAAAAGGCATCACATTCAACCTCAAACACCTTGGCAAAATTAGATAGTACTAAATAGGAGCCTTGGTCACCTTACTTTTTAATAGCTAAAAAGTATCATCGGTCTCATTAGTTTGCTTAAATTTATCATCTTTTAGGCCTTCGGTGATTGGAGCAACAATAAAGCTGAAATTCTTAATGAATCTTTTATAAAAAGAAATTAAGTCATGAAAACTCCTCAAATCAAGCGATGAATTAGGTGTTGGTTAATTAAGAATAGCTACTACCTTACTTTGATCCATTATGATTCCATTTTTAAAAACAACATATCCCAAAAATACCATGCTATGAGTAAAAAATACACTTCTTAAGATTATCATAAAGCTTTTGTTGCCTAAAAATAAGAAAGATCTCCTTAAGATGATTTATATGTTCTTCCTCACTCCTTTTATATAGCAAAATGTCATCAAAATAAACCATAATAAGAGTCTCATTGCATGATTTACGTATTTAATTCATAAATCTCATAGAAGTGTTAGGAGCATTAGATAGCCAAATGATATAGCCAAGTATTCATATAAGCCTTCTCTAGTTTTAAATGATATTTTTCACTTATCTCCAAGCCTCATTCTTATTTAGTGATAACCACTCCTCAAATCAATTTTAGATAAAATAGAAGCTCCACACAATTGATCAAATAAATCATCTAACCTTAGAATGGGAAAATAATAATCAATTATGATTTTATTAATGGCGTGGCTATCCACACATTCTCCAAGAACCATCCTTTTTAGACACCAACAAGGTTATAATCGCACAAGTACTCATACTCTCCTTAATCAACCCCTTTCACCAACTTTTTCACTTGCCTTTGAAGTTCTTCATGCTCCTTAGAACTCATTCTATAGACTGCCTTATTAAGTAAGACAACCCCCAGAATAAGATCAATGTGATGTTGGATGTCTCTCAAAGGTAGAAGGTCATTTAGAATATTTTCCAGTACAACATCTTGAAACTCCTCCAAAATTGGTTTCGTATTTGTTGGTGGCTCCTTGTGATGTTCATTCTCCTCTATTACTACTAGAACCAAAACATAACCACCCCTCTCTAATTCACCCTTGCATTCACCACAGGATATAAAAGCACTATCTCTCTTCTTTGGTGCATTGATTTTAAAAGATTGTAATGGAGCTAAAATGATCTTAGTTTCATTCACCTTAAAAGAATAAGTATATTTTAGCCATTAGACAATACCCTCCTATTATAATGCCAAGGTCTACCTAATATCAAATGAAAAATATCCATAGGAGCAATATCATACTATACTTCATCTTTATAATACTTGCCAATAGAAAACGAAACTAAATATATTTTAGTTATATTGATTACATTTTCTTTTTGTAGCCAGTATAGTTGATAAGGATATGGATGAGAGATTGTATACAACTTTAGCTTTTGTACCATATCCAAAGATACCACATTCTTAAAGTTGCCACTATCAATGATCACCAAGCATACCTTGCCATGAGAAGTACATTTAGTGTGAACCATGTTTTTTCTCACCCAACTTTCATCCTTAGTCACATCGGACACTTGTAAGCTACGTTATAACACAATAGACAAATCATGATTAGCATAAGTAATCTCTTCCTCATCGTTATTATATTTTGGTTCATCATTGTCTTCATCTCCTTCTCCATCATTATGTTCTTTAACCAATGCAACAATCTTTCTATTTGGACAATCTGAAGCAATATACCAAAAACCATAACATTTGAAGTATTTTGGGCCACTTGGTGTAGAAAAATTAGGTGGTTGTTTGCTGCCAACTGATCCTTCACCCTTGTCTTGCACCTTCGACACCACTTTGCTTCGAAGAATAGGCTTAGAATGTCCTCCTCTCGTATGATCAACTTTTGCCCTATATCGAAAATCCTTTTCAAATTTTTGCTGCTTCTTCACTTTTTAAGCCAGTTTGCTCACATCATTCAAAAACCAATATGGTTGGAGTTGAACCACTTCGGCAATCTCATATTTCAGACCTCTTAAGTATCTTGTAATGGTTTGCTCTTATAGTTCCACAAACTCTCCTTTTAACATAAGATTATCGAACTCTGCTGTGTAATCCTCCACAGTCAGATCTTTTTACATGAAATAATAGATTTTGAGAAAGATCTCTTGCCTATAGTTGTTAGGTAAGTATTTTCTCTTCAACTCCATTTTCATTTTCTCCCACATCATGATCTTATTCTTTCCCTCACGTTATCTTTACTTCTTCAGATATTTTTACCAAAAAGATGTATTCCTTCTGAGTTTAAGTATTATAAACTTTACCTTCATTTGTTCTAATGGTTTATGAAAATTAAATATTTTTTCACTATATTAAGCCAATCAATAAAGTAATAAATATTAATTTTACCTTCAAACTCCAGAGCATCCAACCTTTCATTATATTTGTTCTGCCTCTTGTCTTAGTCTATATGCCTTACCCGAAATCTTCCCAACTTAGGTGAGGAAGTGTGTCATAATTAAAACTATACTCTTGGGCATTATCTTCATGCTGGTTGTTTCTACTTCGAAGTTCTTCAATGATTTCATTTTTTTCTTGTAAATTGTGTAGCAATTTTTGTAGTTGTAGCTCAAAGACTCAACATTGTCTTCATGGCCACTACCTTGCACCAACTACCTTTTTTCCATTCTACCTTGCCATGATCTCTAGCCTTTAGCTCTGATACCAAACTAATACTGGGAAAAATGGAGAAAGAAAAATAAAATCTGAAAAAAGAAACTGATAGTCGAGTTGTATTTGTTGAAATAAGTCTTTTGGGTTGAAAAGAAACAAACTCAAGATAATACTATTATAAAATCAATAAATAGCTCACCATCGAGTTTAAATCATAAAGAGATATAGAAAGTTCACCACCCTAGGGATATTAAACAAGGATACATAATTATAAATAAAAGATCACCACTCAAGAAAGTATCTAAGAGATACAGAGTTTAAAAGAGAACTCACAGGAGCTACTGCTAATACAATCATATTATGAATTATTCTCTAACCCTAAAATATCAAAATAAGTACTAATGTATGAAATAAACCTTCATGTATAAGGAACTATGAAATTAGGTGTTTTACAGCTAGTAACTAACCCCTTTAATACATTTCTTAGTCATGAAGAAAATCACCTTGAAATAGCTTTAACTTTATTTAAGGAATATACTCATGAACTGTCATATATGAGTGGGCTAGGTTAAAGGCTATGAGACAACATTATGAACTGTAGAGAATATTATAGGATCAGTAAGATCCGCATGAGCTGATTATAGCAAATTAGGCACTCTCGTATCAGGAATGATAACCAACCTTATGAAAGAAATTGAATATCAATAGAGGATCATTCACTCTTGGTATCATAAGAGAAATATCTCAATGCTCTTACTCAAGCAAATCCCTGGCTATGGTCATTCGGATTGAGAGAGAAAAAGTTCTCCGAGAGAATTTGATTAGAGTGAGACTCGAATAGATTTTATATGGGGCTTGATAGTACCATACCTTATATACAGTGCCTAGGGTATTAGATATATGAGCGACGATAGATACATAGTAACTGAGGGTGGTCTAATCCAATATATTAGATCTATAAATATTATCTAAGGATTATAGCATAGTAGTCTAATACATTCATAGCCGATGAGTTGAGTGAATTATTATGGGGATAATAATTCACCGAGTCGAAAAGAGTTTTGAGTCAGAAGGAGTTCTGACAATTGTAACTCATAGTCAGCCTGGTATTGGGCTTAGAGGGTCACACACATATAGTAGATATCGCGATAAGTAGAGAATTGAATATGAGATATCTGATAAGCCCCTGTTTTATTTTATCTTTCGGGGGAGACCCAATAAGAGCAAATAGTGATTACTAGATAGAGATCCAATAATCTAAGAGGTTTAAAATAATTGGATAGTGATCTAGTACCCACTAAGGTAGGATCCATTATGGTAAGTTGATGGGGCTCTCTATAAATAGGATGTTGGTTATAAGTGTGTTGTAAGCCCAATCATGTGAGTAATGGCATGTGTGACATGCTACATAGTCTTTTTACATTATTATTATTATTATATTCTCACATTTTATTGTTTATTACATATATATTATGATATCATTGGTTCTATGCAATGGGAATCAAATCGTGATGAGATCATGATAATGAGACTGATTCACCTTTAAACACAGACCCTAAATAATCTTAGTCATAGGTTACTCGAGAGAGACATTGAGATAACTAGACAAACCAGTATACTGTATACCTGTCTATATAATGGAGGTGGCTGATTTCATAGCCACTTATGTGGGGAAACCAAGGGTATAGTACATATACTCATTGGAGAATGAGTTTAATGATTAATATGCTTACAAAATATTAGATGGTTAATAATATATATCGTCTGACAACGATTCCATAGTCCCAGTTGTTGTTTAGTTCTTAGACTTGAGACACCAAGGATGTCTTGTTTGAGTTTCCTTTCTTTGACGCCGGACTTACAGGTCTAGTAAATTTCAAATCTCATATAGCCGATTATAAAGATTAGTAGTCAACCTTATGAAGAAAATTAAGTATCAACAAAGGATCATCCACTCTCGGAATCATGAAAGGGATATCCTATGTGTTATCACTCAAACAAATCCTCGATCGAGGTCATTCGGATTGAGAGAGAGGGAGTTCTCCCAAAGAATTCGATTAGAGCGAGACTCGAATTGATTCTGTATGAGGCATAACAGTACCATGCCCAATATACAGCCTCTAGGATGAGAGAATATAGATACACGATAACTGAAGACGTATAGGTCTAATAGATAAGATCGATTATACCGTTTACGGACTATGGCACAGTGGCTAGTACGTCCATAGTTGATGAGTCGAGTGAATTATTATGGGATAATAGTTCATTGAGTCATAAGAAGTTCTGATATGTAGGACTTATGGCCAACTCGATATTGGGCCTAGAGGGTCGTACATATATGATGGATGTTTCAACGAGTAGAGGATTAGATATAAGTTATCCAATTAGCCTCTATTCTCATTGGATGAGACCCAATATTGATGGGCTCCTTGTATGAGACCTAGTTAAGGGCCAATTGGGATTATTGGATAGAGATCTAATAATTCAAGATTAATAGATAGTTTGATGGAGATCCAATACCCACTGAGGCAGGATCCATTAGGTTTATTGGGTGATTCTCTATAAATAGGAGGCAGGGGTGACACAATAGTGATAGGCTGCACCTTTAGCCACCCCCTCCTACTCTCCTCCCTCCCTCATCTTCTCAGCCAACTAGCCTTTCCCTACTGCAAGAGGGCAGTGAAAAAGATAGGTATTATTCTTCCACGAGTGCTTTAAAAAGGTGCACAAGATTTGTGAGTTTTGGACTATGATTGGAAGAGCATCGCTATAAGTATCTATCATGTGGATACCACTAGAGAGGAGGACATTGGACCTTTTTCACCATTTTCATCTAGATCTAGAATTTCAGGTATATACAATCTCCCTAAGTTACACCTTTGGCCGCCCCCTCCTATTCTCCTCCCTCCCTCATCTTCTTAGCCAACCAACCCTTCCCTACTACGTGAGAGTAGTGAAGAAGATTGGTAATCTTCTTCCACGAGTTTTGCGAGAAGGTGCGAAAGAGTTACGAGTTTTGAACTACTATTAGAGGAGTATTACTATAACGATGCATCGTTTGTATATTGTTAGAGAGGAGGACGTTTGACCTTCTTCATCCTCTCTATTTGGATCTGAAATTTCAGGGATATACGATCTCCATAGGTAATTAATCTCTCACGCATTATAATTTTCTATTTTACGGGTTTTTCATGCACCAATATTTGCACGATATCTTGATATACATGGGAAACCTATTTTATTTTCTTTCTTCAGCTATGTATGTGATGCTCCCACTAGATTTCCCAATAGTAGTATCAGAGCCAGGTTGCTCATGTAAAAGATTGGCTTTTAAACTGTGTATGATTAGATTAAATCATGTAGAACTATTTTACGTATTATTGTAGTGATTGGCAGTAAAGGCAACTTCGATAGGCAAGCTACCCGTGAGCGAGGGGCAGCCACTTGTGAGCTGGGCCCCTGCAGGGGCAACGGTTCACAATCAGACCACCTGTAGGAGTAGCCGCCCACGGCCAGACCCCTTGTAGGGGCGGGCACCCATGACCATAGTCGCCTATAGGGATGGGCACCTACAGGGGCGACACCCACCCATAGGGGCTACCGCCCGAGGGTAGCGGTGTATGTCCGTGTGCATAAGCAGCCGATGCCAGCGCGCAGCACTACCACCTACACAAGGTCAGTGGTGGCGACTTGTTTGATTGGGCAAAGGGATTAGGGTTTTCTATAAAAGGATGATTCTGACCTCTCATAATTTAAGAAAATTTGAGTTTTATCCTTCTTTTCAAAATTTTAAAAATACCCTTAATAATTCAAAAAATTTCTAGCATATCTTGAATTCTCAAAAATAATTAATTAAATAATTTAATTAATTATTATTTATCTAGTAGTCCAATATGATGATGCGTGTATATACGATGTATAATATGGATGAATGATTATGGACCATGTTATGTGATATGATTATATATGATTGTTAGTATTATTGGGCCCTACGAGCCTCCGTTTTTCTCACTTGTCAAGCTTGCATGCCAGTGATTATGTTGTAATTACACGAAGAGGCATGGTAAGAGCGTGGAGGTGTCAACAAGGCCCACGATGTCGTGATATGCGATCACAACATATGATGATGCGCCAAGGATCCGACAAAACCGATGATGACGAGAAGAGAAATCATAGGGCATGAAGATTGTTAGGACCCCAACTGAGTAGGGTCCTAGTCAATTGAGTCGAGTCCTTAGATTGGGCCTTGTTGGCCAGCCGAGACCTGACATTAGGTTGACTACGAGGAGATTTAAGTCAATTTTAATAAATCAACCCAAATCCTAGTATGGTTAGGATTCGACTGAATTGGAGTCAGAGTCAACCAAGTCAAGCTTGTAATCAACCCAATGGGCTACCCACCTTAATAAGGGGAAGTCGGCTAGGGTTAGAGAGAGGAGTTTCACTTAGATGAGACTCTCTATAGGGTTGGTTAAGAGTTAGATTAGAAGTTGGAGTCCTAGTTTAGTTGAAGTAGGAGTCCTATTATAAATTGGGGTTTGAAGACCCTATATAAAGCATGTAGCTACCACTTCTTTTGTCAAGCAATAGATCTATCTTTTTTAGTCATTGTGGCTAACTACTAAGGAGGGAGGAACCCCTATAGAGTTCCAAGAAGGGCCGATCCTATATAAAGATCAATGCCAAGCTTAGAATCTGTAAGGGTTCTAACACTTGGTATCAGAGTAGCGTTCCTCGAAGCTTCACTGCCCTTCTATAGCTGCCCATCATCTTCATCCATGTCCCAAGCAATTCTTACAATTGTTGTGATCATCATCGACTCTACCATCATCTCTACTACCGTAGATCACCCTTTAATCTCCCCAAAGAATTACATCAGGTTCTGATAAATCTACCTTACTGTTGCTATAATTTAGTTATCCTCAAACCAAAAAAGTTCAAAAATTATTCATTTATTGCATTGGACAACTCTTCGGCGTAAAGTTACCATCTTTACGATGATAGTTACGCTGTAGAATTCAACCACATACTACTGCCCTAGTTTAATCTTACTGCCATTATTTTTCTACCTAATCTTCTACTAGTTTTTTACAATAGCTTTGGCACTCCTTAACAGTATATTTCCTTATGGTTTCATGCAAAAATTATTGATATAAATTGTTGATCATTTATGTCTAAACTGTTAGACTTTTGACATAAAATTTTGTCATAGCATCTTCTTGTATTCCTTGATCTTGGTGAACTCTTTGCTATCATATTCTCCCATAAATTTTTTGTTGATATTATATTTCCCTTACCAACATATTGCTATTGAGTTTTACTCGAATCCTTGTTACAAACTGCCAGAAAAAATTACATCTATACTGCTAAAATTTTTTTGACAAAAAATTATGCTATTGTACCTTTTGTCGTTCTTCTCACAACCCACCAAAACCCTACCAATTTTGCTACCACTAACCACATCATCTTTATGGCACCTCTCTAGCCTTAAGATGCAGCCATCATAGCCTTTTTTTTCTTTTATAATTGGCCCAAATAGCAGCATAAAACTATAGCCAAAACAGCTGTCTACTACTTTGTTGTCGTGTTTTTGTCGAAAGTTCGATGCCATATTTTATTGTCATACTCTCTTCAACACTTTTCATTGATCTAACCTTAATTATCATTTATTTCTTACTATCAAAACCATCCCAAAACCCTTGGCATACTGTTAGAATTCTTTCATCATAAAATTGTTGTTTCTTGATGAAGAATCCTACAGCATTACCCTTCGGCATATCTTGCTGCACCAACACCTGAACCTTGCCAAACCGGTTGCTATCCCCAATATCAACCCTAAATCTTCCTTCCTAACCTCAAACCACTGCTACAAAATCCTTTTCAGCCTCTACAACACCCTCAGACCGCAAGTTATCAACCCTAAACCGCAAGCTATCTACCCTAAACCACAATCTTGATCTATCACCCTTTCGGCCATTCATCCCTAACAAATCGGTCACTCCCATCAATAACAACCCTAAGCCACCCATTTAACCCTAAACATATATCACCAAACCCCCCTACATTAACTTTAGACTACAGACCCAATAGCAACCAAAAATAGTAACCTTTCAGCTCCAAACTATAGCCATCTACCCTTGATCCACCACCTCTTTCAACCACCAATCCACCCAACCGGTTCATACTATTGACCCAACAGCAAGAGAATGATCTTGACATTACAGATCTGGAATCTTAAGCCATGGCATTGGTAGATTTGATCGGTGCTAAGTTGGAGGCCTTTGAGACATGTTTAGAGGACAGACTCTGTGCTCTATTCGCAGAATTCATAGTTGGTAAATCTCCAAAATCGACAAAATTATAGCAAGGTGAAAGTTCAGAGAGGCCTCCCAAAAAGGAAGAATAAGCCACTAAATTGATGCAGTCATGCATAAGGATGAACTTCCCTCGATGGGAAGAGGGAGACACGATAGGATGGCTCCTATATGCGGAACACTATTCCCGCTATCATCGAACACCGGAGGCTTCCATGATGTACACCGATGTCATCCACCTCGAAAGAGATGCAATTCAGTGGTACAATTGGCTTGAATACACCCAGGGAGTCCTGACATGGAGATAATTCAAAAATGGACTGTTGATCCGCTTTGGATTGACCAAGTATGAGAACATCGACGAACAACTTACGAAGATCCAACAAACTTCCACGATCCAAGAATACTAAGCCAAGTTTGAGAGATTATCTAACCTTGCTCATGATTGGTCTGACAAATAATTACTAGGGACATTCGTCGAATGACTCAAGCCGGAAATAAGAGGTGAAGTTAAAGTATAGTAGCCCTCCACCTTGATGGCCGCAATCTCCTTCGCCCGAATCCAAGAGGAGCTACTCAACTAAGATGTCCAAAGATGAGGACCTCCCCTAGACTAACAATATATAAAACTTCAGCACCTTCTACTCCTAGCTATCTTTCACTGCCAAGAAATTAACAAGAGAAGAACTTCATGACAGATCAGCGAAGGGCCTTTCTTGACATTGCGACGAACCATGGAGCCATGACCATCACTGTAAAAAGGGATGCCTTCTACTAATTGAACTTGTTGAAGATTCAAAGGAGAGATCCATGAGCATGAGGAGGAGGTCATGGAGGAAGAACAGCAGTCGACCGATTGTATGATGTATGTTTTTGCCGGATACGTAAACCCTCTGACGATGAAAGTGTGAGGACTACTTAAACAACAACCAATTACCATCCTCATCGATACCAGGAGTACCAATAACTTCATGAACAGCAAGGTTGCTACTCGGATGGTACTTCATATTGAGAATTACATCAAGTTTGATGTTAAGGTCATCGATGGCAAAATTTTGAAGTGCTCATAGGTGAAATTATTTCTACTGGACTAAAGGATCATGGCTAATTTTTTCCTCCTCTTGCTCGATGATTATAAGACTATGCTTGACTTTGAATGGTTGTCCACTCTAGGTGATATTTTCTGAAATTTTTTTAAATTTATCATGAAATTTTTTAATCATGGGAAACAAGTGATCCTACGTGGGAAATGTGGGAATAATGTGACGACAGTTTCAACGCAATGAATAGAGAAAGTCTTGCATAAAGTGAATAGCAGCTTCCTGATACAACTCCAACAGTAACCTATGGAGGAGCCAACAAGAATTGAAGACCCAAACCTTCTCCAATTGCCTGCTATATTTTTAGATATCTTCGCCGAAATATGCAGCCGACCTCCTACCCGATAATATGATCATCAAAATCCAATTCTTCAGGGTAAATCACCAATAAATACTTAGTCATATCATTATCTTCACTCTTAGAAAGATAGAATAAAGAGGATAGCAAAAAAGATGCTTGAAATAGGGGTCATTCGGCCAAGTTGCAGCCCCTACTCTTTGCTAGTGCTAGCTTTACTCGACTCCGACAAAGTGTTTTTGATTGACGCATTGGGAGCCAAAGTTTATGTTATCCTCATACAAGATGGCCTGCCCATAGCCTACATCAATAAAGCCCTCACTCCATATCACCTAAAGCTATCAATCTATGATGAGAAAATGTTGACTATTGTTGAATTTGTGGCTTGGCATGATACACGATAATAAAATAAAGGGGAGATGAAAATAAGTCTTAAAAAATTACAGCTTCTACTCTCTCCAAACATAGATCGAGCTCACATTACCATGGACTCTACTAGAGGGTAGCCACCATCTCAGAGGAAAGCTTGGCTACCATTAAAGAACAACCACACGCTAGCCCATGCAAGAAAGAAACAGTCGCCTGACAAATGTCGGAGTAGAAGGAAGTTTGATATTGAAGATCGAGTGTTTCTTCTTTTTCAGCCCTACCAGTAGGAATCTATAAAGACTCGAGCCCCATGGAAGTGGTCTCCCAGTTTCTTTAGACCCTACAAAATTGAAGATCGCATTAGAGCCATAACTTATAAATCGTTTCTATGCACTAATTTAAATTACAAATGATCCTCGAGGAATCTCACTACAAATGGAAGTTTAGAGAGGATGACTTAACCCAGATCTATCCACCAGACACCCAAGTTGATGAGGAGGCCTAGTTCTAACTGGAGATTAAGTGGCATCGTAGGATCACGATGTGTCACCATCCAGATACGGCCACCGATGAAAAATACAAGATAAAGCTGAACCGTGAGATCGTGATATGTCTACCTCAAATACAATAAGGAAGCCTCATGACAAGCTACAAACTTGGACCCGGAGATCATGGAGCCTCAGCCTCGAGGAAAAGGCTGATTTAAAGAGGACGAGTCTGTTAGGTCCCTAGTTGAGTGGGTCCTAGACAATTGAGTCAAGTCCTTAGATTGAGCTTTGTTGGCCATCCTAGACCTTACATTAGGTTGGCTAGGGTGAGATTTGAGTCAATTATAATAAATCAACTTAAATTCTTGTAGGCTTAGGATTCAACTGAATTAGAGTCGGAGTTAGATTCGGGTCGGAGTCAACCAAGTCAAGCTTGTAATCAATCCAATGGGCCACACCTTGATGAGTGGAAGTCAGCTAGGAATTGGGATTTTAAGACAATCAATAGATCAATCTTTTGGGGTTTAATATAAAGCATATAGCTACCACCTCTTTTGCCAAGCAATAGATCAATCTTTTTGGGCCATTATGGCTGACTACCAAGGAGGGAGGAACCCCTATAGAGTTCCGAGGAGCATCGATTCCCTATTGAGATCAACCCCAAGCTTAGAATTAATAAGGGTTCTAATAGAGATGTATTGAACATAGATCCTATTGTGAGTGATTGGGCCCACTAGCACGAGCCTAATCATATCAAGTGACGGTTCATGATCCTTTGGTGTAGCATGCATTTGTGATATATGATTATACACCTACTACATATATATATATATATATATGACATGACATATTAGGAGATCAACATAAAAATGAAACCCCTCCTATAATAATATTAAGTCAATGAGCATGAGATAATAAGATTGACCCTTGTGGCCTTTTATCGTTATAGGAAAAAATTGAGTCATGACATAAGTTTAAGTTGGTCAAGTCCTTCGAGGCTCACGTATCTATGTTGTTTAAGATCTTGCCTATGACAGAGAGACATAGTATGTTTGGTCGAATCCCTCAAGGGCATATCACCAAATCAAACTCATCTAGTAATGATAGTAATGACTTGACTGGTCAAGTCCCTCGAGACCATGATTGTTCAGAGGCTGAATAGGACAATAATCACAAGGAGTTGTGATTGGCAAGAGTTGTATATCTTTTTGGCTTAGTGTAATTAGTTGAGTTCTTCGAGGTTACACTAAGATGCCAATTGGATCCCGATGCCCACTAGAAGTCTACCACAGACTTCCATGTGTCAAGGGTGTCATGTGTTTCACTAAAGAGAATAATAGGAGTAGATTAAGATAGAAAGTTTGTATATTAATTAATTTTCTATAAAATCTACATGTTATTAATTTATGCTATATCTTGTATACTAAAAACTTATCGCTTGCAAATCCCTTATATAACATACTTAATACCAACTGCCTCACTAGTCCAAACTACACGATTTGGCTCCGTAATATGAGAATTATTTTCATGGTAGAGAAAATTATATACGTCCTTGACAACATTGTGCCCATGCCACGAGAAGGGATAAGAGTGGATGAGATCGCTCGCTATGTAAAGTATATAGATAATTCTACCTTGGCAAAGTTTTATTTGTTGTCCTTCATGACTCTTGAGTTACAGAGGCAACATAAAAGCATGGATATCAATTCCATTATTTTTTATCTTTGTCGGCTATTTGAGGAACAGTGAATAACTCAAAGATATGAGATATCCAAGAGTCTCTTCCGAGCCAGGATAATAGAAAGGGCATCGATTCATAACCATATCCTAAAGATGAAAGAGTGGATTGAGAAACTCACAAGTTTTGGAATAGTCCTAAAGGCTAACCTATGTGTTGATCTTATACTTCAGTCCTTACCAGATTCCTTTTCTCAATTCATCGTGAACTTCAATATAAGTAAGTTTACGATGATTTTACTAAAGCTCCTCAATACGTTGAGGGAAGCTGAGAGCACCATCAAGAAAGAGAAGACAGTTCTCTATGTTGGTGAGACCAATAAGAAAAGGAAGGTTGATAAGACTTTTAAGAAAGGCAAGGGTGGCAAACCCGGTAAGGCAAAGGTTGTCAAGAAAGACCAAGCCAAGGACAAAGGTCAGTGCTTCCACTACAACAAAGATGGGCACTATAAGAGAAATTACAAGAATTACCTTGCAAATAAGGTAAAATAGAACCTTGGAGAAGCTTCAAGTACATTCATGATCAGTCTCTAATTGTCATATTTTTATGATAACACATGTATTGGATATCGGGAGTGCTTATCATATCTATAATTTATTGTAGGTTCTAACAAAGCCTAGGAGACTAGCGAGAGACGAGACCTCAAAATGGGTAATGGAGCAAGAGTTATTGTAGTTGCTTTTGGTAAGGTCACCCTACATCTGCCTAGTGGAGCTACCAATATATTAAATGTATGTTATTATGTTCCTTGTATTATCAAAAATATTATTTTTATTTCTTATTTGATAGTTAGTGGATATAAATTAATTTTTGAGAACAATAGTTGTTCAATAATTTTGGGATGAAATCATCATAAGAGGGACTTTAATTAATAGCTTATATATGCTAGACATTTCTCTACACATCATGAATATAAATATATCTAAGAGGAAATGATATGAGATGAACAACACATACTTATGGCATTGTTGGCTATATCATATTCATAAAGGAAAATTTCAGAAGATATTGAAAGATTGATACTTAGATCCATTCGACTATGAGTCGTATGCAACTTGCAAACCTTGTCTTCATGGAAAGTTGATTAACTCTCCTTTTAGTAGAACTTGGGAGAGAGCAACTAAGTTACTAGAATTCATACATAGTGATGTATGTGGTCCTATATCTACTCAGACTATAGGAAGTTACTTATACTTTATACATTCACTAATGATTTCTTTAGGTATGGACACATGTACTTGATGAAGTATAAGTTCGAGGCCTTCAAGAAATTCAAGAAATATAAGAATGAAATAAGAATTAGATTGGAATGAGTATTAAGACTCTTCAATCAGATTGAGGAAGCGAGTACTTAAGTACAGAGTTCACCCATTTCCTCAAGGACCATGGGATTCTGTCCTAATGGACACCTCCTTATGCATCTCAGCTTAATGGTGTATAAAAAAGAGGGAATCATATATTGTTAGATATGGTGCAGTCCATGATGAGTTTCACTAAGATACTCATCTCATTTTGAGGATATGCCCTCGAGACTGTAGCTTACCTTCTAAACAAAGTTCCATCTAGGTTAGTAGTGTCTACACCATATAATATATGAAAAGGTAAGAAGTTCAATCTTAAGGTTATTAAAATTTGGGGCTACCCTACCCACATTAGAAGACACACCCCCAACAAACTAGAAACAAGGATGGAACGGTGCAATTTCGTGGGATACCCTAAAGAAACTTATGAGTATTATTTCTATCATCCCAAGGACCAGAAGGTCTTTGTTGCCAAGAGGATTATATTCCTTGAGAAGGAATATGTTATTAGTGAAAACAGTGGGAGTGAGATAGAGTTAAGCGAGGTTAGAGAACCTAACTCAAGTACCATTCCAGAGTCCAAGTCTGTTCAGGCACCTAATACATAAGTTCTAACTTTGCATAGGTTTAGCAGAGAATCTACCCTCCTGAAAGATATGTGAGACATGTCAGTGGAGAGGACATTCAGGATGTTGATCCTTAGACCTACGAGGAGGCTATTATGAGTATAGACTTCGGAAAGTGGCAAGAAGTCATAAATTATAAGATGGATTCAATGTATTCCAACAAGGTTTGGAACCTTGTAGATACACCTGAGGTTATCATACCTATCGATTGTAGGGTCTTCAAGATAAAGATTAGAGTAGATAGAAAGGTGGAGACCTAAAAGGCAAGGCTAATGGCCAAAGGATACCGTCAAAGGTAAGGAATTGACTATGACGATACCTTCTCACCTGTAGTCATGCTAAAAACTATTATAAATCTTTTGGATATTGCAGCACACTATGACTATCAGATATGGTAGATGGCTCCTCAATGGCAACCTCGAAGAGGAAGTGTATATGAGATCTGCTATGTACTAGGCCTGATATAGTGCATGCTCTGAGTGTCACGAGCAGGTATATGGTGGATCCAGGTTTGGAATACTAGAAGGCAGTAGTGTATCCTTAAGTACTTGAGAAGGACTAAGTATCTTTTACTGGTTTATGGAGGAAGTAGCCTTCAAGATGAGAGCTACACGGGCTCGAGTTTTCAATCTGACATCGATTATAGTAAGTCAAACTCAGGGTGTATCTTCATCCTGAATAGAGGAGCAGTAAGCTAGAAGAGTTCTAAGCAAGAGACTATTGCTGACTTGATCACAAAGGTGGAGTACACTACTACGGCAAAAGCAGTAAAGGAAGGGAGTCTAAATAAAGAAGTTCATCACGAATTTAGGAGTCGTACCTAGCAGCAAGGAACTAATTCTCATATATTATAACAATAACAAGGCGATAGCTCTAGCAAGGGAACCCAAGTCTCATCAAAATTATTTTGAGGAGGTTCCAACTGATAAGAGAGATCATAGCCCGAAAAGATGTAGCAATAGAAAAAGTTTCATCCGAAGATAACATTACAGATCCACTAACAAAGCCGCTGGCTCAAATTATCTTTGAGCGTCACAGGGGTCTAATAGGGATTAGACACATAGGTGATTGACTTTAGGTCAAGTAGGAGATTGCATGTTATAGGTTCTCTACAAGCCAATCATGTAAGTGATGGCATGTGTGATAAACTATACAGTCTTTTTTTATTATTATTATTGGTATATTCTCATATTATATTTAATATTGCATATATATTATGATGTCCTTAGTTTCGTGTAATGAGAATTGAATCGTGATGAATCCACGATAATGAGACCGATTGACTTTTAAACATAGATCCTAAATAATCTTGGTCATATGTTACTTGAGAGAAACATCGAGATAACCGGACAGACCGATGTAATGTATATCTATCCATATGAGTTCACTAATTAGGTATAGGTGCTCTTTGGAGAATGAGTTCACTGATTGATCTACTCAAGAAATGTTGGATGGTTAATGATACCTATCGTCAGACACTGATTTTGTTCCTAGTTGTGTCTGGTCCTTAGACTTGAGACACCAAAAATGTCTTATTTGTATACTCCTTTTTTTGACGCCAAACTTACAGGTTTGGAAAGTTCAAGATTAGTACAGTCGGTTATCGGGATTGGTAACCAACCTTACGAAAGCAATTGAGTATCAATAGATAATCATCCACTATGGTATCACGAGAGGACAAATTCTCTATCGGGGTTGTTCAGATTGAGAGAGGAGTTCTCCGGGAGAATCTGATTAGAACAAGAGTCGAACGGATTCCATATGAGGCCTAATAGTACCAGAGCTAATATACAGTCTCTGGGATATTAGATGGATAAGGGACTATAGATACACAGTAACTTATGACAGATAGGTATTGAATCTCATATTCTAATGATGAAACCAATTGATGGGTTTATTGATCTAACATACATGTTAGAGAAGAATGATGCAGGATTAACTATAATAAGGTAATACAATCAGGTGTTGGACCAGACTCAAGTTCGAGCATTGGGTCGGGGTTCAGACAATGCAGTGGGAATTCGATGAGAGATCACCTGAAGCTCACCGAAGGTATCGGGGGCTTGCCGGGAGTTCGCTAGAAGCTCACCAAAGGTATCGGGAGCTTGTTGGGAGTTTGTCAAGAGCTTGCCGAAGGTGATCGGGAGCTTATAGGGGATGCATCGAGGGTTCGTTAGAAGATGACCAAGGCTCGCTGGAGGTTACCGGGAAGATCGTCAGGAGTTGGGAAGGTCACTTAACACGTTTGTCAAATTGATTATATTTATATGCTTTAGTATGTCATAATTAGCATCGGTTTTGTGTTGAGTCCTAATTGAGTTAAGTTTAGAAAGAATCCAAATTAACTCAAGTGAGGCAAACCAGGTCCACATTTGGGTTTAGACTAAAATTATTTAGTTAACCTGGAAAGGAGTCAACTGAAAGTATAAGTCAAGAACAGAAAATTGGAGGATTCAGTAGTAGTGTCGTCAGCGTCAGCGATTGTACTGCCCATACACGAATTTTTCATATTCATTTGAATTTTTGGCTCTAATTTTTAAAGCCAATTGGGGCATATAAATACCCCAAGTCTTCTTGTATTAAACACAAGAAATTAGGTAATAAAACTGAGAAAAAGTGTGATAAAAGTATGCAAAAAAAATAAAGGGGGCAAGAGAGTGAGCAAAAGTATTGTAATCTTTGTAGAGGTCTCCCTTATGAGTTGTAAGTATAATACTTGTAAGGTTCCTCTCCTGAACTTATGAAAAGGAGAGTGAAAAGTGTAAGTGTTTGGTTTTTACCCAAAGAAGATCGGTAGTGGACACCGATGAACCTCGACAAAGAGGACTTGGGAAGTGGATGTAGGCCAAGTTGTGGTCGAACCACTATAAATTGTGAGCGTCTCTTAACCTTACTTTTGATTATATATGTTCTTATTCGAGCTTTCCTTTAGCAAGATCATAACTTAACTTCGTTAAAAAGTCTTATTGCTCACTTACTCAACTTGAACGAAACTCTTCTGATTTCTGATTTTGCTTCAAACGAAAGTTTTTTTTAAACCGAGATTTCAGCAATTGCACTAATTTATCCCACCACCACCCTTCCCCACCCCCACCCCCCTCTTAGTGCCAATTGATCCTAATAATTGGTATCAGGGCGAGGTTCTACTCATTAGACTAAACCCAAGTGAGTAAATGGTTGCATTTGACATGAACGAGGGGACATTCTATTACACGTCATCCCATGTTCAATGAGACGGATTACACATATTGGAAAACAAGAATACGTATTTTTTTGATTTCTATGGACTTTGATTTATAGCATATTATTGAAAATGGTTTTGAAAAGTCCTCCAAACCAATGAACGAATGTAATGATTTGGAAAAGAAGGATTTTTCTTTAAATGCAAAAATAGTGAATGTTTTATTTTGTGCTCTTGATAAAAATGAGTTTGATCAGGTTTCTTCTTATGACTCGGCTTTTGATGTATGACATACATTACAAATCACATATAAAAGCACAACTAAATTAAATAAATCATTAGGTGAAATGATCCGTAGAAAATGAACTTGAAGAAAATATTCCAAAGAACAAGAAGGATTGTGAATTGAGAATAAAAGAACTATACCTTCCAAAGAACGGGAAGGAAATACAACTAAGAATAACATATGACTCCTCGAGTAAAACCTCAAGTGATGCATACTTTTAACTGTCGACAAATGAATCAGATAAATTAATAAACAAAAATCATAAAAATAAACTTAATTTGGATAAAACCTCTTGCTATGAATGCAAGAAGTTGAGGCGCTCCAAAGATGAAGAGCACAATTAAGAAAAAATGAAGAATCTCGTGCTTATAGCCATCAATAATAAGGTAAGTGATTCCTCCAATGTCTCATTTACTTTTGATGAATTATCAAATATTTTTTATGACCTTTATGTTGAATGTAGAATAATTAGCAAATCCTATTAACTACTTAAGAAAGAGCATATATCATTAATTAGTAAACTTGAAGAAATGCATGATGCATCACCATCACACAGTTCTTGCTCTAAATGTGAAACATTAGAATTAGTTAAAAAGGAAAATATCATGTTAAAATAAACTTTAGAAAAATTTAAAATGGGAAATAAATGTCTAAATATTATCATTGCAAATAAAGGTCATGTTCATAGGAAGGAAGGTATTGGCATAATAAGCAATACTAATCAAAAGCCAACTACCTTTATTAGAAGATCCACATTACACTCTTTGCTTGAAAATAGATATAATTTTAATGGTAAATTTGTACACTTTGTTTATATATGTTTATTTAGAAAATATAGTCTATATAAATTAATTTGGGTTCCTAAAAAAACCATAAACAACCTCAAGCCATTAGAGAAAATAGGAAGAACCTTTCATGAGGGACCCAAACTCAATTGTGTACCTAAACCAAAACCTCCCCAATCTTGTAGAGTTGTCTCCTAACAAGGCTAGGAGCACTAAATAATATTTTGAAAGTGGATGCTTAAGTCACATGACTTGAGATCTAATACTCTTTCAAGCTCGCTAGCCTAAGTAATAATAAAAAATTATTGATAATGAATCTTTGGATGATTCATTATTATAATTAATCTTGATTGCTCTCAACGGTGCATGACTTTTGCATAGCTAGAGTATGTTAAAATTAGAACGAAGAAAGTTTAGTTATTTTTAATGCAAAATTATCTAAGTATAAATTTATGAAAAAGGGATTTTGATGATAGATTAAAAATTATTGACATGAATGATTGAAATGTTAGATGGGTTATATGTTGACCTAAAGAAGGTTGTTGTTGAATATTAAAATTTGAGCATCGAATAAAATAAAAAAAGGAAGAGAAAATTCATGTTTCATTTTATAGTATTTTATTAAAAAAATAAAATATCTTTGAAATAAGAGCAAAATGAGCATGGTCACTCATTTAACTAAGTCTAAAGAGTCATACTCACTTAAGAAAGAAAATTCATTAAAATTAAAATAAATCGAAGTTCTTGTTTGAAAATTTATATTGCAATGATCTTAATATTTTCTCTTTTAAATAAAACTCAGTTTTTGACTTTAAATGGCATTGCATAAAATCATTCTTGAAACAAATCACATGAAACAACTAAAATGAAGAAAAATTCTTCTTAAAAATATTTTTATTCTATCAAGCCTTCAACTAGAGATAAAATGATACCATTATTATTGAATCTCTTAAACTATAAAAGTAATTTGATGATTTAAATTTAAAAAGGTTATTGTCCAAATCATGACCTTGACATCTTGAAAATTATAATTTGAAATATTTATATAAACCAATATCATTTACTAAGATTCCTTCCCTTTATTAAAAAAAATTTATAAATGAATCATAAATTTATATTTTTAGAACTATAACATGAATCTTTTTATAAACAATGATCTTCATGATTTGAAATCACTTATACATAAATTAAGGTCCTTTATTTTCATATCTCATTTTATAAAATCATGATCTTAATTTCTCGATATTTATAACTTGATAAATGAAGACCCTGCTTCTTATTTGATCTCCTAAGAATTATTTTTATTATCTAAGAAGAGATTTATCAAAATAAGGCATATCATTTAGTATTCATGATTTAATGTTAATATCCTTCATGATATGTTATTTATGAATTCCTTCTTAGTATTACTTATCACTAAAATTAATAATTTTAAATTTGTAATAAGTTAAAAATTATATGAGATTTATTTTATCATAAACATTTCCTTGATTTCTTGACTTGAATTATCCTTTATGAGATTCATATTTAATCTCTATAATTTTCTCTTTTTAATAAAAAGGATATTTATAATCTTAACAATTATAATTGAGATTTTTATCAAGATTATTCTTCTACTTTATTAAAAAGATTTATCTAGATGAATTGGGCGTCTTAAGATTTATCTTGGATGAATTAAGATTATTTAATCCTCTAAGAATTATTATTTACAAAGAAAAAAAGGAGATAAAATTATCAATATGATTAAAAGAAAATTAGATATTATGAAAAACCTTCCAACATTGGATGAGGGGAGATTTGCTAAGAAAGTTAAGAATTTTAAATACAAGAGATTGCATGATTTGATTTCCATTTTACTTAGAATCTAAAATATATAAGATTTTTTGATTACTTATGTTGAAATTCACAAACAAGAAAAAGAGGGGTAAATTATTAAATCATGTCTTTTGGTACTTCAAGATTTAATTTTTCATCTTTAATGACATGATCCCCTTGTGCTTTTTGGTGTAATTAAAACATAGATGTAAAAGAAAAAGTATACCATCATATTCAGTTTTTAACAATCTAAAAGGAAGGAAAAATTGATATCTTAACAACCAAGTCATTAAATGAAGTGCAATTTGACTTTATTAAAGATGAGTTAGGAATGTTAAATCATCCAATACATGATTAGCTCTTAATTCTTCTTGGATAAATTTAAATAAGATGAATTTAATTATATAAATAGCTCTTAATTCTTCTTAGATTTGGTTCTTTTTGAACTCTCTTCTGAAATGATTCTCCTTGAAATTGACATTACAAAAATGAGGTTGGAAGTTCATTTTGTGATGATATTTTTTATCCTTTCTCAAAAGATTATTTCAATTCATGAATCTTGATTAATATTTACAAAAGAAAACTATGTGACATGAACTTTTATGATGCTTGATATGACATCTCTTTTGTATCCTCTATCAAAATTATTTTCATTCATGGATCTTTTATATCCTTGATGAACACTCTCAAATGTATCACTTCATATTTAATATTTTTTTGATACTAAACTTTTAGATTTTTGACACCCCACCCTTCATTTCTTCTTATTCACAAAGGGGAAGAAAAATTTTCATGAGAAAATTAGGTCTCTTATCCTATTTTACTAAGGGGGAGCAATGATGCACTAAATTTTTAGATATATAATCAATATTTTATAAATACAGAGAAATTTGATACATTATGAGATTATGTGTTTTGGAATTATTTACTCAATTTTTACCTTTTTATTGATGACAAAGGGAGAGAATGGCATATTGATGGCATATATAGAAAAATGGTAAAATGGATATTTATCTTTTTTGTTGATAAACAAAAGGGGAGAAATAATTGATGACTTAAAGGAAAAATTTTTAAATTAATGTATGAGTGATGCATGAATTTAAATGTAATGTTATATATTTGAAAAATCTTTGATGATTTGATGGTTGATAATGAAGGCATGAATATTTGAAATTGATGTTATATCATTTTTGAAATTGATAAATAAATGTAATGTTGTATTTTTTGATGAAGCAATGCTTGAAATGTTATATCATGATACTTGAATTCAAGAGTGGTTAGCTCTCTTGAATTTAAGCTTACTATATTTGAAATATTTATGAATGGTATTGTGCTTGAATTCAAAAAGTGTTGGGCTTTTTTGAATTCAAGTTTGTTTTATCCTATGAAGTTTACATAAGGGGATTTAAGGTTAACTCTCATCATCAATTGGTTGTCATCATCAAAAAGGGAGAAATTGTTGAATATCAGATTTTGATAAAGAAATCCATTGATGGGTTTATTGATATAATAAATGTATTAGAGATGAATGATATAGGATTAACCACGACAAGGCAATACAATCAGGTGTTGGGCCGTAGTCAAGTTCAGGCATCGGGCTAGGGTTCGGAGGATGTAGTGGAAACTCGCTAGGAGATCACTTAAAACTCGCTGAAGGTATTAAGGGCTTGCCAGGAGTTCGCCAAAAGCTCGCCGAAAGTGTTGGCGGCTTGCTTGGAGTTCGCCGGGAACTCACCGAGACTCACTGGGAGTTTGCCGAAGGTTACCGGGGAGGTCGCCAAGATTTGAAAAGGTCACTTGACATGTTGGTCAAGTTGATTGTATTTGTATGGCTTAGTATGTCGTAGTTAGCATCGATTTGGTGTCGAGTCCTAATTGAGTTAAGTTTGGAATGAATCCAAATTAATTCAAGTGAGGCAAACTGAGTCCACGTTTGGGTTTGGATTGAGCTCAGGTTGAGCTCTTTTGGTTAACTTGGAAAGGGTTCAACTGAAGGTATAAGTCAGGAATAGAAAAGTGGAGGAATTACTTTTTTAAGATTCCCGATGGTACTACCATAGGTGGGCAATAATGGTTGTATCACCCAGGTCAGTGATTGTATCGCCACCACCCTATTTTTAGGGCATCTTTCAGCTACATTACCATCGGCGACAGTGGTTATACCGCTTGTACCCGGATATTTCGGATATGTTTGAATTTTTTGCTCTAGTTTTTGAAGTCAATTGGGGCCTATAAATATCCTAAATCTTCTTGCATTAAGCATAAGAAATTGGGCAAGAAAACTGAGAAAAAGTGTGCTAAGAATGTGCAAGAAAAAAAAATGGGGCAAGAAAGTGAGCATAAGTGTTGTAATCTTTATAGAGGTCTCTCTTATGAGTTGTAAATGTAAATACTTGTAAGGTTCCTCTCCTGAGCCTATAAAAAGAAGAGTGAAAAGTGTAAGGGTTTGGTCTTCACCCAAAGAAGATCAGTAGTGGACTCAGTAGTCGATAAGTTGAGTGAATTGTTATGGGATAATAATTCATTGAGTCAGAATGAGTTATGACAGGTAGGACTCACGGCCAGATCGGTATTCAGCCTAGAGGGTCACACAGATATGGTGGATGTTTAAGTAAGTAGAGGATTAGATATGAATTATCCAATTAACCCATGTCCTCATTGGATGGGACCCAACATTGATGGGCTTCTTACATGAGGCCCAATTGAGATTTATGGATAGAGATCCAATAATCTAAGATTATTGAGTAGCTAGATAAATATCTAATACCCACTAAGAAGATGAGAGAGAGAGGAGAATAAGAGGGGAGGACAAAAGGGCCTATCACTATTGTGCCACCCCTACCTCCTATTTATAGAGAGTTGAGTCCTAATCACCCTAGAAGTAGTCAATAAAAACCCTATGGAATTATAATAAAATCCCACCTAGCCACTTCTATTATACAAAGAAGTGGGGCTAGGGTTTAGATTGGGACCTTAGGGATTAGTGACCACCGCCTCCTTTATTGGGCTGATGGTCAGGATTTTCACCTGCTTAGGTTGGCTATAAAGCCAACATAGCTGTCGCCTACACCTACTAAAGTAGGTCGGTTAGAGGAGGGGCAAAAGGATAATTCTACTTAGGCAAGCACTCTCTAAGGCTAGGTTTGAGTCCTATTTAATGATGTAGCTACCTCCTCTCGTTTATCAAGCAAGATTAATCTTTTATTCAGCTTGTGACAAGTTCTAGGAGGGAGGAACCCCTATAGCGTTACAAGGGTTGATCCCTCTCAAATATCAAAATCTATAAGGCTCATTCTGGGGTTCTATCATCTGATATTAGAGCAGCATTCCTGCTGCCCCTATAGTCATCTTAATCATCCACACCTTCCCAAGCAATTCCCACAATTGATGCGATAAGCGCCTCTACCTTCCACCTCAGCTGCAAATCAAATCAGTCTGTCGCTACCCCCTGTATTTGATTTAGAGATTTGATATATTTTCATCACCCTCACCTCTTCAATACTGCAAAATCCTTTACCTTACATGTTGAAGAGTTTTTTCATATTTTACTTATTATAAATTTCAACTATCACAAATGTTCTCATTATTATAAAGGTGAAACACTACAGAAATTTTTAGCCACATATTTGCCTCTTGAAACTAGTATATTGCTTCTCCTTTTTTGTCAAAATTTTTACATAATTTCATAGATCATCTTACCTCTTACCTAAGATTGATCCCTGGAAAAAATTCCTTTTGGAACTAGTTTTGTTGTGTCTTAATTCGTCATCATGCAGTGCTGAAATTTTATGATGAAGGATCTACCTTTCGACTTTTACTCTATTTTCCTATCATACTTTGCCAAAATTTTATCAAACTTTTTGCTGATATTGACCCCATCTGAACCGAGAGTTTTTATATATTTTTCTCAAATTTGCCTCTATAATTTACGTCAAAAATTCATCGTTTCTCTGATGTAAAATCTATTCGGTAGGACAGCACATCACAATACCTTTCTTTATTGAATTCTATCGGATTTGAGTGCTATCTTTTATGGCTTTTTGGACTCTCTTTCTCTTATCTATGAACCCTAACATCCTTACTAAAAATCATTCCAAATTGTACCCTAAATCGATCCCAAATAGCCACCCAAATCAGCCCTAAATCGTAGCCTACTTCCATCTACCCGATCCACCCATCCAACCGGCCACCTCTTCTCCAAAAATTCTCATGCCACTAATTCGATAACAGAAAAAGGATCTCAATATTATAGATCTAGATGCATGTACCATGGTATCAGAGGAGGCCATCAATGCCAAGTTCGAAGCCTTTGAAAGTCACATGAAGGAGAAGATGTGATTCCTTTTTGCCGAATTCAGCATGGGCCGACCACCTAGCCGGAAGAAATTATAACAAGGAGAAACTTCAAATCGGTAAGATGATCCTCAAGAGCATGGCCACAACATCCCTGTTCTAAACACTTCACACATGAAGGTTGACTTCCCTAGATGGGAAGAAGGCGACCCAATCAAATGGATCATGGGCGCAGAATGCTATTTTCGGTTCTACCGAAACGTCGATGCTACAAGGTTGGAGATTGCTGTCATCTGCCTTGAGGGAGATGTTATTCAATGGTTTAATGAGCACACCTATAGAGGTCTCTCTTGGCAACGATTCAAGGAAGGACTACTAAATTACTTCAGACTAACCGATTTCAACAACATCGACAGACAATTGGTAAAAATTCGGCAAACCTCAACAATACACGAATACCAAACAAGGTTTGAATGTTTATCTAAGTAAACTATGAATTGATTTAAAAATTAATTTTTAGGGACTTTTATCGAGGGCCTAAAGAAATAAAGGTGCGGCAACCATACACTCTTATAGCGGTGATTTCCTTTGCAAGAATCCAGGAAGAATGATTGAACAATAAAGTACGAAGGACAAAGGTCACTCCCCGACCAACCATGCTGAAGCCTTCAGCCCCCTCTGCTGCCATGCAAGCCCCCACACTAAAAAAATTAACAAGAGACGAGCTTCGTGAATAATTGGCCAAGGGGTTGTATTGGCATTGTGATGAACCGTAGAGCCGAGAACAATACTGCAAAAAGGGCCGGCTCCTTGTGATTGAACCAGTAGAGGATGAGGACAATGAACCATCTAAAGAAAAACTCAAACCCGAAGATGAAGCCATGGAGAAAGAGCACCAACCGACCGACTACACGGTGCACGTGCTGGCTGGCTACTCCAACCCCCAGACAATGAAAGTTGGAGGACTTCTTAAACAACAACCCATCACCATTCTCATCAATACGGGCTGCACAAATAACTTCCTCGACAGCAAGGTCATTGTATGTATGGTGCTTCAAATCGAAGATTGCAACAAGTTCGACGTAAAGGTCAATGATAGTCAAATCCTCAATTGCGACTAACGATGCCCGCGGGTAAAATTGCTCCTACAAGACCAAGAAGTGGTAGCCAATTTCTTCCTCCTACCTATCAATGATTATAGAGTCATGCTTGGGATTGAATGGCTCATAATATTAGGTGACATCTCCTGGAATTTCTCTAAACTAATCATGAAGTTTTATTGTAAAGGGAGATAGGTCATATTGCAAGGCAAGCACAGGAGCCATATTTCTACCATTTCGATGCAGCGAATGGAGAAGGTGATACATAAAGTAAATGGTGGATTTTTGATGCATATCTAGCAGCCATCAAAGGAGAAAAAAATATAAAATTCAGATCCTATGCTTGCCTTCTTGCTGGATGAATTTGTGGATGTTTTCAAGAAGCTGCGTGGGCTTCCCCCTGACCGGCAGCATGACCACCATATACCTATTTTACCGGGCAAACCTCCAGCAAACTTGAGATTATACTGCATTCTCACTTACAGAAGGACAAGATTAAGAACATCGTTAAGGAGATGATTGACACCGGAGTAATTCGACCAAGCTACAACCCTTACTCCTCGTCGGTGTTGCTAATATACAAGAAGGATGGTACGTGACGGATATGTGTTGATTACCGAGCTTTGAACGCCACCACCATCAAAGATAAATATCCTATACCAGTCATAGATGAGCTCTTGGATGAACTAAAGGAAGCTTGAGTCTTTACTAAATTGGATCTCCACTCTAATTATCATCAAAATCGAGTATGCACTAAAGATGTTTCGAAAACAGCATTCCGCACACATAACAGCTACTATAAGTTTTTGGTAATGCCCTTCGAACTTACGAATGTTCCTTCTACTTTTCAAAGCTTGATGAATGACATCTTCCGGAGGTTTCTATGCAAGTTCGTATTGGTATTTTTTGATGATATCCTCATTTATATCCCTATACTTGATATGCATTTTCAGCACTTACGAACTATTCTTACAATTCTTCGAGAGAATACCCTTTATGTTAAACAGTCAAAGTGTAGCTCCTTACAACATAAAGTGGAGTATCTATGGCACATTATATCAAAGGATGGAGTGGCAGTAGACCTGACAAAGATCGAAGCAATGTAATGATAGTCGAGACCTGCGAACATAAAATCGCTACGCGGCTTCCTTGGACTCACGGGCTACTACCGGAACTTCATGAAAGATTATGGCAAGATCAGTGCGTCACTCATATCTCTACTAAAGAAAGACTCCTTCTTGTGGTCGGATAAAACCTCTGCAGTCTTGGAACGACTCAAGGTAGCCATAACGATGACGCCGGTCCTAGCGCTGCCTGATTTCTGTCGCACCTTTGTGATTGAGGCCGACACATCCAGAGTTGGGATTGGGGCTATTTTAATACAAGATGTCTGACCCCTTGCTTACACTAGCAAAGCTTTATCTCTCTCCCATCTCAAAATATTCATGTATGATAAAAAAATGCTTATCATAGTACACGCCATCACGAAGTGGAGACCCTACCTGATCGACTGATGCTTTCAGATTAAGACCGACCACCGATGTCTTAAATATTTTTTGGATCAGAAAATATCTTCTTAGGAGTAACAACAATGGATAACTAAACTTCTTGGTTTTGATTATGAAATTATTTATCGAAAGGGAAAAGAGAATATTATTGTAAATGCTCTATTACGATTGTCAATACAAGCTAAAATTTTAGCCATCTTCATTCCCTCCACTGACTTCCTCAAAAACATTAGGGAGGAATGGAAGAATGACCTAGAGACCTGAGACATCATAGAAAAATCGGAGAAGGATCCAGATTCCATGGGCCATTACACTTGGGATTCAAATAACCTACACTACAAAAGCTGAATTGTAATTGTTCCTTCTTCCCCTTGCATCTAGATTATTTTGCACGAGATGCACTCTTCACCTTCAACAGGGCACTCTGGATTTCTAAGAACATACAAGAGGGTGAAGCAAAACTTCTTTTAAAAGGGCGTGAAAAAATTGATTTATGATTATGTATCCAAATGTGATGTATACCAGCGGCATAAAGGTGAAATAGTGGCAAATCCGAAAAAATTACAACTATTACCTATACTAGACTCAGCATGAACTGACATCTTCATGGATTTCATTGAAGGGCTACCACCATCTCAAGGTAAAAGTATGATTTTTGTGATAGTAGATTGTCGAACCAAATATGCTCATTTATATGTTGTGAGACATTCTTATTTCGCTGCTAGCATTGCTCAACTTTTTATGAAAAATATTACAAAACTGTATGGGATGCCAAGGTCGATTGTGAGTGACCATGACAAGGTGTTTACAAGTAAATTTTGGATAGAGCTCTTACAACTATAAGGTACCCAATTGAAGATGAGCACAGCCTATCATCCACAGATGGACGGCCAAACAGAAGTGGTGAACAGATATCTCAAGACTTACTTATGGTGCTTCACCAGTGATCGACCCAAAGAGTGGATAAGGTGGCTCCCTTGGGCAGAATGGTGGTACAACATAACTTATTATTCATCAACTAAATATACCCCTTATGAGACATTATATGACCGACCACCCCCTATAATACTGAAATATATAATTGGTATGACTAAAGTAGATCAGGTCAACTAGAACTTAATTGACAAAGAAAAGCTTCTACAGCTACTGAGAGACAACCTAACTGCCGCTGAAGCCTGCATGAAGTAACAAGCAGACAATCACCGGAGTGAGTGAGAATTTTTAATAGGAGATTGGGTCTACCTTCACCTATAATCATACAAGAAGCTATCAATCAACACTAGAGTATCGATGAAGCTATCTCCATGATTCTATAGACCATATCAGATTTTATAGCATATTGGGTCGTGACATACAAATTAAAGCTTCCAGATGATGCTAAGATCCATCTCATCCTCTACGTATCCTTGCTAAAGCTGAAATTCGGGGAACGTGAGTTACCACAGACTCAACTACTGAACACTACAAATGATGGTGAGATTCAAGCTCAACCTAAAGCTATACCTAATCGGAGGATTGTGATGCGCCGTTAACGCCCTTTAACTGAAGTACTCATGAAGTGGATTAACTTACCATTCGAAGATGCAACGTCGAAGTTTTACGAGGAACTGAAGACTTAGTTCCTATAGTTTATAGACCCTCAACCTTGAGGACAAGGCTGATTTTAAGAGGGCGGGCTTGATAGGACTCCAGTATGGTTGAGTCCTAATTACCCTAGAAGAAGTTAATAAAAACCCTATGGGATTGTAATAAAACCCCATCTAGCCACTTCTATCCTATACAGAAGTGTGGCTAGCGTTTAGATTGGGGCCTTAGGGCTTAGTGGTTGTCACCCCTTTACTGGGCTGGTCGGCCAGGGTTTCCACTTACTTAGGTTAGCTATAGAGCCAACCTAGCTGCCACCTACACCTATTAAGGTAGGTCGGCTAGAGGACGGACAAAAGGATAATTTTACTTAAGTAAGTACCCCGTAGGGCTAGGGTTTGAGTCCTATTTAATGATAAAGTCGTTCCCTCTCTTTTAGCAAGCAAGATTAATCTTTTATTCAGTCTTGTGTCGAGTTCTAGGAGATACGAACCCCTATAGTGTTCCAAAGGTTGATCCCCCTCAAAGATCAAAGTCTATAGGGTTCTTTCTAGGGTTCTATTACAGCTCTTCCTTGCTATGAGAGAGCAGCAAAAAAGATAGGTGATCTTCTTCTATGACTGCTGCAAGAAGGTGCATAAGAGTTACGAGTTTTGGGCTATAATTGGAGGAGCATCACTATAAAGATCCATCATGTGGATACCACTAGGGAGAAGAACATTTGACCTTCTTCATCCTCTCCATCTAGATCTAGAATTTCAGAGATATACGATCTCCCTAAGCTGCACTGCACCTTTAACCGCCCTCTCCTATTATCCTCCCTCCCTTATCTTCTCAATCGACCAACCCTTCCTAGTTGTGAGGGGGCAGTGAAGAAGATAGGTGATCTTCTTCCATGAGTGCTGCAAGAAGGTGCATAAGAGTTATGAATATTGGGCTATGATTGGAGGAGCATCACTGCAATGATACATCGTGTAGATACCACTAGAGAGGAGGACATTTGACCTTCTTCATCCTCTCCATCCAGATCTAGAATTTAGAGATATGCAATCTCCCTAGGTAATCAATCTCTCATACATCATATAGGAGAAAGACCAAAGGGTCATAGGCTAGACTCTTTTTAACTACTACCTCCAATTCTCCTCCCTCTCTCTCATCCTTAGCCAACAGCCCTCTTGGTGGTGTAAGAGGACAGTAAGAAGGGGTCAGTTCTTCTTAATCACTATTGTGAGGTGGTGCACAAAAACTATATGGATTCGCACTCCGAAAGGAAGAGCATTGCCGCTTCATCTACCATGTAGATCACCGTTAAAGAGGAGGACATTTGACCTTTTTCATCCATAGACTTGGATCTGCAATTTCAAGGATATATGATCTCTCATATGTAAAACATCTCACACGTGATATGTAGTTTTTTTATTTTATAATTTTTCACTCACCAATCTTTGTACGGAGACCAGATATTGATTTCTTGGGAAACATTTTTTTTTTTGTTATGCATGTGATGCTCCCCATGGTTTCTTGACATGTGCCGCATAACTATTGGGTACAAGGGTCTTGGGCCTCCGATTAACGTTGATCGTAGCTTGCAAATGTCGTAAGGGCACTATTATAGCCATCACAACCACCGTAGGCAGTGGCACTTCTACATCCGCCAAAACTACTATAGGCAATAACACAATTATAGTCCCAACAATCACACAAGCAAAAGCATTGTTGTAGCCACTGTCACTACCGTCAGATAGGCAGGAGCATTGTTGTAGCCACTGCAACTACTGTAGGTTGGGCGTTGCTATAGTCACTGCATGCAGCAACACTACTGTAGTCACTGAAGCTACCATAGGTAGTGACACTACTGCAGTCACCTATGACCAAGGCAGGCCAAACATCACAAGGCTACTGCACATAGGCAGTCGTGCATGTAGTCATTGCCAACTATCACACACCATGACTCTTTCGTTGTGTACGTGGTCGTTGCCCACAATTAGGTTGAAAACCACCGAAGGCAACTATTGATAGTGGTTCATCGATCAAACATGAAGTAACCTTACATCGCTTGTAAGTAGGTGATAGGATGAACTACACAGAAAAGTAGATTGACAACATAAATAGATTGTTTAAGTATTATAAATTAAAATTGAATAATATATTTTTGCAAGTGAATGGTGTTAATAAATAGATCTAAATACAAAATAGATCTGACATGGCATTATGATCTATGGTATTAGAATTTTAAAATAAGTTTCTAATATCAATTATAATCACAAAAACTATAATTATATTATATGCAAAATATTTTAATATTAGAAACTGAAATCAAATAATAATATATCAAAATCGGATAACATATTTTCGCAAGCAAATGGTGCTAATAAATAAATCTAAATAAAAATGATCTAACATGCCATTATGATATATGGTATTAAAACTTTAAAATAAGACTCTAATACCAATTGTAATCATAAAAACTATAATTATATTATTGTGTAAAATATTTTGATACTAGATACTAAAATCAAATAATAATAGATCAAAATCAGATAACACATTTTCGCAAGCAAATGATGCTAATAAATAGATTTGACATGCCATTATGATCTATGGTATTAGAAATTTAAAATAAGACTATAATGTCAATTGTAATCACAAAAACTATAATTATATTATTATGCAAGATATTTTAATACTAGAAATTGAAGTCAAATAATAATATATGAATGTTACTTGAAAAACTTTTATCTAATATTCTAATGCACCGTTATTGAATCTGAAAGCAATGGTGATACTAGTATGCAAGGAAAATTAAATATATATTTTTTTTATATTTAACAAGACAAGTATGAGCGATCGATTATGGACTAAGGAAGATTAAGAATAGATTTATAATCTCAGATATATTTATCTAGGATGGTAATTAAGATAGTCTTTTCCATAAGCCATCTTTTAAATCATCTTTCTATTGATCAATAATTATAATAAAAAATTAATTAAATTTATAATATACCAATAGAAAATCATGGACAACAGGTTCATGTTGCTAAGTGCAAATAGCGCAGCACTATGGCAGATAGAAACGATCAATCAAAGTGGAACGAATAATATAATATTTTTTATATTTTCTAGTTTCGTAACAAAAATATATCAATTTTAATATGAGTTTATGATTTTATATTTAAAACATTAACTTGAGGATGATATGATTGACTCACTTAGTTGAGCCGTTGACATTTAATTGTATAATTTTTATAAAAAAATAGCTAATTTTTCTGGTAAAAAAATTATGAGATCATTATAAGATCCTAGAATCAAATTCAACCTTCACTGTTTATCATTTGTGGAGAAAAAAAAGAACGGATCGTTTGACTCCTAGGATGGGTTTATATGGTTAACTTATTATGAAAGATAAAGAAAGGATAATTAACTATTAGAATGGATTTATATCTTTTCAACTTCATATATGGGGTTTTAAAGAAGTGTAACCCATTTAACAATAGTGCAACATAACCTAAATATCTTTTTTTAAGATCCATTTCAAAATTGTATGGAAGATTATAGGATGATTATTGAGGCTTCAAATTCATGAAATGAAGAGCTAGTTGATAAAATAATCATGTTTAGCACAATTTCAATTTTTAGGACACTGAATCTAGTGAAGAACACCATTTTAAACTTCAAAATTTTCAAAACTGTCAAATCTCATTCTACAACTAATATTCAATAATTTAAGGTGCAATTTCATGTCCTTAACTTCAGACTTAGCTTACAGTGAGATTACACTATTTTAAAACTATTTATTAAAAAATAGTGTAATCTCTCTAAAAAAACAAAATAATATGATTTAAACTCAAAATTTGTTAACCACTTTTTCTTTTTGGAACAGAATCATTTTTATTAACTCCATGTTAATCATTTTATTAATTTTGTTAACTAAGAAAATTTCTGAATTAAACAAGATTAGCCATGTTGGACGAGATAATAATTTTTTATTGTATCAGTTAGGTTAACTGGTATAAGTTATATTTGTCGATGTCGAGACATGGATCAAATTTCGTGTTCATCAGTTTTCTTTTTTTTTTTTTTCTTTCTTTCTTCACTAATTTTCAAATAATTGACTGTGGCCCCGACCTTGTTACTCTCGTGTATGCCACGCCACCCATGATAATAAGGATAAGAAAAATAAAATAAAAATTCACTAGGTCAAATTCAAAGCTAGAAACCCGCTCAACCCCATCCTCCTCTTCAATCACCTCAAACATCCTCCACATATAGCAAATGAACTAGCGCATCCCCTTCCCTCCCGTTCCTGTCTTGCCTATTCTCCCGATTCCACCGCCCGATGTCGGCCGACCCCGCCGCCCCTGCCGAATCCTCTGCCTTTTGGCAATCCGTTCAGCGAGCGCAGGCCGCCGTCCAATCCCTCTCCCTCATCCTCGGCTCCCTCCCCGCTGCAGTCGCCTCCTCCGAAAACCCCGCGGCCGCCCTCCTCAACGACGAGGCCGTCTCTCGCGAGGTCTCGATCCGTCTTCGCCGCCCTGGCTCCGGCGCCGGCGACGACAATCTCTGCCGCTGGCTCTACGACACCTTCCAGTCCAACGATCCCGACCTCCAGCTCGTCGTCTTGACCTTCACCCCCACCATCGCCGGCGTCTACCTCTCGCGGGCCATCTCCCGCGAGCCCCTCGCCGGCTTCGAGGCTGTGCTGCTGGCGCTGTACGCGTACGAGACCGTGATACGAGGCGGGGATTCGGAGACGGTCATCCTCCCCAACGTGGCCAACCCCAGCGTCTACCACGAGGCGAAGGCCCCGCCCAAGAAAGGCGCGGTGGAGCTTAACGTAGCGGTTGTCTCCCCGGCTCTGGAGCCCTATGGCACCGTTCGGTCCACCAAGCGCGCAAGGATCGTTGGCGTGGCACTGGAGCTGTACTACAGCAAGATATCGTCCATGCCTCTCTCATCTAAGCTGGCCTTGTGCGAGTTCTGCATGGTCTGGGCAGGCCAATATATTGGGACGAAAGCGGAAGGAGAGACATCCGTGAGCGAGCCTGCTGCAATTGCTCCTGCTCTTGCTGCTGAGCATGTCGAAGAAGAAGCAGTAGCAGCAGCAGTAGACGCGGCGGCAGCGGATGAGAATGGTGGGAAAGAGGAGGTTGGGGAGAAGGAGGCGGCGTCGGCGGAGGCGGAGGCGGAGGCGGATGAGAATGGTGGGAAAGAGGAGGTTGGGGAGAAGGCGGCGGCGGCGGCGGCGGCGGCGGCCGAGAATAGTGGGAAAGAGGAGGGTGAGGAGAAGGCGGCGTCGGTGGAGGCAGATGAGAATGGTGGGAAAGAGGAGGGTGGGGAGAAGGCGGCGGCGGCCGAGAATAGTGGGAAAGAGGAGGGTGAGGAGAAGGCGGCATTGGCGCCGGCTGATGAGAATGGTGGGAAGGAGGAGGGTGAGGAGAAGGCGGCGTCGGCGGAGGCGGATGAGAATGGTGGGAAAGAGGAGGTTGGGGAGAAGGCGGCGGCGGCCAAGAATGATGGGAAAGAGGAGGGTGAGGAGAAGGCGGGGGCAGCGGATGAGAATGATGGAAAAGAGGATGGTGGGGAAAAGACGGCGGCGGTGGGGGCGGATGAGAATGGTGGGAAAGAGGAGGGTGAGGTAAAGGAGGCGGCGGCGGAGGATAAGAACGGTGGGAAAGAGGCGGGTGAGGTGAAGGCGGGGCGGATTCCGCTGCCGTGGGAGCTATTCCAACCTATCGTGAGGATCGTGGGGCACTGCCTCCTGGGTCCGGCGAACCCGGAGGAGCTGAAGACCACGGCGTACGCGGTGGTGGAGCGGCTGCACTGGAGGGCGACGCACGACATGAATCCGCAGGAGATTCTGGCGACGCGGAGCCTCCTCCGGCTGGGCAAGATGGGAGACGACACGATAGCGGAGCCTCAGATCTCCACCAGCTCGGACGATTACTCCGAAGAGGCCTTGAAGATGAAAGCACGACTGACGTAGTGGGTTTCAACGAGATGGAAGAAGAACCATCAAATGCTTAGCTAGAGCAATAGCATGGATTTAGAAGTGCGATAGTTCCATTTTTTTCCTTTTTTTTTTTTGTTTGGTTTTTTTGTTTTTTTTTTTTTTGCCATTTTGTTTTCACCTTAATACATTTGGTTTTGCTTTATAATGTTTTAGGATCTAAATGGTCATCTGGAGGAAAAAAAAGAAATCATTTGAGGAGAGCGATGATACATAAGTAAAGAAAATAATTAAAAAGTGAAGGAAAAATAACTGAAACTGTGGGGTGGGGGGAGGAGGAATGAAAAATTCATGGTTTAGCTGATGTTTTTTTTTTTGTCTCCTGTTTTTTCGAGAACACCAAAGAACACTCTTTATTATTGAACTTTTCATGTGGTCAGTCATCCATGGTGTGTGTCAGGGGTAAAATGAGGAACTCAAAAAGACATTCATGTGTCCAAGTTTATATATAACAAGTAATAAGAGTCAGTTGAGAGCTCATTACTGATCTACCCACCCATCCTAATATCAGCAAGCAAAAGAAGGGTTTTGAGCTGATTCATTGTCAAAGTAGAGAATATATGGAATCAAGTGGTTCGCATCAGCTTCATTATGCATATGGTTTTCCATGCTCGTAAAATTGGGTAATCAATCTACATGTACTAACTAACCTACTACGACGAAGCTCAACTTTTCGTTACAGTGAGACCTCGGTTAATATGTCCTCCTGACATAAGCATTTGGAAAAAATTTTGGGAAAAATGAGTGCTTGGCTCTTACAATCAACCAATACAATCCGTAACATGGAAAATGGATCAGTGCCATGCACAAGTACCTGCAGCGGTCGGTGGATGTGAATAAGCATCACAATTAATATGCACACAAAATGGAGAATCATTTAGCGAAATGAAGTTTACCAAAGAGGTGCCCAAGCAGAATCAAGCTCCAGAAAGGGGTAAGGCCACCTGGAGGACCAAAGCATCAGGTAGAAGAGGTCACAAGTCTGATCGAAGATGGTCTAAATTTTTTTTTTTTTTTTGGTGATACCCATGAATATTAATAGCCCAAAAAATTGATCCTTGACTACAGAAAAAGCAGTAAAACATTTGAAGACATTTTTGAAGGCCTCTTGTTGCTAAAATAATGGTTTCTACAAGTAACCACAACAACTCTATCAATAATGCCATCATCAGGGTGCTAGCAATCAATACATTCATGTTTTTTTATAACGCATCAATGTGAAGTAGGATTTCCTCACCAAGTAAAACCACAAGCATGCAGAATCCACTGGAAAATCGCGTAGATACAGCTCCAGAGAACGAAATATGCCATTCGGAACCATGGAAATTTCTGAAGTAGAATGTCATTTAGATTCGCATGTGCCAAAAAAAAAAAAAAACAAACCAGAGTAGATAGATTATTAGCACACGGGTTGACTTACACATACATACCAGGTTATTGAGAAAAGTGTCAACCAGAAGAAACACGGCATTCAGAGTGTGCATGCAGCCCATTATCTGCAAGGTCATGTCATGGGGCTTTAGAGGGTAAAAAGCTATATTATTTGATAAGAGATGAAGAACTAACTACATGCACATACAACGCAGACTACTACTACTACTACTACTACTACTACTACTACTACTACTACTACGATTTTGATTGAATCTTTCCAACTTGGGGAAGCAAATGAGAGAAAAATACCAATAGCATGATCTCTCTTAAATGGGTTAAGTTAACCGATAAATGTGAGTGGGAAGGGAAACTTTAGGCTTTAGAATCCAAATCCAACGTTAGTAATCATACAAAGAACAGTTGCAGTCCACTTTTCTAAAAATAAAAAAATAAAATGTAATAAGTAAATGGTTCTTGGACTCATAATTAGACAGAACAAGTATTAAAGAGAGATTCTTGTCAACGATTTTTTGACGCATGCAAGTTGAGGATACTTACAGCATTTAGTTTAAAATGTGCGGTGGACAAAAATGGCACTAGAAGAACCCAGAAAATGGCATCCGTCAACACTACAGCGCCTGCACTGGTCTGTCAATTGAATGGTAACCCATAAGTTTTTTTTTTTTTTTTGGCTTACACTGTAAGCCTTAACAACAGTCCATCATTGGATACTCTTACCAGCAAGAGTTGACATAAGGAAAAAAGCAGATACTGAAAAATCTTGATGGTTATGAGTAGTAACTTGGGAATGTTTGACACTAAGACTCCCTGTGACTTCGTATTCCTTGTTTCTTTTGGGATAGAACAGGAAGAGTTGATGCAAGGAAAAAAAGCAGATTATGACAAGTATGGAGAGAGTCTTGATGCTTACGAGTGACTTGGAATATTTGACACTTAAAGATTCCCTGCGACTTTAACATCTCATGCTTCTGGTTTGAAGTGATAAAGCAAAAAAGAAAAAACATGTTATAAAATACTAACCTGATAGACAAGTTGCATGGAATAAACCCAAAATCCAGCTCCTTCGTCATCAGCTTCCTGCTCATGATAGCTCTGCAGTCTAACTGCATCCATGTTATTGTTGGTTCTCAAAGGTAAAGTCACAGGACTGTTTCGGTGACTATCAGCACTGAATAACCCGTTGGCCTCCTCATCTCGTGTGATATCTCTCTTTGAGTAAAGCCAGCAGCCATGAGCAGATATGACAGTTCCGATCTACAGCAGGCAGGAAAGACGCCAGGAATTATTATAACCTATTTCGGTTTCCTTTGCACCATAAAACGATTCAATTAGTATGACTTTTTTTTTTTTCCTTCTTCTTCTTCTTCTTCTTCTTCTTCTTCTTCTTCTTCTTCTTCTTCTTCTTCTTCTTCTTCTTCTTCTTCTTCTTCTTCTTCTTGTGTGTGTGTGTGTGCGTGTGTGTGTTTGGGAGGGAGACATATAGAAGATCAAAATTAACAAAGACGAGCTACCCTAAGCTGTCTAGAGAGTAAAATGAAAAGTCTCAAGAAGACGACAACAAATTTGTAACTGGTTTAAAATATGCAACAGTGGAGGAGGAACATACCGCGAAATAGATGATGACTAATGCAAATGTCCACCTGCAGATTATTCATCCAGGAATAATCAACTGAAAATTTTAGTTATTTATTTATTTATTTTTAACATAAATAAACTACTTCTTTAGACAAAATAAAGAGGCATATAACTAACAAATTAGCTGAACATAAGAGGACCTCAGTTATTAAGATTAGATGATGAATGGATGCAATTGAATGCAGCTCTTTCCTTTCGCACTGCTCCTGACTTTTACACACAATGAATAATATTTGAAATGCTGATGCTTGGTTTCTAAAACTTCAGAAACAATAGAGGACAAGGAGAAATGTGATGATGAAAAGGAGGTAACACTAATGACATATGGAAGTTAAACTCTTTGGATACTCTCTTTTAGTATCCAACTTCTACTACTCTCTTCTACTTCAAATATAGTATAGTCAATAGTCACGGAGGATTAGGTAAAATTATTTGAGGTGCAGATGCCTGGTTTCTCAAACTTTAGAAACAAAACAAGACAAGGAGAAATGTGATAATGAAAGGATGAAACACTAATGACATATAGAAGTTAAAACTCGTTATTGAGTATCCAACTTCTACTCTATTCTAGTTGGTGTTTCTCTTCAGACTGCATCCTAAAACCACATCTGCCCAGTTCTCTGTTACATGGCTACTACTTGTTGGCACTTCACCTCTTGTGTAAATAAGCATCTTCCCTGTGTCTTCAATCCCCAGTTGTTACAGGTCACTTTTCTCTCCTAAGGGACTCCTTAGTCTACATCTAAAAGCAACAACCAATAGGATCTCAAATGTAGGGTTCAAGAAAAGGGCAATGCACAAAAGTCATTTAACAAAATTATTCTCAGAAACCAGATGGACTTAATTCGAGCTGTTCATTCTGTTGTACGCCCAAAGTTTTTTTTTATATATTATTATATTGGCAAAGGGCATAAATAAATTCTTTATTATTTTTGTTTGACTAGTCACTTCTTTAAAGGTCTGATTGTACTGCAAGTCGACTTCTAAATACTAACTTGCTAATACCTAACACTTATTATCAACAAAACTTGACCTAAATCTAAAAAAAATGTTATTTTCTATCTGCTTGCTCCTGTTTTGAAACATCAAAACATGATCCGAGTTCTTCACCTACTGTCAAATTTCTGGTGTAGAAGTAGATTACTTCTAGCATCTCAAGAGCTTAATAATGATCCACATAATAATTTCAATTTCCGTAGCTGACATCTGTTCATTTCCAGCAACAGAGCAAATTATTTTTCACTCATCTCACAATGAACTGTCCAACAGAATCCAACAAAATGGAGAAAGAACAGATCGGTTCAAACAATATAAAGAAATGAAGCATGCATTCATGCTAACACGGCTTTGGTTTTAGGAAGCCTCACTTTTTAGTATAGAAGCAGAATGCTAAAAAAAGCCCCGCCACGGCCAAAACATGATAAAACCTCATGACTTTATCTATATATAAAAAAAAAAGAGATAAGGATTTAATGGCTCTGAGGGGATTAATCTTTAATCTGGCTGAAGGCTTGGAGCTTTGCTTCAGAAAAATAGTAAAATGTATTTATATAGAAAGATATTTAATACTTAGTCAATTAGAATTAGTATTTTCAATATAAATAAATAAATAATAATAACAATCCGTAATTTGTTACATCAATGGACTTTTACCATAATTAGAAAAACCTAAATAGAAAAATAAAAATTAATATGAAATCCCTAAAATTAAGGAATCTTAATATTTTTCGTCTCTCCAAAATAACTTTATCCTCAATGCTGAGAAGCCGTAAATTTTGAATACGTTTTCCTATAATGCTTTGTAATACTCCCAAGTGACATCTTCAATTATTAAATTTGCCCATTGAATAAACAACTTGGTGACAAGATATTTATGGCATATCATAACACATCGATGAAGTATGACTTAAAGCAGAATTTGAATCTCACCAATAGAAAAAATATCTCAGAAATAGTGTTGCACAACATTATCCTCACCTAACTTCTTTTTAAGGTATGAAATGTAAAAAATTAGATATATCTTAGAGCTTGTTGGTAAGTCCAAGCAATAATTAATTGGGTCAATATGTTCTAACACCTTATAAGGCCTAAAGAATCAAGAAGATAGTTTCATTGAAGACAAACCTATATAGAAGTTTGCTTGTAAGTTTGAAGTTGAAAGAAAATCAATCACCCACTATAAACTCCCACTAACTACTATGCTTATCACCTTGCTACTTCATTCAAGCTTGTGAAACTATGCGATTATCTTTTAGAAGTTAAATAATCTTATTTCTATTAAACAATTCCTTATTCACTTAATCAATCTTAGAAGCACTAGGTATTTTATAATCATGGGAGGAGGTAAATCATAAATTACTTCAAAATGAGTTATTTTACTAAAAAAGTGATAAGTGGTTTGTCTGCCTACGGAAATCATTTCATCCAAGTTTATCATTAGCAAGGCATCTGAGATAATTTTCTAGATATCTATTCATCACTTCAGTTAGCCCATCTATTTACTGGTGATAAGTAGTTTTTCAATATCATTTTTATGTACACGAATTTGGTGACAGCCATATTGTAAATCCAATTTATGAAAACTTGTGCACATCTTAATTCATCGGATAACTCATCCACAATCAGAATAAGATACTTGTCTTTCATTGTAATATTATTGAGTGCTCGACAATCTACACACAATCCTTCGAGAACCATCCTTCTTTCTTACTAATAAGACTAAAGAGGAGTATGCACTAACACTAGCCCTTATGAACCCTGCTTCAAGAACCTCATTAATATTTTTCTCTATCTTTGTCTTTTAAAAGTATGGATATCGATAGGGCCAAACATTAGTTAGTGTACTCCCATGAAATAAAAGAATTAAGTGATCATGTGATTGAAGAGATGGAAGTCCTTGTGATTCTACAAATACATCCATAAATTCTCCGAGCAATGATTAAACATTTTCATCTTGTTCAGGTATTATGGCTTCCTCTTCAATGCTCCATAATTGTACTAAAAATCTATGATATGCCTTTTTAAGAACCCTCTATATTTTATGGCTAATAACAATTGTGACTTTACTACCATGCTTTCCCTTTAGGATCATTTATTTTTCATTAACAAAAAAGTTTATAATTAATTTAAAAAATTTAAGAAATATTGTTCAAAGTTAATAGCCACTCAATTCTAAGGACAACCTCATCGTCCTCCATTACTAGTAAAACAAAATCTACAAGCAACTCTTAGTCATGTATAATGAGTTTCACTTTAGAACACTTACTATCACATGTTAAAATTTACTCATCAGCAACCTTCATCTCAAACTTATCAAGATGTTCAATACGATAGGCTAATCATGTAGCAACCTTGCTATCCATAAAATTATTGGTACTATCGATATTAATAAAAAATATTAATAAACTTATGCTTCAAAATGCCTTCAACTTTAATAGTTTAGGGATTATAATAGCTAGCTAATGCTGAACAATATGTGTGACAAGTTTAATAATCTCATCATTATCAGTACTTTCATGATCAGAGTCTACAACTTTAATCTCTGGTTCCTCCTTAATTGGTTCAATCATCAAAAGTTTTTCTTACTTATAAAGATGATCTCTACTTCACTTTTCATCATAATGCCAATACAAACCCTTTGTTGATAGTTATTTGAGTTTCTCTTAGGTTAGTCTTCTAATATTAGGATTTTGATTATGAATGGTTGAAGTAATTAACTTATCGGTCACCTATTTATTAATACTCCTAGTTCAATGATATTTTACGTTAATTTTTCCTCCATGTGATTGTGCAAAAGAAATTGCAGTTATCATAGTATGAGATTGGCGAGTCTTTACTTCACAACGAATGTTTTAATTAAGACTTTCAATAAATTTTTTCACCAATTGCCTTTTAAACCTATATTTAGTTTGATTTGACAATCGTTTAGATTGGCTTTGATAACTTAACATGTAGAAATCTAACAAATCTTAGAAAATTACTTATCAATATTCTCATATTCGGATTGTCTAAAATTAACAAAACTTTTTTTTAAATTATTCTCATGAGAAAACTTCATGATAGGTTTCATACAAATCATACCATTAAATAGCATCCCCATCTAACTCAATTGAAGCTATTTTCACTTTTAGAATCTTCTAGAGTTTTATGAAAGTGAAAAAATTTATCTACTCTGGAAATCCAATTAATTAGTTCTACATCTTCCTATATAGGAAATTCTACTTTCATATAAGGGTAGCGATTATTATTTTCTTGGTAGTCTCTTATCGTGACTTTAGTTCGATCTAATTATTTATTAGGAGAAGTAAAACTTTTATCTTATTAATTTTTACTAAAACTCTTAACCAACTCTTTTTAAAATTATTGAGAGTTTCTTGTAGTCTACTCTTAATTTTTTCTTCCAAGGCTTCAAATTAGAATTTCATAAAATTATCAATAGTCATTGCATATAATTATAGACCTGTAATTCATAAGTTTTGCTTTTTGATTTCAGGTGAAGGGTATGAGCACTGCTTACTTGTTTTATTTTTAATTTAATGTTGAGGCATGCGACGACATTAGAGAGGAGCTTGTGAGATCACCAAGGAAACATTGTATTGAGAGCAGAAGATGACATTGAAAATGAAGTCGCCGTTGGTGGCATAGGCATTGGGGCCAGGGAAACCCATAGTCAGAAGAAATGATGGTGATCAAGGAGTTATCCAACAAACTTGAGTCTACAAAGAAGATGTTGCTTTGAAGCAAGGGGGCTCTTTCAAGACTCTAATACTTGATGATAAAATACTAAGGCTTTATGTAAGAAAAGAGATAGGGATTTGATTGCTTCAAAGAGATCAACCTCATTTTCATCGGTTCGAGAGGATTAACATCAAAATTAGCCAAAGGATCTAAGTTGTATTTTGTTGCTCGAGAAAATAGCCAAAGACATTACATATATATAAAGAGTTATTTAATCCTTAGTCAACTAGAACTAGAATTTCTAACAAAGAAAATAAATAAAACTAGCAATCCCTAATTTGTTATATCAAAGAACTTCTACTATAATTAAATAATTTAATTAAAAAATAAAAATAATATTAAATCTCTAAAATTTAGAACTTCTAAAATTAAGATATAGCATAAAGCCATGGTAACTTAGAAGCTAGGGATAGCCACGAGAGGTACCACCCTCTTCCCCTCCATAGCCATCGAGATGGTGATGATGAGAGTGCAGACGAGCACAAACCACCGCATCGAGAAGATCGACGTGGCTACCACTCTGACCACCACCTTTGCCACGACTGTTGAGAATTCATGGGCCTCAGGTCTCGTGATCCAAGGTGATCGCAAGCCCTCAAGAATTAGTATAAAAACACTTCCTCACGATCCAAGGTGTTATGAAAGGGGTATTTTGTAGGGCTGGACACATCCTTTATACAACTAACCGCTCAATTCCAACAACAGTTGCTTTGCATCGCAACGGGCGATCATTGGAGAGCAATCGACATATAACACTTTGCTCATGCAGTATGTAGATTGGAATGATGAGATTGCCCATAACCTTCATCATATTGCCATGTCTATTTTGCACTTCAAGTGTGCAGTTGTATTTAAGCTCCACAAATTATCTAAAATGGAAGAATGCTTCTTATGGAACCCTTCACATACTCTTTTTCTTGGTTCAAAATCATACAACCAATCCCACTTACTATTGATACAGTTTATTGGAGTGAATCAAGTATTGATACTTTGGATGATGAATGATAAAACTTGAGAGTTGTGCTTGGAATATAACGGTTCCACCAAAGAGTGAAACGCCCAATACTTGCTGCAGCTGAATTGGAATGTCATCTCCGTGCTTTACGAATGGTTAAGCAACAGGATTTGTTTTGCTTATTATTATATCACTTAGGTGCGAGAAGATTAGATGAGAATTGCAGTTCTAAAAGTCTTGGTTTTTAAGACTTCCAACCAACCTTAGCAAATAATATAGGTTGAATGCATGGCCAACTACATTAAAAAAAAAAAAAAAACATTTAACAGATTTAAAGCTCTTCATTCATTATGAACACATTCATATGTTAAAAGATTACGTACTCGGTGTAGTACACGAGGATGCTGGAGTCGTAGGTGGAGATGTCCCATGACTGGATGGCGACCATGGTGATCATGGCGACCAATCTGAGGACGAAAAGGAGAGCAGGGTGGATGACTCTCCAGCAGCTCATCCAGAGCTGCTCGTAGCCCACATGGCGCCTCTCGGGGAGCTCGGCCTCGCCGTCCGCTGCGACGACGATCGGTAGACTCTCGTACTCGGATCGGTCGTTGACCCCTCGACGGCCGCCGCCTTCGCTCCGCCTGATCGTCCACAGGGACGCCCAGATGGCCCCGACGACGATGGCCAGGCAAGCAGAGTCGTACCAGCGGATCACCAGCGCCATTGCTGGTTGCAGATACAAGGAAGGGCGGCGAGATCTTCTTCTAAGGCCAAGATTTTGTTGCCAAAGGAGAGGTTGAAGCAAGAGTTCTCACTCAAAGAGGAAGCTGGTAGTTTTGACCGTGCGGTGACTGCAACACGTTGCTTCGTTCCTAGTTTACTATATATATATATATATATATATATATATATATATATATATACACACATATATAATAGTCGACAAGAAAAATACTTGGTTATTAAGATGTTACACCCCTCAAGAAGCTTGAAATCGGATGAAATGCTTTATTATCTAGGAGTGTTCATATCGAATCAAAAACTTGGACTGAACCGAACCAAGCCAGTTCATCAATAATTCTATTTTAAACATTATAAACGGTTTCAATTTGAGAGGATACTCTTCTTCAATTTAGGTAAACAGTTTAAACCAAATTGATTGAAAAAATAATAGTTTTTCAAGTTCAAAGGTTTATGTTTCTAATTGTGTTGTTAAGATGTCTAAGCATCCATGTCAAATGAGAGTGTCTAGATCAATAAGCTATATTCATACATAATGTACCATTCTTTTTACTGTTCTTAAACTAATATATTGATTGTCATGAACTGATTAATATATTGTAACTTTCTTGAAGGTTGCTGTTAGGTGGAGCTTCCTTGTTGTCTTGTTATCGATTCCTTTCTTCCTTCTATATCTAAATTTTTTTAATTATTTAAAATAATATTTATGATATAAATTCTTTTGAGAATGTCAGTTGTATTGGATCAAAATTTTGGTTCAATTTAATTAAACTGAATCAGTTCACCAAACCAAATCGATTTATTTAAAATGTATATATTTTAAAATTAAAATTTGATTAGCTAATTAGCCGAATTGTATTAACCGGTTTTGAACTGATTTGATTAAATAGGTCCCAAATGATTTAGATTAAAAGTATCTTATTTTATTTAAATTAAATCATTTTTTTTATTTGATTCAAATCGATCCTTAACTATTTGATTCAAACCAATTTGAACATCGCTTAGTGTAAATGAATGTGGCATTCAGCCTTTATATATATATATATATATATATATATATAGATATAGTTTAAGTGTTTTTGAGACAATTGATGATTTAACTTTATATATATATATATATATATATATATATATATATATATATATATGAAGGATCTAAAGGATCTTCTTCAATAATAAATACACAATTATTCTTCTGACATTACAACAGTGTCTCCATAAAGGGGTAAAAGGGAATTGAAAGAATGAACCATTTGAACTTTATTTGAACCCTAATATCCGAACATTTCCGGTTTGATATGAGGAAGCTCACAATTACAAGTCTACTCGTCAACGTATCGGACTCGTTGACTGACTGATACTATAAATATGAATATAAGTGAATATAACTCGTCTCATCTACCACAGAGAATATAAAGAATCAAAGTCGCAAAGGAGGAGTATATGATTAAATCGAAAGTTATTAAGTCATGGTGTGGAGTCTTTGCTCCCGCCACGTGGTTTGTTGCGATTGATTGATAAGACCAACCCATAAGTATCTGTCTCACCTTGTACTAACTAGGTAGGGACCGTCCGTCCGTCCGATGCGTCTTGATTGCAAGCTTCAATTTTAATTCTTCTCGTGCGTACGTCCAACTCCTAAGTAAATTGTAGTTGAAGGGGGCTTGAGTCAATTCGACCGGATATGTAATTTGTTATACGGGAGAGATTTCATTCGATAGAAATAAATGAAACTGATGCTGAAATGCCAACCAAGTACCATAACAGCAAAGAGAATAATTCTCTTTGGAGATTTATCACTACTGTAACACGCATTTTATTTTGGAATAATTAACTGTTTATAAATTTTCTGGAAGGATGCTAAATAATTTTAAATCTATATGGATTGAAGACTACAATAACGAACGTCTTAAGTTGGTTGTATGAAGTAAAATATATTTTCTTTTGAGAGAACAAAAACTCTTCCTAGCTTTTAAAGAGAAAAAGTTTTTTTTTTAAAACAAATATTATTTTCATAATTGATGCAGCCTTTTAGTCTTTCGTGAAAACACGAATTGACCTCACTAATTTCATCGTTAATAAAAGCATGACAAAACCTAAAAGGCGGACCTTGCCCAAATGAAGCTATATAAATAAGGAAGCCTCCAAATTATGTGAATACTCCTCCAACGAATCAGTCTATGATCATTTTAAAATAGAAAAAAAAAAGGTATAAATAAAAAGATTAAAGTTGATGTGATAGAGTTTTTTTTAATCCCTAAAAGACCCTTGTATAGTATTAAAATTTTTTAATCATTAAGATGTAAGATTTTATGGCTGGGATAAGATATATTAAAGATCTAATTAGTGTCTGATTTAAAAAAAAAAAAAGGAGATAATTTTGATGATAAAAGACTCCTAGTTATCTTTATTTAGATTATTTGTTCTGACCTATAATCATAAGACATTCTAAGAAACATTAACATCACATCTTGTTAGACTGATCCCTATTCTACCAATTATAGTGATCTTATAAAAAAGATAAGAGAGAAAGAGTCTCGCTTTCATGCAAATCTATATATGGTGCTGAGGCACCCTATTTGATTATGACATTCAAAAGTACACATAATCCATCCTTGATTTATGACACTTTTAATTTTAATTTTGACATTAAAATTTTTTATTTTATAATTTTCTCTTATAATTAGTATCAGAGTCATGTTATTAAAATCTAAGTTATCATCGATCATTAAAGAAATTAGATTGATTAATTATAGCAGATCATCAAATTAATATTCAAATTATTATTATTTTTTTGAATTAATCTTTTGTGATACTTCCGCATGTGATCTATTTGCAATGTGCCCTTACCCTTAAAGGCTAGCTTTATGTATCATTCGAGTATTGGGATCAGCTTAAATTTCTCCCTCTAAGCTTGCCTACTTACGAATGATGTAAGGTACCTACAGGGATGTATGGAAGAAATCACGAACAACATCGAAAGGGGGTGTTGGTCAGCTACATCAATAGTAATATCATAGATGATAGTTTGTTGATCATTGGTGATACAAAGATTGGGTGGCAACCTGCTATGGATGCTAGCTAGACCTACTGGGATGTGATATCACTATTGTGTAGAATAGTGTGGTTGCTATTGTTGGTAGTAATATAGCGGAGGGCGACAACCTACTATGGTCATTGACCTTGTCAAACGTAGCAATACAATATGGGGTGATAATTATATTGAGGGCGATGATTATTCGAGTGTCAAGGAAGGGACTCATAATGATAAGGGGAGGCATCACAGGTAGATCACGACGATGGAAGCCGATTGATTTCTTAGTCGAAGTTGATGGACTCATCAATGGAAGCATAGCCCATGGGTAATGTTGGTTGAAGCAAATGGTTAGATAGTGTGGTACAATAATGCAACATCGGGTTTCCAACATTATAGAGTTGCCAACAACAATGGTTTTGGGTGTCATTTTTGACTAATGATTGAGGGCAATATAAGTAGCAATAATCCCGACGAGCATCGCTGGGGTGCTATCCACGGTGAAGATCCATAGCAACACAATTGCTTATCAATTGACAAACAATGACAATACACAAATGGTAGCAAGGATGTGGGGCTAATGAGGATGTTGGGTTCTTCCTTTGACTACAGGTGCATGAACGACAGATGACAACATCATTAGGTAGTGGTGAGGTCATCGATCTAGTGAGATAGGCCACCATGCACAACTAGAGAACTCCCATAAGAAATCAATCATCATCATAGGTGAGGAAGTTGTGCACAAGCCATTCGTGTGTGTGATTGAGGTAGCACACCTCCATCGCCTAACTTTTGCTAAAACCCTAAAATTCTGCCCTAGATTAAATTTTGACTAAGACTAATTTTGGCTTAAAGTTTCAATTTTTTTACTTAGGCTCAAACAGTGAATTGGTTCTGAGCCCAATTATAACACCCAAATTCTGTTCTATCAATTAAATAAGATTGATTAACCCAATTTAGGATCCTCTATAAAATTTAAAAAATATAAATTATATATTTTTATATTTTTCTCATATGATATAAAAATATCAACAAATTTCTTTATCGATAAAATATTTATCTGTTTATTACTTATGGTATTTAAACTTCTAATTATTATTTTTGGATAATTATATGATTATTGAAATACACAAACATAATGATTAAAAATATAAAATAATGTTTATTCCAAAAAAGATAATATTTTTTATTTTATTGTTGCCATTCTATGAGTTTTCATTTACGTTGATTAAATTTTGTATTCAATAGCTATTGAAGGTTTTTTATTGAATAAATCTCTATAGTATCAATATTTAAAAAGTTAGTGAGAATTATTTGTAACTTATATTTTTATGTTCTATCTAATTATTAGCTACCAAAGTAGTCTAAAATGATAAGTTTATTGAGTGTAAATTATGATAACTATTTATCATTCTCAAGATATTTTAAATATATTGGTCTTGGGTGATACTAAGAAAAATAATATAAATAATAGCACATAATTAATATATTTACATATGTTTTCGAATGATTATGTGAAAAGATAAGATAATACTATTATGGATATCTTTACAATTTATTGAGTATAAATTGTGATAAATATATCATTCTCAAGATATTTTAAAATATATTGGTCTTGGGTGATACTAAGAAAAATAATATAAATAATAACACATAATTAATATATTTACATTTTTGTTGAATGATTATGTGAAAAGATAAGATAATACTATTATGGATATCTTTACAATTTATTGAGTATAAATTGTGATAAATATTTATCATTCTCAAAATATTTTAAATATATTTTATATTTTTATATTGGTCTTGGGTGATATTAAGAAATATAACACATAATTAATATATTTAGATTATTTTTTAAATAAATATGTGAAAGGATAAGATAATACTATTATAGAAATCCTTATCGGTTATAGTTATATGCCCAAAGATTGTAAAACATTATAAAATTTTTAGTGAGCATTAGATATCCAAAAGTAAAATAGATATAATATCAATAATTTATTAATATATTAGTACTTTTCTCATTGTATTTTTATGCATCTAGTGTCTGTGTACCTTTTGGATCAAAATTTTTTGAATGGCATGAGCATTTGCGATTTATATTAGGTGCGTTAGACCCTAATTTAGGTCATACTTGTTGAAAGGGATGGAGAGTTAATTGATAGAAATTTTGTGAAATAAATAATTAAAATGAATGATCCATAAAGGTCAAATAAGCCCAGTCTTATGTTCACAATTATGAGAATTACTAAAATCATATAGACCTTGTTACCATCTCAAATTAGCATATTGAAACATTTAAATACTATTGATGTTGACCAGCACCTAAGAATTTACTAAAAATCTGAAGATTTAGAAGGATATGTCCTAGAATACGGTTCCCTTGGGGATGACATATACCACTCGACATCACTAATCGAGAATGCTACTCAATATGACCAAGCCACTAGCTCAATAAAAAGATTCAATCCAAGCAAAACATGCTAAGAATGATTTATAGATTTTTTTTTTAGAGAAGCTGAACTATAAGACTATCTTCTTTTTAGTTCCATGGGATTTATATGTTCGCATCCCAACCATCTATAAAAATAATAAACACATCCCAACCGAAAAAAAAAAAATGTTCTCAAGTCGTGAAAACACTACTTAGTAGAAGACTCTTAATACAAATAATAAAGTGACTATAGAAATAAAAAATATATATAATAACTGTTATAAATGGTTCAAATTTAAAAGAAAACGAACCTCTTTTCAGATAAATCTTTGAAAAGGTATTTTCTTTTATTTTGGTAGTTATTTTTTAAAGGTTGTGTCTTTTGAGAAAATAGTTATTTTTGAAAGGATATGTCTTTTGAGAAAATAGTTAATTTTCAAAGATTGTGTCTTTTGAGAAAATATCTATAAATAGATATTTGAGGGTAAATTAATAAAAAAAAACACAAAACTCTTTCATGCTCTTCTTCTTTACTCTCCGAGTGATTGAGTTAGACATTCTCTAATTCTTCTCTGAAGATTCTTTATTGTTTGCTCAATACAGATCTTCTAAAGGCTTGTCATATCCACTAAAACTATTTGCATCAAACCCATAGCAATCTTATTGAGAAGAGGGTGCAAATATCGTTTTTAGGAAAGTGTTTATACATGTTTCAAGCCTAAATATATTTCCTAAAGTATTCTTGATCTTGTGTTTGTTTTTTGTTTCCATAGTGTTTTTTATCCTCTTCTTTTGTCGTATCTTTTTTGAACAATCTAAAAACGATATTTTGTGAGTTTATACAAATTCACTATGGAGGCTATAAATACCATCAAATTATTGAATCAAGATTTTGTTCGTTTGGATCGTTTTGATGGAACGAATTTTACCCATTGGCAAGACAAGATAAAGTTCATGTTGACTGCTTTTAAGATCTTCTATGTGCTTGATCCAAATCTTCAACCAATTCCTGATCCAACCGACGATGACACCAATGAAGTCAAGGCTGAACAAAAGAACAGAAATGAAGATGAAGTCATGTGTAGAGGACACATTCTCAATGCTCTTTCGGACCGGCTTTATGATCTTTATAAGGTGGAACCATCTGCAAAAGCAATTTGGAATGCTTTGGAATTCAAATATCATGCCGAGGAAGAAGGTACAAAGAAATTTTTAATTTTTAAATATTTTGATTACAAGTTTGTGGATGACAAGCCAATCTTGGCACAAGTGCATGAGTTACAAGTCATTGTTAATCAATTAAAGGCTGAAAAAATTGAACTTCCTGAACCTTTTCAAGTAGGGGCTGTAATAGCCAAGTTGCCTTCATCTTGGAAAGGGTATAGGAAGAAGATTTTGCATGACTCCAAGGATATCACTTTGGAGCAAATTCAAAAACATCTTCGAATCGAGGAGGAATCGAGGATGAGAGACAAGAGTGAGAACTCTTTTTGTAATATAAAAGCAAATGTTATGAATCAGCCTAAGAATTCCAACAAAAGCAAACAAAACAAGTAGAATCATTTTGGCCCCAAAAGGGATCAAAGAAAATTTAAGAAGCCAAAGAGTGGAGGCTGTTTTGTTTGTGGAAAACCTGATCATTTTGCTAGGGATTACAGATTTAAAAGAGCCGAAACTAAAAGTCAACTCCGTTGAGGGAGATGATAATATAATCGCTACGGTGAGCGAAGTGAATGTCATATTTGGTAAGGTTTCTGGTTGGTGGTACGATACTTGTGCTATCGTCCATGTTTGTTATGATAAAGGCCTCTTCAAGACTTACAAAGAAGTTACAGAAGGGCAAGAGATTCAAATGGGAAATGAAGTTCGTTCTAAGGTGATTGGAAAGGGAAATATGGAACTCACTTTCACTTCAGGTAAGAAAGTCACTCTTACTAATGTTCTTCATGTACCGGATATGAGTATAAATTTAGTGAGTAGGAATCTCCTTGGTAAACCTAGAATTAAATCTGTATTTGAATCCGGGAAGTTAATTATATCCCGTAATGGAACTTTTGTTGGAAAAGGCTATTCCGCTGAGGGAATGGTCAAATTATCTATTGTTGACAATGATTCTAAAGTTAATAAAGATGTTGCTTCTATTTATATTGTTGATTCTTATTCATTATGGCATGATAGATTAGCACATATTGGAATCAGCATGATTAGAAGAATGGTTAAGTGTGGCTTAATAAATTATCATTTTGATGATCTTAATAAATGTGAAATTTGTGTTAAATCAAAGATGACGAAGAAACCTTTCAAAAGTGTTGAAAGATATACTACTTTATTAGATTTAATACATTCTGATATATGTGAATTAAATGGCATATTAACGAGAGGAGGTAATATATATTTTATTACTTTTATAGATGATATGTCTAGATTCACATATGTGTACTTATTGAAACATAAAAATGATGCTTTTAATACTTTTAAGGCATATAAAGCAGAAGTTGAAAATCAATTGGGGAACAAAATTAAAACTTTAAGAAGTGATAGAGGAGGAGAATACTTTCCTAATGAATTTAACTTGTTTTGTGAACAACATGGCATAATTCATGAATGTTCAGCACCTAGAACACCTGAGCAAAATGGATTAGCAGAAAGAAAAAATAGAACTTATCTAGAGATGATTAATGCTATGTTGTTGCATGCTAAATTATCTTATAATTTGTGGGGAGAAGCTTTATTGGCTGCATGTCATATCTTAAATAGAATTCCCTCTAAAAAGAATAAGATCTCTCCATATGAGTTATGGAAAGGAAGACAACCTAACATTGGTTATTTTAAAGTGTGGGGGTGTCTTGCATATTGTAAGAATAATGATCCTCAAAGGACAAAATTGGGACCTAGAGGAATCAAATGTACATTTATAGACTATGCCTCAAATAGCAAAGCATATAGACTTCTTAATTTGGAGTCTAATATCATAATAGAATCTCGAGATGTGGAGTTCTTTGAACATTTATTGACTTCTAGTAATAATGTTCATCCTCCAACTAGTGAAGAGTCACTAATGGAGAAATCTCAAAAGGTTAGTGAGCAACCTAAAATTCATTTGATTGGACATCAATCAAGTTCACAAGAGGTTGGAGAGCAATCTTATGAATTAAGGAGAAGCACTCGTGTACGAAAAGCAAAAACATTAAGATCGGATGAGATTGATTCTCAAAGTATTTCTTTTTACCTTGTAGAAGGAACTAATGAGAGAGTATTAAAAATAATTCCTCTTGTTTTACAAGTGGAAGATGATCCTAAAACATTTAAAGAAGCTATGGCTTCTCGTGATGTTGCTTTTTGGAAAGATGTTATTAATGATGAGATGGATTCTATTATGTCAAACCATACTTGGGAACTTGTCGATTTACCTTTTGCCTCAGAACCTATTAGTTGTAGATGGATATTTTGTAGGAAGTATCATACAAATGGTACTCTCCAAACGTTCAAAGCAAGGTTAGTTGCTAAAGGATTTCAACAAAATGAAGGAATAGATTATTTTGACACATATGCTCCTGTGGCTAGGATCACATCTATTAGAATGATTTTTGCTTTAGCATCAATTTTTGATCTTTATGTTCATCAAATGGATGTCAAAACGGCATTTCTAAACGGAGACCTTGATGAGGAGGTATATATGGAACAACCCGAAGGTTTTGTTCTATCAGGAAATGAACATAAAGTGTGTAAACTTAATAAGTCATTATATGGTTTAAAGTAGGCTCCAAAACAATGGCATGAGAAATTTGATGCAATAATTCTTTCTAATGGATTTGTTCATAATATTGCAGATAAATGTGTTTATCTCAAAACTTGTGATGACTATATGGTGGTAGTTTGCCTTTATGTTGATGATATGCTAATAGTGAGCAACAACATGAAATGTATTGTAGAAACAAAGAGGTTTCTATCTTCAACATTTAAGATGAAAGATCTTGGGCAAGTTGATACTATACTAGGTATCAAGGTAAAAAGAAATAGTGGGGGATATGTTTTGAGTCAAACTCATTACATAGAGAAAGTACTGGAGAAATTCAGTCACTTAAAAATCAAAGAAGCAAATACCCCATTTGACCCAAGTATCAAATTAGTCAAGAATGTTGGAAGAACATTGGCTCAATTAGAATATTCAAGTGCTATAGGAAGTCTTATGTATACAACGCAGTGCACAAGACCTGATATAGCATTTGTAGTTAGTAAATTGAGTAGATTTACTAGCAATCCAAATGTAGAGCATTGGAAGGCTATTGAAAGAGTTCTTGGGTACCTTAAATGAACCAAAGATTATAGCCTATAATACTCAAAATTTCCTACTATTTTAGAAGGATATACTAACGCAAGTTGGATATCGAGTTTTGGAGATAACAAATCTACTACTGGTTGGGTGTTCACCTTAGGAGGTGGCGCTGTTTCTTGGAAGAGCAAAAAACAAACGTGTATAACTCACTCAACTATGGAATCAGAATTTGTTGCTCTAGCAGATGCAGGAAAGGAGGCTGAATGGTTGAGGGACTTTCTATTAGAAATTTCATTGACTTCTAAGTGTATGAATTCAATTTCTATACTTTGTGATAGTCAAGCCACTTTAGCTCGTGCGTATAGTGAAATATATAATGGAAAGTCAAGACATATAATTCTTAGACATGATTATGTGAGGAAATTAATCAAGAGTGGGATTATTTCACTCACATTTGTGAAAACAAGTGAGAATTTGGCTGATCCATTCACCAAACCTCTTACAAGAGAAGTTGTAAGATCAACATCAAAATGGATGGGACTAAAACTCCTTGAATAAAAGATCCACCAATGATAGCAACCCTACTCAACATTATGAAATGAGTAATGAAGAGTTCAAAGGGTAAGAACAAGTCATTGACATGTGGAGTGGTTCAGCACTTTGAAATATTTTACGAGTCCCATCTAAAGATGTTAAAGTGCTGGTTGTCACCGAATGAGGGTTGAGTTAATTATACTCTTAATGAAGTTCAGTCAAGTTAGGACAAGTATCTCAAAGAGTGACAAAGATACTATAAGAACTTCACCTATATGAACTTAGAAGTGGTGCCGCTTCGATTGAGAGTTGGAGTTTCTCTCATAAAAGTTCATGAACTTGGATGAGCCAAGGCCATATTAGGGCTAAGCGAGATTTTATGAGGAATACAAGAATGTTGTATTTATGTGTGTGGTATCACTGGTGTTGTCATGAGGAATAACAAATTCAAAGCTTTTATGTTATTTGGGATTTCGACTTCATTTTGTGATGCTTACACTAAGGTAATATTCAAATCGAAAGATATATTACTTTATTCATAAATACTATTTAATCACTTGAAGAAAATTTTAAATTTGAACAAGTGGGGGATTGTTATAAATTGTTCAAATTAAAAAGAAAAAGAATCTCTTTTCAGATAAATCTTTGAAAAGGTGTTTTTTTTTATTTTGGTAGTTATTTTTTAAAGGTTGTGTCTTTTGAGAAAATAGTTATTTTTCAAAGATTGTGTCTTTTGAGAAAATAGTTAATTTTCAAAGGTTGTGTCTTTTGAGAAAATATCTATAAATAGATATTTGAGGGTAAATTACTATAAAAAAAAACACACAAAACTCTTTCATGCTCTTCTTCTTTACTCTCCGAGTGATTGAGTTAGACATTCTCTAATTCCTCTCTGAAGATTCTTTGTTGTTTGCTCAATACAGATCTTCTAAAGGCTTATCATATCCACTAAAACTATTTGCATCAAACCCATAGCAATCTTATTGAGAAGAGGGTGCAAATATCGTTTTTAGGAAAGTGTTTATACATGTTTCAAGCCTAAATATCTTTCGTAAAGTATTCTTGATCTTGTGTTTGTTTTTTGTTTCCATAGTGTTTTTTATCCTCTTCTTTTGTCGTATCTTTTTCCAACAATAACAAGACTCAAAAACATAGTTAATTAATAATAATCTAAAATTAGATTATACCCCTATATCATTCTCCTTGTTTGAGAAAAATTCTACTTAGAATTTATAGTGAGCTCCTTCTAAAGTATCTTGTCACTCTTCAAAAATTCTTAACCTGACATCTATATATATATATATATATATATACATCGTCAGAACAAAGTTTTCCCTTAAAATGTACTAAATACTAAGCATAAATGTCACACATTGTTGTAATAAAGACTTCGAACATCTATTATATCAATGGCTTCTCTTGTAATTCTATGATAATATTATCGCTGTCCGCATAGAATAGACTTATCACACACATTAAAAACTAAGCTAATTGACAACCCATCTGATAGCTCTAAGGGGGTAAGCATTTGGCCTGAGTTTGTTTTTGTAACTCAAACATGTTCAAACTTCCTTTGCTTAACTTTCTTGTATGCTCCAAAAGGAAATCTTTCTTTTCAAAGATAAATAACGTCAAGATTACATTTTTCAAACTCTTTATATCTCCTATGTATATCTCCCTTTGACTTACAGAGTTGAGAGGTTTATCTTAATTGTTCACAAACTTGATCATGAATGGTCTTAAAGTGGACAACGAACTCATCTTCATCCATGCTAATCCACACTAAGACATGACTGTTTTGTAAGCAAGACTCAATCTTGATTAAGGTTTCTACCCCTAAACCACTTTAAATGGAGCTTTTTTTTTTTATCTATTAAGGGAGCTATTCTAAGCAAATTCAGCTTAAAAGAAAAATAAACTCTCATCTTTTAGGATTCTCACCATCCAAGCTTCTCTCAATAAATTCTCAAGAGAGCAGTTCACCACCTTTGTTTGGCCATTTATTTGTGGATGATAGGCACTACAAAATTACAGTTTGATACCTAAAATTTTTTAAAGTGTCTTCTAAAAGTGACTCACAAATCACACATCACAATCCGAAGTAAGGAACTTCATGCAAATAAATCACTTCTTTGTAGAATAAATTAGACACAAACGAGCATTAAGAGAATTTCTACAAGGTAGAAAAGTAAGCAAACTTTAAGAATCTATCAACAACCACTAGAATAAAATCATACCCATGCTGTGTTCTAGGAAAACCAAGAACAAAATCTGTTGAGATGTCCTCCCAAGAAGCATTAAAAATAGGAAGGGGTTGGTATAAATCAATATTTTTGTACTCCTCCTTTGGCCTTTTGACAAATATAATATCTTTGCACAAATCTAGCAACATCCCATTTTATGTTAGGCCAAAAGTACTTTTTTTTAAAAAAACAAGTGCTTCTATTTTATCTCACCTAAAAGGTCCTCCAAACCCACTATGATACAATTCTCTCATAACAAATACTTGTAAAGAACCTTCCGATAAGCAAAGCTAAAAGATAGGTCATTCATGAGTGTGTAATCATCATTTTTTTTTTTTTCCTCATCCAACTCTTGTAAGACTTTAGAGTAGAAAGAGTCAACTGCATAAGTTTTTGGTATATGATCAAATTCAACAATCTCGTAAGAAAGAGTAATTATTAGGTCATACTTTCTGCTCAAGGCCATCAGCTACCTTGTTACATGAACCAACCTAGTGTTTCAAAACAAAGTCAAAATTTTCCAAGCGGGCCACCCATCCTGCATGCCAAGTATTAAGCTTCTTTTATGCCTTGAGAACCTTAAAGCTTGATGGTATGAGGAAAAAAAAACAAAAACCTCCACTCCGATAAGATAACCTTTCCAATGTCACAAGCTTGAATTACGAACAACTCTTTCTCGTATGTTCAATATTTTGACGTAGCATAACATAGTGTTTTTTTTTTTTACCTGAAATAAGTAATTGCTCTGCCTTCTTGTGTTAGGATAGCTCCTATTCCCAACACCAAAAGCATCACATTCCACTTGAAAAGTCCTAGAGAAATCGGGTAATGCAAATACTGGTGCTTTTATAAGTCTTTTCTTCAATAACTTAAAACTTTCTTCAGCCTTGTTAATTCAAGACATCCACCATGAGAGCATATATGGTACTGAAATTTTTAATGAACCACCGATAAAATGATGCCAACCATGAAAGCTTTGAATATGTGTGAAACTCCTACACGTAGCGTAATCAGCAATAGCCTTCACCTTTTTCTCATCCATCAGTAAGTCACCTGCACTCACCACATAACCTAAAATTATATATCTTTATGAGTCATAAAATAATATTTTTTAAAATTAATATACAACTAGTTTTCATGAAGCACCTTGAACACAGTTTTTAAGTACTCTAGATGATGTAATTTATCTTGGCTATATACCAAGACATCATCAAAATAAGTAATAATGCACTTTCTCATCAACCTCATAAAAATTCTAGAAATATTGAAAAGTCCAAATGGCATGGCGAGTCATTAGTAAAATTATTATTAGTGATAACCAATATAAATCTAGTGATAGACAATATGAAGGTAAATTTTAGAAAACACCCTAATACCCACAAGTGTGTCAACAAGATGGGGAATTGGAAATATGTATCTTATTTATAGCCCTACATCAATGCATTTTTTTCTATGAGCCATCCTTTTTGAGGTATTAAAAGAGCAGGCACAGCAGAGCTAAGTGATTTTTTAATCAGTCCTTTAAATAGTAAACTCTCTACTTGTCTTTGTAATTTAACATATTCTTTTAGTGACAATGGTAATGAGGAAGTGTAGCACTCATAAAGATATATAATTTTAGGTTATGTGGTGAGTGCAGTAATTTGATAGTGATTTCAATAGAGAACTCAAAATGATGCACCATTTTTTTATTACATAATAGACAAACATATCTTTCTAATGATACATGGCATGTCTCTGGACTCCTTGTCAATAAGAGCAGTTTAATCTATAAAATTAGCAAAGAGCCTAGTTCAAAATAGCAAAGCATAACCTCCTTTTGATACCAATTTGGCCAAGACTTCAACTGAGAAGGATATGTCTTGGGATGTTACTCAACTAGAGTCGACAAAATGCCACTAGATGTCGTTAATTGAGGATGTCAGTCAACACAATCAAGCCAATAACTTAGTAGGAAGATTCAATCCAAGCAAAACCTAGTAAGAATGATCTTTAGATTTTTCAGAGAAGCAAAACTAAAAAATTATCTTCTTTTTCATTCTATGGGAAGTATATGTTTTTAGAAGAAGGCCTTTGAGCTTCTACAATAATGATAAATACATCCCACAAAAAAAAAATCCATGTAATCATCACTACTTACTAGAAGACACTTAACTAGAGCAATAAAGTGACTATAGCAATTAAAATATATAATAATAAGATTGTAAAATATAGTTAATTAGTAGTAATCTAAAATTAGATTATGCGGATGTATCAACCGTTAAAGATTATTTTAAATTTATTGATAAATTATTGATTGATACATTAATGAAAAATCTAACTATAACTTAATATGATGGATGACAATAGAGGAATTTAATATAAAATCTTCAATATAATTGATAAAGCTACAAAGTTAAAAACTTCAAACATAAATGTATGAGTTTTTTCTCATATAATTTATTTTTAATTCTCTTTCATCTTAGTTGGTATATTTAAATTTTACTATAATATAAATAATGATATGTGAAATTTAAATGAGCTGACTAATATATGTATATAAAAAAATTAAAATTTAAGTTAAAAATATTATAATATTTTAGCTACTACTTAAAAGTATGTAATGGGAAAATATAGTTGAAGTATAATCCACCAAATAAGTCATTTAAGTTTGTAAATGCTATGCAAATTTATAAAAAAAGAAAGTTTTAAAAATAAAATGCTACTTCTATGATAAAGAAGGTGGAGCTATTAGAAGATTTGGTTAGATTTCAAATCAAATATTATGAAAGTATATTTTAATATTTAATAATTTATTTTAGTGTTTTATCTGATGTTACTAATAATTTATAATGACTACTTTTAATATGAAATTAAATAAACATAAATGAATGAAGAATCATTTCATAACATAAATAAAAGTAGTAAGTGTTTATTGCCTACACCAACTAGTTCATCGTATAAATCTTAAGGAATTATATTATGTTTCTATAATTCTAGTGTTGAATCTTGAATTTTGATGATGAAATCAATTGATGGATTATTGATCTAACATATATATTAAAGATGAATAATGCAAGATTAACTATGACAGAGAGAGAAAATTACAATCAGAGGTTTGACCAAAGTTAGTTCAAGCATCGGGTCGGAGTGAGGACGATGCGATTAGGAACTCGCCTAGAGTGCATCGGGGGCTCGCGAGGGTATTGGGAGCTTGCTAGGATGGCACAAGGGAGTTCGCCGAAAGAAGATCGAGACTCGTCGGAAGATTGTAAGGGGTAGTCGAAATGCTTGCTGTGAGTTGGGAAGGTCTTGAAGTGGATTTGTTGGTCATATTGATTATAATTAATTAAGTCATAGTTAGCATCATTAAAGTTTAACTATGACGGAGAAAAGAAATTACAACGAGATGATGAACCAAGATCAAGTTTGGCATCGAGCCAAGGTTCGAACGATGTAGTGAGAGCTAACCGGGAGTTCGCCGAAGGAATCGGGAAGCTCGCAGGGAATATGTCGGGAGATTGTCGGAGGAAGATCGTAAAACTCACCAAAAAAATGCCATAGGTTGTCGGATTGCCAGGGGTCATGTATGGTTGTAATCAAGTGAGCCGTAGTTAGGTTCGAGTCCTAATTGGATTTGATTTGGAATAAATCTAAATCAACTCAATGAGGCAATCGGGTCCATATTTGAGATTGGATTAAGCTCAATTAGTTGACCTGAAAATTGGCCAACAGGAGGTACAATTCAAGATTGAAAATTGAAGGGAATTACTTTTTCAAAAATCTTGGTGGTTGTACCATTAATGAGCGATGGTTGTAGCGTTGTCGCCTAGGAATTTGGGTAGCAAGTGATAGTTGAACTGCCCGCACCCTAATTTCAGGGTAGCTTTCGATGGTTGTATTGCTCGTATTTAGATTTTTTGGATATGTTTGAATTTTGGCTCCAAATCCTAAAGTCAATTGGGGCTTATATATACCCCAAGTTTTCTTACATTTCATACAATAATTTTTGAGTTAAAATTATATGATAAATTATGTATGAAAATTATAAGAAAAAGAAAAGGGGTAAGACAGAGAGGAAAGTCATGTAAAACTTGTAGTTCTCCATTATAATGTTATAAGGTTAATCTCCTAAGTATGTTAAAAGGAGAGAGAAAACTGTAAGGGTTTGATCTTCACCCAAAGAAGGTTGATAGTGGACGCCAGCGGGTCTTGGAGAAGATGACTCAAGAGTGGATGTAGGCTAAGTTGAGGCCAAACCACTATAAATGTGAGTGTACTTTAATTGTTTTTATTTTAATTTTGATTTCTTTTAAACACCTGATACTTAAATACTAGGTTTCAATCTCTCAACTTATTTCAAATCGACTCTTAATAGGTTTTATCGAAATATCAAAAGAAGCTTCCGTTCTTCACTTTTTACTTTGTGAAAGAAAGGTTTTAAATCAACCACTATCTCTCTTACACTAATTCATCCCATCTTAGAGCTAATTAATCCTAACATCTAGATTTTTTTATAATTTATTTTAAATTATTAGTATATTATCTTTTTTATTAATAACAAACTTAGTATATTTATTATTTAATAAAAAATAATTTTAAAATTCTATATCTTTTTATATATAATTAATTTAAATCTTGGGTTTCTAAAGGCATTAATGATTTTACAATTAAATGTTTGAATAAATAGTAATTTCATTAATAAATTCCTTGAGATTATACATATACATATCCCTGATTTTAGGATATAATCTTGATCTGTTCGTTAGATTGTTAGAAACGTAAGGCATAAATTTTGTTGTCTAATCATATTGTTAGAATAGTTAAATTTAATAAAAAAAATATTTCTTAAAAATGATGAAATTAGTGAGAATAAAAATTTATGAAAAATTTAATATTGATATTGAGATGATGTAAGTTTATGCTCCTTTACCACTTTCTATTCTAGAATATGATGTTCCTTAAATTATTAAATGAGTTATAGCAGATAAATAATAAAATAACATGATGAATTCTTATTTAATAAGGACATTCTTGTTGATGAATTTTAAAGATTAATTTCTTAAAAAAAGAAGACTTGTTATTGTGATAATTTTGTGGTATATTTGTAAGAATCATATATAAAAATCAAAAAGTCTATTACCAAATTTACAAGTTTTGAAAAATAACGATTTTAAAAAATAGTATAATATAATAAAAGTAGAGTTCAAATCTATGACTGCAAGGCTATGTAAAAAGAAAAAAATCAATTGTAAATTAGTCTTTAGACTAAATGTGACTCGAAGGATGATACCAAATAATAAAGTTAGATTTGTATCCAAAGTTTTTTATAAAAAAAGGGTATTCTACAACGTGATCTTTTTTCTAATTTATAAATAGACTTATTAAGAATCTTTATGATATTTATAGTATATTATGATTTTGAGTTTTCTAATTTATAAATAGATTTATTAATAATCTTTATGATATTTATAGTATATTATGATTTTGAGTTATAATAGATGGCTAACTTTTTTTTTTTTTTTGAATGAGATCTAGATAGACTTGTAGAAAAGTGGAAATGAATATTTGTCTTACAAACTTAGAAAATTTATTTATGATCTTAAATAAACTTTTAGATAACTATATATAGTTTCATAATATTATTATTTTTTAAAATTTTAAATTTTTTATCAATATATATATTTGAAAATCTATAGGAGTAACTTTATTATATTGGTATTGTTTGTGAATGATATTTTGATTGTTTGTAGTGATTTTAGGTTGTTGCATAAAATTGAGAAATTAGTTGCTAGAAAAATTTAAAATGGTTGATATATAAGGTAAATTTTTTTATTGACATAGAGATATTTAATGATAGATATCAATAATTACTAGGATTATCATAAAAAGGATATATTGATTAAGTCCTAGATATATTAAGTGTGTAACTTTATTTAAAAAATGTGACACCTATAACCAAAGATAAATTTAGTTAAAAACTAATGTCCTAAAATTGATTTGAAAAATAACTGAATGAATAATATTTCTTTTGCATAGATTGTTGAAATATTATTATATACTTAAGCTATATCAGATTAGATATCATTTTATACTCATAATATAGAATATATATTAGAGTTACCCAAGAATAAAATAATGAAATGTTATAAAAAAATAATAAGATATATGTAAGGGATAAATAACTATATATTTACATATAAGATATCATATTAGCTTTAAATGATAGAATTTTCATATACTAATTTTGTAAATTATCTCTACTATAGAAAGTTTATTTTAAAATTTATATTTGTGTTCGTTGAAGGGATAATTTTATAAGAAAAGTATAGAGTAATTAATTATTAGCTGAACTCACTAAGCTTACTTCTCTCGGTAATAAGTGTTGATAAAGGTGTTTGAACCACATAATTAAAAATAAAAATTGATTTCATGACATACTTTGAGTCATTAATGAAGTTTTGTGGCTACAATATTACATGTTAGGATTTATTGTAATCGACTTAATTACTAAATCAATAAAAAATATTTTGTGATAACAATATAATAATTTTATCTAAGAATAACAAGTATTTTAGATATTCTAGACATATCGAGATAAATTACTTTATGATTATGATTGGATAAAGAGTTTAAAAATAATTAATATTAATTGAGAACATGAATTTTACTATATTAATTATTGATCCATTTATTAATCCCTTGTAGCCTAAGGTATCTGACAAAATATATTTTTATGATAGGGTCTATGTGTAACCTATTAAAAATATGATGATAAATATTAAAGTATCTATTATAATTGATATTTTTTACTTATATAATTAAAATTATTTACTTTTTGCTATTTTATTTAGATGTGTCAATTATATCCATAAGTAGGACTCACCCCTAATGGAGTGAGGATGAGAGATATTTTTTATTGCTCACATCACACCACTCCATATATATATATATATATAACTGATATTAATTTCTATAACTCTAACAATAATCGCTAACCAATATCATTATGATGTGTAAACTTTATAAATACTATTATTATTTATAAAATTTAGTATTATTAATTAGTTTTGATAATAGTTTTTTAAATGGAATAAATTAATTAGGAGATTATGAAAAACCAATTAGTTTTCCACAGCTAATTATGTACCCTTGCCTTGTGTAAATAGGGAATGAGGGATGAGACAGGGATGCGGATCAAAAAACACTCCTCGCCTTCATCCCATCTCATTAAATCTTTAATTTTATTTACATTAATGTACCATATATTGTCTTGACAAGATAAAATTATAAAAGCTGTTATAAATAAAGGAAGCATGACATACGATTGCTATGATTGTATTGATAGTAAAATTTAATTTAGGATTATATTTGTTAAATTATTTATCATATTCTTTTAAGAAGATCATATACATATGTAAAAATAATTTTCAAAATTTTGGTTTTTCTAATTAATTTTAAAATAAAATTTGAATTTTATTTTAATTTAAAATTATTATTTTATATTTTAAATCGATTAATAAGTAAGATGAGAGAATATAAGATTTTGTAGCTTAATTAACTTAGGATAAGATATAATAAAGATATAATTGGATTCTAATTAAGATTATTGATCAATAAAAAAAAGAACTTACTTAAAAAAAAATTAGGAGGTAAGGACTTTCCTAATTATCTCTTTGTGGATTCTCTCGTATATATATAATGATAAAATCTTTTATGGATCAAATATCACAAATGGGAAGAGAAAAAAGGCGTCTAAGTTTCTTATAGATCGAAAGCACAGTATTTCATCGTTCAAGGTACTCAATTTGATTATTATTTTAAAAGATACGTATAATTTCTCATTGATCTATCGTACTTTTGATTTCAATTATGATATTAAAAATTTTTAATTATAATTTATTCTTACACAAGAGTGATTTTATGATGGATTAATTTGATTGAAATTTATGAGATTTCACGTGTCGTTTTATCATGACCTTGATCGGCGGTGCTTATTTTTTTCCCACCACTAATAAGATATACCCATTCTTAATTCAACAGCTGCATCGCTATCCTTCCACCACGTTTTCCCTTGGATTTTTTTTTTTTTTTTTGTTGTTAGAAGGGTTGCAGAGAAGTAAATCTGACGAGTCCACAATTTGAACACCATCACCTCCACCTCCACCTCCACAAGGACTCAAAACCAAGCACGCCTTCAACGTATTCCTCGACTAATGATCCCTGTACCAAGGCAAAAAAAAGAAAAAACAAAAAGTTTCCCAGTGCTAAGGTTTTTGTTTTCTGCAACAAAGGATCTAAGGATTTGACCAAATAAAACACAGAGCAACTGCAGGCGCAATGACGAGCAGCAAGCAGTCCACAAACATCAGCGGTCCATGCCTTCGACCGGTTCCGGTCGAGCTGGCTGCAATCGACCGTTTGGCCTTCTCGTTTGAGGCTACATCGGACGTTAACCTGATGCTTCCAACACGAATCTCAAACATAGACACCATCAAGCGGTCCACTTATCCGGTCAAACTTCAGGCCAACCCCGAGTTGACCGATTCCACCCCGACGGTCAGCGGACGGGGACAGTGGGAGGAGTCTTGATTCCCCCGTATATACGAGGGATAAAAAGCTGGCGGTTGGTGTGCGTCAGCCATAATTAAAAGAGCCTACGTAGGAGCTTTCGGACACGTGGGGCCCAGGCGGAGGGCAGCGACAGCCTGCTGTATCGTCCTGCGGTCGCAACCAATCATTTCGCCTTGTGCTCTGGTACATTTACGAGAAACCCCCTTCCTGCTTTCTTGAAGCGTCCCTCCGGCCGTCCGATCCTTCGCAAGGACTCCCTGATTGATCCACGGTCGTGATCTTAGGATAGATCAGGGGTAGCGTTGAACGTCGCCTGAACTCATGTCGCGCGGGGCAAGGACCATCGATTTTATGGGCCGGGAGGGAAGGAACCGAAATGGGTATTTTAGGTATTTTATTAGTTAGGTCGAGTTGGTCATTTTTAAAAATAACAAGGGTATCTGCGTCAACTGAAGGAAAATTATGCTGGATTTTGAGGGGATCCGATGGGAATATTCGCTGTTTATTAACTAAAACCTAAAAACTTAACAGTATTAATTGGTCAAAAATAGAGAAAAGAAAGGTCAGAAAATTAGCAAGAAAATGTAAGACTAGTAATAATTTATCCGGAGGGCCGGGGGTGGGCTGGAATTTAGTTTGACCGGTCAAAGAGAGCGTACGTCAGATAACTTGGAAGAGGCTTTGCCTTTGACTGCCTCCGAAAAGAAAGAGGAGAAATTTATATACCACATGAGGCGAGGAGGATGGAGATGGAACTCCTCCATTCCTGATCCCTCTCTCGAATCGCGGCCAGGGAAGAAGGAGGAGGACGAGGCGAGGGGTCGATCTTTCCCGTGCTTTTGCTCCTAGTATCCGTTGTTTGGTGTTGTTGATTGCCGTCGATCGGAAAAGAAGAGGTGTTGAGAGCCGGAGTTGGATCTTGTGAGCATTTTGGTTCTTCGGTTTAATTGTTGCTCATTTATGGATTTTTTTTGGTGCATTTAGTCCCATTTTTGTGTGTCTTTGACCAAATCTGTGTAGTTTTTTTTTTTGACTTTTTAAATAAGTTATTGGAGTTTTCTTTCTCCATACCTGGATTTGGCGCAGATCTCCGAGATATTATCCTTATCCTCTCTGTTAAGTGAGGAATTTTGCTTGGGGTCTTGTTAGATCTCGGAAATAGGAAGTTGGTTCAGAAGCGTTGTTTTTCTGGTGTCCTGAAACGTGGTCCAGATTGGATCTTTGAACTTGCTTGGTGAACAAAAAAGAAACTTTTCTAGTATTCGGCGGCGTTCTATCCGCAATACGGGACATTTTGGCTTACTAAATGCAAGCCGTTTCGATTTACTTCTCCATTATTTCTTTCTAAATCTATGTGATCCTCCCGGTCCTTTATCAAGTTCCTCTATTGCAGCTAATTTCTCGGATGAGAAACGAATGAAGTCCTCTCGAGAACCTGGTGATACCTGAGGACCATTTTAGATTCTCCTTAGCCACATTTCTTGAGAGATCTAAATTTAGGGCAGTAAGCTTGGTGAAAACTAGCGTGCCTTTTATGCTTGAGAATTTGACCTAGCATTGCGTGGCTTGTTCTTCCGTTTTGTTAAATAAGGAACATTGCTACACCTGGAAGATAAAGTCTGTTTCCAATGAGACACCCGCTAGTATATAGTTCTTTTTGCATAGATCTACTGTATATCGGGTGTATGCAATTGAGAACCTGTAGCGAATGATGCGCTTGAGGTAAAGGCTCAGATGAATCTGAACATTTCCTTTTCGTCAAAATATATCTTAGGTTTATCTCGACAGTTTTAAAATATTTTAGATCAGCTGCCAAATATTTCTGGCGGACTGGTTTGGTTTGGTTTTGATGAGAAACAATTATGGTGTGTAATTAGGTGAAGGTATTTTATGGCTTTCATCCTTTGGTAAGTAGAAGTTATGTTGCTTGCTAGCCTGGAATACATTGATTCACGTAGTTAAGCTGCTTCTTGTATTCTAAAATAACTTCTTGGTTATTTACTGTAGCTATTCAAAATGTTGATTACTCATGATTCACGTGGTTAAGCCACTGCTCTTAGCTTTTGGATAAGATTCTTAGCCATTTACTGTAGCTATTTTAATTGGTGACTACCCTTTGATTTTGCTCCTTCCTTGGCTGGCAGTGCAATATGAAATTTTAGGCAGCCAGAGGAATTGAAGGCTAAATTTGAGATAACTGTGCATTTAATTTGCTGTGTAAATGATTGCATGAAGTTAGTTAATTCTTTCAGTGGTTTTGTTTTTTTTTCCTAATCATGTTCTTTGTAGAATGTAATTTTGTTAAAAGTTTCTATCAGAAGAGCTTTGATTTTTCATTTTTCTGTAAGCTTTAACATGTGGTCCCAGATACTTCTTAGATATTATGCTATGGGTCACATCTGTCAAATGAGACAACGAAGATCACTTTTGCGTTTCTATTATGCCTACTGAGATCCATCATATGTTTGGCAACAGGTAAATGCTAGCTTCGATCAGAAAAAGGTGCTGAGGTCACTTTGAAATTGGGGTCCTATAGTTTCTATTGCGAGAAGATGGCCTCAATGAACATGGTGCCTTCTTCAGGGTCCAAAAATACCAGTGGCACTAATGTTGATGTGGATAGATTGCCGGGTGAAATGAGTGATATGAGAATACGAGATGATAAGGTAGTTGCTTAGCTCCTTATATGCTTCTGAGAAGTGGTTTATATTCCCTATGACATTGCTATGCAAAAGAAGAGTTATCTATTCGACAAATGCGACAATACATGTGATTTACTATTAACTATTTTGATGACTATTGCAGGAAGTGGAAGCCACAGTGATTGATGGTAATGGGACAGAAACGGGTCATATAATCGTTACGACTATTAATGGGATAAATGGCCAGCCAAAGCAGGTAAAAATATTAAATGAATATAAAAAAATCTTGAAGATGAGATATTTTGATATATATCATCTTTCATGGAGGTATGAAGGAGCAGCCTACAGATGCAGGCCTGAGTACTCCTTTGTGCACGAAAAAGAAAACTTTAAAATCACCTTTTTTGTTTTTCAATTGAATATGAACTGCAGCTACTCGACTGTTGGTTTTACCTGCAGACTATAAGCTACATGGCTGAGCGTGTCGTAGGACATGGATCATTTGGAACTGTTTTCCAGGTCAGTGTGATGATTCTATTGGTTGACTAAAGTTTTCATTATGCTTCGTGGTAGAAACTTGTAGATTCTGATTTCAATTGCCTGTAGAAGTTTTGTACGGCTATTTGTTACATTGCAGTTGCTTTATGGGAATGCTTCCATGATATGATCCATGTTATGCTAATGTGCTAGAAATTTTTTTCAGACTTGTGAGATCATTTTAATATATTGTGTCTTTCTTGTTTGTCCTTGGATTTATTTATTTTTTCCGATTTATTATTTTAATATTTTTCTTTGTGTTTCTTGTTTTCTCCTTTTAATAGGCCAAGTGTCTAGAGACAGGTGAAACTGTAGCTATAAAAAAGGTTCTTCAAGATAGGAGGTACAAGAATCGTGAGCTACAAACCATGCGCCTTCTTGACCATCCAAATGTTGTATGCCTGAAGCATTGCTTCTTTTCAACAACTCAGAAAGATGAGCTATATCTCAATTTGGTACTTGAATATGTACCGGAGACAGTTCATCGTGTTATCAAACACTACAACAAGATGAACCAACGAATGCCGCTAATATATGTGAAGCTATACATGTATCAGGTTAGTTTGAGCTCAAAATGATCTAACATTTTATTGAATAGCTTTCATGATTTAATATATTAGATTATGTTGTAAAATTGTTATGCAATGTTATGGCATTTTGGTCAATATCCCAATTATTCAGTTATAACCAGGGAGGTTAATGCCAGTGTCCCAATTGTTGGCAAGATAAATTTGTCAAAATGGCCAGTAATCTAGATCAAAAGTCAATTATGGTTGAGAAACTGATTATCTCAAAAATAGTGCTAGTTGCCCTTTTGTTTTGTAAGTACTTGAAAATTATTTGAAACAATTTCCTATTCTTTTTTTAACAGATATGTAGAGCATTGGCATATATTCATGGCAGCATTGGGGTATGCCACAGGGACATTAAGCCCCAAAATGTTCTGGTATATACTGATCCATTTCTTACTTTTAACTTATTTTGTGTGAGTCAGTATTTGATTAACATCAAATGACAAAATGTGTTTTTCTGCTTGTATTAACAATTTAATGATGGACATTGGTAAAGTTTTATTTTTGTTTGTTATCTTTACAGCAGTGGTAATAAGTACTTCGGTTGTATGTGGATGTCATTTATTTGCAAAGTCTTTTTTTATCACGGCATCTCATTATGTTACAGGTTAACCCACATACACATCAGCTGAAACTATGTGATTTTGGGAGTGCAAAAGTCTTGGTAGCTTTTCATCCCCAGAGTTATAGTTGACAATTTAAATATTTTTTTAGGGGATGTAATGCTGAAATCTTTGCTGCTCTTGTAGGTGAAAGGAGAACCAAATATATCTTACATCTGTTCTAGATACTATAGAGCTCCTGAGCTTATTTTTGGGGCAACTGAGTATACTACAGCAATTGACATTTGGTCCGCTGGTTGTGTTCTTGCTGAACTCCTGCTGGGACAGGTATCTAAGATTATGAATGTGTTATAGTAGCTTACCATTCTGGACTAGATATTATTTTTACCATTATCGCTTAACTAAATTGATCTGTTATCCAAACCAGCCTCTCTTCCCTGGTGAAAGTGGAGTTGACCAGCTAGTCGAAATAATTAAAGTATGTTATGGTTTTGTTAGTCTGATTTTATATCAACTGCTTATCCTCTCATTTGTCCTCTTATGTAACTTTGCTGTTGCAGGTTTTGGGTACCCCTACAAGAGAAGAAATTAAATGCATGAACCCAAATTATACGGAGTTCAATTTCCCACAGATTAAAGCCCACCCTTGGCACAAGGTAACATAACTATATTTGCATTCAATTTTCCATTTCTTAATTTCACGTAATATACCTTCACTGTTGCTTTTTATATTTTTATTTTTTTCTTATGATGAACCTTAATCATGACATCTACTTTCATCAGATCTTTCATAAGCGAATGCCTCCAGAAGCAGTTGACCTTGTATCTAGGCTTTTGCAGTACTCCCCAAACCTGCGATGTACTGCTGTGAGTATCTACAATTCCTTTGTGTAAATGATTGTGGAATGTTCCATCTTATGAAGTCTTCCTTTTCTTAAATGCAGTTAGAAGCATTGATTCATCCATTCTTTGATGAGCTTCGAGATCCAAGTACTCGCTTACCAAATGGCCGCTTTCTGCCCCCTCTTTTTAATTTCAAGCCTCATGGTCAGTCTTTATTAGTAACAGTGATGATCATGCAAGAAATAATTTTTTTGCCAATCATCTGTTAGAATCAGCAGACGTTCATTTTGCTTTCATATGTTAATCAGAGTTGAAGGGAGTGCCAATGGAGACATTAACGAAGTTGATACCGGAGCATGCTAGAAAGCAATGTGCCTTCCTAGGATTATAAGTTGGTTGATAGGATGATTATCTGAGGAATGAATGCCACACGAGTCTCACCTAGCAGATTGTGTCCTTCCAGCAAAATTGTTGAGTTGGTGGAGCATTTGATCCAAGCCTTTTGAGCTGTTTCTGTGTCTGATGGTAATTTCCCATGTTTGCAGATTATGAAATGGTCTGCCACTCTCCCAAGAACTTGAATGTTTCTCTACTAACCCCTTTCTTTTTCTGACCGATTGTAACATTATATTATTTGCATAGATGTTGCTATTATTTAGTTCTTGAAATATGGACCAAAATGCTTTGCTTGGATCTGACGGGTCTTGCCTGTTGAAAGTCATGTAAATGGTTGTTTAACAATCAAAACTCTCTGGTTTGATTTCAATTTGTTCCAAGTTGACCAAACAGTGAAATGTTTTTGCAATCAAAATGGCTCTTTACTTCAGAAAGTCTATGACTACAAGTGAGATTTTGGTGGAAGGTGTAAGTTCCTCTATTGTTTCATCCACTAAGATAATGGCCTTAGAATTCATGATGATAAAAATTATTTCTTTGGAGGCTTTCATTCGATGTTTTCTTTTGTATTTTGTTATCAAAATTTTCATTGAAGTTTATTCAACAAATGTCTAGAAAATTGACTTTTAAAAAACTTGAAATTGGTGTCTAATTTTCTTTTCCTTTTCCTATTCTAATAGCACTTTAACAGGATTAGTCTTAGTTAATCAAGTCATGATAATAAAACTACCAGTAATGTAAATCAACCTAGTTATAGTTGATGCTCACCTTATTAAGGAAGTCGATTAAGGAGTTGAGAGAAAGTGGTTAGGGTTAGGGGAGGAGTTTTAGCAGGAGTTGGAGTCTCTCTTTAGGGTTAAGGTTTTGAGTCATATATAAGTATGTAGTCATCCACTACTCTTTATTAAACAATACATCTTTTCTTCAGCCTTTGTGGTTGACTACCAAGGAGGGAGGAACCCCTATGGAGTTCTAAGGAGGGCCGAACATCTATAGAGATCAACCTAGCATTAGAATCCTTCGGGCATCTATCATCCGGTATCAGTGACGTTCTTGGCATCTCGCTGCTCTTCTACCCTCATCATTGCCAACAGCTGCCCCACCATCATCAATTGCAAATCCCACATTTGCTACTGCCATTGTTGACTCCATTTGTCATCACCCATTGCATTCGACCCCAGAGGTGTTGCTATCGTCGGTCTTGTAGTCAGGATCTGGTATTGCTCCATCTTGCTATAATCCTTATCGCTGCTGCAATTATCTTTACCTATATCATAACTTGCTATATCTATCCTTGCTGCAAAATTACTGCCTCATCCTTTATCTTCATTGTAAAATTGCTGCATCAATCTTTTGTCATTGACACAATTTCACTGCATCTGCTACACCAAATATTGTTGCCACTTTGCTGCCGAACTTGCTACCACATTACTACCACTATTCTTATCTGTATTACTGCTGTCCTCATCGGTTTCTTGCTATCATAATAATCTAAACACTGCTTCCATATTACTGTAATTTTCATCGCAAAACCATTGTCCTTTTGATGAAAAATTATGCTGCCATAATTGTTGGTGTTTCTTACTCCATTTGTAATCGATCTCTGCCAAACTTGTTGTTGTCATCAAGAGTAACCCTAAGCCATCCCTATATCCTTAAGCCGCTGTCATTATAGCTTCCTTACATCCTCTACAGCAGCCCCAAACAACAACATAAAACGTAACCCCAAACAGCAGCCTACCATAGCCCTTTATCCCTGATGCTTATCTCTTCTTGGCACCTACCCATCCAACCGATCTATGCCCTTAACTTGATAGTAAAAGAAGGATCTTAATATTATAGATTTGGAATCATACGCCATGGCATCAGAAGATCTAGTTGACATAAAGTTGGAGGCTTTCGAGGCATGTATGGAAGACAGACTATGCGCCCTTTTTGTGGAATTCAGATTGGGCCAATCATTGAGCTCGAGGACTAAGGTCACCACCTGATGGCAGCTATTTCATTGAGTGCGACTTCAAGAAGAGTGGTTAAACCAAGATGCTCGGAGGACTAAGGTCACCACTTGACTAGCAACACCTAGGCCTTCAGCTCCCCCTGCTGCTAGCCGACCCTCCCAACCGAAGAAGTTAACGCAAGAAGAACTTCGCGACAGATTTGCAAAAGAATTATGTTGACACTATGACGAGCCCTAGAACTGTGACCACCGTTGTAAAAAGGGGAGGCTTTGATTATTGAACCAATTGAAGAATCTGACACGGAGGAGAACCTACAGTTGGTCGTTAGTATAGTTCATGCTTTAGCCGGCTACACGAACCTGCAGACGATAAAAATTGAAGGGTTCCTCAAGCTCCAGCCCATCACTATCCTCATCGAAATTGTAAGCACTAATAACTTTATGGACAACACGGTTGCTACCCGATTAACGCTTCAGATCAAAGATTACAACAGGTTTGATGTCAAATTTGCAGATGGCCGTATCCTGAATTGCAACCGAAAGTACCTGCGGGTGAGACTAGTTTTGCAAGGCCAAGAGATCATTGCTAATTTTTTCCTCCTACCACTTTATGATTATGAAGCAGTGCTTAGAATCAAATGACTATCCTAGATAATGTTTCTTAGAAATTTTGAAGCTAATCATGAAATTTTTAGCAAAGGGAAATAGGTGATCTTACGAGAAAAACATGGGAGCAAAGTAACAACGGTTTCCACATAGCGCATAGAGAATGTGCTATATAAATTGCATAGTAGCTTCCTAATCCAACTTCAAGGGCTACAGATGAAGGAACAAAATGATATTAAAGATCCAAACCTTCCTCCACTATTTGCTAAATTTTTAGACGTCTTTACAGAACCAAGCAGTCTACCTCCTACCCGGTTGTAGAACCATCGCATACCAATCTTACTAAGAAAACCATAAGCAAATGTTCAGCCATATCAATATCCTCACTTTTAGAAGGCTAAAATTGAGAGGATCGTCCACAAGATACTAGAGACAGGGACCATTTGGCCAAGTTGCAGCCTCTACTCTTCATCGGTGCTCCTCGTACGCAAAAAAGACAAAACATGATGAATGTACATGGACTACTAGGCTCTCAACATTATTACTATTAAGGACAAATATCTAATTCCAGTGGTGGATGAACTACTTGACAAATTGAGGGGAGCACAAATCTTCACAAAGATAGATCTACAGTCCGGATACTATTAGATTCAAGTGCACGAAGAGGACATACCAAAGACTACCTTCCGAACATATAATGACCACTGCGACTTTTTGGTAATGACCTTCGGCCTCACCAATGCTCCCTCCACTTTCCAAAGCTTGATGAAAGATAATTTCTGGGTCTACCTTCATAAGTTTGTGCTGGTCTTCTTTGACGACATTCATATTTATAGCCCTTCGTGAAAGCCACCTTTCTCACTTACGACTTATTTTGTCGATTCTCTGAGAGCATACTCTTTTTGTCAAACAATCGAAGTGTAGCTTTTTGCAAAGCAAAGTAGAGTATCTTGGGCATATAATCTTGAAGAAAGGAGTGGCGGTAGACCCCTTAAAGATCGAGGTGATGCAAAGCTGGCTGATGCCCAAAAATATAAAAGAGCTATAGGGATTTCTCTGTTTAACTGGCTACTATTGTAAATTTATAAAAGATTATGGAAAGATCAGTACCCCCCTCACATCTTTATTGAGGAAGGATGCCTTCCAGTGGTCGGACAAAGCATCTACAGCCTTCGATGCTCTCAAGGCTACGAGGACATCTACACCCATGCTTGTGCTATCCGATTTCGACAAAACATTTGTGATTAAAGCAGACACATCGGGAGTTAGGATTGGTGTCGTCCTCATGCAAGAAAGCCGACGCCTTGCCTATACTTGCAAGGCTCTATCTCCTTCACACCTAAAGCTGTTAATCTATGACAAGGAGATATTGGCAATAGTGCACACTGTCACAGAGAAAAATATAAATAAGGTGTTCGACGTAATACTCATGTTTGTCTGTGTCCTTCAATTTTTATACATGTTTTGTACAATAAGTAGCGGGCTTGCAGTAGGCTTGACAACCCTAGCTTGGTTAGATTTTATGGTTAGTTTTGGCTTATAAATAAGAGTCATGTCATGTTGATACTTGTGGGGACTTTGGTCTATAATGGACATTAATCCTTTATGTGTAAATATTCAGAGCTTATAAAGTCCATAGGTATAATTTGTATTGTCTATATAAAGTGTTTGGATGGACACACACGGGTGCTGCACGACTTAGGCAAAACCAGCTAAGTTCATGATAATGTGGTGATAAAATAGAGATCCTATTTGATCGACCGACACTTTCAAATGAAAAATTGACCATAAGAGCATCAAATACTTCTTAAAGCAAAAGATTTCATCTCCCAAACATCAAAAGTGGGTAACACAACTCCTTGGATACAATTATGACATAATACCTTCAACTGGTCAAATGAATCAACCGAAGCCTTCATCTATCTAAAGATTTCAATGACCACTACACCGATGCTAGCCCTACCCAATTTCAATAAGATATTCATGATCAAGTCCAATGCTTCGAGAGTCGAAATTGACATCGTATTAATGCAGGAAGGTCGATCACTAGCATACACCAGCAAGGCTCTCTCCCCAACACATTTGAAATTTTTGGTTTACGATAAAGAAATGTTGGCTATAGTACTTACAATTACAAAGTAGAGATCAGATCATGATGAGATCAAGATAATAAGATCGATTCGCCTTTAAAAACAGATCCTAAATAATCATAGGTTACTCGAGAGAGACATCGAGATAATTAGATAGATCGGTATGCTATATACTTGTCTATATGATGGAGGTGGCCAGTCTCAAAGCCACTTATATGGAGACACTAAGGATACAATACTGGTGCTTATTAGCGAATGAGTTCATTGATTAATCCGCTTACGAATGTTGTATGGTTAATGATACTTAAAGTCAAACAGTAATTTCGTAGTCCTAGTTATATATCTAGTCCTTAGACTTGAGACACTAAAGATGCCTTATTTGAATACTCCTCTCTTTGATGCCAGACTTACAGTTTTAGAAAGTTTTAAATCTAGTACAATCAGTTATCGGGATTGGTAGCCAACCTTACAAAAGCTATTAAGTGTCAATAGAGGATCATCTACTCTTAGTATTATAAGAGAAATATCTTGTATACTCTCACTAAGGTAAATCCCTGATCCGATTGGTCGGATTTAGAGAGAATGAGTTTTCTAAGAGAATCTGATCAGAGTGAGACTTAGATGAATTCTATATATGGCCTGACAATACCATGCCCGGTATATAGTCTTTAGGATATTAGATGGATGAGAGATTACAGATACATGATAATTGAGAACATATAGGTCCAATGGATAAGATCCCCTATATCGTTTGGGGACTATGGCATAGTGGCCTATTATATCCATAGTTGATGAGTTGAGTGAATTATTATGAGATAATAATTCATTAAGTCATAAAGAGTTCTGATAGGTAGGACTCATAGCCAGCTCGATATTGGGCCTAGAGGGTCACACACATATGGTAGACTCTTCAGCGAATAGAGAATTATATGAGTTATCCAATTAGCCTCTATTCTCATTAGATAAGACCCTACATTGATGGACTTCTTGCAACAGACCCAATTAGAAGTCAAAGGAGATTATTAGATAGAGATTCAATACTCCAAGGTTAGTGAGTAATTGGATGAAGATCCAATACCCACTAAGGCAGGATCCATTATGTTTATATAGGTGGTTCTCTATAAATAGAAAGGGAGGCATATAGATGATATGATGCATCCTTGGCGGCCCCCTCCTATTCCCCTCCCTCCCTCTCTACAAGAGTTGCGAGACTTGGGGCCATGATTAGAGGAGTATTGCTACAACAATCCTCTTCATCCTCTTTATCTGAATCTAGAAAAATAGGGATATATGATCTCCCTAGGTAAACAATCTCTCACACGATGTGATTTTTGATTTTGCAGCTTTTTCTTCTCACCAGTCATTGCATGATGATTTTAATCTACGTAGGAAACCATTTTTGTTTTGATCTTTTGCTGTAAATGTGATGCTCCGACTGAGTTTTTCCAATAGTGGTATTAGAGCCATGTTATTGGTGCAAAAATTAGCTTTAAACTGTATGTGATAAATTAAATTACATAGAACTATTCTATACATTCCTGCTGCAATTCATAACAAAGGTAACGAGGAGGGGGGCAGCCACTTATAGGGGTGGCCACCCATGGCCAGGCCACCTGCAGGGGCGGTCGGTTGCGGCCAAGGCTCTTGCAGGGGCAGCCGCACGTGGCTAGGGCCGTTGGCAAGGGCCACGCACACAGCTAGGGCCACTAGCATGGGCGATCACCCATGGCCAAGCTATATGGGCAAGGGTGACCAGGCCGCAAGGGGTTGTCGCTCGTGGCCAGGGTTGCCTGCTGCAGCGAAGGGTGCCCACCTACTGCCATGGGCACCGTAGGTTCAGTTGCCTGCGGGCCAGGTGGCCTCGCAACTGCAACGACACTCACTATGGGCTATGCGGCCTATAGGGGCAGTTGGTTGTGGGTAGAGGTAGGGCCCACGGAGGCGTCGCGTGCGACCACGGCGCCCACCTGTAAGGGCGGTCACCTAAGGGCAGTGGTTGCTTACGGGCAAGGGCAGCTGGCGACAGCCCACTGGAGGTGGGCAAAAAGGGTTAGGGTTCCTTTTTGGTGATGGGACATTTTTACCCCTCAATTCCTGGAGCTATCCTTTTATTCAAAATTTTAAAAATACCCTTGATAATTTTAGAAATTCCTAACATGTCTTGACTTCTAAAAAATAATTAATTAAATAGTTTAATTATTTATTTATTATCTAGTAATCCTACATAGTGATGTGTACATGTGATGTATGATGTGGATTGATGATTTTGAGCCATGTGATGTGATGTGTGCACATGTAATTATTATTATTATTGGGGCCTACAAGCTTTAATTTTTTTTGTTTATTATCGGGCCTATATGCCTATGATTATTTTACAATTATAGGGAGAGGCATAGCGGGAGCTTAGAGATAACAGTGAGACCCATAATGTCATGACAGGAGATCACAACATATGGTGATGCGACGAGGATTCGACGGAATCGATGATGACGAGATCAATGATCACAGGGCATGTAGATGCGCCGATAGATACATAAATCCTATTATGAGTGATTAGGCCTATTGGCTCGGGCTTAATCATATTAGGTGACGATTCATGATTTTTCGATGTGGCTTGCATATGTGATATGTGTTATATATATAAATATATATATGATATAAATATATATATTAAAAATATATGTGTGTGACACGACATATTAGAAGACCGATACACAACAAAAACCCCTCCTATGATAATATTAAGTCAGTGAGCGTAAGGTAATAAGATTGACCTATATGGCCATCCATCATTATAGAAGAAATTGAATCACGACATAGGTTGAGTTGGTTGTGTCCCTCGAAACTCACCTATCTATGTGATCGTGATCTTGCTTATGACATAGATATGTCACCGGTGACTTGAGGACATCATATACTTGGTCGAGTCTCTTAAGGGCATGTCATCAGATTAGACTCATCTTGTAATGATGATGATGACTTAACTGAATATCATAGTTGGTCAAGTCCCTCGAGACTATGATGGTTCGGAGGCTGAACATGACAAGAATCATAAAGAGTTGTGATTGGTAAGAGTTGCCTACCTTTTGGGCTTGGTGTTATTGATGGAGTCACTCGAGGTTGCATTAAGATGTCAATTGGATCCTGATCCCTGCTAGAAGTCTGCTGGAGACTTCCACTTTATGTGTCGAGGGTGTCATGTGATTCGCCAAAAAAATTAATAGGAGTAAATTAAGATAGAAGTCCATATCTTAATTATTTTTTCTACAAAATTTATATATTATTTATTTATGTTATATCTTATTTGTTAGAAACATGTCGCTCATAAACCCCCTACGTGGTATACTTGATCCCAACCACCTCACTGATCTAAATTACTTCGTAATTTAAAAATTATTCTCATAGCGGAGAAACAAGAAATCATGTCTTGAAGATGATAAAGTAGATCGAGAAACTTAGGTCTAGAAATAATCCTAGAGGATAACCTATGTATTGATCTTATACATCAGTCCCTGCCTGATTCCTTTTCTTACTTTATCATGAATTTTAATATGAGCAAGTTTGAGGTGACTCCTCCTAAGCTCCTCAATATGTTAAGGAAAGCTAAGAGTGCTATAAAAAAGGAGAAGCCAGTTCTCTATATTGGTGAGATAAAAAAGAAAAGAAATGTCAATAAGACCCTTAAGAAGGGCAAGGGCAAAAAAATACCGGATAAGACAAAGGTTGCCAAGAAAGACTTGATAAAGAACAAAGGACATTGCTTCTACTACAATAAAGATGGTCACTGGAAGATGAACTATAAGGATTACCTTGCAGACAAGGAGAAATAAAAGCTTGGAGAAGCTTTAGGTATATTCATGATCAATCTCCACTTGTTAGATTTTCATGATAACATACGAGTATTAGATACCAGGAGTGCTTATCATATTTATAATATATTGTAGATTTTGGCAAGACCTAAGAGATTGTCTAAAGGAGATGGACCTCAAGATGGGAAATAGAGCAAGAGTTACTGTAATTGCCATTATAGAGCTATCATTACATTTGATGCATGCTATTTTGTTCCCTCTATTATCAAAAATATTATTTCTATTTTTTTGATAATTAGTGGATATAAATTAGTTTTTGGGAACAATAGTTGTTCAATAATTCTGGATAATGAGATCATCACTAGAGGGACTTTGATAAATGACTTATGTGTGTTAGCCACTTCTCTATACATCATGAATATAAATATATCCATGAGGAAACTATATGAGGTTTATAATGCATACATGTGGCATTGGATTCAAAGGTTGCTAAAAGATAGATACTTAGATCCATTATACTATGAGTTGTATGTAACTTATAAACTTTGCCTTCGTGGAAAGATAACTAACTCTCCTTTTAGTGGAACTAGAGAGAGAGCCACTAAGCTACTAGAACTCAAACATAGTGATGTATGTGATCCCATATTGACTCAGGCTATAAGCGGTTACTTCAGTACATTCATTGACAATTTCTTTAGGTATGGACACGTGTACTTGATGAAATACAAGTTCGAGGCCTTTGAAAAATTTAGGGAATATAAAAATAAAGTAGAGAACTAGATTGAAAAGAGTATTAAGACTCTTGAATCAGATCGAGAATGAGAGTACTTTAGTATAGAGTTCACCCATTTCCTTAGGGACTATGAGATTCTATCCCAGTAGACACTTCCTTATACACCTCAGCTCAATGGAGTATCAAAAAAGAGAAGTCACATGGTATTAGATATGGTGTGATCTATAATGAGATTTATAAACCTACCCATCTCATTCTGGGGATATACCCTAGAGACTACAGTTTACCTTCTAAACAGAGTTCTATCAAAGTCGATAGTGTTTATGTCTAGACCATATAAGTTATGAAAATGGAAGAAGCCTGATCTTAAGATGGTTAAGATTTGGAGTTATCCTTCCCGCATTTAAAGATACAATCCTAATAAGTTAGAATCAAGAATAGAATGGTGAAAGTTCTTGGGATATCCTAAGGAAACTTGTGCGTACTATTTCTATCTTTTCGAGGACCAGAAGGTCTTTGTTGCCAAAAGAATTATGTTTCTTGAGAAGGAACATAATCTTGATGGAAACAGTGGGAGTGAGATAGAGTTGAGCAAGGTTAGAGAACATGTTCAAGCACAATTTCAGAGTCGAGTCTGTTCAGGTACCTAACACACAAGTTCTAATTTTATGCAGGTCTAGTAGAGTACCTCACCCTCCTGAAAGATATATAAGATATATAAATGGAAATGACTCTCAGGATGTTGATCTTCTAACTTACGAGGAGGCTATTATAAGTATAGATTTCAGGAAGTGGCAAGAAGCTATGAATTATGAGATAAATTTCATATACTCCAACAAGGTTTGGAACCTTGTGGATGCATCTGAGGGTATTGTACCAATTGATTGCAAATGGATCTTCAAAAAGAATATTATAGTATATTGAAAGGTGACATCCTATAAGATAAGTCTGGTGGCTAAAGGATATCGTCAAAGGCAAGGAGTTGACTATAATGAAACCTTTTGACCCATAGCCATGCTTAAATCCATCAAAACTCTTTTAGCTATTGCAACACACTATGACTTTGAGATCTGGCAGATGGATGTGAAAACTACATTTCTCAATGGCAACCTCGAGAAGGTGTATATGATACAACTAAAGGGATTCGTATCCAGAGAGAGTCTAGATAAAGTGTGTAGGTTACTTAGGTCCATCTACGAACTGAAACAAACCTTTCGAAGTTAGAACATAAGATTTGATGAGACAATCAGATCTTATAAATTCATTAAGAACGAAGATGAGTCTTGTGTGTATGTGAAGGTAAGTGGGAGCGCTATCACCTTCTTGGTGTTATATATAGATGACATCCTAATTATTAGGAATGATGTAGGAATGCTTTTCACAGTAAAGGTTTAGCTATCCAGGAACTTCTTCATGAAGGACTTAGGGAAAGCATCATATAGTTTAGAGATCTTGATCTATAGAGATAGATCTAAGAGGATGCTTAGCTTGTCCTAATCTACGTACATAGACTCTATTGCCAAAAGGTTTGGCATAGAGAATTCCAAGAGAGATCTCATACCGATGAGACAGGAAATACCACTTTCTAGGAGTATATCCCCAAAGACTCTTGAAGAAAAGGCAAACATGGATAAGATACCCTATGCCTCAGTGATGGGGTCTATCATGTATGCTATGCTATGTACTAGGCCTGATTAGTGCATGCTCTGAGTGTCATAAGCAGGTATCAGGTGAATCCAAGTTTGGAACACTAGAAGGTAGTAAAGTGTATCCTTAAGTACTTGCGAAGGACTAAGGATCTTTTACTAGTATGTAAAGAAGTTAGTCTCCAGATTGAAGGCTACATGGACTCGAGTTTCTAATCTAACATTGATGATAGCAAATTGAACTCAAGATATGTTTTCACCCTAAATGAAGAAGCAATAAGCTGGAAGAGTTCCAAGCAAGATACTACTGCTGACTCAACCATAAAGGCAGAGTACATTGTTACACCAGAAGCAGCAAAGAAAGGAGAGTGGATGAAGAAGTTCATTAGGGATTTAGGAGTCATACACATATACTACGATATTAATGGGACAATAGCTCTAACAAGGAAACCCAAGTCTCATCAAAAGTGTTTTGAGGAGATTCTAGTTGATTAAAGATATCATAGCCCAAAAAAATATAACAATGGAAAGAGTTTCATATGAAGATAATATTACAGATCTACTAACAAAGAGTTTCATCACAGGGGTCTGATAGGGATCAGACACATAGGTGATTAGCTCTAAGTCAAGTGGGAGATTGCTAGTTACAAGTGTCTTACAAGCCAATCATGTGAGTGATGGCACATGTGACGCTATATAGTCCCTTTACATCATCATTATTATTGACATATTCTCACATTATATTATCTTGAATATATATATATATATATATATATATATATATATATATATATATATATATATATATATTGTGATGTCTTTGGTTCTGTGTAATATGAATTAGATTGTGATGAGATCACGATAATAAGATTAATTTACCTTTAAATATAGATTCTAAATAATCTCGGTCATAGGTTGCTCGAGAGTGACATTGAGACAACCAGTTAGACTAATGTATTGTATACTTGTCCATATGATATAGGCAACTAGTCTCATAACCACTTATGTGGAGACACTAAGGATATAGTACAGGTGCTCATTGGAGAATGAGTTCACTAATTAATCTGCTTATGAAATATCGTATGGTTAATGATACCTGACGTCAGATAGTGATTATGTAGTCCCAGTTGTGTATCTGGTCTTTAGACTTAAGACACCAATGATACCTTATTTGAGTACTCCTCACTTTGGCATCAGACTTATATGTTTGGAAAATTTTAGATCTAATACAACTGATTATCAGGATTAATAGCCAATTTTACAAAGGTAACTGAGTGTAAATAGAGGATCATCCACTTTGTATCATGAGAGGAATATATTGTATGCTCTCGCTTAGGTAAATCCCTGATAAGGTTGGTCAGATTGTGAGAGGAGTTCTTCGGGAGAATCTGATTAGAGCGAGACTTAGACGGATTCCATATATGGCCTGATAGTACTATGTCTAGTATATGATCTTTAGGGTATTAGATAAATGAGGGATTATAGATACAAAATAACTGAGGACAGATAAGTCCAATAAATAAGATTCCCTGTACCGCCTAGGGACTATGGCATAGTAGCTTAGTATGTCCATGTCGATGAATTAAGTGAATTATTATTTGATAATAATTCATTGAGTCAAAAGGAGTTCTAATAGGTAGGACTCACAGCTAGCTCGATATTGGGCCTAGATGGTCATGCATATATGGTGAATAATTTAACGAATAAAGGATTAGATATAAGTTATCCAATTAGCCCTTATTCTCATTAGATGAGACCCTACATTGATTGGCTCCTTGCATAAGGCCTAATTAGAGGCTAAAGATGATTATTGGATAAAAATCTAATAATCAAAGTTTAGTGGATAATTGGATAGAGATCCAATACCCACTAAGGCATGATCCATTAGGGTTATATGAGTGGCTCTTTATAAATAAGAGGGGAGGCACATAGATGATAGGCTGCACCTTTGGCCGCATCCTCCTATTCTCCCCCCTCCCTTTGCATAAGAGTTACGAGACTTGGGGCTGTGATTGGAGTAGTATCAATACACTAATCTATCATATGGATACTACTAGAGAGGAGAATGTTTGACCTCCTTAATCCTCTCCATCCGGATCTAGAAAAATAGGGATATACGACTCCTTACATAAATAATCTCTCACATGATGTGGTTTTCGATTGTGTGGCTTTTTCTTCGCACCAATCTTTGCATAATGATTTTGATCTACATGGGAAACTGATTTTGTTTTGATCTTTTATTGCACATGTGATGCTCTCGCTAAGGTTTCCCAACACCCCATTCCACTTATCAAGCTGCCATCCTAAAGAAGTTATACTCATCACCTATGGCTTGACATTCAAGATTTGTTCACACTTATAAAAGAGTTCTTCAAATTTTTTATTGGAAGTGCATAAAAAAATCATTGGAAAATTTATGGCCTAGTGCAACACATGCTAATGGCATAAGGGAGAATGGTAGCAAGTCCGGAAAAGCTGTAGCCTCTACCTATTCCGAATTCATCTTGGAACCGACATCTCTATGGACTTCATTGAAGGGCTGCCACTCTCAAGGGAAAGGTACTATCCTTATAGTTGTAGACCACCTTACAAAATATGCTCACTTTCGTGCTATTAAAAATCCTTACACCGCTGCCAGCATTGCGTAAATTTTTATGGAGAATATAGCTAAACTACATGGATTCCCTACTCTATTGTAAGTGAACGTGACAAGGTTTTCACTAGCAAATTTTAGGCAAAGCTCTTCTAGTTGTAAGGCACACAATTGAAGATGAGCACATCATATCACCCACAAACTGATGGCTAAATAGAAGTGGTGAACAGGTACTTAGAGAACTACCTTAGATGCTTCACCAGTGAAAGGCCAAAGGAGTGGACTAAATGACTTCCCTGGGTGGAATGATGGAACAATACAACCTATCACTCATCTATCAAAAGTATCCCATTTGAAGATGTCTATGGTCGGCCTCCTCAACAATCATAAAATATATGGTTGATACATCAAAGGTGGATCTGGTAGACAAGGAGTTAATTGATAGTGATAAAATTTTACAGCTATTAAAAGATAACCTTATAGCAGCCCAAGCAAGGATGAAACAACAAGCCGAAAAATACATGAGCGAAAGGGAATTAGCTATAGGAGATTGGGTCTTTCTTCACCTTTAGCCATACAAGCAAATCCCCCTAATACCTGAGCCTCAATGAAGCTGTCTCTGTGCTTTTTTGGACCCTATAAAATATTGGAGCGTATTTGACTTGTTGCCTATCGATTGGATCTATCAGCTCACCCAAAGATGCATCTAGTTTTTCATGTTTTTGGCCTCAAATTGAAGCTTGGAGAAGATGAATGTCAACAACATCATCTACCCGGCATCTCTACTGATGGACAAGTCCAGATTTGGCTAGAGGCTATATTGGATCGCAGGATCATAATGCGTTGTAGACACCCTTTAACTAAAGTATTGGTATAGTTGACACATCTGCCTATTGAGAATTCTACTTGGGAGTCCTATAACTAGTTGAAGATGAAGTTCCTAGAGTTAATAGAGGCCCAGCCTTGAGGGCAAGGCTGTTTCGAAGAGGGCGGGTCTGATAGGACCCCAACAGGATCAAGTTCTATCTATTGAGTCATGATATATTGGTCAGTCCAGTCAAGTCAATTAGGAGTCTATTCGAATAAGGAATCTAAGTCCAATCAAGAGTTTGATTCGACTAAGAGTCTAATAGAGTAAGAAGAGTCCAAGAGTCTAAGTAGGATTTCAATTAGGAGTTAGATTGGAGTCCTTATAAATAGGGGTGTGACACTTTTGTTTTAATCAATGAAAGTTATTTGATTTCAGCCTTTAGCCAAAACCCTAGGAGGGCCGATCCCCTATAGTGATTATTTATCTTTGATAGAAACATTTATGTTCCTATCATGGTATCAGAGCTATGTTGCTTGTGTAAAAAGATTGACTTTTAAACTGCATGTGATGAGATTTAAATGCATAAATTATTTTCTACGTACCTTGCTACAATTTTTCATAGTTTTTCAAATCTAGACAGCACCTTTTCTCACTATGGAGAAGTGTTGTAGAGAGGTGCTTTAAGGTCCTTTGTTGTCAAAAATTATTACAAAAAGAGGAGGGGAAAGGGCAACAACTATTGCTACCCTACAACATAGCCAAAGGCTGCTTGCAGCCTTGGCCAAGAGTAAGGATTTGCTCTCGGCCATGGCAGCAACCTCCGATGCGGCCAAGAGTCTTGGTCGCTAGAGGTAACCTTGCAGCCATGGACTCTTAACAGCAAGGGTTATTTGGGCGGGCAGGGTTTGTTGACTGCCTGTGGCAAGTTGCAGCCAAGAGTTGACTGCAAAGGGACTCCTTGGAGGCCAAGGTTTCTTTGCCACCCAAGGTTCTCCTGTGGCCAAGAACTCCTGACTACAAGGGACTCCTAGCGGCTAGGGTTTCCTAGTTGCGTAAAGAGTCCCTTTTCCTACTATATTAAGAACTATATGATAGGGTATCATAAAAATTTTAGAAATAATTAATTAAATAGTTTAATTAATTATTTAATAGCTAGTAGTCCTATATGATGATGTGTACAAGTCATGTATGATGTGGGCTGGTGATCATGGACCATGTGTTATAATGTGTGTATATGTAATTATTATTATTATTAGGGCTTACGAGCCTTCATTTTTCTCATTTATTATTGGGCCTATGCGCCTGTGATTATGTTGTAATTACATAAGGCACAATAGGAGCATGGATGTGTTAGCAGGATCCACGATATCATAATGGTGATCACGTTGTATGGAGATGCGTCGAGGATCCGATGGAACTGATACTGATGAGATAGATGATCATAAGATATGGAGATTCGTTGATACACACATAGATCCTATTGTGAGTGATTGGGTCCATCATCTCAAGCTTGATTGCATTAGGTGATGGTTCATGATCATCCAGTATGGTATGTATATGTGATGTATGATTATACACCTACTATATATATATATATATATATATATATATATATATATATATATATATATTAGATATATATTAAATATGTATATGTGTGACATGACATATTATGAGGCCGAAACAAAACAAAAACCCCTCTTACGATATTATTAAGTCAGAAAGCATAAGGTAATAAGATCACATGTGGCCTTTCATCGTTATAGGAAGAAATTGAAACCCAACATAGGTTGAGTTAGTCGAGTCCCTCGAGGCTCACCTATCTTCGCAATTCAAGATCTTGCTTGCAATATAGAGATGTCATCGATAACCTTAGGACATAGTATACTTGGTTGAATTCCTCGAGGGTATATTATCAAATCAAACTCATCTTGTAATGATGGTGATGATTTAACTGAATATCATGATTGGTTGAGTCCCTCGATACCTTGATAGTTCGGAGGCCGAATATGATGGAAATCATAAGGAGTTGTGATTGGCAAGAGTTGCCTACCTTTTGGGCTTAGTGGATTGGTCGAGTCTCTCAAGGTTACATTAAGATGTCGATTGGATCCTAATTCTCACTAGAAGTCTACTAGAGACTTCTGTTTTACATATCAAGGGTATCACGTGATTCATCATAAAATTAATGAGAGTTAATTAAGATAAAAGTTTAATTTTAATTAGTTTTTTATAAAATCTATATGTTATTCATTTATACTACATCTTGTTTGTCAAAAACATGTCGCTTGCAAATCCCCTATATTGTATACTTATGCCAATCACCTCACTGGTACAAATTATATATATTGGCTCCACAATTTGAGAATTGTTCTCACGACAGAGAAAATTATGTATGTCCTTGATATGATTTTACCCACGCTAGAAGAAGGGGCAAGCGAGGATGAGATCGCTCACTACTTGAAGTATCCAAGTGATTTCACTTTATCAAAGTGCTATATATTAGCCTCCATGACTCTTGAGTGATAAGACCCTAAGAGGGTCAGGTCCTTATCTATTGAGTCATGTTCTTTATTGAGTCATGTTGGTAGGTCTAGTCAAGTCAATTAGGAGTTTTAGTAGGAGTTGGAGTATATTTGATTATGAGTCCAAGTAGGAGTCTATTTTAGGAGTCCAAGTTCAATTAGGAGTTGGTTAAGAGTCTCTATAAATAAGGGTTTAACTATTCTATTTTAAGAAATCAATGAAAAAATTATATTTTAGCCTATAGGCCAAAACCTAAGGAGGGTTGATCCCCTATAGAGATCACGAAGGACCGATCCCCTATGGAGATCAAGGAGGCTCGATCCCCTATAGTGATCGTTTATCCCTCCTTTTCTATCTCCATCCATGATAGAACCCTAAGGGTTTCTATTAATTGGTATCAGAGCAGCATTCTTGGCATCTCGCTGTTCATCCAATCCCCTATCATCCCTACAGTGACTGTTTATCTTCAATTGAAACCTTTGGGTTTCTATCATTTAGTATTAGAACCATGTTCCTTGGCACTTTTGCAGCTATTGTTCATCATCTCCACTACTCCCCTTGCTATCGTCGTCGATGTCATTGCACCTGCCACCTTGCTATAGTTTCTCACCATCTTCACTGCAATAATCATCAGCCTAACCCTCATCAGCTGACACACATCCCTTGCTAATCTGCTATAATGGTCAACACTACCTTCAGTAGACCATAGTAGCAATATGCTCGATGTTGTCCTCGATTCCACTTTGTCCGACACTATCAATGCATCTTCAACACGCTTAGAATCTTGCTTCCCTACACCGCTGCCCTTTGTCTCTGTTCCACCTCATCACTGCCATCGTTGACACCCTTGTCATCTCCCACATTTGCCCTCCTGCTGCAGCCCTATTCCATGGCCATACACAATAGTGTTGCCGCTGTTGCCTCCCACCACAACCGCTCCTATTGCCTTTCCCCATCACTGTTGATCCCATTGCTACCACCTCCCTCAACTTTCATCTTCCTCCACCAGCCATACCCATCGTCGTTGCTTTCCACTGCCCAGCCGCACCCCGTCTTGCTGCTCCACCCACTTGTCGTAGCTGCCGTATACCTCCCTTATCGCTCCTAGCCACGCCCTCCTTTGCACAGCCCTAGCCCTCAGTCGTGACCTCCTTTGCCACAACTGTCTACCACCACTACCACTATGCCTCCGTAGGAAATGATGCTGCCAGCGCTGCTCCAACACTGACCGATATCGGCTGTCATTGTCCCTCGGCCACTGCTTCCCCAACCACTATCCCTTTCCTTCCCCATCGCACTGCTATCTCCCTTTTTCCCTCCAGTTGCAGTGAGCATCGATACTACACGATGCTACCAGCCTCTACCATAGCAATCTATCACTGCCATCTCTATCCCAACATCGCCACTTCCCCTGCTTTCCACGACCCTCTTCTTCCTCTACCAGTCGATGGCCGTCATCAATGGTTGTTGATGCCATGGCTTGTAGCCATGCAATCGTTGACCATCATTGTTTCCTATAGCAGCTAACCATGGGCCCCGACGACACCACGGCACTTACCAGACCCTAGCTACTGCCATCTTCCTTCTCTTCCCACCGCTGTCCTATCCCTACTCCAACCCCCCTTCTTCCTCTACCCGGTGCCACTATCTCTAGCCCACTATCATAGTCTCATGACCATGTTGTCACTGCACTTTCCTATTGTTCCGACGCTGGCCATCCTCTTCCTCAACCGTGTAATCCCTTCTGCAGCAGCCATAACAAGCGTCAATGCCTGCATGTCTAGGATCTCATATCTCGATGGTGCCTAGCCACATCACCACTGCTGCCTCTCCTTCATCATCACAGTAGCCACTTAGAAGCCATCTCCCTCCTCACCCACTACTACATCTCTTCTACCCTGCCTCCTCTTCCACTGCCATCGCCAGCACCTGCTTCCCTGCTCCCTAGCCGCTGCTACCATAGCCCCTAACAGGAATCAGTGACATCGCTAGAACCCTCTCTAGCAGCACATAGTAGCATTGCTGCTGCATCTGATCGCCACATCCTACTTAAAGGATGCCGCCTCTATAACCTTGCCTACCATAGTGCTGCCTTCAATAACAATAGCAACAACCACGCCCTCCTTTGCTATAGCCGCTGCCTTTGTCTCACTACCCTCTATCTCTTCTTTAGCCATCTACTGCCATCTTCTTTGACCACTGTCACCACCGCTTCCTTTTCTCCACCAATAGCGATAATAGTCGCGTAGCCTTATCCTCGATAGCCTTGGGTTGTTGCAGCCTCAATCACTCCCTACGCCGATGCTACTACTTTCTAGCCCCTGTTGCACATCCTCTCCTTTAACTCTGACTACTGCTTCTATCATCAACACTACTGCCTCCTTCACCATCACTGTGGCCCTATATCGACATTGCTGCTTCTAGTTACAATAGCCTCAGTCATTCCCTACGCCAATCTGCTGCCTTCCAGCCTTAGGCAACAACCTTCCCTCCTTGTAGAGAAGGGCAAATTCTAGCCCTCAACTGCTGCCATCTTCCTCCTCCGGTTGCACCAGTGTCACCCCTTTTTCTCTGTCTACCATAGCCTCAACAACCTTATCCTTATATCATCACCACACCACCACCCTTCTTGAACGCCAGCATAGTAGCAATCAATCCCAACCAAGATCAGCATCCAGAAATCACATCTAACCTAGTGATCATAGTCCTCATTGACACCATCTTTCATCTCATCAACATCAACACAGTAATTATTCACATCCACAAAGCCACCACCAATTGATGTCACAGCAACAACATCGAGTAGTCTTACACGATGGCTAGCAAAAATTCAATAGAAGCAAGATTTGAAGCCTTCGAAGCCCAAACAAAAGAAAGATTGTAAGAACTCTTCAATGAATTCAGAAGAAGTCTATTGGATAGCCCTCTTAACATGGTGAAAGTTCCAATCTTAAAGGAAACCAATCTGAAAAATATGATCAAGGGCAAGACACTAGATATCCACTCATCAAGGAGTTCCACAGATAGGAAGATGGAGATCCGACCAGTTGGATCTCACAGGCTAAAAAGTTCTTTCACTTCTACAAAACTCCAAAAGAATCCAAAGTGGAAGTAGTCTCAAATCAACTTGATGGTGATGTGATCCCGTGGTATGATTTGTATGAGACCTATCACAGAGTCCCTTCATGGGAACAGTTCAAGAGAGAGCTCCTGATTCGCTTCGGATCGTCGAAGTGTGCGAACGTTAATGGATAGCTTACCAAAATCTACTAGACTTTCACAATACAAAAGTACCAGAGCAGATTTGAGTGCTTATCAAACCAACCCAATTTTATCCAAGAAACAACTTGTGAGAACATTTATCGAGGGACTTAATCCCAAGATTCAGTGTAAAATTAAAGCTCGCCACTCTTGCACCATGATGGTTGTCATATCATTCACCCGCGTGCATGAAGAAAATATTAGTATGGACACTTGCCAAAGTAGAAGCTTCAACAGATAAGTAATCAGTAAGCCGCCCACCCCATCTATTCCCAACCAAAACCCGAACTCCAAAAGCCAACTCGAGAAGAACCCAAGGAAAGACCAACAAAAAATTTGTGCTCGTGTTATGATGAAAACCATGCACACAAGGGCAACTTCTGATGATTAAGTTAATTAAGGAGGAATTAGAGACTGACGATGTCAGATCCGATAATGAAGGTATGGATTCTGATAAAGATATTAAACTTATCACACATACAATGTATGCATTAGCCGGCTACTCTAACCTGTAACCCATGAAAATTGAAGGAATTTTGAAACATCAGCCTATTACTATTTTAATCGATACTGGTAGCACTAATAATTTTATGGATAGAAAACTTATAGATTAATTGGCCTATCATATTAAAGGCTATGACAAATTCGAAGTCAAAGTTGATGATGAACGATTCCTAACTTGTATTAACAAGTGTTCAAAGATAAAGTTGATAATACAGGGTAAAGAACTACTTGTGGATTTCTATTTAATGACTTTGGAAGACTTTGAAGTGGTGATCCTCAAAAGAAGACATGAAACTATCACTAACTATCAGATGGAGAAGATTCTTCAGAAGACTACAATGATTACTACCCCAAAAGACTGGCTATTGCTAACAACAAGTGGAGATCTTACTTAACTGATCAATGGGTTATCATGCATGATAAATATTAAAGTGCTCTCGAAATTTAATGTTACTCAACCTTGAGGACAAGGCTGATTTGAAGAGAATGAGTTTGCTATGACCCTAATAGGGTTGGGTCGTTATCTATTAAGTCACGTTCTTTATTGAGTCATGTTGGTCAGTCTAGTGAAGACAATTAGGAGTCCTAGTAGGAGTTGGAGTTTATTTGATTAGAAGTCCAAGTAAAAGTCTATTTTAGAAATCTAAGTTCAATTAGGAGTTAGTTAAAAGTCTCCATAAATAAGGGTGTAACTATTTTGTTCTAAGCAATAAATGAAGAAACTTTGTTTTAGCCAATAGGCCAACACCCAAGGATGATGCCCTACGGAGATCAAGGAGGCTCGATCCCATATAGTGATCATTTATCTCCCTTTTTCCATCTCTATCCATAATAGAACCCTAGCGGTTCCTATCAATTGGTATCAGAGCAGTGTTCTTGATATCTCGCTATTCATCCAATACACTATTGCCCTTATAGTGATTGTTTATCTTTGATAGAAACCTTTAGGTTTCTATCACTGAGTTATAGAGGCAACATGAGAGCATTAATGCCAATTTCATCATTCTCCTTCTTTGCTAGCTGTTTGAGGAAAATAGAAGAACTTAGAGATATAAAATATTCAAGAGTCTTTTCCAAGCCAAGATGATATAAGAGACATTGCTTCCAAACCATATCCTAAAGATGATAGAGTGGAATAAGAAACTTATAGATTTAGGAATAGTCCTAGAGGATAACCTAAGAAAGTCTCAATCAAAGACAAAGGCCAGTACTTCCACTCCATTAAAGACGAGCACTAAAAGAGGAACTACAAGAATTATCTTGCAGATAAGGTGAATCAGAAGCTTGGAGAAGTTTTAGGTACATTCATGATCAGTCTTTATTTGTTAGATGTTTATGATAACACATAGGTATTAGATACCAGGAGTGCTTATTATATCTGCAATTCGTTGCAGGCTTTGATAAGGCCTACGAGATTGGCAAGAGGTGAGATAAACCTCAAAATGGGTAATGGAGTAAGAGTTGCTATAGTTATTGTTAGCGAGGTCACCTTACATCCACCTAGTGGAGCTGTTATTACGTTAGATACATGTTATTTATTACTTTCCTTCTATCATCAAAAACATTTTCTTCATTTCATGTTTGACAATTGTGGGAGATAAATTAGTTATTGAGAATAATAATTATTCATTGATTTTACATGATAAGATCATCACTAGAGGAACATTATATAATAGTCTATTTGTGCTAGATATAGCTCCATAGATCATGAATGAAAGTATATCTAAGAGGAAATGATATGAAGTGAACAAGGAGAGTACTTGAGTATAAAGTTCACCCATTTCTTTAGAGACCATAAGATTCTAGCCTTGGACACCTCTTTATATACTTCAGCTCAATGGTGTATTAGAAAGGAGGAATCCAACACTTTTAGACATGGTTCAGTCCATGATGAGTTTCGTCGACCTACCCATTTCATTCTAGGGACCGTAGCTTACCTTTTGAACAGAATTTCATCAAGGTCAGTATTATCTATATTATATGAGATATGAAAAGGAAGGAAGTTCGATCTTAAGGTTGTTAAGATTTGGGACTACCCTACCTATGTTAGAAGACACAACCCCAAGAAGTTGGAATCAAAGGCGGAGCGGTACAAGTTCATGAGATACCCAAAGAAAACTTACGGGTACTATTTTTATCATCTCAAGGATCAGAAGGTCTTTGTTACCTTGAGGGTAGTGTTTCTTAAGAAGGAACATATTCTTGATGGAAACAGTAGGAGTGTAATAGAGTTGAGTAAGACTAGTAGGAGTGTAATAGAGTTGAGCAACGCTGGAGAACTTGCTTAAACACCATTCTAAGGGCTAAGTCTGTTTAGGTACCTAGCACATAAGTTCCAACTTTGTGCAAGTCTAGTAGAGTGTCTCACCCTCTTAAAAGATATGTGGGACATATCAGTGGAGACGACACTTAAGATATTGATCTTCAGACCTACGAGGAGGCTATTATAAGTATAGACTCTGGGAAGTGGCAAGAAGCCATGAATTCTGAGATAGACTCTATGTACTCTAATAATGTTTAGAACCTTATGGGTGTACCTAAGGGTCTATACCCATCAGCTGCAAATGGATCTTCAAGAAGAAGATCAGAGTAGATGAAAAGGTAGAGACTTATAAGGCAAGGCTGGTGGCTAAAGGATACCTTCTCACCTGTAGCCATGTTGAAATCCATCAAAATTCTTTTGGCTATTAAAGCATACTATGACTATAAGATCTGATAGATGGATGTGAAAATCGTAATCCTCAATACAACCTTGAGAAGAAGGTGTATATGATACAACTAGAGGGACAATATCTAATGAGAGTCCATATAAAGTATACAAGTTGCTCAAGTCCATCCATAGACTGAAGGAAGCTTCCCGAAGTTAGAACATAAGATTTGATAAAGCGATCAAATCTTATGACTTTGTTAAGAACAAAGATAAGCCTTGTGTGTACAGAAAGTAAGTAGAAGTACTATCACCTTCTTGGTGTTATATGTGGATGACATCCTAATCATTGGAAATGATGTAGGAACTAATCATTGGGAATGATGTAGGAATGTTATATATAGTTAAGGCTTGGCTATCCAAAAACTTTTTCATGAAGGACCTAGAAGAAGCATCCTACATTTTAGAGATTCAGATCTATAGAGATAGATCTAAGATGATATTTGGCTTATCATAGTCCAGGTACATAGACTCTATTGCTAAAATATTTAGCATGAAAAATTTCAAGAGAGGTGTCATACTGATGAAATATAGAATATCACTTTCTATGAGTATGTCCCAAAAGACTCCTGAAGAAAGGCAAACTTGGATAGGTTATCGGGAGCTCGTCGGGAATTCATTGACAGGTTGTCGGGAGCTCGCCGGGAGTTGTCGGGAGGTTATCGGGAGTTCACTAAAAGATTAATTGATGTGCTGGACAATGAAGGTTAGTATAGTTGTATTTGTCTTTAAAGTGTTATAGTTAGCATCTTTACTATAGTTAGTTTTACTAACTCAATTAGGGGCCAACCGTATCCACTTTGAGTTTGATTTGAGCTTATGATAGAGCTCATTTCATTGACCTGAAATGAGATCAAAATGAGTTATGACTTGGGTATGAAATAGTACTAAAAATTACTATTTTTGAGTTTTCCAACAGTGGTAACATTGGTGAACGGCTATGGTACCATTGTCGCCTAGAATCTCTTGGCACTTTCGACGGTGGTACCGTCGCTGCCTAGAATCTCTTAGCACTTTCAATGGTGGTACCACCGATGCCAATGGTGGTACTGGCCGTACCCCAAAATTTTGAGATATTTGATTTTTTGGCTCCAATTTCTGAAGCCAATTAGGGCTATAAATACCATGTGTTTTCTTGCTTGGAAAGACAAAAAAGTGTAAGAAAAAGGAAAGATAAGAAAAAGAAAGAAAGGAAAAATTATGGTGAACTTGTGAGTGTTCCCTCCCTATTGTGTATGAGTGAATTGTGGTTAAAAGAAGGGATGAAATTGAGTTGTAAAGATTGATCTCATGAGCCTGAGAAAGGAGTGTAAAGGTTGATCTCCTGAGCCTAAGAAAAGGAGAGTGTAAAGATTATTCTCCTAAGCTTATGAAAAGGAGAAAGGTGTGTAAGGGATAGTTGATCTTCACCTTTAAAAGAAAATCGTTAGTGGATATCGGTGGGCCTTGACAAAGGAGGACTCGAGAGTGGATATAAGTTAGTTTGATAGAACCACTATAAAAATACTATAAGCATCTCTATCTTGTCTTTAATTTTGCTCTTGAACCTAGTTGCTATTAACTGGTTATAAGAAAAGCTCGAGCTTCTCCTTTCAGTTTCATCTTTAAAATCACTTTAACTTATTTACTCTTAACAAGTTCTAACAAAAGTGCTTTCGATTTCAGTTTTACTTCAAGTAAAATTTTTTGAACTAGGTTTTCATCACTTGCACTAATTCAACCCCCTTCCCAACCCCCCTCTCTTAGTGTCAACTCGATCCTAACAACTATTATTAACTCAACCACAGGGGCAGAGTACATTATTACGGTAGAAGCAGCAAAGGGAGAGGGTCTGGATGAAGAAGTTAATCATAGATTTAGGAGTCGTACCGAGCAATAAGAAACTAATTCCCATATATTATGATATTAACGAGGCTATAACTCTAGAAAGGGAACTCAGGTCTCATCAGAATTATTTTGAGGAGGTTCCAGCTGACCCATAGAGATATAGCAACGAAAGAGTTCCATCTGAAGATAACATTGTAGATCCATTGACGAAGCCGTTGTCTCAAATTATCTTTAAGCATCACAAAGACCTGATAGGGATCAGACACGTAAGTCATAGGCTTTAGGTCAAGAAGGAGATTGCTACTTACAGGTGCCCTACAAGCCAATTATGTGAGTGATAGCATGTATGACACGCCGCACGATCATTTGCTTACTAGTATTATTAGCATATTCTCACTTTATGTTACCTATTGCATATATTGTGATGTCTTTAGATTTGTTCAATAGGAATCGGATCATGATAAGATCATAATAATGAGACTGATTCATCTTTAAATACAGATCCTAAATAATCTCAGTCAAAAATTACTTGAGAGAGACATTGTGATAATCGGACAGACTAGTATACTATATACCCATCCATATAATGGAGGCGGCTAGTCTCATAACTATTCGGAAACCTCAATAGGAGCATCACATGCGTAGTGTAAGATCAAATTTAAATCGGTTTCCCATGATGGATTGTTGTGCAAAGATTGGTGCATAGAAAGCTGCAAAATTGAAAACTGCATCATATGAGAGATTATTTACCTAGAGAGATCGTACATCCCTGAATTTTCGGATCCGAATAGAGAGGATGAAGGAGGTCAATCATCCTCCTCTCTAGTGGTATTCACATGATGGATTGATGTAGCGATGCTCCTCCAATCACAGACAAGGTCTCACAACTCTTGCATAGAAGATGAGGGAGGGAGGAGAATAAGAGGGGGTGGCCAAAGGTGCAACCTATCACAATTTATACCCCTTACCTCCTATTTATAAAGAGCCACCAACCCAAGGGATCCTACCTTAGTAGGTATTAGATTTCCATCCAATTACCTATTAGGATCAATTGACACTTAGAGAGGGGGTGGGGGGGCTGAATTAGTGCAAGTGTAAGTTTTTTGTTTTAAACAAAAGCTTTTCGCTTAAAACAAGATAGAAAACCTAAAGCTTTTTATTCAGGTAAAACAAGTGATAAAATTACTAAGTTTATAAGCAAACCCAAAAGATTAGCAATATTGAAGGAAAGTACTTGATATAAAAACTTTACTTTCAAGAGTGAATTCAATCTGAAGCGTCAATACAAAATTTGTAAACAATGAAAGCAAGGAAAAAACTCGTAACTTTTCTAGTCATTCAGAACTAACGGCCTACATCCACTCCCGAGTCCTTCTTCTTTAGGCACACTAATGTCCACTACTGATCTTCTTTGGGTGAAGACCAAACCCTTCCACTTGAGCTTACAAGGGAGACAAGATTTATAACTCTTTGATCACTCCCTTACCGCTTTCCTTTTTCTTACAATCCATACAAGTTTTTCACTGAATTTTTCCCCCCAAATTATTGTTTGGAATGTAAGAAAACTTGAGGTATTTATAGACCCCAAATGGCTTTAGATTTTTAGAGCCAAAAATTAAACTCACACAGAAAATCTAAGTACGGGTGGTTTACCCACCGACCTAGGCAGCTCAACCGTCCGAATACCAAGGTATGGACAGTTTACTCATCAACCCTGGGTGGTTTACCCACCGTCAACCACCTAGAAACCTGGGCAATGGCAGTTTGCCCACTGCTTACCAGTGGTTTACTTATCGGAAACTCCGTAAATGTGGTTCCCTCCACTTTTCAAATTCTGTCTTGAACCTGATGTTGACCAACTCTTTGGTCAACCAACTGAGCTCAACCCGAGCTCAACTAAAACCGATGGTAGACTCGATTGCATCTTTGAGTTGATTTGGATTCCATCCAAATTACACTCATTTAAGACTCAATATTAACCTATGACTTAAAATTATAATCAAAACATGACCATCAAGCTTAATGACCTTACTCCCGTAAACCGATAACCTCCGGCTTCTCCGGCGGTGAGTCTGATGGTCTTCCTCTAGCAATCTTCTGGCGTGTTCCTAGTAATCTTCCTGATACCTTCAGCGAAGTCCTAGTGAACGCCCAGCGAGCTCCCACCGCATCATCGAATCCTTAGCCTAATGCCTAAGCTTGATCTTGGGTTCATGTCTGATCTATAACTCATCCCATCATCATTAAACCTGCACGATACTAAACACGACTTAATTAAATACAATCATAATGGCTAATACATCAATTACAAGACTATCCCAACTCCCAGTAAGCTTTTCGGCTACCATGACAATCTTCTGGCAAGTCTTGGTCTTCTTCTGGTGAACTCCCTTGCACTTGAGACCCTCTGCGAGTTCCCAACACACTCCTAGCGAGTTCCCAACCGCATCGTCCGAACCCCGGCCCGATGCATTATCTTGACCTTAGCCAATCCTAATTATAATAATCTTTTTATCGTAATTAGTCATGTATTAATCAATTCTAATAATATATGTTAGATCAATAGCCCATCAATTGATTTTATTATCAAAATATGATATTCAACAATCTCTCTATTTTTTATGATGACAATCAATTGATGACAGGAGTTAATCCTAACTCTCCCTAAATCCATGTCACTTTAATTTAAGAGTAACACACACTCTTAAATTCAAGTAATCAACATTCAACGTAAATTTTAACATAAATTTGCATCAAGTCATCAAATCATGAGTAAAAACAATTATGCACTCATATCTATATCCAAGATATATCAATCCATATCCATATTAATGTATATTTTTCCTCCTTTATCATCAACAAAAAGGTGAAATGTATAGCTAATAATTTCAAAGCACATGATGATATTACTTTTCCTTAGTATATGCATTATAAAATTTTCTTCCCCTTTATGATTAATACGGAGAGAAATAAGGAAAGTGTTATTGAATCATTTCATCATAGAGAAGAGCACTTAATAAATTTTTCAAAAGCAATATAAAAAATTATCTCCTATAAATTTTAAATGTGGCATATCTTCATACAATTTTTCTCCTTTTTTTTTAACAATAAGATAAAATCATGAAGAAAGTTTTCAAAAATATTATCACAAAAAGGCTTTATTTCATGAAATATATATTAGTAATTTATATATTTTCATGATTTAGCATTTCTAGGTCTCAACCTCAATCTTGTATATATAAAATTTCAAATATGAGCTTAACAAATCTTTCTCATATAAATTTTAAGAAAACATAGCAAATAAAGCTGGTAGGTTCTTTCTTCTCTTTTGAGAAGTACAAGCTAGCAAATTTTTGCTTCATTTGTAATGTTCAAGGTAACAATTTTACATTATGCAAGCTAACAAACTTTGCTCCCCCTTAATCGGATACAAACATAATTTTTTTGAAAAATTTTCTTCCCTTTCTTTGAATAATGAAGATGAAACAAGGGAGGGGAGTGTAAGACATTGTATTACAAAGATATGGTTCAATCTTTTAGATGTAAATTTTGAAATCCAAGAATTGATATCTACTCATACAATTTAATTCATTTAAATCAAGAGTAGCATATCAAGTAATTCATTAAAGGTTTAATGTCAAAGACTTATATTAAGCATCATAGAAATTTATGTGATATATGTTTCCCTTTGTAAACATTCATTAAGATTCATGAAACAAGAATAATCTTTAAAACTATCTCATCACAAAAATTTGAATCCTCTTCTTATGTTCATTTTAACGAGAGTGATTTCAAAAGTAAGCTAAAAAATCTAAAAAATCCAAGAAATCCAAAAAGAATTAAGAGCCACTCATGTATTTAAATTGTGTGATTTTCTAGCACAAATAGCAAATCATGTATTTTTATATATCACCTTTCATTTATATTTTCTTTTCTTTTTGTAAACAAAAGGGTAGAAACAAGGAAGAAAAAGTGAAAAACATCATATCATAAAATGCTCAATTTTATAGATGTAGATTCCAAAATCCAAGAAAAAATCAAGAGCTACCCATGCAATTTAATTTATCTTATGCAAATCAATCAAATCATATATTTTACATATATTTAGAAAATTTAAAATTCTAAATTTTCTTCTAAGCAAATTATTTTTCATTCAATGTTATCATATCCAATTTGTTTCCAATCATATTGATAATTTTATTTTCCCCTTTGTTAATGTCAAAAAGAAAGGATAGTTATAATAGTACAAAAACTTTTCCCATTACATCATTTTTCAATGAATCAAGAAATATATCAATCATCACATGAAATATATCAAGAAAAATTAACATGGTGATGAGATATTTAATTTATGAAAATAAATTATAAATATCAAGAGATAAGTCATACGAGAAATAAATAAAATCTCTTGATTCATCCATAAGAAATCTTAAGTTGTCAAGTTCATGATTTATATAAAAATCTTCTTTTAAATAATACGAGAACACATAACAAAAGATTTTGATTCATAAAAGATTTCTAAGTATAATTTCAGAAATCAAAATCACAATATAGGCAAAGAACTCATTTAATTTCAAAATCATCAAAATCACTTTTGAGAGATTCAAAATGAAATTAATAAACCTATGAGTCTCTTAAAATGCTAGTGATTTTCTTTCTTCCCTTTTTGATTATAAATAATAAAAATAATTTTTAAGAGATTAAATAATCTTAATTTATTTAGGATAAATCCTAAGACATATAATTCATTTAGATAGATTTCTTTTTTTAATAAAATGGAAGAATGATCTTGATAAAAAAATCCAACTTATAATTATCAAGATCATAAATTTTTTTATTAAAAAGAGAAAATCATTGATCTAACGTGATTCCCATAATATGTAAGTCAAATCAAGAAATTAAAGGAATATTCATGATAATACAAATCTCTTTTAATTTTTAGCTTATCATAAAATTAGAAAATACTAATTTTGGTGATAAGTTATGTCATTCATGAGTTTTAAAATAAGTCATGTTAAGAAAGATATTGATATCAAAAGACATTCATACTAAAAGATATGATTTAATTAAATAAATCTCCTCTTAGATGATAAAATAGAATATTAAGAGATCATAAAATAGTCTTCATTTATAAAGATATTATATTATAGATATCAAGATCATAAGTTAATTTTAAGAAAGAAAAAAAGTAGAAGATCTTGATTTATTTATATGAAACTTCAAGTTTTCAAAAATATGGTTCATAAGAAGATTTTCAAGTCTCATTTTCTAAACTTGCCAAAATCATGATAGTAATTTATTCATGTTCAAATTATCAAATCGTCAAAATCACTTTCATAGTTCAAGAGAGTCAATAACATAATCAATTCATTAATCTCTTTTTGAAAGTTTTAGTGAATAGAAATTTTCAAGAAAAATATATTGTCTTTTTATATCATACAAGCATGCCTTTATCTTTTAAGCCAAATAACAACATGTATCTTCATTTAAAACTGAAAAAGAGTTTTCATTATGATAAAGATCAATAAGCCATAAATCACAAAGATCATCATGCATAATTTTGAACTATAAACTTATTAACTATAATCATTATGCATCATTAAATCATCAAGAATGGTTTTATTGAACATAAAACATCTTCAATCAAAATTCAACCTATCTAAATTTCAACTTTTTAAAATAAGTCTAACCCTTTATACATAGTACGAGTTAACAAACTCATTTTCAATTTTTTATTTATTTCATGTTTGAATTTAAAAGTAATTTATCATCATACATTCAATCTTAATATAGAACTATTCAACCATTTAAATCAATCATTCAATAACTATAATATTTTCAAAGCTCACTAGCCTAAGTAAATAACAAGAAAAATTATTGAAATAGGTTGAATTTTTTTTAAAACAAAAAGATAAAATCATGGAGAAAGTATTCAAAAACGTTATCATAAAAAGGCTTCATTTCATGATATCTATATTATCAATTATATATTTTCATGATTTAGCATTTCTAGGTCTCAACCTCAATCTTGTAAATATAAAATTTCGAATATGAGCTCAACAAATCTTTCTCATGGAAATTTTAAAAAAACATAGCAACTTAGTTATGTACCTTAAGCATATACTTTCAAAGTATTACTTGGTACTCCTAGCTTTGTTAGGATGTAACTTTATATTATAGGAGGTTTTGATTTAGGTGTACCCATTTGAGTTTCAGTCCTTCATGATATGTTCTTTCCATTTTCTCTAATGGCTTAAGGTTATTTATTAGGGACCCAAATTAATTTATATGGACTATAATTTTTAAATGAACACTTATAAGCAAAGTGTCCACATTTATCACAAAAATTATATCTATTTTTGAGCAAAGAGTGTAATATGTATCTTCTAATACGGATAGTTGGCTTTTGATGAGTCTTATCATGTTTAGAGTATTGAATATCAGATTTTGATGATGAAAACAATTGATGGGTTATTGATCTAACAGGTAGAATTGATTGATGCATGATTAATTACGACAGAATGATTATTACAATCAGGATTGGTCAAGGTAAAGTCCATGCATCAGGTCGATACGGTTGGGAACTCACCAGGAGTGCATCAGGAGCTCGCCGAGAGTATCGGGGTTTACTAGGATGGTACAAGAGAGTTTGCCAAAAGAAGACTAAGACTCATCGAAAGATTATCGAAAGATTCATCGTAAGAATACAAGAGGCTGTCGGATTAGAAGGAGTTAGTTCTTGATTATCTTGATTGGTCATTAAGTGTCATAATCATTGAGTCATAGTTAGGATTTGAGTCCAAATTGAGTTAGATTTGGAAGGAATCCAAATCAACTCAATAAGGTAATCGGGTCCACTATTAGGGTTTAATTGAGCTCAATTGGTTGACCAAAGGGTTGGTCAACATCAGGTTCAAGCCAAAATTCAAAAAGTGGAGAGGACCACTCTTGCAAAAATTCTAACTGGTAAAGCGGTGGTGAGCGGTGGGTGTACCATCACCGCTAGGGCTTTCGGGCATCTAACAGCGGCTGACCCGCCCATGCTGGGTAGTTGAATCACCCATACCCAAGAATCTGGGTACTTTGGCGGTTAACCTGCCCAGGGCCAGTGGGTAAACTGCTCATACCTAAGTGTTCGAGTGGCTAAGCCGCACAGCTCAGCAGGTAAACCACCCATACCCAATTTTTTCGAGTATGTTAGATTTTGGCTCAAGTTTTGAAGTCAATTTGGGGCCAATGAATACTTCAAGTTTTCTTACATTCAAGACAATAATTTTTGGGATTGTATTCTGAAAAAATATTATATGATAATTGTAACAAAAAAAAAGGATAAGGGAGAGAACTTAGAGTAAGAAATTTTCTCAAAGTATCCCTTGTAAGCAAAGTGTAAGGGTTTGATCTTCACCCAAAGAAAATTAGTAGTGGATGACGAAGTGTCTCAAAAGAAGGACTCAGAAGTGGATGTAGGCCTTTGATGCCAAACCACTATAAAAATTGTGAGTGTTTCTTTGCTTTCAATTACTTACATATTCTTGTATTAATGCTTCCGATTTAACTCAACTCCTTGGAAGCAAAGTTTTTATGATAATTTCCTTCCTTCAAATATTGCTTATCTTTTTTATTTGATTATTAACTTAGCAACTTTTCCTTATTCACTTAAACAAAGAAAACGTTGCTTTTCTTTGTTCACTAAGAACGAAAAGCTTCGATTTTCCTATCTTGGTTTAATCGAAAAGATTTTATTTAGAAAGAAAATTTACACTTGAACTAATTCACCCACCCTCCCTTTTAGTGCTAATTGATCCTAACAATTGGTATCAAAGCCTCGATTTTTCTCATTTAGTTCAACACCCAAGCGAAATGGCTCTTATTAGATTTCAAGAGGGCTTTTCTATTATTTGTCTCCCATGTTCAATGGGACGGATTACCCATATTGAAAAACTTGGATAAGAGTTTTCTTACTTTCTTTGGACTTGATTTATGGATTATTGTTGAAAATGGATTTGAAAAGTCTTCTCTTTCAATGAATAATTAGAATGATTTGGAGAAGAAGACTTTCTTTTTAAATGCAAAGGCTATGAATGTCTTTCTTTGTGCTCTTGATAAGAATGAGTTTAATCATGTTTTCGCTTGTGATTCGGGCTTTTAATATTTGGCATACTTTGAAAATCACACATGAAAATATAATTAATATAAATGAATTAGTTAATGAAATGTCTTACAAAAATGAACTTGAAGAACACCTTCTTAAGAACAGAAAGGAATTTGAACTAAGAACATATAACTCCTCGAGTGAAATCTCGAGTGATGAGGACATTGAACTTTTGACAAACGAACCCGAAAAATTAATGAACTTGAACCTTAAAAATAATCTAAAGATGGACAAAGCCTCTTGATATGAATGTAAGAAGCCAAGGAGCTCCAAAGATCAAATGCTCAACCAAGATATAGAGAACCTTGCTTTAATGATGATCAAAGATGAGGTTAGTGAGTCTTTAGATATTTTATTTTTAGAATTATCAAGCATATTTCATGATTTATTCAATGAGTTTAGAAAACTTAGTAGGTCTTTTAAACTGCTTAAAGTTGATCATGATTTATTAGTTAAAAGACTTCACAAAATTTATGACTCCTTAGAATCACATAAATCATGTTCTAAATGTGATACACTAAATAATATTAATGAAGAGAATTGCATGATTAAAATAACACTAGAGAAATTTGAGATATGGAATAAATCCCTAAATATGATCCCTGCCAATAAGGGTCATATGAATAATAGACATGGCATAGGCTTTGTTAGAAATATTCAACAAAAGCCAATCATCTTTGTAAGAGGACCTATATTGAATGTGCCACCAAGAATCAAGTATAACTTTTATGGCAAATTAGGACATAAGGCAAACAAATGACTTTTTAAAAAATGTAGTCCACATCATCTTGTATGGGTTCCAATGAAAACTCTATACAATAAAAATCGATTAGAAAAGGAAGATAAAAAGATTGTTGAATGACCCAATGTAAAATGGTACCTAAACCAAATATAACTTTCCTATAAGTTTGTTTCAAAATTAAAGCTAGGAGCCCCAGAATAATATTTTAGATGTCAAGATCTATAACTTGAGATCCAACATTCTTTCAAGCTCATTAGCCTAAATATTAACAAGATTAATTGTTAATAATAAAAATAAATTTTTATTATGATTAATCTTGATGATACATGACCCTTGCATACTATAATTAGAATAAAGAAATGTTAGTTATCTTGAATAAAAGTCATATATATGAAAAGGAGATTTTGATGATGATTGAAAATCATTGATTTGGATGTAAAGACTATTATTAAATACTTCAAATATTGACTAAGTTTGTGGAATAATTGTTGTAAATGTTACATTGATCGAAATGCCATGATGATCGAATGCTTATGTTAAATGTTAGAGTATAGAAAATATATATGCTTCATTTTTAAGTATTTTGAAAATAAGTTTATCAACTCCTTACACTATGTGTATAGACTTTGACTCATTTAAATATTGAAATTGAGATTATGCTTAAAATTATGCATAATGAAAGCTCTTTTTCAGTTTTAAATGAGGATATGTGTTTTTATTTGACTTAAAAGACAAAGGCATGCTTGTATGAAATAAAGGGAATACATTTTTACTTGAAAATTTCTTTATCTTATAAACCTTTCAAAAAGAGATTAATGAATCGATTATGTTATCTTTTATGAATCTCTTAAACTTTGAAAGTGATTTTGATGATTTGATAATTTGAACATGGATAAGTTATTATCATGATTTTTGGTAAGTTTAGAAAATGAAACTTGAAAATATTCTTATGAACTATATTTTTGAAAACTTAAAATTTTATATATATAAATCAAGATCTTCTACTTTTCTTCCTTAAAATTAACTAATGATCTTGATATTTATAATATGATATCTTTATGACTCTTTTTTGATCTCTTTAGATTTTATTTTATTATCTAAGAGGAGATTTATTAAATTAAATCATGTCTTCTAGTATTCATGAATGTCTTTTGATATTAATATCTTTGTTGACATGATTTATTTTAAAACTCATGAATGACATAACTTATCACCAAAATTAGTATTTCTTAAATTTATGATAAATTAAAAATTAAAAGAGATTTGTATTATCATGAATATTTTTTTAATTTCTTGACTTGACTTATACGTTACGGAATCATGTTATCCATCTCTATAATTTTATCTTTTAAATAAAAATATGATTTATGATCTTAATAATATCAAGGATCATTCTTCTTTATTAAAAAGATTTATCTTAGATAAATTGAGATTATCCCCTAAGACTTATTTTATAATTCACAAAAAAGAGAAAGAAACTTATTAAACGAAATCATATCTTTTGATATTTAAAAATTTAATTTTATCTTTAATAACATGATATTCTACTTTTTGGCGTAATTTGAATATAAATGTTAATAAGAAATTATACAATCATATTTCTTTTTGACATTAACAAAGTGTCACGGGCTTAGCTGATTTTGCCTAAGCCGTGCGGCACCCATGCGTGTTCGTCCGTAAAAGTCAGCCCTCCCTGAGATCTCCTAGAGTCCCACAGACTTACAAAAGAGCGGGCGGAAGAAGCAATTCTCACGGGATCCACAAGCAATTGCTCAAGAAAACACTTTATAAAGCCAAAATACAAATTACACCCATGGACATTACAAACTCAGAGAGGTTACACACAAAGGATAATGGTCCATTACAGACCGAAGTTCTCACAAGTGCTTATAAGACACTTGTATTTATAAGCCAAACTTGGCCATAAAGCAAATCAAACTAGGGCTGCTAAGCCTACTGCAAGCCCACTTCTTGTTGTACAATATATGTACCTAAACCGAAGGACACGGACAAATACGAGCATTGTTTACATTATTGTTAGTGACGAAAGGTAGAGATAAAATTATCAATATGATAGGAAGCAAATTGAATATAAGAACCTTGAATGAGAAACAATGTGCTTAGAAGAAAATTTAAAATTTTCTAAATACATGCGAAATGCATATTTTATAATTTGAGCTTGATGTGCTAGTTATCCTCCACAAAGCCTAGCTAGGTCCTCCATGTTTGTATGACAAGTGTTTCTGCGTGTGCTTATCCCGCTCTAATACCACATTATCACAGGCTTAGCTGATTTTGCCTAAGCTGTGCGGCACCCATGCATGTCCGTCGGCAAAAAGTCAGCCCTCCCCGAGATCTCCTAGAGTCCCTTAGACTTATAAAAGAGAAAATGTGCCAGAAGAAGCAATTCCCACGGGATTCACAAGCAACTGCTCAAGAAAATACTTTATAAAGCTAAATATAAATTACACCCATGGACATTACAAACTCAGAGAGGTTACACACAAAGGATAATCGTCCATTACAGACTGAAGTCCCCACATGTGCTTATAAGACACACTTGTATTTACAAGCCAAACTTGGCCATAAAGCAAATCAAACTAGGGCTGCTAAGCCTACTGCAAGCCCGCTTCTTCACGGACAAATACGAGCATTTCATCGAACACCTTGTTTACATTATTGTCCGTGACATTCTTCCCCACTTATTCCTTCGACGTCCTCGTCGAAGCCACCGTAGATGCTGCATCTCGCATTCTGTTGAATCTTCAATCTTTTGCTTTAGCTGCAATATGCCCCTTTGTCTCCTAGCCGCTCTCCACCGCTGTTGTTGAGTAGTCGAACTCTGATCCGCCATGCTGCTTCAACTCACCAATGACTGAATCTGGTGTGGGGTTGGCTGAGTTGTGCTAATCCTTGTTGGTTCTCACGGATCCCTCTGATGAAGGAAAAGACCTACCTTATTATGCACCAGTATCACAGTATACTCATATTGCTTGAACTGGGTAGATGCTTGTTGGAGCATTAACGAGCATCGCCTCACAGACTTTGAAGTTTTTAAGGTCCTTTCTCCATAATGTTTGTCCATTGAACCTTCTTCCGATGTTAGTTGTCACTTCCAAGTATATTCGCATCACTCTCGCTTTCGATTAGTCAATTGGAAAATGAAGTGGAAAATCTACTCTCAGTAGTACTAATCACCAACGGTGAGGATTGGACAACCATTGTCTTCCATAAGCTTTCTTTAAAGGGTCACTGAACTTGTGCATAGCTCCCCTGCTTGGATAAGTAAGAGAACTGGGGAACTTGGCTTCACCCATTCTCTTCGTAGTTGAGAAGGTAAGGTTACTTGGCTTCGCTCACCTCCTCGAGTTAAGAGAATTGGGGTACTCGGTTTCGCCCATTCTCTCGAGTTGAGAAGGTAAAGGTTACTCAATTTCGCCTGCCTCCTTGAGTTTGTAATTCATGCATTGAGCTGGTTACTAACATTCGCTCGCTCTTTGCTCACACTTCTGAAGCACTTGAAGTGGTTGCATTCCTTGTGTTGGGTTAGCTACTGTGATTCGTCTTCCCACTGCCATTAAACTTCTGGAATGTAAGAAGTTTTACCCGAAAAGAGCAAAAAGTTTATCCCAACTTGGAGTCTCCCAAATTGGAGTAAGTCTTTGATAGATCTGGTCACCTTTGGGATTGTACCGTCTTCTCCATCACATTTGTCGCCTACTCCTCTTGAGTAGAAAGGTACAGTATCATGTACTGCCTACTTTGTTCCTCGGTCGAGCACTCCTGCATCAACCCGAAGTCCCTTAATTTTGGCTATCTTGATGAGAAGTCCATCGACATCAGTCTTATAAAGTTTCTTGGCCTTTGCCCTTCTGCCTTGTCTTGGTACTTGGAGTTTGCCTTTGCGTTCTCCACCTCCTCGGACCCTTTTACGACCAATGCTCTCCCTCCATGAGAGCAAGGGATTGATGACTCCACGGAAGTCTGGCATATGCGGTATCATGGTACTGCCAAGCCCATAGCACTACTATCCGTTATCTTGCATCTTCATCCCTTCCTTCACGATCGGTAGATCTGTCTCTGCGGCACTGTGGAGCTCCTCCGAGTCTACCTCCTTTCTAACCGACGCTTTTCTTTTGGGTAGCTGAGCCCCGCTGGACTCGTCGTCGCTTCCTTGCCCCTTTCGACCACCTGCTTCGACACCACTGTGTCCTCCTAGCGTTCTCCTTGGTCGATGGAAGGCATGCAACTCATGCATGGCCTCCACCATCTTGTTGCAGGGTTCACGCCGATTCTGTTCTCCTTAACTTCCTTGGTAGCAACGTTCGCTTACTCGGCCTTGTCCTCTGACTTGTCGGGCTCCCTTAAGCGAATGTGAGCACTGAAGCAGTCCAACTCTCCAACTGCTCTGATTAATCAAGTCCCCTCCATGGGACTCACTGGTACTTGCAATCTGACTACTCTCTCGGTGGTACACAGCCCCCATATGCTGACAACCAAGGCTTTCATCTGATGCAAGCTTCGATATATACACACGGAAGACCTACCTCTGCGGTATTGTGACATTCACTCCTTGAATCCACAGCCCTTCTTGCTGTTGCATTGTTCACCAAAGTGAAGCTCCCAGCAGCTCCTGATCATTCACATGATCACGTCCCCCTCCATGGGACTCACTGGTACTTGCACTTTGACTTCTTCCTCGGTGGTATATAGCTCCTATATGCTGATGACTAAGGCTTTTATCCAATGTAAGCTTTGATGCACACACGAAAACCGCCTCTGCGATACTACGACATTCACTCCTTGAATCCATAACTCTTATTCTTGCTGTGTTGTACACCAAAGTGGAGCTCCCAGTAACTCCTTATCATACCTCCGTATGATCTTTGTCCCTCACGGGACAAGATTGCTTGTATTGCATTGCCACGAACTATTCAATCATGATTCGTTGCACCATATCGCCTCCTCGTGACATCTCCATTGCATACAAATTCTTGTGTGATGAACTCGGACTACGACTTCTCCATGTGTGGCCTCTGCCAACACATCGTAGGGCCTCCGCCATCTCCGATTTTTAGTTCGCTCCCTTGGCAATTCTCCTTCGTCCACCCACTCTTGGGTTACACCTAGACGAAGCATAACTCTAGGACAGTCTGTCGCCTAGTAGCTCCTGAAGTCCCCTGACTTCGCTAGAGTTGATGCACCATTGTCTGGATCTTGGGCCTCTATCCCCTACCAGCACAATCTTGCTATGCACCTCTTGTTCCTGAGAACTCGAATGGCAACACTATGACATATTCTTCAAGAGTACCCGCCTCTATGTCCTCTTGCCCCGTACTAAGGTCTCATGATCCCAACTTTGCCTCCACAAGTTGAATCACCTTAGTTACTCCATCAAATGCATCTTTGAGGTAGCTTGCATGTGCCTTGAAGCTCCCTTCATCTTTGGCGCCATGCAAAATAAGTCTGTCCCATCAGAATGAAGAACCCATGGAACGACATGATCCCACTCTTGCCTCTACAAGAGTTCATGCCCTTGACTCTGTGCCTTCGCTCCATGTTTCATCTTCTATATCGACTCCCTTCATGCGGCTTAGATACTTTACCGAGTTCCACCCAAGTCACTCTACTCCTCGATTTGCATTGAGTTGATAGTGGCTCTCACGTCCACCATTCCACGGGTCCGCCCTCACCATACCTCTGCATGATCTTTGTCCCTCACGGGACAAGATTGCTTGTATTGTATTGCCACGAACTATTCCACCATGATCCGCTGTACCATGTCGCCTCCTCGTGACATCTCCATTGCATACAGATTCTCGTGTGATGAACTCGGACTACGACTTCTCCACGTGTGGCCTCTGCCAACACATCGTAGGGCCTCTACCATCTCCGATTATTAGTTTGCTCCCTTGGCAATTCCCCTTCGTCCACCCACTCTTGGGTTACACCTAGACGAAGCATAACTCTAGGATAGTCCGTCGCCTAGTAGCTCCTGCAGTCCCCTGACTTTGCTAGAGTTGGTGCACTATTGTTTGGATCTTGGGCCTCTATCCTCTACCAGCACAATCTTGCTATGCACCTCTTGTTCCTGACAACTCGAATGGTAACACTGTGGCATATTCTTCAAGAGTACCCGTCTCTACATCCTCTTGCCCCGTACTAAGGTCTCATGATCCCAACTTTGCCTCCGCAAGTTGAATCACCTTAGTTACTCCATCAAATGCATCTCTTAGATAGCTTGCATGTGCCTTGAAGCTCCCTTCATCTTTGGCACTATGCAAAATAAGTCTGTCCCATCAGAATGAAGAACCCATGGAATGACATGATCCCACTCTTGCCTCTACGAGAGTTCATGCCCTTGACCTCTATCCGAGGAAAGCTCCGTGCCTCCGCTCCATGTTCCATCTTCTATGTCGACTCCCTTCATGCTGCTTGGATACTTCGCCGAGTTCCACCCAAGTCGCTCTGCTCCTCGATTTGCATTGAGTTGATAGTGGCCCTCACATCCACCATTCCACGGGTCAATTGAGTTCGATTTCTGCATCGACTCTAAGTATGCCTTCATATGATGTTGCCTTGGATTGCTCCCCCACTTGATCTCGAAATGCATCCACTAATGCATTACGTCGTTCGAGATCATGCGATAACTCTTCGTCGCTCACTCGGTCCGTTGAGCTTTGTGGAGATATAGCCTTGAGGAATTCTTCCTCAATATGTGCAATCCGTTGCACATGATTCTCCCACTAGAGAACTAGGACTTATCCCTCCTGGATTTCTGTCCTGCTGGAGCAACTTTTCTCTTTACATACTTCTCACTTGAAGTTTCGGAGACCATCATCCCCTTTAGACTATCCCATCTTGTTGAACTTGTGCTTTGTTCTGCCCCCACAAATGTACTTGCTAGATTGTGACCCTTCTCTAATACAGTCTTCATTGCACCCTTCAAGGTCTAGCAACATGCTGAACTTATTGCACATTTCAGCCGCCTACAGACATATCCTTTCTATGTCGAAGAGAAAGTTTTGATACTCCATGGCGCCGAGTCCTAATCGCGCCTTGGGATGGCCACGAACACTCTGTCATCCGTGTACAAGCCCTTGTATGAGTTCCGAATCCTTCGAGTTAGCAATTCCCCTCACCTCTATGAGCTTTGCACAACTCTTTCGGTCGTTACACAACATCTCCCACCTTGCACGGTCTCATCTTTCACCAAGCGCCCTGCTTTGCCTTGAGCACCGTCAAGTTTGGTTGCCAACGTCGAGCTATAGCTCGAACTCAACCATCCCAATCTTTGTGTGCTACGCATTCTTCTTCGCTTGCTTGTCCTCGTGGTGTCTCTCGCGCAAAGGGGTTGGCTATTCCTTGAATGCCAAACCAAGATGCCCGCTCCTCTGAGCGACTCCTTTCCCTACATCTCAATGTTTGTTTCCCCAAACGGTTACGCGTGCTGGCTGTCCTCCACACAGCCTAGCTAGGTCCTCCACGTTTGTATGGCAAGTGATTCTACGTGTGCTTGTCCCGCTCTGATACCACATTGTCACAAGCTTAGCTGATTTTGCCTAAGCCGTGCGGCACCCATACGTGTCCGTCTGCAAAGGTCAGCTCTCCCCAAGATCTCCTAAAGTCCCATAGACTTACAAAAAGAGAAAACTGGCCAGAAGAAGCAATTCTCACGGGATCCACAAGCAACTGCTCAGAAAAATACTTTATAAAGCCAAAATACAAATTACACCCATGGACATTACAAACTCAGAGAGGTTGCACACAAAGGATAATGGTCCATTACAGACTGAAGTTCCCACAAGTGCTTATAAGATACACTTGTATTTACAAGCCAAACTTGGCCATAAAGCAAATCAAACTAGGGCTGCTAAGCCTACTGCAAGCCTGCTTCCTGTTGTACAAGATATGTACCTAAACTGAAGGACATGGACTAACATAAGCATTTCATCGAACACCTTATTTACATTGTTGTCCATGACAGTTAGATATCATTAACTATACAACATTCCGTAACTAGATCAATCAGTGAACCCATTCTCCAAGAAGCACATGTATTATATCCTTAGTGTCTCCACACAAGTAGCTACGAGACTAGCCACCTCCATCATTTGGATAGGTATATAGCACACTGCTTTGTTCAATTATCTTGATGTCCCTCTCAAGCAACCTATAACTGAGATTATTTACGATCTATGTTTAAAAGCAAATCGATCTTATTATCATGATTCTATTTCTATTGCACAAAACCAAGGACATCATAATATATATTCAATAGATAATATAATGTGAGAATATACCAATAATAATAATATAGAAAAGACTGTTAAAGTAGCATGTCACACGTGTCATCACTTATGTGATTGGCTTATACGTCACCTATAACTAACAATAGCCACTCATGGGGATACTAAGGGTACAATACATATACTCATTGAAGAATGAGTTCACTGATTGATCTGTTGATAGAATATTAGATAGTTAATGATATCTAATGTTAGACAACAATTATGTAGTCCCAATTGTGTGTCTGGTCCTTAGATTTGAGAACCAAGGATGTCTTATCTGAGTACTCCTTTATTTAATGTCAGACTTGCAGGTCTGAAAAGTTCTAGATCTGGTATAACTGGTTCTCAAAATTGGTAGCCAATCTTATGAATAATGGAGTGTCAGTAAAGGATCATCCACTATTGGTATCATGAGAGAAATATTTCGTGTGCTCTGACTCAAGCAAATCCCTGACTGGGGTTATTCAGATTAAGAGAAGAGTTTTGCGAGAGAATCCGATTAGAGCAAAACTCGAACAAATTTCATCTGTGGCCTGATAGTCCTATGCACAATATATTATCTTTGGGATATTAGATAGATAAAGGACGATAAATATATGGTACCAAGGACAGACAGGTCTAGTGGGTTAGATTTCTTGTACCGTCTAGGGACTATGGCATAATGGCCTAGTACTTTTATAATCGATGAATTGAGTGAATTGTCATGTAATAATAATTCACTGAGTTAAAAGGAGTTCTAACATGAGGAACTCACGACTAGCTCGGTATTGGGCCTAGAGGGTCACACATATAGTGGATGATTATAACGAGTAAAGGATTGGATACGAGTTATCCAATTAGCCTATAATCTCACTAGATGAAACCCAACATTAATGGATTCCTTGTATGAGGCCCAGTTAGAGGTCAATTGAGATTATTGGATAGAAACCTAATAATGTAAGGAGTGAGGGTAATTGGATAGAGATCCAATATCTACTAAGGCATGATCCGTTAGGGTTTTAGTGGCTCTCTATAAATAGAGGCAAGGGTGACACAATAGGGTGATAAGTTGCATCTTTGGCTGCCCCCACCTATTCTTCTCCCTCCCATCTCTTCGCAACCGACCACCCTTCTCCTGCCGTTAGAGGACAGTGAAGAAGATAGGAGATCCTCTTCCATATTCATTTCGAGGTGGTACAGAAAACCTACAAAGGAGGTGTACAAGAGTTGCGAGATTTTGGTTGTGATTAAAGGAGCATCACTGTAGTGATCCACTATGTGGATACCACTAGAGAGGATGACATCTGACCTCTTTCATCCTCTCCATTTGGATTTAGAAGTTTTAGAGATATACGATCTCCCTTAGTAATTAATCTCACACTGGTCGTGATTTTTGATTTTACGATTTTTAGCGCACCAATCTTTACAAGATGACATGATAAGTATAGGAAACTATTTTCATTTTATTTTTGGTGATGCATGAGATGCTCTTTCATGGTTTCCCAATAATGGATAGCTTGACCATATGATTGATTGAGATACATAACTTAGGACTAGGCTAGCTAAGCAATATAACTCAAGTGCTAGACTAGCCACGAGACATAACTCGGGGATAGGACTAATCACGAAGCGTAACTCGAGCATAAGACTAGCCAAGATGCATAACTTTGACACTAGTTGACCGAGATGTACAACTTGGAATCTTGATTGGCCTAAGGCATAACTCGGGCTCTGGTTGACCGAGATCATAACTCGGGCTCCGATTGGCCTAAGGCGTAACTCAGGCTTTGGTTAACCGAGATGCATAACTCAAGCTCTTGATTAGCCCAAGGCATAACTCGAGCTCGTGACTAGCCAAGATACATAACTTAAGCTCATGACTGTAGGAGATACATAACTCAGACTCATGAATGGCCCAAGGCATAAATCGAGCCCGTGACCGGTCAAGATGCATAACTTGAGCACTGGTTGATCGAGATGCACAACTTGAGCTCTTGACTGGAGCAAGGCATAACTCGAGCGAGCGATTGGTTGAGATGCATAACTCGAGCTCTTGATTGGCCGAAGACATAACTCGGGCTCGTGGTTAGCTCCATAATGTTTGCCCATTGAACCTTCTTCCACTGTTAGTTGTCACTTCCAAGTATGTTCGCATCATTCCCGCTTTCGATTAGTCAATTGGGAAATGAAGTAGAAAATCTACTCTCAATAGTACTGATCACCAATAGTGAGGATTTGACAACCATTGTCTTCCATAAGCTTTCTTTGAAGGGTCACTGAACTTGTGCAAAGCTCCCCTGCTTAGATAAGTAAGAGAACTGGGATACTTGACTTCACCCATTCTCTTCGTAGTTGAGAAGGTCAGGTTACTTGGCTTCGCTCATCTCCTTGAGTTAAGAGAATTGGGGTACTCGGTTTCGCCCATTCTCTCGAGTTGAGAAGGCAAAGGTTACTCGATTTCGCCTGCCTCCTCGAGTTTATACTTCATGCATTGAGCTGGTTACTAACATTCACTCGCTCTTTGCTCATACTTCAAGCACTTGAAGTGGTTGCACTCTTTGTGTTGGGTTAGCTACTGTGATTCACCTTCCTACTGCCGTTGAACTTCTGGAATGTAAGAAGTTTTGCCCGAAAAGAGCAAAAAGTTTACCCCAACTTGGAGTCCCCCAACTTGGAGTAAGTCTTTGATAGATCTGGTCACCTTTGGGATTGTACCGTCTTCTCCATCACCTTTGTCGCCTAGTCCTCTTGAGTAGAAAGGTACAGTACCATGTACTGCCTACTTCGTTCCTTGGTCGAGCACTCCTGTATCAACCCGAAGTCCCTTAATTTTGGCTATCTTGATGAGAAGCCCATCGACATCGGTCTTATGAAGTTTCTTGGCCTCTGCCCTTTTGCCTTGTCTTGGTACTTGGAGTTTGCCTCTGTATTCTCCACCTCCTCGGCCCCTTCTACGACCAATGCTCTCCCTTCATAAGAGCAAGGGATCGATGACTCCACGGAAGTCCCATATCTACGGTACCATGGTACTACGAAGCCCATAGCACTACTATCCGTTATCTTACATCTTCATCCCTTCCTTCGTGATAGGTAGATCTGTCTCTACGGCACTGTGGAGCTCCTCCGAGTCCACCTCCTTTTTAACCGACGCTTTTCTTTTGGGTAGCTGAGCCCCGTTGGACTCGTCGTCGCTTCCTCGCCCCTTTCGACTACCGCCGACACCAATGTGTCCTCCTAGCAGTTCTCCTTGGTCGATGGAAAGATAGACTGCAACTCTCATGCATGGCCTCCGCCATCTTGTTGTAGGGCTCGCACCGATTCTGTTCTCCTTAGCTTCCTTGGTAGCAACATTCGCTTACTCGGCCTTGTCCTCTGACTTGCCAGGCTCCCTTAAGCGAATGTGAGCACTGAAGCAGTCCAACTCTCTAACTACTCCGGTTAATCAAGTCCCTCCATGGGACTCACCGGTACTACAATCGACTACTCTCTCGGTGGTACATAGTCCCTATATCGACGACCAAGGCTTTCATCGATGCAAGCTTGATGCATATACGAAGACCCACTGCTGACATTCACTCCTTGAATCCACAGCCCTTCTTGTTGTTGCATTGTTCACCGAAGTGGAGCTCCCAGCAGCTCTTGATCATTCATATGATCATGTCCACTTCCATGGGACTCACTGGTACTTGCACTTAGACTTCTTCCTCGGTGGTATACAGCTCCCATATGCTGATAACTAAGGCTTTCATCCAATGCAAGCTTCGATGCACACACGAAGACCCGCCTCTGCGGTACTACGACATTCACTTCTTGAATCCATAGCCCTTCTTCTTGTTGTGTCGTACACCAAAGTGGAGCTCCCAATAACTCCTGATCATACCTCCGCATGATCTTTGTCCCTCACGGGACAAGATTGCCAGTATTACATTGCCACGAACTATTCCACCATGATCCGCTGCACCATGTTGCCTCCTGGTGACATCTCCATTACATACAGATTCTCGTGTGATGAACTTAGACTATGATTTCTCCATGTGTGGCCTCAGCCAACACATCGTAGGGCCTCCGCCATCTCTGATTTTTAGTTCGCTCCCTTGGCAATTCCCCTTCGTCCGCCCACTCTTGGGTTACACTTGGATGAAGCATAGCTCTAGGACAGTCCGTCGCCTAGTAGCTCCTGAAGTCCCCTAACTTCACTAGAGTTGGTGCACCATTGTTTGGATCTTGGGCCTCTATCCCCTACCAACATAATCTTGCTATGAACCTCTTGTTCCTGACAACTCGAATGGCAACACTGTGACATATTCTTCAAGAGTATTCAACTCTGCGTCCTCTTGCCTCGTACTAAGGTCTCATGATCCCAACTTTGCCTTCGCAAGTTGAATCACCTTAGTTCCTCCATCAAATGTATCTCTGAGGTAGCTTGCATGTGCCTTGAAGCTCCCTTCATCTTTGGTACCATGCAAAATAAGTCTGTCTCATCAGAATGGAGAACCCATGGAACGACATGATCCTACTCTTGCCTCTACAAGAGTTCATGCCCTTGACCTCTGTCTAAGGAAATCTCTGTGCCTCCGCTCCATATTCCATTTTCTATGTCGACTCCCTTCATGCGGCTTGGATACTTCACCGAGTTTCACCTAAGTCACTCTGCTCCTCGATTTGCATTGAGTTGATAGTGGCCCTCACATCCACCATTCCATGTCAGCCCTCTGTTAAGTTCGATTTCTGCATTGACTCTAAGTGTGCCTTCATATAATGTTGCCTTAGATTGCTCCCCCACCTGATCTCGAATTGCATCCACCAATGCATTACCTCCTTTGAGATCATGCGATGACTCTTCGTCGCTCACTCGGTTCGTTGAGCTTTGTGGAGATATCGCTTTGAGGAACTCTTCCTCAATATATACAGTCCGTTGCACATGATTCTCCCACTAGAGAACTAGGACTTATCCCTCCTGGATATCTGTCCGGCTGGAGCAACTTTTCTCTTTACATACTTCCCACTGGAAGTTTCGGAGACCACCATCCCCTTTGGACTACTCCGTCTTGTTGAACTTATGCCTTGTTCTGCCCTTGCAAATGTACTTGCTATATTGCAACCCTTCTCCAATACAGTCTCCACTGCACCCTTTAAGGTCTGGCAACATGTTGAACTTGTTGCACATTTCAGTCGCCTATGGACATATCCTTTCCATGTTGAAGAGAAAGTTCTGATGCTCCATGGCGCCGAGTTTTAATCACGCCTTGGGATGGCCACGAACACTCCGTCATCCGTGTACAAGCCCTTATATGAGTTTCGAATCCTTCGAGTTAGCAATTTCCCTTACCTCTATGAGCTTTGCACAACTCTTTCAGTCATTACATAACACCTCCCACCTTGCATGGTCTCATCTTTCACCAAGCGCCCTGCTTTGCCTTGAGCACCGTCAAGTTTGGTTGCCAACATTGAGCTATAGCTCGAACTCAACCATCCCAATCTTTGTGTGCTACGCATTCTTCTTCGCTTGCTTGTCCTCGTGGTGCCTCTCCCGTAAAGGGGTTGGCTATTCCTTGAATGCCAAACCAGGATGCCTGCTCCTCTAAGCGATTCCTTTCCTTACATCTCAATGTCTGTTTCCCCCAAACGGTTGCGCGTGCTGGGTGTCCTCCACACAGCCTATCTAAGTCCCCCACATTTGTATGGCAAGTGTTTCTGCGTATGCTTGTCCCGCTCTAATACCACATTATCACGGGCTTAGCTGATTTTGCCTAAGTCGTGCGGCACCCATGCGTGTTCGTCCGCAAAGGTCAGCCCTCCCCGAGATCTCATAGAGTCCCATAGACTTACAAAAAGAGAAGACGGGCCAGAAGAAGCAATTCCCATGGGATCCATAAGCAACTGCTCAAGAAAATACTTTATAAAGCCAAAATACAAATTGCACCCATAGACATTACAAACTCAGAGAGGTTGCACATAAAGGATAATGGTCCATTACAGACCGAAATTCCCACAAGTGCTTATAAGACACACTTGTATTTACAAGCCAAACTTGGTCATAAAGCAAATCAAACTAGGGTTGCTAAGCCTACTGCAAGCCCGCTTCTTGTTGTACAAGATATATACCTAAACCGAAGGACACGGACAAATACGAGTATTTCATCGAACGCATTGTTTACATTATTGTCCGTGACAAAAGGTAGAGATAAAATTATCAATATGATAGGAAGCAAATTGGATATAATAACCTTGAATGAGAAACAATATGCTTAGAAGAAAATTTAGAATTTTCTAAATACATGCGAAATGCTATCATATTTTTCTTTAGAGTTCTTTGATTTTATAAATTACACTTCTTATTAAAATATGCATGCAATATTCTTGATTAACAATTTAAGCTATCATGTTTTCTTTTAGAATTTTTGGTACTTATTATCAAAATATAAATGAAATGTGATCTACAAAAATATATGATTTGCTATTTATGTTAGAAAATCACATAATTTAAATGAATAAGGGGCTCTTAATTCTTCTTGGATTTCTTAGATTTTTTTAGCTCACTTTCGAAATCACTCTAGTTAAAATGAATATAAGAAGATGATTCAAAATTTTGTGATAAGATTTTTTAAATGATTATTCTTGTTTCATGAATCTTGATGAATGTTTACAAAGGGAAATATATATAACATAAACTTCTATAATGTTTGAAATAAGTCTTTGATATTAAATCTTTGATGAATCACTTGATGTGCTACTCTTGATTTGAATAAATTAAATTCCATGGGTAGATAGCAATTCTTGGATTTTAGAATTTACATCAAAAAGATTGAGCCCTATTTTTGTGATACAATATCTCTCATCCACTCCCTTGTTTCTTATTTATTATTTAATGAAAGGGAAGAAAATTGTTTCATAAGAAAATTATCAAGGGAGAGCAAAACTTGTTTGCTTGCATGATGTAAATTGCTAGCTTGAATATTACAAAGGAAGCAAATATTTGTTAGCTTGCACTTCTCAAAAAAGAAGAATGAATTCACTAGCTTGCATGTTCTAAAGTAATAAAAAATTTATTAAATTGTTAAGCTTTCATATATCAAAAACTTGCTAATTGTACTTCTCATTTTGTTGATGATAAAGAGGGAGAAGGTATAATGATGTGAGATCATGTATGAAGATCATACATATAATGATAATTTTAAAAATCTATATAAAAATAATGATTTGTTATTGTTCAGATTTATTTGCTATATTTTCTTAAAATTTACATGAGAAAAATTTGTTGAGCTCATATTCAAAATTTTATATATACAAGATTGAGATTGAGACCTAGAAATGTTAAATCATGAAAATATAATTGCTAATATAAATTTCATGAAATGAAGCCTTTTTATGATAATATTTTTTGTTTGAAAACTTTCTCCATAATTTTATCTTATCATTTTCAAAAGGGGAGAAAAAAATTGTATAAAGGTGTGCCACATTTAAAATTTACAAGAGATAATTTTTTATATCAAGAGATGACTTCTGCTATATTTGAAATAATAAGTAATATTTAAATCTCTTGAACTTTTGAGCTCATTTTACTATTACTTTTAAAACTTATTAAGAGCTCTTCTTCAAAATGATTCAACACCTCCTTTATTTCTATCCTTATTAAAGGGGAAAAAAATTTTATAATACATATACTAACGGGGAGTAATGTCATCCTATGCTTTAAAATTATTAGATATATTTCACCTTTTTGTTGATGACAAAGGGGAAAAAATATATATTGATAACACATGATAAATATATTGATAACACATGATCTTGTTAAAATATATAAATATCTTGGATAAGGATATAAATTGGATATCTTGGATGCAGATGCTTAATTCCTTTTTTTACTTATGATTTGATGACTTGATTCATAAGTTGATGACTTGATACAAATTTATGTTAAAATTTATATAAAATATTGATTGCTTGAATTTAAGAGTATGTACTTTTCTTAAATTTAAGTGACATAGATTTAGGGGGAGTTAGGATTAACTCCTATCATCAATTGATTGTCATCATCAAAAAGGGAGAGATTGTTGAATCTCAGATTTTGATGTTGAAATCAATTGATGGGTTATTGATCTAACAGGATTGTTAGAATTGATTGATACATGATTAATTATGACAGAATGATTATTACAATTAGGATTGGCCAAGGTCAAGTCCATGCATAAGGTTGATGCAATTGGGAACTCGCCAGGACAACAATTTGGCTCTGGTTTTAAAGTAAATTTGGGGCCTATAAATACCCTAAGTTTTCTTATATTCAAGACAACAATTTTGAGGATTATATTCTAGAAAAATATTGTGTGAGAATTATAAGAAAAAGAAAAGGGGTAAGGGAGAGAGCTTACCATTGTAAGCAAAGTATAAGGGTTTGATCTTCACCCAAAGAAGATTGGTAGTGGATGCTGGTGTGCCTCAAGAAAGAGGACTTGGAAGTGGACGTAGGCATTTGATGTCAAACCACTATAAAAATTATGAGTGCTTCTTTGCTTTCAATTGCTTACATATTCTTATATTAATGCTTTCGATTTAACTCAACTTCTTGAAAGCAAAGTATTCACGATAAGTTCATTCCTTTAAACATTGTTTATCTTTCTGGTTTGATTATTAACTTAGCATCTTTTTTTATTCATTCAATCATTTCACTAAGAACGAAATGCTTCGGTTTCCCTATCTTGGTTTAATCGAAAAGATTTCATTTAGAAAGAAAATTTACACTTGCACTTATTAACCCTCCCCCCTAGTACCAATTGATCCTAACATAGAGACTCATTGTCTATATTAGTCCCTTTTTGAGTTTGTTGTAGTAGGTCACTTTCTTGTTTAATTACCTCTAGTAACTTATACTTAGAACAAGAAAAACATAATGTTGATGCATCATTCAAGGTTTTATATTTAGTATATAATAGTGATGTATCATGCATTTGTTCAAATTTAATAGCTAAAGAATTATACTCTTTCTTAAGTAATTTATAAGATATGCTAATCATTCTAAGTTCATCATAAAGCTCATGAAAAGAAAATAATAACTTATCAAAAGTAAAAGAGCATTCGGGTGGGTTTTTTACCTCATCGTGGTTAGCCAGAGCGGGAGATCTTCCATTTCTTCTTGATTATGCTTTTCATCTTCAGTACACCACAGCTTCTTGCATTCATAGCTAGAGGTTTTGTCCATCTTTAGATTATTTTTATGGTTCATGTTGATTAATTTATCTCATTCATATATCAAATATTTATGTCCAAGATTTTTATCACTCAAGATTTTACTCGAGGAGTCATATATCATTCTTTCACAATCCTTCTTGTTCTTTAGAAGGTGTTCTTCAAGTTCATTTACTTGATTTAGTTATACTTTCATATATTATTTCTAATGCATGTTATATATAAAAAGCCAAATCATAATGAGAAACCCGATCAAATTTATTTTTATCTAAGTTATAAAATAAGGCATTCATAACCTTGGCATTTAAAGATAAAGTCTTCTTCTCAAAAATCATTCCAATCATTCATTGGAAGAGAAGACTTTTCGAATCTATTTTCAGTAATAGTCTATAAATCAACGTCTAAAGAAAGCAAGAAAACTCTCATCCAAGTTTTTCAATAAGTGTAGTCCGTCCCATTGAATATGGGAGGACAAATGATACAAAAACCCTCTTGAAATCCAAAAAGAGCTATTCTCTTGGGTGTTAAACCAAATGAGAAAAATGTGGCTCTGATACTAATTGTTAGGATCAATAGGCACTAAGAGGGATGGGGTGAATTAGTGCAAGTGTAAGTTTTTTATTTTAAACAAAAGCTTTTAGCTTAACGCAAGATAGGAAATTCGAAGTTTTTCATTCAAGTAAAACAAGTGAGAAAATTGCTAAGTTAATAAATAAACCTAAAAGATTAGTAACATTGAAGGCAAGTGCTTGATGTGAAAATTTTACTTTCAAAGAGTGAATTCAATATGAGGCATTAATACAAAATTCGTAAGCAATGAAAGCAAGGAAAGAATTCACAAGTTTTATAGTGGTTCGGTACCAACGGCCTACGTCCACTCCCGAGTCCTCCTTCTTAAGGCACATCGGCATCCACTACTAATCTTCTTTAGGTGAAGACCAAACCCTTACACTTGAGCTTAGAAGGGAGATAAGATTTACAACTCTTTGATCACTCCCTTACCCCTTTCCTTTTCCTTACAATCCACACAAGTTTTTTATAGAATTTTTTTCCCCAAATTGTTATTTAGAATGCAAGAAAACTTGGGGTATTTATAGACCCCAAGTGGCTTTAGATTTTTGGAGCTAAAAATCAAACTCACACAGAAAATCCATGTACAGACGGTTTACCCGCCGACCTAGGCGACTCAGCAGCCTGAATAACAGGGTACGGGTAATTTACCTGTCGACCCTATGTGGTTTACCCGTCATCAAGCACCTGGAAACCTAGGTGGTGGTGTTTTACCCATCGCTTATCGGTAGTTTACCCGTCGAAAACTCCACAAAAGTGGTTTCCTCCACTTTTTAAATTTCGACTTAAACCTGATGTTAACCAACTCTTTGGTCAACCAATTGAGTTCAACCGGAGCTCAATCAGACCCCATAGTGGATCATTTACATCTTTGAGTTGATTTAGATTCTATCCAAATCACACTCACTTGAGATCAATCTTAACCTATGACTTAAAATTACAATCAAAATATGACCACCAAGCTTAATGACCTTATTCTCGCAACCAGTAACCTTCAGCTTCTCCAGTGGTGAGTCTTACAATCTTCCTCCGGTGATCTCCCGATATGTTCCTAGCGATCTTCCCGATACCTTTGGCGAAGTCTTAGCGAACGCCCAGCAAGCACCCACTGCATCATCCAATCCTTGGCCCGATGCCTAAGCTTGATCCTAGGTTCATATCTGATCAGTAACTCATCCCATCATGGTTAAACCTACACGATGCTAAATACAACTTAATTAAATACAATCATAATGGCCAATACATCTATTACAAGACCATCCAAACTCCCAGTAAGCTTTTTCGGCTACCCGCGATAATCTTCTGATGAGTCTCGATTTTCTTCTGGCGAACTCCCTTATGTCATCCTGGCAAGCTCCCAATACCCTCGGCAAGCTCCCGACACACTCCTGGCGAGTTCCCAACCGCATCGTCCGAACCCCGGTCCGATGCATGGACTTGACCTTAGCTAATCCTGATTGTAATAATCTTTTTATCATAATTAATCCTGCATCAATCAACTCTAATAACATATATTAGATTAATAACCCATCAATTGATTTCATCATGAAAATTTGATAATCAACATTACCCATTAACCTTTGATTACTAGATCTATATCCAATAATCTCCTTTGGCCTCCAATTGGGCCTCATCTAATGAGAACAAGTGCTAATTGGATAATTATATCCAATTCTCTATTCGCTGAAATATTCACCATATGTGTATGACCCTCTAGGCCCAATACTAAGATGGTCATGAGTCCTACTCGTCAGAACTCCTTCTAACTTAATGAATTATTATCTCAAAATAATTTACTCGACTGATCGACTATAAACGTACTAGACCAGATCTTATCTATTAAACCTGCTTGTCCTCAGTTACCATGTATCTATAATCTCTTATCCATCTAATATCTTAGAGACTATATATCGAGCATGGTACTATCAAGACACATACAAAATTTGTCTAAGTCTCAATCTAATTAGAATCTCCTAGATAACTCCTCTCTCAATCCGACTAACACAATTGGGACTACGAAATCACTGTTTGATGTTAGGTATTATTAGTCATACAGTAGTCTATAAGTGGATCAATTAGTGATCATTCTCTAATGAGAATATGTATTGTATCCTTAGTATCTCCATACAAGTGGCTATAAGACTAACCACCTCCATTATATGAACGAGTATACAACAAACCGGTTTGTCTGGTTATTTTGATATCCCTCTTAGGCAACCTATGACTAGGATTATTTAGCTATTGTGTTTAAAGGAGAATCGATCTTATTATCATGATCTCATCACGATCTGATTTATATTACATAAAACTAAGGACATCACAATATATATTCAACGGATAATATAATATGAGAATATGCTAATTATAATATTAAATAAAGACTGTGTAGTGTGTCACATGTGCCATCACTCATATGATTGGCTTGTCAGACACTTATAACCAGTAATCTCCCATTTGAGCTAAAGCAAATCACCTATGTGTTTGATCCTCATCAGACCCCTGTGACGCTCAAATACAATCTGAGCCAGTGGCTTTGTCAGTGGATCTACAATGTTATCTTTGGATAGAACTCTTTCCATTACAATATCTTTACAGGCTATGATCTCTCTAATTGTCTTGAACCTCCTCAAAACACTTCTGATGAGACCTGAGTTCACTTGCTAAAGCTATTGCCCCGTTGCTATCGCTATATTTGGGAATCGGCTCCATGCTACTCTGTACAAATCTCAAATCTCTGATGAACTTCTTCATCCATACCCCTTCCTTTACTACCTATACTATAGTAAGGTATTCCACCTCTGTTGTCGAGTTAGCAGTAGTATCTTACTTGGAACACTTCTAGCTTACTACTCCTCCATTCAGGGTGAAGACATATTCTAAGTTCGACTTACTATCATCAATGTTGGATTGAAAACTCAAGTCTGTATAGCCCTCAACATAGAGACTATTTTCTCCATATACTAGTAAAAGATCCTTAGTCCTTCTCAAGTACTTAAGGATACACTACTGCCTTCTAGTGTTCCAAACTTGGATCCACTAGATACCTACTCGTGATACTCAGAGTATGCACTATATCAGGCCTAGTACATAGTATTGCATACATGATAGACCCTATTGTTAAGGCATAGGATATCCTATCTATAACTGCCCTTTCATTAGGAGTCTTTAGGGACATACTCCTAGAAAATGATGTTCTATATCTCATCAGTATAAGACCTCTCTTAGAATTTTTCATGCCAAACCTTTCGATAATGGAGTCTACGTACCTAGACTGGGACAAATCAAACATCCTCTTAGATCTGTTAAATCTTAGGTTTTGATGATGAAATCAATTGATGGGTTATTGATCTAATATGATTATTAGAATTGATTGATGTAATATTAATTACGACAGAATGATTATTATACTCAAGATTGGCCAAGGTCAAGTACATGCATCTAGTCGATGCGGTTGGAAACTCGCCAAGAGTGCATTGGGAGCTCGCTGAGGGTATCAGGAGTTTACTAGGATGACACAAGGGAGTTCGCCAGAAGAAGACCAAGACTCGCTGGAAGATTGTCGAGGGTAGCCGAAAAGCTTATCAGGAGTTAGGATGGTCTTGTAATGAATGTTTAACAATTATGATTGTATTTAATTAAGTTATAATTAGCATCATGCAGGACTAACTATAACAGGAGCAATGGAGTTACAACCAGATGATGTGCCAAGATCAAGCTTGAGCATCACATAGGGGTTCGGACGATGTAGTGGGATCTCATTGGAGTTTGCTAGGAGATTCGCCAAAGGGATCGGGAAGCTCACTAGGAACATGTAAGGAGATTATTGAAAGAAGACCATAGGACTATCCGCAAGAATATGGGAGGCTGCCAGATTGGCGGGAGTTAGGTCTTGATTTAGCTTGTTTGGTCATTAAGTGTTGTAATCATTGAGTCATAATTAGGGTTTTAGTCCAAATTGAGTTGGATTTGGAAGGAATCTAAATCAACTCAATGAGACAACTCGGTCCACTATAGGGTTTAGTTGAGCTCAGGTTGAGCTTAAATAGTTGACCAAGGGAATGGTCAACTGATGGTTCAAGCTAGAATTCTGATGGGTAAACCGCTGGTGAGTGGCGGGTGTACCGCCGCCGCCAGGCTTTCGAGCGGCTCACAATGGCTGACCCGCTCAAACTAGGTAGTTGAACCACCCGTACCCTAGTGTTCAAGCGGTTGAGCTGCCTAGGTCGGTGAGTAAACCACCTATACTCGATTTGTTTAGGTATGTTTAATTTTTGGCTCCAAAAATCTGAAACCACTGAGGGCCTATACATAGCTCAAGTTTTCTTGCATTCTACACAATAATTTTTTAGAATTATATTTTGAGAAAATATTATATAAGAATTATAAGAAAAAAAAAGAGGTAGGGGAGGGATCAAAGAGTGTAATCTTGTCTCCCTTATAAGCAAAGTGCAAGGGTTTGGTCTTCACCCAAAGAAGATCAGTAGTGGACGTCGGTATACCTTAAGAAGGAGGACTCGGGAGTAGACATAGGCTGTTGGCACCAAACCACTATAAAAATTGTGAATGTTTCCTTGCTTTCATTGCTTACATATTTTTGTATTAATGCTTCTGATTTAACTCAACTCTTTGAAAGCAAAGTTTTTTATGATAAGTTTTTCTTTCAAATGTTGCTTATTTTTTCGGTTTACTTATTAACTTAGCAACTTTATTTTAATCACTCACTCGTTTCACTAAGAACGAAAAGCTTCAAATTTTCTATCTTAGTTTAATCGAAAAGTTTTTATCTAAACTGAAAATTTATACTTGCACTAATTCACATCCCACCCCCCCTGGTGCCAATTGATCCTAACAATCCTAACAATTGGTATCAGAGCCATGTTTTTCTCATTTAGTTTAACACTTGAGAGAGTTACACTTTTTGGCTTTCAAGAGGGTTTTTCTATCGTTCACTCTCCCATATTCTATGGGACAGACTACACTTATTAGAAAACTCAGATGAGAGTTCTCTTGCTTTTTTTATACCTTGATTTATGGACTATTATTGAAAATAGATTTGAAAGTCTTATCTTCCAATGAACGATTAGAATGATTTGGAGAAAAAGATTTTCTCGTTAGATGCCAATGCTATGAATATCTTGTTTTGCACCTTAGATAAAAATGAATTTAATCAGGTTTCTTATTGTAATTTAGCTTTTGAATTTTGGCTTACATTGGAATTGACACATAACAACACACTTAATTTAAATGACTCGTTAAATGAAATGTCACACAAAATGAACATAACGAATACCATCCAAAAAATAGGAAGGATTGTGAACTAAAAATGACATATGACTCCTCGAGTGAAATCTTAAGTGATGAGAACCTTGGACATGAACTTTTGACAAATGAACTGGTAAAATTAATGAACTTGAACTTTGAAAATAATCTAAAGATAGATAAAATCTTTTGCTATGAATGCAAGAAGTCGAGGCGCTCCAAAGATGAAGAACACAATCAAGAAGAAGTGGAAGATCTTGCGCTTATGGCCAACCACAATGAGGTAAGTAACCACCCTGAAAACTCTTTTACTTTTAATGAGTTATTAATTTCTTTTCATGAGCTTTATGATAAATTTAGAAAGATTAGCAAATCTTATAAATTACTTAAGAAAGAGCATGCATTATTAGTTAGTAAACTTGATGAAATGCATAAAGTAGCACCATCAAACAATATGTGCACCAAACATGAAACCTTACATGACACTTTACCATCACACAAGTTTTGCTCTAAATGTAAAATACTAGATGATGTTAAAAAGGAAACTATCATGCTTAAATAAATATTAAAATTTTTGAAATAGAGAATAAATCCCTAAATATGATCCTTGCCAATAATGATCATATTAATAAAAGAAATGATACAAGCTTTGTTGGTAAAATTCAATAAAAGTCAACCATGTTTGTGAAAGAACCTACATTAAATTTGCTACCTAAAAATAAATATAATTTTTGTAGTAGATTAGGACATAAAGCCTACAAATATCTATTTAAAAATTATAATCCATATAAATTAATTTGGGTTCCTAAATGAACCGTAAACAATCTTAAGCCATTAGAAAAAATGGGAAGAACATACCATGAAGGATCTAAACTCAAATGGGTGCCTAAATCAAAACCTCCCATAATATAAAGTTGCATCTTAACAAGGCTAGGAGCACTAAGTAATGTTTTGAAAGTAGATGCTTAAGGCACGTGACTTGAGATCTAATACTATTTCAAAACTCACTAGCCTATGCAAATAAAAAGAAAAATTATTGAAAATAAAATTATTAGTAATGAATATTAAGGATGATGCGTTGTTATAGTTAATCTTGATTGCTTTCAATGATGTATAATCTTTGCATAGCTAGAGCATGCTAGAATCAGAAAGAATAAAGTTTAGCTATCTTCAATAAAAGTTATATATAGGAAAGAAAGATTTTGATGATGATTAATGTATTGATTTGTATGCTTGAATTTATGTACATTGTCTTGAGATTAAATGATCAAACATTGAATTTAAACTTAAAGGTCATATAGAAAATTATTTTTCTTTAAAGGAAAAACTTCTTAATAATATGATAGAATTTTCCAACATATAAAAATCATTGGATTTAAAATGAATCAAAGCTTTTGTTTGAAAATATTTTATTGCAATGATCTTGTTATTTTTGGACTTTAAATGACATTGCATTCTAGAAATAAATTTCAAAAGAAGGACAATTATTCATGAAAGAATTTTTTTATCCTATGAATCCTTCAACAAGATAAAATGATACATTTTTATTGAATCTCTTTAACTACAAAAATAAATTAGAAAACTTTAGCTATTTTCTTTTGGAAAATAATCTATGTTGACTTTATTGAGATTTATTAAAAAAGTGATTTTTAATAATGATTTTAGATAAGTTTATAAATGATTTTATTTTAAAATGAGATTGATGAATTTATCCAATGTTATTGATATTTTGATGATTTTATCATAATCTTGATAAGTTGAAAAAAAATACACTTTGAAATCCTTATATAAATTCATTCAAAGAAAGTCATATGTATGGATCATAATTTATCCCTTTGGATCTATTAATTAAAAATCTTATTATGAACCATATTCTTGAAAACTTAAAGTTTCATATATATATAAATCAAAATCTTCTACTTTTTCTTCCTTGAAATTAACTCATGATCTTGATATCTATAAAATGATATCTTTATGAATAAAGACTCTTGTTTGATCTCTTAATATTCTATTTTATCATCTAAGAAGAGATTTATTAAATTAAATTATATCTTTAATATTCATGAATATCTTTTGATATCAATATTTTGTAAGATTATGTGGTCCTTTATTAATTGAATAAGGTATATATGGATTAATTTGGATTCTAATAAAAGATATTAGCCAATATTAAATAAAGTTCATGGAAGGAACTCTCATAATAACTTACCCTAGACCTTCTGCTCGCGCCTATAAATAGACAGGACCTGCTATAAACCCAATGCACGGAAAGGCACAGAACGACAAAGGGGTGAATAGAGCAAGAGATTACGGTTATTCTCTTGATCTCCCAAAACCATCAATTAAGGTGGTCCTGTGAAAGGATAGGAAGAGAGGAGAAAGGGTCTAGATCTATTCTAGTTCCTCTTGCAAATCAATATCTCGGCATTATTCGGATCCAATAAGCGGTGCTCTTGAAGATCTAGTTGGATCTCAATCATATGGCATCTAAAGGTATGCATCATAAACAAATCTCGTATTTTTTGATTTCAATCCTGGCATAATAGTTTTCCGCATAATAGTTTGCATGATTATAGTTTTTATGCCAACAATTGGTATCAGAGCCTAGGTTTTGAGATAAAAAATATTAGATGTATTATTTTTGTTTATGATACATTGATCTGAATATATTATTGATCTATTTTCCTATTTGTTAATTTTAATTATTTGCTTACGAACGATTCTTGATGGTTGTTGTGCATCGTGGAAAATATATAGCAATCTTGTTGAGTTTTTTTGGCCGGATCTGCCTGCGACAGCACCGAGTGTGCATACAGATCAATAGCATCGACGACGGTGGCCCGAGCGGCGGTCGGATGCGCGTGGCGACAACTACATCAGCGACAGCACACCGATCCGCCATGAGCGGATCGGTTCTGCTGCGTGCAAAAGAGGTCGTAAGCGATGGCCTCGTCGCCTGATGGCGCATGCCGACAAGCGTCCCAGTGACAGCGATATGTTGGCGGCGCGGCGGTAGAAGGGTTTTTCTTTCTTCTTAAAAAAATTATAGTTTTGCCATTAAGTAAAAAATTACAGTTTTACCATTAAATGAAAAATTATAGTTTTGTCATTCTACTCAAATTACAGTTTTGTCATTCGCTGAAATTATAGTTTTATCCTTCAATTGAATAGGATTATTTATATTTTTACCTTTGTGATTTATAAATCCTATAATCTTTTATAAATTTTATGATTTTTTTATTCTTTTAGAATTACAGTTCTGTGATTATAAAATTGAGAAATTATGGTTTATTTTTCTCAATTAAAAAATTGATCAATATATAATCTAATAAAATTTAATTATGATTATATTTTTTATTATTCATTGATTATATTTTATTTTGATCAATTTATTTAATTAGACTTATAGGCATCTCCAATTAAATAAAATTAATTAGTTTTAAAAAATATAAATTATTATTTCTTTATAGTTTTCTCATATGAATTATTAATTATATGAGTTAAATCCAATTATTGGTTTTTAGATATTTATTCAATTATTCACATGCAAATATTAGGAATTATGAAATAATTTTTATTTTTCACATAAATGCATGATTTATGTATTATCATGATTATAGTTATCATATGAGTTTTTTCCTACTGATTAAGTGTTCAATAATTATTATAGTTATTATTCTATTATTGAATTATTTAGCGTAAATTAGTTCAAATGAACTTGATGAACATTATTTATAATTCATCTCCTTAAGTTATGCATGACCGGTAGCTGCTAAAGTAGCTTGGGATGGTAAGCTTATAAGATATGAAATATAATTAAAATCTTATCATTCATAAGATAATTTATTTTATATTACTGTATTGGTCTTGTAGTCACCAAAGTGGCATAGATCAATGATTTATAAAATTACATTAAGAAACAAGTCATCAATGACATCAAGAAAATAATATTCAAAATTGTATGCATAATTAGGAGATTTAGATAATCCCAGAAGATAATATAATTATCTGATGGGGTAGGATGATACTGTTTTGGATATCCTTGCAGTTTAAAATTGTATACCCAAAGGTAGCACAACTATTCCACAAGGATGGTATCAGTTCTCCATAAATGATCTTGTGTGAACACTAGATATATCAATATTTTTACCTGAAGGTTAAATATTGATGATATCAATAGTTCATCATATTTTGGTAAAACTCAAAGCATTAATGTTATTTTATATTCTCCAGTGGTATTCCCGTCCATACATTCTTATGCTTCTAGCGTCCCTGTACTCTCTGGATCAAATTATTTAGAATGGTTAGAGCACGTGCAATTTACATTGTGCATATTAGATCTCGATTTGGCATTGCTTGTTGAAAAGTCCACAGAATTAACTGATAAAAATACCGTAGAATAAGTCAATGAAATGAAGGCTTGGGAAAGATCTGATAGGCTCAGTTTAATGTTCATAAGGATGATAATTGTAAATAATATAAAGACTTCATTACCAATTGTAACTAGCACACGTGAATATTTAAAGGTTATTAAAGACAGATTTAAATCTGCTGATAAGTCATTGGCTGGCACATTAATGAAAGAACTTACTACAGCTCAGTATGATGGTACTCAAGGAATTCAGGATCACATCCTCAATATAGCTGACAAAGCTGTAAAACTTAAGACATTGGGATGAATCTTTCCTTGTGCAATTCATTTTTAATTCTCTTCCTTCTCAGTTTGGCCCATTCAAGATTCACTATAATACAAATAAGGATAAGTGGGACTTGAATGAGTTAACTAATATATGTGTTTAGGAAGAATTAAGATTAAAGTATGAAAGTTTATATAATGTACTAACAACTACTCAAGGAGTTAGTAACAAGAAAAGAAAATCGAAGCATCATCCATCGAAGAAATTTGTCAAGTTTGGAAGTGTTAAACAGACTATTGAAAAGAAAACTATTACAGTAAAGTGCTTCTTTTGTGGTAAGAAAGGATATGTAAAAAAGGATTATATTAAACGTAGGACTTGATTCAAAAATAAAGGTATAAACTCAACATTTGTATGTTTTGAATCAAACATTACAGAAGTTCCTTCTAATACATGGTGGATTAATTTTGGCACTTTAACTTATGTTACTAATAATATGCAGGGATTCCATTCAATCCGGAAACCAAAAGAACATGAAAGATTCATAATTATAGGAAATCGTCTCAAAGCAAAAGTGATATCAGTAGGGACTTATCGCTTACACCTAGAGACAGGTCATCTGATAGATCTGAAAGACACATGTTTTATTCTTATAATTTCTAGAAATTTAATTTTTTATCTAGAATTGGTGAGTTAGGATATTATGTTTCTTTTGGTAATGGTAAACTCAGCATATTTTATGATTTAATAAAAGTTGGTTCTGGATTTTTGTGTGATAGTTTGCACAAAATTAATTTGAATATTGAGTTTACAAATACATTATTGACCCTGCAATCAAGTATTAGAGTGAAACGCAATTCTAATAATGAAAGATCTTCTATATTATGGCATAGACGTTTGGGGCATATCTCCAAGGAAAGAATTGAAAGATTAGTGAAGGATAATATTTTAGAAATTTTGGACTTCATTGATTTTGATGTTTGTATAGATTGCATTAAAGGAAAGCAAACTAAACATACAAAAAAAATGACACAAGAAGTAAAGAACTTCTTGAAATTATTCATACTGATATCTGCGGACCACTTCATATTTCTTGTTTTAGTGGAGAAAGGTATTTCATCACATTTATAGATGACTTGTCCATATATGACTATATTTATCTAATATATGAAAAGTCTCAGGCCATTGACATTCTTGAAGTGTACATAAGTGAGGTCGAGAGACAATTAGATATAAAAGTTAAACTTGTCAGATCAGACAGGGGTGATGAATTTTATGATAGATATGATAAAGCAGGTCAGAATATTGGTCCTTTTACTAGATTCATAGAACAGCGGGGTATTTATACTTAGTATGCATTACTAGGTGTGCCACAGTAGAACGGTGTTGCTGAAAGGTGAAAGCATACTCTTATGAATATGACTAGGAGCATCATGAGTTATTCCTCTATACTTGAGTCAATATGGGGTGATGCTCTTAGGACAACTATGTATATCCTGAAAGGATTCTTAGTAAGTCAATTCCACTAACTCTATTTGAGTTATGGACTGGTAAGAAACCCAATTTAAGATATTTATATATTTAGGGGTGTCCTACAAAGATAAGAGTATTCAATCCACACAAAAAAAATTGGATCCAAGAATAATTTTTAGATATTTTATTGGTTACCCAAAAAGATCCAAGGAATATAGATTTTATTGCCCTAATCATAATATGAGGATAGTAGAATCTGGTAATGCAAAATTTCTAGAAAATGATGAAATCAATATGACTTAAAAGTCTCGAAGGATTAATTTTGATATTGAGGAGATTCAGACTTCTTCTCCTATATTATCCCCTATTCAAGAAATTATTATTCCTCAAATCAATAAGAGAATTGATGAGGGTGAACAACAAAATAATATTGATGAATTTTCACATGATGTTGATGTCACCGTTGATAGTCTTATAGAACAATCACAATTGCCAGATTTGAGAAAATCTCAAAGAAAAAAGAAACATGTCATTTCTGATGATTATGTGGTATATCTGGAAGAATCAGATTTTGATATAGGAATGCAAAGTGACCCCTTATCGTTTTCACAAGCCATAGAAAGTAATGATTCTGAAAAATGGTAGGATGCAATGAAAGATGAGTTAAAATCAATGGACTAGAATGGTATCTGGGAACTCGTTGAATTGCCTAATAATTATAAAAGAGTCGGTTGTAAATTGGTCTTTAAGACTAAACGTGACTCGGTGGACAATATTGAATGATATAAAGCCAAACTTGTAGCCAAAGGTTTTTCTCATAAATAAGGCATTGACTACCATGAGACCTTTTCTCTAGTTTCTTGAAAGGACTCATTAAGGATCATCATGACATAGCTCATTATGATCTTAAGTTACATCAGATAGATGTGAAAATAATATTTTTGAGTGGAGATCTAGATGAGAAAATATATATGGAACAACCTGAAGGATTCATAGAAAAGGGAAAGGAAAGTTTGGCTTGCAAATTTAATAAATCTATTTATGGCCTTAAACAAGCTTCCAGACAATGGTATATAAAGTTTCATGATATCATTACTTCGTTTGGATTTAAGGAAAACACTGTTGATCAGTGTATATATATAAAGGTTAGTGGGAGTAAGTTTATTATATTGGTCTTATATGTGGATGATATATTACTTGCCAGTAGTGATCTTGGTTTGTTGCACGAAATGAAGATATTTCTCAACAAGAACTTTAAGATGGTTTATATGAATGAGGCATCCTATGTTATTGATATTGAGATATTCAGGGATATATATTAATCGAATCTTGGAAAGGTTTAATATGCAGCTCTATAAAGCCAATGATACACCTATTACTAGAGGTGAAAATTTCAACCAAAATCAGTGCTTTGAAAATGACTTAAAAAAAGGGATCAAATGAAGAATATTCCTTATGGGTGCGTAATTGGAAGTCTATTATATGCTTAAACCTGTACAAGGCCAGATATCAGTTTTGTAGTGGCAATGCTAGGTAGATACCAGAGTAACCTAGGAATAGAACATTGGAAAGCTACAAAGAAAGTAATGAGATATCTGCAAGGGACAAAAGATTATATGCTCACATATATGAAATCAGATCAACTTGAAGTGACGCGATATTCAGATGCTGATTTTGTAAATTGCCTCGATAGCAGGAAATCCACTTCAGGATTTGTGTTCATGTTGGCTGGGGGGTAATTTCTTGAAAAAGTGTAAAACAATCACTTATTACATCATCTACGATGGAAGCTAAATTTGTGGCATGCTCTGAGGCCACAAATCAAGCTTTATGGCTACGAAATTTTATCTCAGGACTTGGTGTGGTCCACTCAATTGCCAAGCCGCTAAAAATATTTTGTAATAATACTGTAGCAATTTTTTTCTTCAAGAATGACAACTACTCTAGTGGTTCCAAGCACATTGAGATAAAGTACTTGGTGGTTAGAGAAAGAGTCCAGAAACAATCAATTGAAAATTTGAGCACCACTATGATGATCGCTAATCCATTTACTAAAATTTTGTAGTGTAAAATATTTAAAGAACATGTTCTTAGAATGGGACTGTGAGCAAGCTATAAAGGATATGGTAATGCATATTTAAGTTGATGTTATTATTGATATTTTTTTACATAATTAAAGTTATTTATTTCTGCTATCCTGTTTGTATTTATAATAATGCATATTATGGTTGAATGCAAGAAACAGGATTGTCTTGACAAGATAAATTACATGGGTCATTATAGACTATATAATGAAAGACTAACAGTATTGTAGTACATAGAAGGAAGTATGGCATTGATAACATACAACCGCTATGATTCACATTGATAGTTGGACTGAATATAGTATTATTGTGCTTAATGGACTTATTGACTTATTTTTAAAAATCATGGTCATGTATAAGATGCTTTTCAAAATTTTTAGAATCCAATTATATAAAATTGTTTTTAAATAAATTTTATTTTTTTATTTTAATTTTAGATATCTTTTATATCTTATCAATTAATGGACCAAGTGAGAGAATGTAAGATTATGTGGCCCTTTATTAATTGAATAAGATATATTATGAATTATTTGGATTCTGATAAAAAATATTAGCCAAATATTAAATAAAGTTCATATTATATTGGGATATTTTAGGGGATGCCTTTGATGGAAGGAACTCTCCTAATAACTTACCCTAGACCCTCTACTCTCACTTATAAATAGACAAGACCTACTATAAACTCAATGCATGGAAAAGCACAAAACGACAAAGGGGTGAATAGAGTAAGAGATTATGGTTATTCTCTTGATCTCCCAAAATCATCAATTAACGTGGTCCTGTGAAAGGATATGAAGAGAGGAGAATGGGTCTAGATCTATTCTAGTTCCTCTTGCAGATCGATATCTCGGCATTATTCAGATCCGATAGGCGGCGATCTTGAAGATCTAGTTGGATCTCAATCAGATGGCATCTAAATGTACACATCATAAATAGATCTCGTATTGTTTGATTTCAATCATGGCATAATAGTTTTCCGCATAATAGTTTGCATGATTATAATTTTTATGCCAACATATTTATCTTGACATGATTTATTTTAAAACTCATGAATGACATAACTTATCATCAAATTAGTACTTCTTAAATTTATGATAAGTTAAAAATTGAAAGAGATTTGTATTATCATGAATATTTTCTTAATTTCTTAACTTGACTTTTACGTTATGGGAATCACGTTATTGATCTCATAATTTTCTTTTTTAATAAAAAAGAGATTTATGATCTTAATAATAATAATTAAAAAATTTATCAAGATCATTCTTCTTTTTTATTAAAAAGATTTATCTTAGATGAATTAAGATTATTCCCTAAGACTCATTTTTATTATTCACAAAAATAAGTGGAAAATAAACTTATTAAACGAAAACATGACTTTTGATATTCAAAAATTTGATTTTATCTTTAATGACACGATCTTCTACTTTTTAGCGTAATTTGAATATGGATGCTAGAAAAAATTATGCAATCATATTTCTTTTTGACATTAACAAAGGGAGAGACAAAATTATCAATATGATTGGAAGCAAATTGGATATGATAACCTTGAATGAGAAACAATGTGCTTAAAAAAAATTTAGAATTTTCTAAATACATGTGAAATACATATTTCATAATTTGAACTTGATGTATTATCATATTTTCATATAGATTTCTTGGATTTCATAAATTACACTTCTTATCAAAATATGCATGCAAAATTCTTGATTAGCAATTTAAGCTATCATATTTTCTTTTGGAACTTTTGATGCTTATTATCAAAATATAAATGAAAGGTGATCTATAAAAATATATGATTTGCTATTTATGTTAGAAAGTCATACAATTTAAATGCATGAGTGGCTCTTAATTCTTCTTGGATTTCTTAGATTTTTTAGATCACTTTTGAAATTACTCTAGTTAAATGAACATAAGAAGAGGATTCAAATTTTTGTGATAAGATAGTTTTAAAAGATTATTCTTATTTCATGAATCTTGATGAATATTTATAAAGGGAAATATATATAATATAAACTTCTATAATGCTTGAAATAAATCTTTTATATTAAATTTTTGATGAATCACTTGATGTGCTACTCTTGATTTAAATGAATTAAATTACATGGGTAGATATCAATTCTTGGATATTGGAATTTATATCTAAAAGATTGAGCACTATTTTTGTGATACAATGTCTCTCACCCCACTCCCTTATTTCTTATTTAATATTTAAAGAAAAGAAAGAAAATTCTTTCATAAGAAAATTATCAAGGGGGAGCCAAACTTGTTTGCTTGCATGATGTAAATTGCTAGCTTTAATATTAGAAAGGAAGCAAAATTTTACTAGCTCGCACTTCTCAAAAGAGAAGAAAGAACTCATTAGCTTTATTTACTACGTTTTCTTGAAATTTATATAAGATGAATTTGTTGAGCTCATATTCAAAATTTTTAAAATCTTATATCTACAAGATTGAGGTTGAGAGTTAAAAATGCTAAATCATGAAAATATATAAATTGATAATCTAGATTTCATGATATTAAGCCTTTTGTGATAATATTTTTTAAAACATTCTCCACATTTTTATCTTATTGTTTACAAAAATAAAAAGGGGAGAAAATTTGCATGATGTTACCCTACAAATTTATTTGCTACCTTTGCTTGAAATTACATGAGATGTTTTTAAATACATGAGTAACTCCTAAATTCTTGAATCTTCTTGAATATTTTGGATCCTTGAGCTTATTTTTGAAATTGATCTCTATAAATTGAAAGCTATACATAATGATGTTTTATAACTCCTCCATTATTTTCTTTCCTTCTTGTTCACAAGAGAAAAAAATTTTTTTATGACTCATGTCATATTTTTTACGAAAGGAGAGCAAAAACTCATGTGCCTTAAAATCCTAAGCCCTATATTTTACATTTTTGTTGACGATAAAGGAGGAGAAATATACATTGATAACATATGATATTTATGATATACATTGATATGGATATAGATTGATATATCTTGGATATGGATATGAGTGTACGATTCCTTTTTACTCCTGATTTGATATCTTGGATATGCAAATTTGTGTTGAAATTTACATAGAATTTTGATTGCTTGAATTTAAGAGTATGTGATTCTCTTAAATTTAAGTGGCATGAATTTAGAGGGAGTTAGGATTAATTCTCGTCATCAATTGATTGTCATCATCAAAAAAGAGAAGATTGTTGAATCTCGGATTTTGATGGTGAAATCAATTGATAGGTTATTGATCTAATAGGATTGTTAGAGTTGACTGATGCAGAATTAATTATGATAAATGATTATTATAATCAAGATTGGCTAAGGTCAAGTCCATGCATTGAGTCGATGCGGTTGGGAACTCGCCAAAAGTGCATCAGGAGCTCACCAAGGGTATCAGGAGTTTACCAAGATGGCGCAAGAAAGTCCGCCAGAAGAAGACCGAGACTCATTAGAAGATTGTCGGGGGTTGCTGAAAAGCTTTCCGAGAGTTAGGATGGTCTTGTAATGGATATTTAACAATTATGATTATATTTAATTAAGTCATAATTAGCATCATGCAGAACTAACTATGACAGGAGCAATGGAGTTATAACCAAAGGATGGGCCAAGATCAAGCTTGAGCATCGGGTCGGGGTTCGAACGATGTAGTGGGATCTCGCCGGAGTTCACTAGGAGATTCACCAAAGGGATCGGGAAGCTCACTGGGAACATGTCAAGAGATTGTCAGAAGAAGACCATAGGACTCACCGCAAGAATGCCGGAAGCTGCCAGATTGGTAGGAGTTAGGTCTTGATTTAGCTTGATTGATCATTAAGTATTGTAATCATTGAGTCATAGTTAGGGTTTCTGTCCAAATTGAGTTAGATTTAGAAGGAATCTAAATCAACTCAATGAGGCCACCGGGTCCATTATATGATTTGGTTGAGCTCAAGTAGAGCTCAATTAGTTGACCAAGGGAATGATCAATTGATGGTTCAAGCTGGAATTTAAAAAGTGGAGGAAACCACTTTTATGAAAATTTCGGTGGGTAAATCACTGATGAGCAACGGGTGTACCGTCGCCGTCCAAGCTTTCGGCGGCTGACAGTGGTTGACCTGCTCATACTAGGCAATTAAACCGCCCATACCCATGAATCTGGGTACTTTCGGTGGTTAACCTGCCCAAGACCGGCGAGTAAACTACTTATACCCTGGTGTTCGGGCGGCTGAGCCGCACAGGTCGACGGGTAAACCGTCTATACCTGATTTTTTCAGGTATGTTTAATTTTTGGCTCCAAAAATCTGAAGCAACTTGAGGCCTATAAATACCTCAAGTTTTCTTGCATTCTCTTGCATTCTACACAATAATTTTTGGGGACTATATTCTAAGAAAATATTGTGTGAGAATTGTAGAAAAAAAAAGGGGGTGAAGGAGTGATCAAAGAGTATAATCTTGTCTCCCTTATAAGCAAAATGTAAGGGTTTGGTCTTCACCCAAAGAAAATTGGTAGTGGATACCGGTGTGCCTTAAGAATGAGGACTCTAGATTGGACATAGGTCGTTGGCGCCGAACCTCTATAAAATTTATGAGTGTTTTCTTGCTTTCATTGGTTATATATTTTTGTATTGACGCTTCCTATTTAACTCAACTCTTTAAAAGTAAAGTTTTTACGATAAGTTCTTTCCTTCAAACATTATTTATCTTTTCGGTTTGCTTATAAACTTAGCAACTTTCTTTTAATCACTCACTCGTTTCTAAGAACAAAAAGCTTTCGATTTCCTATCTTGGTTTAATTAAAAAATTTTCATCTAAATTAAAAATTTACACTTGCACTAATTCCTCCCCCTACCTTAACACCCCCGAACCCCACCCGTATCTCTATAGATCTAGATCCCTAAAATATAGAATACTTCCCCTAAGTCTTTCAAGGAGAAGTTTCTGGATAGCCAAGCCTTAAGTGTGGAGAGCATTCATACATCATTCACAATAATAATGATGTCATCTATATACAACACTAAGAAAGTGATATTGCTCCCACTTACCTTCGTGTACACATAAGGCTCGTCTTTGTTCTTAACAAAGTTATAAGATTTGATTGCCTCATTAAATCTTATGTTCCAACTTCAGGAAGCTTGCTTTAATCTATAAATGGACTTGAGCAACCTGCACACTTTATCTAGACTCTCTTTAGATATGAATCCCTCTAGTTGTATTATATACACCTCTTTCTCGAGGTTGCGATTAAGGAATATGATTTTTATATCCATCTATCAAATCTCATAATCATAGTGTGGTGCAATAGCCAAAAGAGTTCTGATAGATTTTAGCATAGCTACAGTTGAGAATGTTTCATCATAGTCAACTCATTTTCTTTGACGATATCCTTTAGCCACCAGTCTTGCTTTATAGGTCTTTGCTTTTCTATCTACTTCGATCTTCTTCTTGAAAATTCATTTTCAGCCGATGGGTATAATATCCTCAGGTGCATCCAAAAGATTCAAAACCTTGTTAGAGTACAACGAATCCATCTCTGAATTTATGGTTTCTTGCCACTTCCTAAAGTCTCTACTCATAATAACCTCCTCGTAGGTCTGAGGATTAATATCATAAGAGTTCTCTCTACTGATTATCCCTCATATATCTTTCAGGAGGGTGAGATACTCTACTAGACTTGCACAAAGTTGGAATTTATGTTCTAGGTACCTGAACAGACTCGGACTCTAGAATGGTGCTTGAGCTAGGTTTTCCAACCTTGCTCAACTCTATCTTACTTCCACTGTCTTCACCAAGAATGTGTTCCTTCTCAATGAACAAGACTCTCTAGGCAACAAAAACCTTCTGGTCCTTAGGATGATAGCAATAATACCCTAAAGTCTTCATAGGGTATCCCACGAAGGTGCACCTTTCTGTCCTTGATTCTAACTTATCGGGGTTGTATCTTTTAATATGGACAAGACAGCCCCAAATCTTAACCATATTAAGATTGGGCTTTTTTTCTTTCCATAGCTCATATAGTATAGATACTACCAACTTTGTTAGAACTATATTTAGAAGGTTAGTTGCAGTCTCTAGAACATATTTCTAAAATAAGATGCATAAGTCAGTAAACTTATCATAGACCATCCTTATCTAATATCATATGATTCCTCATTTTTGATATACTATTGAGCTGAGATGTATAAGAAGGTGTCCACTGGGATAGAATCCCATGGTCCATGAGGAAATGGGTGAACTTTATACTCAGGTACTCTCTCCTCTTCGATTTGATTGAAGAGTCTTAATACTCTTTCCAATCTTGTTCTCTACTTCATTCTTATATTCCTTGAATTTCTTAAAAGCATCAGACTTGTACTTCATTAAGTACTCATGTCCATACCTAGAGAAATTATTAATGAATGTAATGAAATATAAATAATCGCCTATAGCCTAAGTCAATATAGGACCACATACATCACTCTGTATGAGTTCAAGTAGCTCAGTGGCTCTCTCTCCAGTTCCATTAAAAGGAGAGTTAGTCATTTTTTCCCCAAAGGCAAGGTTTGCAAGTTGTATATAACTCATAGTCGAATGGATCTAAGTATCCACCTTTCAATAATTTTTGAATCCTCCCTCATGGATGTGACCTAGCCTATAATATCATAAGTATGTATTAGTCACCTCATCTCGTTTTCTCTTGGAAGTGTCTAACATACATAAGTTATTTATCAAGGTCCCTCTAGTGATGACCTCATCATCTATAATTATTGAACAACTATTGTTCTCAAAAATTAATTTATATCCATTAATTATCAAATAAGAAATAGAAATAATAATTTTTTATAATAGAGGAAATAAAATAATATGCATATAATGCAATGGTAGCTCTACCAGGCAGATGTAGGGTGACCTCCCCAATGGTAACTGCAGTAACTCTTACTCCATTGCCCATCTTGAGATCTATCTCACCTCTGGCCAATCTCCTAAGTCTTATCAGAACCTACAACAAATTACAAATATGATAAGTACTTCCGATATCCAATACCTTTGTGTTATCATAAAAATATGACAAGTGAAGATTGATCATGAATGTACCTGAAGCTTCTCCAAGTTTTTATTTCGCATTGTCTACAAGATAATCCTTAAAGTTCCTCTTTCGATGCTCATCTTTGCCATAGTGGAAGCATTGTCCTTTGTTTTTTACCAAGTATTTTTTGGCAACCTTTGTCTTACCCGATCTTTCTTTGCCCTTCCCCTTCTTAAGGGTCTTATTAGCCTTCATTTTCTTCTTGGTCTCACCAGTATAGAGAAGTGGCTTCTCTTTCTTGATGGCACTATTAGCTTCCCTAAACATATTGAGGAGCTCAGGAAGAATCACCTCAAACTTGCCCATGCTAAAATTTATGATGAAGTGAGAAAAGGAATTTGGTAATGACTGAAGTATAAGATCAACAAATAGGCTATACTCTAGGACTATTCCTAGACCTATAAGTTTCTCGATCCACTCTATCATCTTCAAAATATGGTTATGAACCAATGTCCCTTCTGTCATCCTAGTTTGAAAAAGATTCTTGGATATCTCATATCTTTAAGTTCTTTGCTATTCCTCAAATAGCTAGTGGAGATGAAGAAGGATAAAATTGGCATCCATGCTCTTATTTTGCATGAACAACCTTGGCTCTGATACTACTACTGGGAAACCTCAATGGGAGAATCACATGCATAGTGGAATATTAAATTAAAACTAATTTCCATGCAGATCAAAATCATCGTGTAAAGATTGGTGTGCAGAAAATTACAAAACCAAAAACTGGATCATATGAGAGATTGTTTACCTAGGAAGATCGTATATCTCTAAATTTTCAGATATATATAGCAAGAATGAAGGAGATCAATTGTCCTCCTCTCTAGCCATATCCACACGATAGATTACTATAGCGATGCTCCTCCAATCACAACCAAGTTCTCGTAACTCTTGCATAGAAAATGAGGGAGGGAGGAGAATAGGAGGGGCCGATAAAAGGTGCAGCCTATCAAAATTTATGCCCCATGCCTCCTATTTATAGAGAGCCACCAAAAACCCTATGGATCCTACCTCAATGGGTATTAAATCTTTATCCAATTATCCATTAACAATTGTTTATTGGATCTCTTTCCAATAATCTCTTTTGGCCTCTAGTTAGACCTCATGCAAGGAGCTAAGGGTCTCATCTAATGAGTATAGAGGCTAATTGGATAACTCATATCTAATCCTCTATTTACTAAAACATCTACCATATGTATGTGACCCTCTAGGCCTAATATCAAGAAGGTCATGAGTCCTACCTATGAGAATCCTATTGACTTAGTAAATTATTATCTTATAATAATTTACTCAACTCATCGACTATGGACGTACTATGCCACTATGTCATAGTCTCTAAATGATAAAAGGGATCTTATCCATTGGACTTATCTATCCTTAGTTATCATGTATATATAATCCCTTATCTATCTAAATCGCAGAGATTGTATATCGAGCATGGTACTGTCAGGTCATATACGGACTCCGTCTAAGTCTCACTCTAATAGGATTCTCCTAGAAAACTCCTTTTCAATTTAACTAACCTTATCAGGGATTTATCTAAGCAAGAGCATACGAGATATTCCTTTCATGATACCAAGAGTAGATGATCCTTTATTGACACTCAATAGCCTTCATAAGGTTGGCTACTAACCTTGATAACCGACTATACTAGATCTGAAACTTTCCAAACCTATAAATCTAGCATCAAAGAAAGGAGTACTCAAATAAGACATCCTTGGTGTCTTAAGTGTAAGGGCTAGATACATAATTGGGACTATAGAATCACTGTCTAACATTATGTCACGGGCTTAGCTGATTTTGCCTAAGCCGTGCGGCACCCATGCATGTTCGTCCGCAAAGGTCAGCCCTCCTCGAGATCTCCTAAAGTTTCATAGACTTACAAAAAGAGAAAACTGGCCAGAAGAAGCAATTCCTACGGGATCCACAAGCAACTACTCAAGAAAATACTTTATAAAGCCAAAATACAAATTACACCCATGGACATTACAAACTCAGAGAGGTTGCACACAAAGGATAATGGTCCATTACAGACTGAAGTTCCCACAAGTGCTTATAAGACACACTTGAATTTACAAGCCAAACTTGGCCATAAAGCAAATCAAACTAGGGCTGCTAAGCCTACTGCAAGCCCGCTTCTTGTTGTACAAGATATGCACCTAAACTGAAGGATACGGACTAATATAAGCATTTCATCGAACACCTTGTTTACATTGTTGTCCGTGACATTCTCCCTCACTTATTCCTTCGACGTCCTTGTCGAAGCCACTGTAGATACTACATCTCCTCACATTCTACTGAATCTTTAATCTTCTGCTTTGGCTATAACACGCCCCTTTGGCTCCTAGCCGCTCTCCGCCATTATTGTTGAGTAGTCGAACTCTAATCCGCTATGCTGCTTCAACTCACCAATGACTGAATCTGGTGTGGGGTTGGCTGAGTTGTGTTGATCCTTGTTGGTTCTAGCAGATCCCTTTGATGAAGGAAAAGACTTGCCTTATTATGTGCCAGTATCGCAGTATACTCATATTGCTTGAACTGGGTAGATGCTTGTTGGAGCTTTAACGAGCATCGCCTCACAGACTTTGAAGTTTTTAAGGTCCTTTCTCCATAATGTTTGTCCATTGAACCTTCTTCCGATGTTAGTTGTCACTTCCAAGTATATTCGCATCACTCTCGCTTTCGATTAGTCAATTGGAAAATGAAGTGGAAAATCTACTCTCAGTAGTACTAATCACCAACGGTGAGGATTGGACAACCATTGTCTTCCATAAGCTTTCTTTAAAGGGTCATTGAACTTGTGCATAGCTCCCCTGCTTGGATAAGTAAGAGAACTGGGGAACTTGGCTTCACCCATTCTCTTCGTAGTTGAGAAGGTAAGGTTACTTGGCTTCGCTCACCTCCTCGAGTTAAGAGAATTGGGGTACTCGGTTTCGCCCATTCTCTCGAGTTGAGAAGGTAAAGGTTACTCAATTTCGCCTGCCTCCTCGAGTTTGTAATTCATGCATTGAGCTGGTTACTAACATTCGCTCGCTCTTTGCTCACACTTCTGAAGCACTTGAAGTGGTTGCATTCCTTGTGTTTGGGTTAGCTACTGTGATTTGTCTTCCCACTGCCATTAAACTTCTGGAATGTAAGAAGTTTTACCCGAAAAGAGCAAAAAGTTTACCCCAACTTGGAGTCTCCCAAATTGGAGTAAGTCTTTGATAGATCTGGTCACCTTTGGGATTGTACCGTCTTCTCCATCACATTTGCCGCCTACTCCTCTTGAGTAGAAAGGTACAGTATCATGTATTGCCTACTTTGTTCCTCGGTCGAGCACTCCTGCATCAACCCGAAGTCCCTTAATTTTGGCTATCTTGATGAGAAGTCCATCGACATCAGTCTTATAAAGTTTATTGGCCTTTGCCCTTCTGCCTTGTCTTGGTACTTGGAGTTTGCCTTTGCATTCTCCACCTCCTCGGACCCTTTTACGACCAATGCTCTCCCTCCATGAGAGCAAGGGATTGATGACTCCACGGAAGTCTGGCATATGCGGTATCATGGTACTGCCAAGCCCATAGCACTACTATCCGTTATCTTGCATCTTCATCCCTTCCTTCACGATCGGTAGATCTGTCTCTGCGGCACTGTGGAGCTCCTCCGAGTCTACCTCCTTTCTAACCGACGCTTTTCTTTTGGGTAGCCCCCGACTCGTCGCTTCCTTGCCCCTTTCGACCACCGCCGACACCACCGTGTCCTCCTAGCAGTTCTCCTTGGTCGATGGAAAGACAGACTGCAACTCTCATGCATGGCTTCCACCATCTTGTTGCAGGGTTCACGCCGATTCTGTTCTCCTTAACTTCCTTGGTAGCAACGTTCGCTTACTCGGCCTTGTCCTCTGACTTGTCGGGCTCCCTTAAGCGAATGTGAGCAGCGATCCAACTCTCCAAGCTCCGATTAATCAAGTCCCTCCATGGGACTCACTGGTACTTGCAATCTGACTACTCTCTCGGTGGTACACAGCCCCCATATGCTGACAACCAAGGCTTTCATCTGATGCAAGCTTCGATATATACACACGGAAGACCTACCTCTGCGGTATTGTGACATTCACTCCTTGAATCCACAGCCCTTCTTGTTGTTGCATTGTTCACCGAAGTGGAGCTCCCAGCAGCTCCTGATCATTCACATGATCACGTCCCCCTCCATGGGACTCACTGGTACTTGCACTTGGACTTCTTCCTCGGTGGTATACAGCCCCCATATGCTGATGACTAAGGCTTTTATCCAATGCAAGCTTTGATGCACACACGAAGACCGCCTCTGCGATACTACGACATTCACTCCTTGAATCCATAACTCTTATTCTTGCTGTGTTGTACACCAAAGTGGAGCTCCCAGTAACTCCTGATCATACCTCCGTATGATCTTTGTCCCTCATGGGACAAGATTGCTTGTATTGCATTGCCACGAACTATTCAATCATGATTCGTTGCACCATATCGCCTCCTCGTGACATCTCCATTGCATACAAATTCTCGTGTGATGAACTCGGACTACGACTTCTCCATGTGTGGCCTCTGCCAACACATCGTAGGGCCTCCGCCATCTCCGATTTTTAGTTCGCTCCCTTGGCAATTCTCCTTCGTCCACCCACTTTTGGGTTACACCTAGACGAAGCATAACTCTAGGACAGTCTATCGCCTAGTAGCTCCTGAAGTCCCCTGACTTCGCTAGAGTTGATGCACCATTGTCTGGATCTTGGGCCTCTATCCCCTACCAGCACAATCTTGCTATGCACCTCTTGTTCCTGAGAACTCGAATGGCAACACTATGACATATTCTTCAAGAGTACCCGCCTCTACGTCCTCTTGCCCCGTACTAAGGTCTCATGATCCCAACTTTGCCTCCACAAGTTGAATCACCTTAGTTACTCCATCAAATGCATCTTTGAGGTAGCTTGCATGTGCCTTGAAGCTCCCTTCATCTTTGGCGCCATGCAAAATAAGTCTGTCCCATCAGAATGAAGAACCCATGGAACGACATGATCCCACTCTTGCCTCTACAAGAGTTCATGCCCTTGACTCTGTGCCTTCGCTCCATGTTTCATCTTCTATATCGACTCCCTTCATGCGGCTTAGATACTTCACCGAGTTCCACCCAAGTCACTCTACTCCTCGATTTGCATTGAGTTGATAGTGGCCCTCACGTCCACCATTCCACGGGTCCGCCCTCACCATACCTCTACATGATCTTTGTCCCTCACGGGACAAGATTGCTTGTATTGTATTGCCACGAACTATTCCACCATGATCCGCTGCACCATGTCGCCTCCTCGTGACATCTCCATTGCATACAGATTCTCGTGTGATGAACTCGGACTACGACTTCTCCACGTGTGGCCTCTGCCAACACATCGTAGGGCCTCTACCATCTCCGATTTTTAGTTTGCTCCCTTGGCAATTCCCCTTCGTCCACCCACTCTTGGGTTACACCTAGACGAAGCATAACTCTAGGATAGTCCGTCGCCTAGTAGCTCCTGCAGTCCCCTGACTTTGCTAGAGTTGGTGCACTATTGTTTGGATCTTGGGCCTCTATCCTCTACCAGCACAATCTTGCTATGCACCTCTTGTTCCTGACAACTCGAATGGTAACACTGTGGCATATTCTTCAAGAGTACCCGTCTCTACATCCTCTTGCCCCGTACTAAGGTCTCATGATCCCAACTTTGCCTCCGCAAGTTGAATCACCTTAGTTACTCCATCAAATGCATCTCTTAGATAGCTTGCATGTGCCTTGAAGCTCCCTTCATCTTTGGCACTATGCAAAATAAGTCTGTCCCATCAGAATGAAGAACCCATGGAATGACATGATCCCACTCTTGCCTCTACGAGAGTTCATGCCCTTGACCTCTATCCGAGGAAAGCTCCGTGCCTCCGCTCCATGTTCCATCTTCTATGTCGACTCCCTTCATGCTGCTTGGATACTTCGCCGAGTTCCACCCAAGTCGCTCTGCTCCTCGATTTGCATTGAGTTGATAGTGGCCCTCACATCCACCATTCCACGGGTCAATTGAGTTCGATTTCTGCATCGACTCTAAGTATGATGTTGCCTTGGATTGCTCCCCCACTTGATCTCGAAATGCATCCACTAATGCATTACGTCGTTCGAGATCATGCGATAACTCTTCGTCGCTCACTCGGTCCGTTGAGCTTTGTGGAGATATAGCCTTGAGGAATTCTTCCTCAATATGTGCAATCCGTTGCACATGATTCTCCCACTAGAGAACTAGGACTTATCCCTCCTGGATTTCTGTCCTGCTGGAGCAACTTTTCTCTTTACATACTTCTCACTTGAAGTTTCGGAGACCATCATCCCCTTTAGACTATCCCATCTTGTTGAACTTGTGCTTTGTTCTGCCCCCACAAATGTACTTGCTAGATTGTGACCCTTCTCTAATACAGTCTTCATTGCACCCTTCAAGGTCTAGCAACATGCTGAACTTATTGCACATTTCAGCCGCCTACAGACATATCCTTTCTATGTCGAAGAGAAAGTTTTGATACTCCATGGCGTCGAGTCCTAATCACGCCTTGGGATGGCCACGAACACTCTGTCATCCGTGTACAAGCCCTTGTATGAGTTCTGAATCCTTCGAGTTAGCAATTCCCCTCACCTCTATGAGCTTTGCACAACTCTTTCGGTCGTTACACAACATCTCCCACCTTGCACGGTCTCATCTTTCACCAAGCGCCTGCTTTGCCTTGAGCACCGTCAAGTTTGGTTGCCAACGTCGAGCTATAGCTCGAACTCAACCATCCCAATCTTTGTGTGCTACGCATTCTTCTTCGCTTGCTTGTCCTCGTGGTGCCTCTCGCGCAAAGGGGTTGGCTATTCCTTGAATGCCAAACCAAGATGCCCGCTCCTCTGAGCGACTCCTTTCCCTACATCTCAATGTTTGTTTCCCCAAACGGTTACGCGTGCTGGCTGTCCTCCACACAGCCTAGCTAGGTCCTCCACGTTTGTATGGCAAGTGATTCTACGTGTGCTTGTCCCGCTCTGATACCACATTGTCACAAGCTTAGCTGATTTTGCCTAAGCCGTGCGGCACTCATACGTGTCCGTCAGGTCAGCCCTCCCAAGATCTCCTAAAGTCCCATAGACTTACAAAAGAGAAAACTGGCAAGAAGAAGCAATTCTCACGGGATCCACAAGCAACTGCTCAGAAAAATACTTTATAAAGCCAAAATACAAATTACACCCATGGACATTACAAACTCAGAGAGGTTGCACACAAAGGATAATGGTCCATTACAGACTGAAGTTCCCACAAGTGCTTATAAGATACACTTGTATTTACAAGCCAAAATCAAACTAAATTTGCTTCAAAGCTCTTCTGTTGTACAAGATATGTACCTAAACTGAAGGACATGGACTAACACATGCATTTCATCGAACACCTTATTTACATTGTTGTCCATGACAGTTAGGTATCATTAACTATACAACATTTCGTAACTAGATCAATCAGTGAACCCATTCTCCAAGAAGCACATGTATTATATCCTTAGTGTCTCCACACAAGTAGCTACGAGACTAGCCACCTCCATCATTTGGATAGGTATATAGCACACTACTTTGTTCAATTGTCTTGATGTCCCTCTCAAGCAACCTATAACTGAGATTATTTACGATCTATGTTTAAAAGCAAATCGATCTTATTATCATGATTCTATTTCTATTGCACAAAACCAAGGACATCATAATATATATTCAATAGATAATATAATGTGAGAATATACCAATAATAATAATATAGAAAAGACTGTTAAAGTAGCATATCACACGTGTCATCACTTATGTGATTGGCTTATACGTCACCTATAACTAACAATAGCCACTCATGGGGATACTAAGGGTACAATACATATACTCATTGAAGAATGAGTTCACTGATTGATCTGTTGATAGAATATTAGATAGTTAATGATATCTAATGTTAGACAACAATTATGTAGTCCCAATTGTGTGTCTGGTCCTTAGATTTGAGAACCAAGGATGTCTTATATGAGTACTCCTTTATTTAATGTCAGACTTGCAGGTCTGAAAAGTTCTAGATCTGGTATAACCGGTTCTCAAAATTGGTAGCCAATCTTATGAATAATGGAGTGTCAGTAAAGGATCATCCACTATTGGTATCATGAGAGAAATATTTCGTGTGCTCTGACTCAAGCAAATCCCTGACTAGGGTTATTCAGATTAAGAGAAGAGTTTTGCGAGAGAATCCGATTAGAGCAAAACTCGAACAAATTTCATCTGTGGCCTGATAGTCCTATGCACAATATATTATCTTTGGGATATTAGATAGATAAAGGACGATAAATATATGGTACCAAGGACAGACAGGTCTAGTGGGTTAGATTTCTTGTACTCCTATGGCATAATGGCCTAGTACTTTTATAATCGATGAATTGAGTGAATTGTTATGTAATAATAATTCACGAGTTAAGGAGTTCTAACATGAGGAACTCATGACTAGCTCGATATTGGGCCTAGAGGGTCACACATATAGTGGATGATTATAACGAGTAAAGGATTGGATACGAGTTATCCAATTAGCCTATAATCTCACTAGATGAAACCCAACATTAATGGATTCCTTGTATGAGGCCCAGTTAGAGGTCAATTGAGATTATTGGATAGAAACCTAATAATGTAAGGAGTGAGGGTAATTGGATAGAGATCCAATATCTACTAAGGCATGATCCGTTAGGGTTTTAGTGGCTCTCTATAAATAGAGGCAAGGGTGACACAATAGGGTGATAAGTTGCATCTTTGGCTGCCCCCACCTATTCTTCTCCCTCCCATCTCTTCGCAACCGACCACCCTTCTCCTGCCGTTAGAGGACAGTGAAGAAGATAGGAGATCCTCTTCCATATTCATTTCGAGGTGGTACAGAAAACCTACAAAGGAGGTGTACAAGAGTTGCGAGATTTTGGTTGTGATTAAAGGAGCATCACTGTAGTGATCCACTATATGGATACCACTAGAGAGGATGACATCTGACCTCTTTCATCCTCTCCATTTGGATTTAGAAGTTTTAGAGATATACGATCTCCCTTAGTAATTAATCTCACACTAGTCGTGATTTTTGATTTTACGATTTTTAGCGCACCAATCTTTACAAGATGACATGATAAGTATAGGAAACTATTTTCATTTTATTTTTGGTGATGCATGAGATGCTCTTTCATGGTTTCCCAATAATGGATAGCTTGACCACATGATTGATTGAGATACATAACTTAGGACTAGGCTAGCTAAGCAATATAACTCAAGTGCTAGACTAGCCACGAGACATAACTCGGGGATAGGACTAATCACGAAGCGTAACTCGAGCATAAGACTAGCCAAGATGCATAACTTTGACACTAGTTGACCGAGATGTACAACTTGGAATCTTGATTGGCCTAAGGCATAACTCGGGCTCTGGTTGACCGAGATCATAACTCGGGCTCCGATTGGCCCAAGGCGTAACTCAGGCTTTGGTTAACCGAGATGCATAACTCAAGCTATTGATTAGCCCAAGGCATAACTCGAGCTCGTGACTAGCCAAGATACATAACTTAAGCTCATGACTGTAGGAGATACATAACTCAGACTCATGAATGGCCCAAGGCATAAATCGAGCCCGTGACCGGTCAAGATGCATAACTTGAGCACTGGTTGATCGAGATGCACAACTTGAGCTCTTGACTGGAGCAAGGCATAACTCGAGCGAGCGATTGGTTGAGATGCATAACTCGAGCTCTTGATTGGCCCAAGACATAACTCGGGCTCGTGGTTAGCTAAAATGCATAATTTGGGCTTCAACTAGCCCAAGGCATAACTCAGACTCGTGACTAGTCAAGATACATAACTCGGGCTCATGACTGACCCGAGGTATAACTCAGGCTCATAATTGGCCAAAATGCATAACTCAAGCAATGGTTGACTGAGAAGCACAATTCAGGCTCTTGATTGGCCCAAGGCGTAACTCGAGCTTGCAATTGACCGAGATGCATAACTCGGGCTCTCTCGTGATTGACCAAAATGCATAACTCGGGCTTTCGACTGGCCCAAGGCATAACTCGGGCGTATGACTAGGCAAGATGCATAACTAGGGCTCATGATTAGCCCAAGGCATAATCGAGCTCGTGATTGGCCGAGATACATATCTTGGGCTTTCGATTGACCCAAGGCATAACTTAGGCTTATGACTAACCGAGATGCATAACTCGGGCATTAGTTAACCAAGATGCACAACTCGATGACTAGCCCAAGGCATAACTCGGGCTTGTGATTAGCCAAAATGCATAACTTAGGCTTTTGACTAGCCCAAGGCGTAACTCGAGCTCATGACTGATCGAGATGCATAACTCGGATTCATGACTAGCCTAAGGTGTAACTCGGGATCGTGATTGGCCAAGATGCATAACTCGGATTCATGATTGGCTAAGATACATAACCTACGCTACGCTCATGACTGGCCCAGGGCATAACTTAGGCTCGTGACTAGCTTAGATACATAACTCAGGCACTAGTTGACTGAGATGCATAACTTAAGTTTTGTTTGGCCGAGGTGCATGACTCAGACACTATTTTATTGAGGTGTATGACTCGGGCACTATTTAATCAAGGTACATGACTTAAGCACTGTTTGGACAAGGTGCACTATTTGGACAAGATGCACGATTTGGGCATTGTTTGGCCATGGTACATGACCCAAGGGCTATTTGGCCAAGGTGCATGACTCGGATGCATGTCCACCATAACGGACCTTGAGCTTCTTTGAAGCTATTCTTTTGTCACCCGATCAGCCAAGTTCATGGTGTTGGACTGTTTATAAATTAGCATGTATAATCTCAATAAAATTTCATTCCAAACGAGTTGAGAGGTGGTAGTGAGGGTCTCAAGAGCAGCAGCTTAGGTTTGTCGAGCCTCCTCCTAGGTGGTCCCGAGGATGAGTCTTGGGGCTACTCTATGCGGGGCCTTTTGTGTGACTCTCATGCCTTCCTGCCACGTGCCTCGCAACAATGTATTGATTAACTCGCTGGAGCATCTCGGGGATGGTCACTGGCAGCCTTTTGACCAGCGACTAGAAGAACCTTGAGGGCTACAGGCCCATCATAAACACTTGTATGACCAACAAGAGGTGGGCCTCTGGAACACCTTGGATCTCGGTGGTGAAGTGAGTGACAAAGTGTGAAAGAGGCTCATCATCCTTTTGGCTTAGGCTAAGTAGCACGACTGCAAACAGCTTAGGTCAGGCATTGGCCAAGAAGTTAAGCTCAAATTCCCTTGCAAGCTAATCAAAACATGAGACAAAGGATGGCCTTCGCTTGTTGTACCTCATTCGAGCTAGGCCTTAGGGGTGGTAGGAAAAGCCCAACACAACAAAGCATCAAGGCTACCATATAGAGCCATCTAGGCCCAAAAAGTGGTAATATACTCTACTAGTTTGAAGTCATCATCATAGACCTCCAACATTGGGAGGCAGAAGTTAAGGCAATTAGCATGTCCTGGATCTCCTGGAGGAAGGGGGATCTTATCGAAGAGCCTTTCCTGAGATCTTCCTTTGATTTGATGAACTCCCTCTAGACCTCGTCCAAGCGCTGGTTGACTGATCGTAGTTAAGCCCTAAAAGAGTTTGTTGAGTCAGATAATAAGGTATCTAGCTTGGGGTAGCTTAGAGTAGTGAGTCGAGAGCCAGTGGCTCTATGTTCTATTGTTGGTCTTGGGTTTCCCAACTACTCCTCAGTCAGCGGGTGGGCATTCACAAGTATAGGCTATTGGATGGTTGAGGGAGGGTCCTGTGGAGTGGTGAAGAGAGTTGGTTAGGCCACAAGCGACAATTAAACAAGATAGGGCAGTGTCATCTGTTAAACAAGATGGGCAATGATTGTCTACATCATCCCAACTAGCGCTTAGACTTAGTAGGTGAGGCTGAGGAATACCTCGGCAGAGACGACAGAATATTCAATGTTGGTTCCATAAGGCGAGAGCCCAGGATTATTGAATAGCTGCTAGTAGGGTTGGCGTCGAGGTGTTCCCATCCATGTGCGGAGGAAGAGGCAACTGCTCTCCGAGTCCGAGGGCATGGTGGGCAATAGATAGTGGGTATCTCCTCTTCGAGATGCTCACTGGGGTTGTTTGACTGTGGACATTCTTGTGATATTAGGCCCTCCTTCTAGCACCAAAAATATTATATAATTTTATGTCATGGCCGAGATGTCAACACGATTTGATTCGATCCGAGTGTGCAAGGTTGCCATTGTGGATTCTAAAGGAGGTTTATGCCTAGTCGGGTTGAAGTGTTGTTCAGTGAATCGACTCGAGGTAAACAAAGGTTGACCTCTTCTCTTCTCTCGAGTTGGTTCCTCCACTAATGCCATAGTCAGAAGGTGACTCCTGACTCGACTACTTTGATAATTAAATTAGTATCTAATTGAGAAAGAGTATTTTGGGTGTTTAATGTCTGAACTCTGGAACTAGCAAAGAGGTCAACTTTTATACTTGTGGCCAAGGTTTAGTTGTATGCGGTCTATAATGGTCGTTGGTACTTCGAGCAGTCGACCATGTGCTCAGCACTGCGTGGGCTGACCAGCATGGTCTCATGTCATGTGATGTTGTTCCGCACGTTCTCAGGCAGCTACATGTTGTGCGACACCATCTTGTACGATCTCGATTAATGCCAACATGATTTGCTGCCTCGTATGAGTATGAGGTATTATGTCATCATATGCACATTATGTAGACTCCGAGATTCTATGTCAGCACTGACGTGACCGCTAACTATTGTCATCGAGTGATGCTAAATATTTCCTATCAAACATAATCATTTCTCTTCTTAAATTGCACCAAGCATATTGCCTCTTACTGTGTTCTCGGTGAACTAAGATATAAAAGTGTCTCATTATGTAATCATGAATCCATTGGAGTGTTAGTGTCACCTGTAAGAATCCAAATTGAATGATGGTAGGAACAAAATGTTCCCTCCCACTATCGTTAACTTACATCTTTCAACATTAAGGAAAGGAAAGACAAAAACATCAAACAAAACTTACAGGTTTCAGAAACAACTTCTCTATGTTTTTAGCAGTTTCAAAACATCAAACAAAACTATCTAGAAACCACTTGCAATCTATATAATTTATAGTCAAAATATAAACAAAAAAGATAATTCAGGATCACAACTTAATGAGATGAAAGTTCTCAAAGCAGGCTATAATAAATCCTCACCTTGAGGATTTAGTTCTAGTGAAAAGTGACAACAGCCATATTTAGAAGACCAACGGCACTCTCATTGAATGTCTGCACTCTGGCCATAGAGAACAGCACCACAACCACAAAATGATTGATAAGTCAGGCGGCTCAGATCAGATGATGATCAAAACCACTTGTGCTGATGAGAGTCCTTACTTTATAGAGGACGAGGAGCGAAAGAGAGAGACGAAGAAAGAGGAGGTAGACAAGAAAGTAGAAAGGGAGGAAAAAAAGAGAAGAGTTGAATGAGAAGGAGAAGACAAAGGCCGGGGACAAGAGAAAGACTGCGGAGGTGGAGGTGAAAGAGGATGAGAGGAAGGCAAAATAGGAGACCAAGTACTAGGAGGAGGAGGTGGAGGATTTAGTGACACTGAGTCATCTAGTTCAAATATTTATGAGGGCAAATTTGGTATTTAAAAAAATTGCTCAAGTATTTATGAGGAAAGTTGTTTGGTAAAAAAGTAATTATGAGAGGCTCTATTTGATAAATTAACCAAATAAGTTTTAAATATATTATTATAACGATTATCCTTGAATTGATTGTTATCATAATGATAATGAAACTTTAATTAAAATTACTATGTGATCTTCTTTCTTTCAAGAATTAATTAAAATAATAATAAAAATAATTATTTCAATTATTTGGGAATGACTACATAAATCATTTGCAATCGTTGACATTTGTATAAGAAATTTTATTCATAATTAAATTAATAATATTTAAATCATTATTCATAGTTTCTAATAAAGGCCTCTTATAACTTTGTGTCTCTTTTCTCTACCATTCATATTAATTATTTAATTATAAAAATTATTTAGATATCTTTTAAAATCAAAGGAATAAGAAAACATAGTGGTTTGAAGGACATGTAAAAAAAAAAGGGAATTAGGAGTAAAATAATATATGAGAATAATAAAGATATACTTCAATTGTATTTTGTTTTAAATTATATATTAACTAATGCTAATGATTGAAGTGTTTTATTGATTTGTAAGGGTTTAATATGCATTCTAATTTGCAAAAGAAGAAAAATGGATATGTAAAAGCAACAGCCAAAATTGCATACAACAAGAAATATTTTAAGAATATAAAATTCATCATTATATATATATATATATATATATATATATATATATATATATATATATATATATATATATATATAGAGAGAGAGAGAGAGAGAGAGAGATCAACGAATAAATAAGGATGAATTTCTAGTAAAAGTATCTCTTTTTAGGATTTTTCTTAGAAGAGAGGTATCACATATCATGTGCGTGATATGATATTGATCCAGTTGGAGCACTAAAACAGGAAAGTCATCACATAAGCCCTCGATTATTATCAAGGCATAGGATCCTTGTAAGCCTCGTTCAGACTAGTTAGTGACTTCGCTTCCCCTACAGATCTTGCTAATTAGTTGTCAGACTTACTTGATTAATAGAAAAAGGCCTAGGGGTGCGATTGATTTCACTCTCTTTTATCATGGTCTTGACTTGGTCGCTTTTTATTGAGCTTTCTAATCTCGAAAGACGATGTCAAAGAAAAGACTCTCTCCCTTTGCGTGTCCTCTGACTTTTTGAGCAATTATTTGTCTAGGGTAATTCTATTTTCATCTGATGGTTCAATGATAGCTCGATTGCTTAGGAGTGACTGTCTCTTTAGTACCAATATGCTTTCGTCTGCTACCTCTACTTTCTATACTTCTTTTAATAAAACTAGCTTTATTTTTCTTTTTCAATACAGATTTCTTTTTACTAATAAAAGTAAGTCTCATCCTATCTTTATCAAATGTACTCAATCTAGTTTCAGTAAGTAAAGAATTTATACAGCAGTATGTAGCATTTGTTTAAGTAAACTTTTTTTTTCTTTCTTTTTCTTTTCCTTTTCCTTTGTTCCCTTTGCTCTCGTGACTACATCGGTAAGCATTCCTTTAGTAAGTGATAGGCCCCTAGTTAGGGAGTGCACGAGAAGGGCTTTCCTCTCTTTAGCCTATATGTCCTTATGCTTTGCAAGCCAATCTTTGGAAATTGGTCTATGGAAAACAAAGGCCTTATCATATGTTTACAAATTCAATCGTTTACAGTGAAATTATGTACAATCATGTTGAAATATCTGCTCTTAGGATGAAAAGAGATCTTTCTAAAGAGAAAAGTCAGCTTGCCACATAACTCATCTAGAATGAGTATGCAATCTGATTAACTATAACTAAGATTAAAAAAAAATGAATTGTTAGTTATAAGTGTTATGTAAGTCAATTACATACATTCATTTATTACGTGTGATATATTATATAATTTTTATTTATTATTATTATTATTATATTATCATTTTATGTTGTATGTTGTATATATCATGGTATTCTTGGATCTATGCAATGAGAGTCGAATCATGATGAGATCATGATAATGAGATAAGTTACTCGAGTCATAAGTTACTCTAGAGAAATATCGAGATAACTAGACACACCAGTTTACTATATACTTATTAATATGATAGAGGTGGCCGATCTCATAGTTACTCGTGTGAAGAAGGGTACAGTACAGGTGCCCATTAGAGAATGAGTTCACTGATTGATCCACTTACCAAATATTATATGGTTAATGATATATAACGTTAGACAATGATTCCGTTGTCTTGATTATGTGTCTGGTCCTTAAACTTATGACACCAATAATGCCTTGTTTGAGTACTCTTTTCTTTGATACCAAACTTATAGGTCCGAAAATTTTTAAATCTAGTACAATAAGTTATCATGATTAGTAGTCAAACTTATAAATGTAATTAAGTATCAATATAGGATTATTCACTCTTAGTATCATGAGAGTAAAATATCACTTGTACTATCGCTTAGATAAATCTCTAGTCAGGATCATTCGGATTGAGAGAAAATGAGTTCTCCGAGATAATCTAATTAGAGCGAGACTCGGACAGATTACGTATGTGGCCTGATAGTACCATACCCAATATATGATCTCTGGGATATTAGATGGATGATGAACTATAAATATATGGTAATTGAGAATATACAGATCCAATTGATTAGATTCCTTGTATCATATTGAGACTATGGCGTAGTGGCCTAGCATGTCCATAGTCGATGAGTTAAGTGAATTGTTATAAGATAACAATTCATCGAGTTAGAAAGAATTATGACAAATACAACTCATGGCCAGTTCGGTATTAAGCCTAGAGGGTCACACACATATGGTTGATATTTCAACAAGTAGAGGATCAAATATGAGTTATCCAATTAACTCATGTTCTCATTGGATGAGATCTAACATTAATAGGCTGATTGCATGAGGGTCAATTAAAGACCAATTGAAATTATTTGATGGAGATCCAATAATCCAAGAGGAGTGGATAATTGGATGGAGATCTAATACCTACTACGGCAGGATCTATTAAAGTGGTATTTCTCTATAAATAGGAGGGAGTGGCGATACAATAATGATATATTGTACTTTTGGTTATCTCTTCTTATTCTCCTCCCTCCCTTATCTTCTCAGTCCATCAGCCCTTCCTTACTGTGAGAAGGCAGCAAAGAAGATAGTAGATCTTCTTCCACCAGTATTATAAGAAGATACACAAGAATTACGAGCTTTTGGCTATAATTGGAGGAGCATCACTATAATGATCCATCGTGTGGATACCGATAGAGAGGACATTTGACCTCCGTTATCCTCTCTATTTGGATCTAAAATTTTAAGGATATATAATCTCTTTAAGTAATCGATTTCACACTAGTCGTAGTTTTTAATTTTTATATATTTTTTTGTGTACTAATATATGATAAACATGATAAATCAATTTTGTTTTGGTTCTTTCACTACACTGATGTTATTTTATGATTTTTCAACATCAATATTAAAAAATATGTTGCTATAGAATCGGATCAAGGATAATGCATGAATGAATGTATAGTAAAAGTCAGTCTTAGAGCTAAGATCATCTTTCCTACCCAATGATCGTTAGTTTAAGTCAGCTGTCGAATTCGATGTCTTAAGTAGCATGTAGTAAAGAGTGATTTGAGATTCCTATATGAGCATAAAACTTTGAAAGAATGAGTATGTCTCTCTCTTCTTTATATAAAGTAACATGATCTTTTTGTCTCTCAATCAGTGTGACCAATCAACTCCTTGTTCTTCTCTTTGAAAGAATAGATAGTTTGTAAAAGGTATCTTGTCTGTTTACAAATCTACTAGTCTTCCCTTGACAAGTAAATTTTAATGCCTAGTTACTTCAATAAATGAATTCATCTTTTCCGTAATAAAAAAAAAATAGTTATTTATTGTGATGGATATCAATATAAATAAGGTGTATAATAAAATATTCATATATGCCCGTATCCTTCGATTTGTGTACATACATTGTACAACAAGTAGCGGGCTTGTAGTAGGCTTAACAGTCCTAGTTTGGTTTGGTTTGATTTGGTTTGTGGTTAATTTTGGCTTGTAAATACGAGTATGTTTATAAGTATTTGTGGGGACTTCGGTCTGTAATGGACTATTATCCTTTGTGTGCAACCTTTTTGAGTTTGTAATGTCCATGGGTGTAATTTGTATCTGGCTTTATAAAGTATTTGCTTGAGCAGTTGCTTGTGAATCCCGTTGGAATTGCTTCCTCTGGCCCGTTTTTTCTTTTATAAATCTAAGGGACTCTAGGAGATCTCAAGGAAAGCTGACCTTTACGGACGGATACGTATGGGTGCTGCATGGCTTAAGCAAAATCAACTAAGCACGTGATAGTGTGGTATCAGAGCGAGACAAGCATACGTAGAAACACTTTTCATACAAACGTGGGGGACCTAGCTGGGTTGTGTGGAAGATAGCCAGCACGCGCAACTGTTTGGGAGAAATAGACATTGAGATGTAGGGAAAGGAGTCACTCAAAGGAGCGGGCATCTAGACTTGGCATTCAGAGAAATGGCCAAACCTTTGCACGAGAGGCACCACGAGGATAAGAATGTGTAGCGTATAAAGATTGGGATGGTTGAGTTCGAGCTATAGCTCAATGTTGGCAACCAAACTTCATGGTGCTCAAGGTAAAGCGGGACACTTAGTGAAAGATGAGACCGTACAAAATGGGAGGTGTTGCATAACGACCAAAAGAGTTGTGCAAAGCTCATAGAGGTAAGGGGAATTACTAACTTGAAGGATTTGGTACTAATGCAAGGGCTTGTACACAGACGACGGAGTGTTCATGGCCATCCTAAGGTACGATCAGAACTCAATGCCATGGAGCATCAAAATTTTCTCTTCAATATGGAAAGGATAAGTCCGTAGGTAGCTAAAATGTACAACAAGTTCAGCACATTGCTAGACCCTGAAGGGTACAGTGGAGACTGTATTGGCGAAGGGTCGTAATCTAGTAAGTACATTTGCGGGGATAGAATAAGACACAAGTTGTTCAGCAAGACGGAGTAGTCCAAAGGGGATGGTGGTCTCCGAAACTTCCAGTGGGAAGTATGTAAAGAGTAAAGTTGCTCCAGCATGATAGATATCCAGGAGGGATAAGTTCTAGTTCTCTAGAGGGAGAATCATGTGCAACAAACCGTATATATTGAGGAAGAGTTCCTCAAGGCTATATCTTCACAAAGTTCAATGGACTGAATGAGTGGCGTGGAGTTATCACATGATCTTAAATGAGGTAATGCATTAGTGGATGTATTTCGAGATCAAGTGGGGGAGCAATCCAAGGCAACATCATATGAAGGCACACTTAGAGTCGATGCAGAAATCAAACTCAATGGAGGGCTAACCCGTGGAATGGTGGATGTAAGGGTCACTATCAACTTAAAGTAAATTGAGAAGCGGAGCGACTTGGGTGAAACTTGGTGAAGTATCCAAGCCGCATAAAGAGAGTCAACATAGAAGATGGAACATGGAGCGAAGGCATAGAGCTTTCCTTGGATATAGGTCAAAGGCATGAACTCTTGTAGAGGCAAGAGTGGGATCATGTCGTTCCATGGGTTCTTTCTTCTGATGGAGCAGACTTATCTTGCATGGTGCCAATGATAAAGGGAGCTTTGAGGAACATGTCAGATACCTTAGAGATGTATTTAACGGAGTAACTAAGGTGATTCAACTTCTGGAAGCCAAGTTGGGATTAGGATACCTTAGTACGGCGTAAGAGGATGCAGAAGCGGATACTCTTGAAGAATATATCATAATGTTGTCATTTAAGTTGTCAAAAATAAGTGGTGCATAGCAGAGATTGTGCTGGAAGGGATATAGGCCCAAGATCCAGACAATGGTGTACTAACTCTAGCGAAGTCAGGGAACTTCCGGAGCTACTAGGCGATGGACTGTCCTAAAGCTATACTTCATCTGGGTGTGACCCAAGAGTGGAGGGACGAAGGTGAATTGCAAAGGGAGCAAACTAAAAATTGGAGATGGCGGAGGCCCTACGAGGTGTTGGCAGAGGCCACACATGGAGAAGTCGTAGTCCAAATTTATCACACGAAAATCTGTATACAATGGAGATGTCACCAGGAGGCGACATGGTGTAGCAGATAGTGGTGGAATAGTTCATGGTAATGCAACATAAGCGATCATGTCCCATGAGGGATACGATCATGCGGAGGTATGATCAGGAGTTACTAGGAGCTCCACTTTGGTGTACGACACAACAAGAAGAAGGGCTATGGATTCAAGGTGTGAATACCATAGTACCGCAGAGGCGGGTCTTCATGTGTGCATCGGAGCTTGCATTGGATGAAAGCCTTAATCATCAACATATAGGGGCTATATACCACTAAGAAAAAAGTCCAAGTGTAAATACCAATGAGTCCCATGGAGGGGGACATGATCATGTGAATGATCGGGAGCTACTGGGAGCTCCATTTCGGTGAACAATACAACGGTAAGAAGGGCTGTAGATTCAAGGGGTGAATGTCATGGTACCGCAGAGGTGGTTCTTCCGTGTGTATGCATCGAAGCTTGCATTAGATGAAAGCCTTGGTCATCAGCATATGGGCGCTTATATACCACTAAGGGAGAAGTTAGATTACAAGTACCAGTGAGTCCCATGGAGGGGACTTGATTATACAAAGGTATGATCGGAGCGGCTAGAGAGTTGGACTACTTCAGTGCTCATATTTACTTAAGGGAGCCCGACAAGTCGGAGGATGAAGCCGAGTAAGTGAACGTTACTACCAAGGAAACTAAGGAGAACAGAATTGGCACGAGCCCTGCAACAAGATGGCAGAGGCTATACGTGAGAGTTGTAGTCTATCTTTCCATTGACCAAGGAGGACTGCTAGGAGGACACAGTGGTGTTGAAGCAAGTGGTCGAAAGGGGCAAGGAAGCGACAACGAGTCTAATGGGGCTCAACTACCCAAAAGCAAAGCATCGGCTAGAAAGGAGGTGGATTCGAAGGAGCACCACAGTGCCATAGAGGCAGATCTACCGATCATGAAGGAAGGGATAAAGATGTAAGGTAACAGATAGTAGGGCTATGGGCTTGGTAGCACCATGGTACCGCAAAGGTAAGACTTCCGTGGAGTCCTTGATCCCTTGCTCTTATGGAGGAAGAGCATTGGTTGTAAAAGAGGCCGAGGAAATGGAGAATGCAAAGGCAAACTCCAGGTATCAAGACAGGGTGGAAGGGCAGAGGCTAAGGAACTTCATAAGACCAATGTCAATGGGCTTCTCATTAAGATAGCCGAAAGTGAGGGACTTCGGTTTGATGCAAAAGTACTCGACCAAGGAACGAAGTAGAAGTATATGATATTGTACCTTTCTACTCAGAGGAGTAGGCGGTAATGGTGATGGAGAAGATGGTACAATCCCAGAGGCGATCAGAACTATCAAAGACTTACTCCAAGTTAGGGGACTCCAAGTTGGAGTAAACTTTTGCTCTTTTCGAGCGAAACTTCTTGCATTCCAGAAGTTCAATGGCAGTGAGAAGGTGAATCACAATAGCTAACTCAACACAAGGAGTGCAAACACTTCAAGTGCTTTAGAAGTGTGAGCAAAGAGCGGGCGAATATTAGTAACCAGCTCAATACATGAAGTACAAACTCAAAGAGGCAGGCAAAACCGAGTAACCTTTGCCTTCTCAACTCAAGAGAATGAGTGAAACTGAGTACCCCAATTCTCTTAACTCAAGGAGGTGAGTAAAGTCAAGTATCCTTGTCTTCTCAACTACTAAGAGAATGGGTGAAGTCGAGTATCCCAGTTCTCTTATCTATCCAGCAGAGGAGTTCTGCATAGGTTCAGTGATCCTTCAAAGAAAGCTTATGAAAGACAATAGTTATCAAATCCTCATCATTAGTAATCAGTACTACTAAGAGTAGATTGTCCATTTTATTTTCTAATTGAAGACCAATCGAAAGCGGGAGTGATATGAACCTACTTGGAAGTGACAACTATACGTGGAAGAAGGATCAATACGTAAACATTGTGGAGGAAGGACCTCAAAAACCTTAAAGTCTACAAGGTGATGCTTGTCAAAATTCCAATAAGCATCCATCCAGTTCAAGCAATACGAGTATACTGCAATACTGATGCATAATAAAGTAGGTTTTTTTCCTTCATTAGAAGGATCCATGAGAACCAACAAGGATCAGCACAACTCAGCTAACACCACACCAGATTCAGTCATTGGTGAGTTGAAGCAGCATGACAGATCAGAGTTCGACTACTCAACAACAGCGATAGAGAACGGCTGGGAGCTAAAGAGGCGTGTTGCAGCCAAAGTTGAAGATTGAAGATTTAGCAAAATGCAAGGAGATACAGCGTCTACAGTGGCTTCGACGAGGATGTCGAAGGAATAAGTGGAGGAGAATGTCATGGATAATAATGTAAATAAGATGTTCGATAAAATACTCATATTTGTCTGTGTCCTTCGGTTTGTATACATACCTTGTACAGCAAGTAACGGGCTTGTAGTAGGTTTAGCAGCCTTAGTTTGGTTTGCTTTGTGACCAATTTTGGCTTGTAAATATGAGTGTGTCTTGTAAGTACTTATGGGGATTTCAGTCTATAATAGACCATTATCTTTTGTGTATAACCTTTCTGAGTTTATAATATCCATAGGTGTAATTTGTATCTGGCTTTATAAAGTGTTTGCTTGAGCAGTTGCTTGTAGATCCCATTGGAATTGATTCCTCTAGCTCGTTTTCTATTTTGTAAGTCTAAGAGACTCTAGGATATCTCGAGAAGACTGACTTTTACAGACTGACACGCATATGTGCCACACAGCTTAGGCAAAATCAACTAAGCCCATGACCAATCAACTCCTTATTCTTCTCTTATTAATAATATAAAGTATTTTTCTCTTGAATCAGTCTGACCAGTTAAATAGATAGTTTGCAAATGCTATCTTGTCTGTTTACAAATCTATTGGTCTTCCCTTGACAAGTGAATCTTACTGCCTAGTGCATTTAATCAAGAAATTCTAAAAAAAAAGTAGCTATCCATGGCAAGCAAGCTAAATGGAAGCAAATTAGCCGCAAAGTGGTTTTGTTTCTAAGACTATCCTTCCCCCCATTTTCTTTCTTCTCTTAGTTGTTCCAAGTGCTACCTTCTTTACAATAAGAACGAACTAAACCTTATCACTCTGCGGGGAAGTCAGTGTAGTTTATCCTAGAGTAAGGTAGTAGCAAGCAAATAAGGAAGCTAACCAAGGCAAGGAAACCACGAAGCAATCAAGGCAGTCAATGCTTGCTAAACGATGAAGTCAATGAAGTTAGTTAGTCCTTCTATTAGTAGTTGCTGCCAAAAAAACAGGCTTTTCCTGGAAGGTTTAAAGGTAGAATCCACAACCACTGAAGCTATTGGATCAATTACGAGATGTAGATGAATAGACTAGTGTCTCGATAGGGACAATCGATCATTGGCTTAACTTAGTTGTTTTGGGGACTCCAGTATCCTAAATTCTTGTCATCGTTGGCTTATTCAAAAGCATATGCTTACATTTTGACTCTTCGATAGTTTGGGAATGGACAAAAAAAAAAAAAAAGAGATTTATATATGACCGCTTGGTTTGAACAAGATACCATATTATAAGATGATATGCTTTCTAAATATGCCTTTTTTCCATGTGCTTGAAGCTCTACCCACTCAAATAATCTCATCCATTCTATATTCTATACAGTAATTCTTTTTTTTTTATCAGAATTGCTTTAGGAATTAGATTCATTGACTTTCAAGCATATTATTCTGGGAAGGTTCTGGGTGCCTATGTCTCCGTAAGAAGAAGAGCCCTTCTTCCACCCGTCTCAAGCATGGTATGGAAGAATACTTTTTTTATGGGCATTTATATCCATTCAATTCTGGAAGTCAGATTCATTGACTTTTTTTTTTTTTTTTTTGGAGGACCTATCCCATGCTCATTAGATAGAAGAATTAGAAGCAGTCAAATTATTCTAAGAATTATTTTTTTAAAATCATATCTTAATTATATTATTTTTTTTATTCTTTTCATGGGGCTATTCTCATAATCCCAGTAGCCCTTTTTTTTATGACATGAAAATAAAAATTTTAGTCTCATAAAAAAAAAGGATTGATCTTGATAATTCTCATAAAACTTAAAAGTGACATCCATCTTATTCTCCTAGTAGTGTATTTTCTAGTTTTTATAAGTTTAAAATCAGAAGTCGAAGGCAACTCTACTACTATTATTCTTGTTGTGGGAAATTAGACATTGCAAATAATCATGTTCACAAATTGATTATTGAGCTTGATAATCAATGCTTTGTAATCATCAGTTGTCTGGTCCAAATATGTAAGAAAAGCACTAGTAAAGCTCTTTAAGTTGCAGATCCTCTTGTAATTGAAATGCCTTAATCTCATTGACAACCTATCAAATGATATGATATAACCTAGTCTTTGACTGATGCCATAGATTTTTTATGCCTTATTCTCTCCTACTTCCTTTCCCATGTACAAAAAGTTCATTCACACTAGTAGCAGAAAATCTCTTTTCAAGGCTTAGCGGGTAAACAGGACTTAGATCTGATCTCAAATCTTGCCAAGTTAAATACACTATTTAGAAGGCCCTTCGTTCTCAATAAGATGGAAGAGCGAGATGCAATATTACTAGTGCCAACTAGAAGGGAATGGGATGACTAAGAATAACACAGTCCTCTTTATTCTTCTGGCTTGTAAAGAAAACTAGAATGTAAAGTGGAAGGAAGGAAAGTGACTTATTTTAGGTGGCTAGCAAGGTAGCCTAAAAGTCTACATCTCCTTAGAAATGCTTGCTATCAATAGTTTGAGACAAGGCAAGGGCATAGCTACCATAAAAGTGGGAGTGAATCCAGCTAGGACTATTTTTTAGAACCGGCATCAGTTATTTCATATATAACAATTCTAAGTTCTCTTTTTTCTTTTTTTTTCTTGAGTCAGATTATTATTAAATCTTAAATTTTGATGATAAAATTAATTAATGAGTATTTAATCTAACTTGTATATTAGAGGAAGTAATGTATATCTAACTACGATAGAGGAATTGAGTTATAACCAGATGATGAGCTAGAATCAAGTTTGGGCATCAGGCTAAGGTTCGGATGATGCTGTGGGAGCTCGTCGAGAGTTCATCGAAGGAATCGATAAGCTTACTAGGAACATGCTAAGAGATCGTCGGTGGAAGACCGTAAGACTCATTGTAAGAATACCGAAGGTTATTAAAATGGTGGGAGTTAGTCATTGTTTTAGCTTGATGGTCCTTATGATTTTAATCAGTAAGTTAATGATTAAGTTATAATTAAGTCTGATTTGGAAGGAGTCCAAATCAACTCAATGTAAGGCAACCTAATCCACAAAGGGATTGGATTGAACTCAAGTCGAACTCAATTAGTTGACTTGAGAATTAGTCAATAAGAGGTACAAGTCGGGATTGAAAAAGTAAAGGGAATCACTTTTACAAAAATCCTGGCGGTTGTACTATCAATGAGCGATGGTTGTACCATCAGTGAGCGGCGGTTGTACCACTACGCCCAGGATTTCGGGGAGTAGGCGGTGGTTGTACCACTGTCGCCTAGGTTTTTAGGCGGCTGCTGATGGTTGGATCGCCCATGCCGACGGTTGTATGGCCCGTACTATATTTTCAGGGTGGCTTTCGGCTGCGACGCCCTGGCGTTAGCGGTTGTACCATTCATACCCAATTTTTCGAAGCATGTTTGAATATTGATTTCATTCTTCTGAGGCTAAATGGGGTCTATAAATATCCAAGTTTTCTTATATTTAGCATAAGTATTTACACGAGTCATTGAGTAAAAATCTGTGAAAACGAATATGTGCTAAAAGAGTGTAAAAAAAAGAAAATGGGGAAGGGAGTGAGCCAACTGTTATATTCTTGTAAAGTGTCTCCCTTGTAAGTTGAAAGGTTGTAAGGGTTTGATCTTCACCTAAAAAAGATCGGTAATAGACACTGATGGGCCTCGCCGAAGAGAACTCGAAAGTGGACGTATACCAAGATTGGGGTTGAACCACTATAAATCTGTGAGCATCTATCTACTTTATTATTTTTTATTATACATGTTCATATATGAAGCTTTTTTTAGCATAATCATAACTTAGCTTCGTTCAATAGCTTATTGCTCACTTACTTAATGAAAAGCTTCTGATTTTCGATTTTGATTCTCAAAAAAAGTTTTCCTTAACCTGAAATTCTTACATTGCACTAATTCACTATCCCTACTCTCTTAGTGCCAATTGATCCTAACAATTGATATCAGAGCAATGTTTTACTCATTGGATTAACACCCACTTGAGTAAATGACTTTGTTTGGCATGAATGAGGGGCATTCTATTTCACGTCCTCCTATATTCAATAGGACATATTACGTTTATTGAAAAACTAGAATGCATATTTTCTTGTTTCCATGGATCTTGATTTATGGCACATTGTAGAGAATGACTTTGAAAAATATTTCAAACCAATGAACGAAATGAATGATTTAGAAAGTAAGAATTTTTTATTGAATGCAAATGCTATGAAGCCTTATTTTGTGCTCTTAACAAAAATAAATTTAATCGTGTTTCTGTTTGTGAATCCGCTTGTGGTATTTAGCATACAATAGAAATCACACATGAATGCACTAGTATAGTTAAAGAATCTAATATTAATATTTTAGTTCATAGTTATGATTATTTAGAATGAAACTAAGTGAGTCCATTGGAGACATGTACACTCGTTTCACGGATGTCGTCAATAGCCTTAAAATACTTAAAAAATGTTTTTCAAATTTTGAACTTGTAAGTAAAATTTTAAGATCTCTACTTAAAAATTGGGATCCTAAAGTAACTGCTATATAAGAAGTCAACGATTTAAATAACTTACCTCTTAAAGAACTTATTGGCTCACTCATGACATATGAAGTGAAATGTAAAGCTCATGATGAGCTTGATGAACCCCTTCCAAAGAATAGGAAGGATGTATCACTAAGAACTGTAAATGACTCTTCGAGTGATAAGGACCATGATATTACACTATTATCAAGAAAGTTTAAAAAGTCTATGAAAAAGAATAAAAACTATAAAAATAAAAATAAATATAAAAGGATAATGTGATATGCTTTGAATGTAAAAAATCAGGACATTTCAAAAATGAATGTCTGTAATTGAAAAAGATGGCATCCCACAAGAAGAAAGCTCTTTCAGCAACTTGAGATGACTCAAGCTCTTCGGATGAAGAAGACCACTCTAAAGAAGAAGTTGCTAACTGTACTATAATGGTGATCCAAGACGAGGTTAGTAATTTTTTAAGTATTTTCTTTATCGAGTTATTAAATATGTTTCATGAATTGTTTGATGAGTTTAGAAAAATTAGCAAATCTTTTAAGTTACTTAAGAATGAACATGATTTGTTAGTTAGTAGACTTGATGAAATGCATGATTCATTGATATCACACAATCTTTATTGTAAATGTAAAATACTAGATAATTTTAAAGAAGAAAACATCATGCTAAAGTAAACCTTAGAGAAATTTAAAATAAGAAATAAATCCCTTAATATGATTCTTGCTAATAAGGGTCATATTAATGAAGAAATGATATAGGCTTTATGGGTAATACCCAATAAAAGCCAACTACCTTCGTTAAAAGACCTACTCTAAACTTGCCATTAAAAATAAAATATAACTTTTATGGTAGATTAAGACATATGGCTTACAAATGTTTATTTAAAAAGTATAGTCCTTACAAATTAGTTTAGACTCTCAAAGGAACTACAACCAATTAAAAATTATTAGAAAAGAAAGATAAAGATTTTTATAAAAGATCTAATGTAAAATGGATACCTAAATTAAAATCATCTTTCTGGTAGGTTTGTCTCCAAACTAAAACTAGGAGCATCAAATGGTACCTTGATAGTAGATGCTTAAGGTACATGACCAGAGATCCAACTTATTTTTCTAAGCTTACTAGCTTAAATGAAGGAGTTGTCACATTCAAAGACAACAACAAAGGAAAAATCATTGGGAAATGAACTATAGGTAACACATCAAACCTTTTGATTGAAGATGTGTTGTTAGTTAATGACTTAACATATAATTTGCTTAGCATTAGTCAATTATGTGATAAAGGTTATGTAGTTAAATTTTAACCTAATGCATGTATAATTGAATTACCATACAAAAAATAAATCTTTGATTACCTTAAGAAACAACAATATGTATACTATAGATATTGAAAAGTTTTGTGACGAAACTTGATTTTTGGTCTCGAATGATGATGATTGGATTTGACATAGAAGACTAGGTAATACTAGCATGAAACTTCTGAACCAAATTTCAACTAAAGATTTAGTAAGAGGATTATCTAGTTTAAAATTTATCAAAGATAAAGTATGTGATACTTGTCAATTAGAAAAATAAATAAAGAGTAGCTTCAAGCTAAAAAATCAAATAATCATCTCTAGGCCATTTCAATTTATCCATATTAATTTATTTGGATCAATTGATATTACAAGTTTATGAAAACAAATATACATTCGTTATAATAGATGATTCTAGTATATATAATTGGATTTATTGCTTGGCACACAAAAGTGATACATTTAAATATTTTATAATATTTTATAAAATTATTCAAAATAAAAAAGGATTTATAATTTCATCAATACATAGTAATCATTGTGGTGATCAAAACAATGACTTTCAAAATTTTTGTGAATCAAAAGGGTACATACATGACTTCTTTACTCCAACAAATCTACAACAAAATGGAGTAGTAGAAAAAAAAAGGAGTTTATAAGAAATACCTAGAACCATGTTAAATGAACATAGTATACCCAAATATTTTTGGACCAAAGCCATTAATACAACATTCTATATTTTAAATAGGGTTCTTGTAAGACCATTACTCACAAAAACTCCTTATGAATTGTAGAATGATAAAAAAATCTCAATATTTTTATTTTAAAATATTTAGTTGCAAATATTTTATTTTGAATGAAAATGACGCCTTAGGAAAAATTGATGCAAAATCCGATGAAAGAATTTTTGTAGGTTATTCTTCTATTTCAAAAGCTTATCATGTATTCAATAAAAGAATTTCAATAATTGAAGAATCTATTCATGTTTTCAATGAGATTTTCGAACCTAAGAAAATTTATTTTAATGATGAATTTGATTTTGACACTTTAAATTTAAATGATAACTCTCCTAAAAGCTACTTGTATGAATCTACTACCCAATCCTTACCCAAAAAATGGAAGTATATAAATTATCATCCTAAGGAGCTTATAATATGAGATACATCTAGAGGTGTTCAAACTCATTCTTCCTTTAAAAATTTTTATGCTAATATCATATTTCTTTCTCAAGTTAAACCAAAATGCATTGATGAAGCCCTAAGAGACGACTCTTGGGTTATTGTGATGCATAAAAAGTTAGATCAATTTGAGAGAAATAAGATATGAAGCTTGTTACTAGACCTAATGATCGTTTAGTGATTAGTACTAAATGGATCTTTAGAAATAAGCAAGATGAAAATGGTATCGTGGCTAGAAACAAGGCTAGATTAGTGGCTAAAGATTTCAACCAAGAAGAAGGAATTGATTATAAAGAAACCTTCGCTCCTATAGCTAGACTTGAAGTCATAAGGATGTTCCTTGTCTTTGCATCTTTTAAAGATTTTAAGTTATTTCAAATGAATGTTAAAAGTATTTTTCTTAATGATTTTATTTCCAAAAAAGTATATGTTGAACAACCCCCTGGTTTTGAAAATAGTCATTTTCCTAATTATGTTTTCAAACTTTCTAAAGCTCTTCATGGATTAAAACAAGCCTCTTAGGCTTGGTATGAAAGACTTAGTTCTTTTCTTATTTCAAATAATTTTTTGAAAGGCAAGGTTGATACCACATTATTTTTTAAGTATTTAAAAAATAATTTTCTTGTTATTCAAATTTATGTTGATGATATCATTTTTAGTTCTATAAATGAATCCTTGTATGAATCTTTTGCCAAGTATATGAGCCAAGAATTTCAAATGAGTTTAATGGGTGAGTTAATATTTTTCTTAGGATTACAAATAAAATGACTAAATGATGACATATTTATTAGTCAAACAAAATATACTTTGGACTTGCTAAACGTTTTGGTATGAAAAATACTAAAGCTATAAACACTCCCATAAGCACATCTACAAAGTTAGACTTATATAATGAAGGAAAAAATTTTGATAAAAAAACTTATAGAGGAACGATAGGTAGTTTGTTATACTTAATTGCTACTAGACCGGATATCATATTTAGTATTGGATTATGTATAAGATTTTAATCTAACCCTAAGCTTTCTCACCTTAAAGTAGTTAAAAGAATATTTAGATATTTGAAAGAACTTCTAACTTAGGATTATAGTATCCAAAATGTAAAATCTTTGATTTACTTATGCAGATGCTTATCTTGGATGATGTATGATATATGAAAAAAGTACTACTGAGACATCTCAATTTTTGGACCATACACTTATTTCTTGGTCTTCCAAGAAACAAATTTTGGTTACTTTATCTACTGCTGAAGCTGAATATATTGCAACTAGTGATTGTTGTGCTCAAATCATTTTGATGAAAAACACATTAGAAGATTAAATAATTCATCTAAAAAATATTCCTAGTAAATGCGACAACACAAGTGCCATATATGATCAAAAATCTCGTTCAACACTCAAGAACTAAGCACATTGACATTAGACATCGTTTTATAAGGGATCATGTGAATAGTCAAGATATTTCATTAGAATTTATTGATACTAAACATCAACTAGCAGATATTTTTATAAAACCATTAAATGAAGAATAATTTGATTTTATTAAAAGAGAGCTATGAATGCTAAACCATGATAATACATGATTTGTTTGATTTACTATTTTAAATCAATTGCATAAATATATGATTTATACACTTACTTGAAACTTTACTAACTTTGGATTTCAAAATTTACCAAGATGAAAATCTATTTTTGTGATGATATTTTTTACTCCCCTTTTTTATTTCTACCTTCTTGTTTATAAAAAAAAATGAAGAAAATGTACATGATGATTTGCTATTTTTCGGATTTCTTTACTACGTTTGCTTGAAATTTATATGAGATGATTTTAAATGCATGAGTAGCTCCTAAATTGTTAAATCTTCTTAGATTTCTTGGATTTTTAAGCTCTTCTTAATAATATTTTACAAAGGGGGGGACTTATATTGATGACTTGTGAAGATTTTTACATGGGCATTTCTCTTTGTTTGAAATTTTTACATTTCTCTTTAGATATTTCTCTTTGTTTGTCCATAAACAAAGGGAAGAAATGATTAAGGACTTAAGGAGAGATTTTTGATGAATTAATAATTTAAAATAAATTTTTGTTGATGTATGAGTGTCTCATTGCATCATTGAAATATTATTTGCTTGAAATATTAATTGCTTCATGATACTTGAATTCAAGAGTGTATGTTTCTCTTGAATTTAAGTTTTCCTTATATGGCATGAATTTAGGGGGGGGTAAAGTTTAACTCATGTCATTAATTGATTGTCATCATCAAAAAGGGAAAAATTATTAAATCTCAAATTTTGATGATAAAATCAATTGATGAGTGTTTAATCTAACTTGTGTGTTAGAGGAAGTAATGTAGGTCTAACTATGATAGAGGAATTGAGTTGCAACCAGATAATAGAGTAGAATCAAGTTTGGACATAAGGCCAAGGTTCAGATGATGCTATGGGAGCTCGTCGAGAGTTCACCGAATGAATCAAGAAGCTCATTGGGAACATGCCATAAGATCGCTAGAGGAAGATCGTAAGACTCACCATATGAATACTGGATGCTATCGGATTGGAGGGAGTTAGGTTATTATTTAGCTTGATGGTCCTTATTGTTGTAATCAGTGAGTTATAGTTAGGGATTGAGTCATAATTGAGTCTGAGTTGAAAGGAATCAAAATCAACTTAATGTAAGGCAATTGGGTCCATAAAGGGATTGGATTAAACTCTGGTCGAGCTCAATTAGTTGACTTGACAATTGGTCAACATGAGGTACAAGTTGGGATTGGAAAAATGAAGGGAATCATTTTTTTGAAAATCGTAGTGGTTGTACCATCGGTGAGTGACAGTTATACCGTCGCACCCAGGATTTTGAGCAACAGGCGACGATTGACGCCCAGGTTGACGATTGGACTGCCCAAGCCGACGATTGTACCATTTGTATCTTATTTTTAGGGTGGCTTTCGGTGGTAACAACGCCGTTAGCGTCGGTAGTTATACCGCTCTACTTGGTTTTTCTGAGTGCATTTGAATTTTTGACTCCATTCTTGTGGAGCCAAATGAGGTCTATAAATACCTTAATTTTTTTATATTTAGTATAAAATATTCACACAAGTTATTGAGAAAAAATATATGAAAATAATATGTGCTAAAAATATGTAAGAAAAGGAAAAAGGGAAAGAGAGTGAACTAAATGTTGTATTTTTATAAAGAGTCTCCCTTGTAAGTTGAAAGGTTATAAGGGTCTGATCTTCATCCAAAAAAGATCGATAGTGGACACCGATGAATCTCGACAAAGAGGATTCAGAAGTGGACATAAGCCAAGATTAGGGCCAAACCACTATAAATGCCAATTGATCTTTCTCTTAGCATAATCATAACTTAGTGTCGTTCAATAGCTTATTGTTCAATTACTCAATGAAACGCTTCTGATTTTCTATGTTGATTCTCATGAAAAAAATTTGTAAATCTAAATTATTACACTTATACCAATTAAAATTTTTTATTTTCAATATCAACTTCATCATTGAATATGATCTTAACAATTAAAAATTCTTATTTTCAATATCAACTTGATCATTGAATATGTAAAAGCTCTTCTTTCATTCCTGTTCTGTAAATGTTTTTCTTGCCTTAAAAAAAAAAGGGTAGGACAAAATATAAAATTTTCAATCTTGGACAAGATCTTTTCTCATAAAGTGTTAGAGATATTTGAAGTTGGTCAAAATCAATAAATTATATAAAAAAAATTTCATATTTATAGCGTAGGTTTTGCTCACTCAAAAAGGATGATTATAAGTGACTTTGATAAGGCTAAACTTTAGGTTTTCTGAACCTTGAAAAAAAATATAAAGATTTCACTCTCTCTCGCCTTCCTCTGAATAGGCTCAATACCCTAGTGTTTGAGCTAGATGAGACCCTACAGACAGGGGATCCTCATGTAAGTAGTGTGATTCAGGTAGCTAGCTACCTCTGTCATGTCGGTTACTATCACTCCGGGTAGTGAACCTACTTTTTGTATTTCCTTTCCATAGTAGAAAAAATAGCCTTTATCTCTTCTCTATTATCGACCTCTAAATAGGCTATCTTCTCCCTGTATCGATAGCACCTTTGGCTTTAGATATTAAATTTTTTTTCTTCCTTGATAAACTAAGAAAAGTGTATGAATAGACTCACTACTCCCTGTGTCGAGAATACAACCTTTTCTTCTTCTACTTCTTTCCTCTAAATTTAGGGGCCCCACCTATACCATAAGGTGCTGACATCCGTGATCTAATAAATTATCTCCTTGGTTGACCTTATTTAAATCCTTATGAATGAAAATATTTTTGAAAGTGCCTTGTGCAACTATAATTGTCCCTTAGAAATTGTGTTAGCAAACCACTTATTCCATCTCCAATGAAAGGTTTTCCTTAGAAACGAACTTCTATCATGGCAACAAGCTTTTCATGCTTGAATGAGAGTGGATTGATAGTTTGAAATTAAGGAAATGCATATTTAATATTTCATACACGGGCTTCATAGTGAATCTATTTATATTTTGAAAACCTTAGAGGTGACTTCTTTTTTGTCTCACACACGCACACCTTTTCTTAGATAATGAAATAACATAAAAAATCTAAATCAGTCATTTTTCTTTTTCAGAAACCACTAGTTGATCATCAAAAAAAAGATCTGATCTGCAGCCTTGGGGGCAACTGTCATCCCGAACTACCTCAAAAATCTTCATCTTCTAGCTAAGGCAAATGTAGGATCAATTCTTATCAAAGAAAGAGTTTGAATCAGGATGCGGTGAAAGAGATGTGTGTCTTTCTTCCTCACAAACACATAATATATTTTTTCTTTACTATGGGCTGCTTCATAAATTAAACTAACCCACTAATTTTAGATTAGTCTAAAGTAACCGATCTAATTCCTTATATTTTTTAATAAACTTATATTTTTTAAAATACTATAAATCTATCTAAAATAGTTATATGAAAGCCTCTTTATCTTAAACATTATTTTTTTATAGGGTTAAAGTCTATTTTTGCCCCTATGATCTTGATCATGGATCACTTATGTCTTTATGATTTACTCATGTCTAAAATAATCTCTATATTTTAAAAAAATATAGCGTATAAGTCTATCCTATCAAGTCTTAGTTAATAGATGTTAGAGTCCACCTACGTGGCATGCTGACTCATAATAAATCATTACTATAATGATACAATAATTTAAGTTTTAAAAAAAATTAAAATTTATTTTATCTCCTGTGATCTTAGTCATGGACAACTTAAGCTCTTATTGTTTATTCGTGTATAAAATAAGCTATATATTTTTAAAAATATAGGATATAAATCCATCTCGTCAAGTCTGAGTTAACATACGTTAAAAGTTTGCTTATGTAACATGTTGGCTCATAATAAATCATTAAAATAATAACACATGTAGTTAAATTTTAAAAAAATTGAGATCATTATTAATGACGGGATGAGGCGTTATCATGAAAGTAAATATCAACAAAAGAATCGAGTCATTTACTTTAATACCTTAAATCATAAGAGCTTAAATGATGCATGACTAAAATAATAAAAGCTAAAATAGATCTTAATAAATTTTTTATATGAGTTAGTTTCAATTGAGTTTTTAATCCCATATTACTTTAAACCTATTCAAAAATAATAAGTTATTCTCTTATTTTGAAACCAATAAATGTAATTATTTAATATCTTTTTTTATATAAGCTAGTTTTTATTTATTTTTGAATCTATTTGCCTCATTTATCCTATCTTTGTAAATTTTAATTATTTGATTTTTCTGTAAATTAGTTTCTATGGAGTTTTGGAGTTGTTTGTCTTGGTTATAGTATCTTTAAATAAAATTATAATATTTTGATAAAGATGTCAAAAATACTGTAAACCTATTAAAAACACTAAACTGACATAAAAATATTTTTTATTTGGTTGTTTGTGTTTCTATATCAATGATATAAGATTATATATATATATATATATATAAGTTGGTTTTATTAAGCTTTGAGTTAATTTATCTTAGTTACATTATTTTTAATATATTTATAGTATTTTGATGAAGATATCAAAAATATTATGTCTGTAAAAAAGTAATATAATTGATACTATAACTCGTATAAATAGAGATTAGACCGATCGATAGAGAATCAGGACAGAAACACAGTGTTGGGTCTTGTCAGAAGAGATTTTTTTTTGCGAAAAATTGTCCAAAAATATTGAGTAATTTCGGAGGTTTGACAAGGGTAGATATGTAAACAAATCTAATAATGTCGCTCAGAGCAAATCCGGAAGGAAAAAGGGCAGTTAATAGCTACAGTTTCAACAAATGCCGCTGGGGAAGTACTACTGCGACTACTGCGACAAGCAGTTTCAGGACACCCCGGCCGCCCGCAAGCGCCATTTGCAGGGCCTCCACCATCACCGCTCCCGCGCCCTATGGTACGATTCCTTCAAAGGTATTTTCTCTCTTTCTCTCGACTCGTATATTCTGGCACATTGTCTGCCAATATTTCCTTTTTCTCTCTTTCAAGCATTCCATCGAACACCTTAATGTCTCTTTTCTCTCCACGCCACGCAGAACCGCATGGAGCGCCTCTTTTCCAACCTTACAGAAGCCTGTCCAAAGGCCTCTGCCACCATTTTGTGCGCACGGTAAAAATCCTTCCCCATCTTAGATTGATAATGAGAGAGTATGATGGATTTGGAGTACCAATTGATAGGGGAACTGCGGAATTCGAGATTCTGTTTGTTGGTTTTCATGATATGATCCGCCAATCCCTAATCTTACTTTTTGTGTAGGGGGTTTGCAAGTATAGGGATGCATGCAAGTATTTTCATCCAAAGCAGGATGTGCTAAACCCTGCACCTGCTGTGACTGGTGGGTTTGCTTTGTGATTTCTGTAGGAAATAATTGTTTGCGCCTCCTGTTTCTTTCTGTGAAAAGTCTAAATCTAGAAAAGTAGTTGCTGATACAAATCTAGGAACCAGAACCAATTTCTTTTTTTTTTCCTTATTCTTTTCTGTATATGATGCCCTAAAACTCGCCAATTTTTATAAAGAGATTATATGTAGAGCAAGAAATACCATGTTAGGACCCTAGTTGAGTCGGGTCCTAAATTTATTAAGTAATAGGAGTCATGAGTCACGAAATCCCTAACCTAGCCGCCACTCCCTTTAATTAAAGAGGCCGGCTAGGGTTAGGGAGGAGTTTAATTTGAGTAGGAGTCTTTTATAATCGGCAGCCACACCTTTACTAGAAGTCGACTAGAAGTTAGGAGTTGGTTAGGAGATGGAGTCTATTAGACATAGGAGTTCTATTATGAGTTAGGGTTTTGAGACCCTATATAAATACTTGTAGCCACAACCTTTTCATCATCAATAAGATCAATCTTTCTTCAGTCTTGTGCCGAATACCTTGGAGGAGGGAACCCCTATAGTATTCCAAGAGGGCCGATCCCCTATAGAGATCAACCCCCAAGCTTAGAATCTGCAAGGGTTCTAACATACCAACTTTTAATTCGGTAGAAACATATTATATTGGTTCAAAATTTTTTTGCCAAATGACTATTCCTCCTATTATAGCTATATTGGTTTGACTCCTGATCACCACCACCTGAAGTAATGGCTTCTTGAGAGAGGCTAATTTTTATTTTTTTTGATAAGATGCATAAAGGATGTATGTCCCATCTAATTACATGAATATGTATGGAGTTTGGAGTCTGATCGAGATAAAGTATGGTATGCCAGTTTCTAGGTTCTCATAAGGTGAAGTGAGATATAATTTCTTTTTATTTATCAATTGTTCTATGATTATATTTTAGTTTCTTCATTCACAATAGCTGTAAAAGAACCTTTTTAAAATTGACTGATAATCCCCTCCCCAAACCCTCCACTTTCTTGATCCTAGTTCTTCACTCACTTTTTCTTCCACCATATGTGTTTGTGAAACTATTTACTGAAGAAATCCAAACATTTGGAACATGATCCACCTAGCATTCATTTTGCAAATGAATGAGATCTTGGCTATTATCATGAAAAAAATTCCATTCATAGGACTTAGGATGCAATGACTTGGGATGAAATATGATTATTGAAGTCTTTAAGTTATTTTTTAGTCATGACAGACCGAGTCCAATACAGTGACCAAATTAGAAGGAATGAAGAACTTCCTGTGAACTATTAGGCCCTCCTAGTTCCAGATGAAAATCATCAATCAGTATTTACATTGTCCTACTCTTCACAGTGCTATTTAATTCTCAGATATAGCTGAAATTATTAGAAGAAGAGACACATTATGCGGGCATGGAGAAAGAAAGAATGACTAACCTGGAATCGAGGTTGAGGATGATTGATGCAAGGGAACTAAGGTTGGTATATTTGTAATTTCGACCTGTACGGCTTGGTACGGGGCGGTACATACTGGTCCGTCAGGTTGTCGGTACGCGGACCACCTGCTACTGGGTGGTTCTACCAAAAATTGATCGTCGGCGATTAATTTTGGTTGTCGGTAGCCGATTGAGAGAGAAATCGATCGTCGGCGGTCGATTAAGCGAGAAAAAGGGAAGAAGAAGAAGAAGAGGAAAAGAAGAAAAAAGAGAAGAAGAAAGAATACCTAGCGCCTGCACGTAGTCCTCGCCCGCACGTCGTCACCGCTTGCCATCCTCGCCCGTGTGCCGCCGCGCCATCCCTCGCCGCCGCCCGCAGTCGTGGGCTTTTTCTTCCGTGCGGGGAGAAAGATCGACGCGACGTCGCCCCTTTTCTCTTTTTTTAAAATATATTAATATTATATTATAAAATATTTATATTATATTTTAATATACTGGGTGGTATGCACTGTGTGTACCATCCGGTACCGATACCATCCCGGTACCGAACTCGGTACATTGGTACAGACCGACAAGTCAAACCTTGGTATGGACTATGGAGAATTCTCTGCTCTTAAGCTCTCTTTGGATCTAGCATAGGCAGCAAAGCCTGGGGGCATAAGTGACCATATCCTTCTTGTTAGTCAAGCTATTCCTTAAACCTCAAGGAAATATAAGGCAAGAGAACTCTACAAACTGCAAAAATTTCTTAAATAATACCTCTCTCCCAGAGTAGCTCCGTATCATTTTCAAGTCCAAGTCATGATGTTTGATCCTCCATATGTTGTGGATGGTTGTTGAAGCAGCCATGACAATCAGTTGTTTACATTCAGAACATCTGGAAATTGTTTTGAGGCTACTTGTTGCATTAAGTGTTTACAAATTTTGGTCTTCTTATTTTAGTTTCTTGCTACAATCATCTAGTTTTGTCGTTGCTTTGCTGTAAAGAAATAGTACTTGTAATTAGTTTTGTATTGTGCACAGATGAACAATCAGAAAGCCTGATGTTTCCAGGTCCATTATGGGTCTGCATGTTGATCTATATAAATTGTAATATTTCAAGTTTGGTGGATTCTGTTATTGAGCAAATTGTGAGCTTCGTCAATAACTAAATAGTTTTGTTTGGATTCTGTTATTGAGCAAATTGTGAGCTTTGTCAATAACTAAATAGTTTTGTTTGGAAATGTCTGCACTTAGCATACGGTAGAGAGAACTTGGGAAAGCATCTGTGCTCAACCCTACTGAAATTGTTGGCTTATAATATGCAGGGATGAAGTACATGGAGGCGATACAGTTCCAAAATAGCTTCGCTACCAATCTACCAGGGGACAGCATGTCAGGTAAGTTTACTTAGCTTTACATCCATATATAAGTTATATGGGCATAGCTTTACACCCATCAATGTTACGTTGAGTAACCATTCTGGAAATTATGATTAAAATGCTTCACTATTTATATGTTGCAGCTCTACATATTTTTCATTTAGAGATAAGTGTTGCATTTCTGGTGTCCACTTGGTTTTAATAGTTGACCACTTCTCATGCTACTAGTGCTGCCTGAATTCTTCTTGGTTGGAAAAGAATGTTGTTCTGATGCATGATGTTCAATGTACTCGATTACATAGGAGATATAAGGAGTCTTGATTTATTCCTTGAATCACAATGTACTTGATATTACTATATTAGCTTTTTTCTTGAGTTTCTGCCTTCCACTTTGTTGCTCATGTCTTTTCCATCAGTTCTCAATTATCTAGATTGTCTGATACCTTCAAATAATTAAAATAATTATGAGCTCTGACTAAAATGCTTCACTATTTATTTTGTGTTACAGCTCTACATATTTTTCAATTAGAGATAAGTGTCACATATCTGGAGTTCACTTGGTTTTAATAGTTATCCACTTCTCATGCTCCTAGTGCTGCTATACTGGATTCTTCGTGGTTGGAAAAGAACATTGTTCTGATGCATGATGTTTAATGCAAGGTTCGTCGTATCGTACTGTATTGGCATACTAAGCTCAGCTCGATATGGTACGGTATGGGCGGTCGACCATTACCGACCGTTATAGGTTAGTAACAATCGATTTTGATTGTTACTAACCTTGTAATAGTCAATTTCGATCGTTACTGACATTATAACGATCAAAATCGACCATTATCGACCATGTAACGATCGATTTTAACCATTACCTATCCTATAATGGTTAATTTCGATCGTTACACGGTCGATAACGGTTAAACTTTCGACCGTTACCAACTTTACTGGGCTAAAACAATAGAACCGCCTAATAGTGGGCGATCTGCCTATCGATCTGCTAGCGAAAACGGTATAGCAGACCTTGGTTCAATGTACTCGATTAGATAGGAAACACAAGGAGTCTTGATTTATTCCTTGAATCACAATGTACATGATGTTAATATATTACCTTTCTTCTTATCCATCGATTCTCAAGTTTCTAGATTGATACCTTCAAATGGTTAAAATAATTGTGAGTACAACCCAAGGTTCGTAATTCCGTATCATATAGGCATATAGAGCTATGCTTGGTACGGTACGACTAGGGTGTATCGAACAGTATGCCTATATATATATATATATATATATATATATATATTAAAAAGAAGGCAACGTTGCTGTCTCAGCGATGTCACCTCCTCCTCTTCTCCTCATCACCTCAGACGAGGAGAAGAATGCAGTCTTCTCCTCGTTTGAGGCAACGAGGAGAAGAGGAGGAGACGACGTCGTCGAGACCTTCTTCTCATCTGTGGCATTCAATAAAGACATCGAAGGCCATAGATGTCTCTGGTCTTCGGTGAAGAACGTGACAAAGAAGAAGTCGAGCCGTCGTCTCGTCGTTACTTACTGGATAGGGATCGTCAAGGGAGGGCGGCGCCAACTCAAGACGCGTAGAGGTTGTCCCTCTTTCTCTTTTTTCTTCTGCCTCGTTGCTTCTTCTTCCCTCGCTGTAGCCAGGCTAATACTGCCTGATAGCGGGCGACAATGGTCGAAATCGACCGTTACCGAATTGTTTTGGGTGGTAACGGGGCAGAAACAGCCTCGTATCGTCCGAAACGTGGCTAGATCAATGGTATTCCCGGTAGCGGGCGGTCTACGTATCGATCTGTTGGCGGACCGGTATGTACCGCTCATACCGGTAGTACGATTCAGTTTTGAAAACCTTGGTACAACCACTAATACTTGTTCTTTGCGCTTTTTGTATCATCATGAATATAACATTTTAATCACAGGCAATTATCTAATGCATCATCTTTTTTGTTGCGCACAGGAAATATCATTAATCAGACAGGAATTTCATGGGGCAACTTGCCTCCGTCATTGCGATCTCCTCCAGAAGGTGGTTACCCATCACTTCTATTTCTGGACTGGGGATAAATCTTGTTGACATTTCTAAACAATTATGTCTTGATGTGATGCTGTCATGCACATATAACATTACCAAGGCACTTCCAGTCACATGCTCACAGTAAGAAGTTCTTGAGCATCTACATGAACTGTCATGATATGCTGGGCTTCGAATGTATTATCCAACTTTAGGTTGGTTCTGATCCAAAAAGATGTGGTGTGTCTAGTTGTTTGTTGATAATTTCCGGTAATCGAGTGGTGAAGTCCTGTAGCTGTAGCTGGTGATGGCGGTGCTTTATTCTCTGTTCTTGATTACCTTCTTGGTTCTGTCTTTTCTTTCTTTTTCTTTGTCTCCTTTTTATTAATAATTGATGGTGGCCATCAGATTTTAGATTCTTAAAAATGATTATCGGTTAGTACATATAAAAAAAGTTATTTTCTAAGTAAAACACTTAATTCAATATAGAGCCATTTTGATGAAAAAATGGTCACTATATAAAATATATTTATAATATATTGCTATGAGAGTATTTTGATATAAATAGAAATCATAACTATATAAAATATTTAAGATGCTTTCTTGAAGGTGTTTTCTTTTTTCTTTTATAAAACTTGTCTTGATTTAAATGTACTGTATATTCGACATATGCTGTTGATTCTAAATAATATTAGATGCTTTATCAAACTTTAAAGTGTTCCTTTTTGGATGGCCATTTAATTTTTAATTCACAGAGGTTTGATCGTTTACATCTCTGTAATTTTTTTTTGTTATTGTTTGAATATTTGTCATGCACTACTTGTTGAAATGCAACGTGAGCAGCAATTTAAAAGGAGCCTTGATGTATCCAATCATCCCATAGCATTAATTAAGAGACCAACTTGAGCTTTTTGAATGGCCACAAAAGGATTGCCTCAATGTGAGTAAGTTCAAGAATCGGCAGTAGAATTGCAGAGGAGAGGAGAGGAGAGGAGAGAGGATTAGTGGTACAATATGGAGAGAGGTATCATATCCCTACCACTGTGAAGCACTTCTCTGCTGTCTTTCATGTATCTTTTTGCTGCTCCTACTCAACATGCACATCCAGATTCTTTTACTTCTCATCCTCACACTTCATCCTTCAACAGTCTTTCTCCCTTGGAGGACTTTCTACCTACCACTTTTAGATTTCAAGCTTCTCCTTCAATCAGAACTCACCACATATGTTGAACACACACAAAAAGCTACCTCTGCTTTGTGTCTATGTTTCTCTGCAATGACACGCCAGTGTGCCTCACCAACCTGAAGCATCCATATTCTTCATAGCATCATAACTTTGACATCTAGTTCGTATATGAAGATCTAATGAGGATGGCCTTGACATTTAGCAAATTGTTGATGCATGGTAGGTATTCTTGCACTATATATATGCCACGGCCATCCATCACGGCGAGTGCCCTATGCCAAATATTATTCTCTGAAATCGGGGGTGTCGAGGACAGGACGTAAACCCTAATCTGCTGCAGCAGTCGATCATTTCTAGGGTTTGAAGATTCAAAACACTTGGTTCTCTTGACAATCTGAGAACTCAATTCCACCAAGTTTCCATCCTCAGTTTCTACTAAATAAGTTAACCTTTTGAATTCCAATCGACACATCGCCATCTTCTCCTTTTGGCCTCCACTAAAAAAGGCCCATGTATGCGCTTCTTAGTCCTCGTCTTCAAGGCGAATACGTGTACAGATTCAAAAGATACATAGTATGACGGTGGCGAATACGTGTTGGCCTTCTCCATTCAGCTGTGAAGAAGAAGAAGAACAATAAGAAGAAGAACGTAGTTGGATGTCATTCTCATGCAGCTTTTGCTGACACATGGGATGTTGAGGTCCTCATAAGGCAAAGATGAAGACGAATCGACCGAGTAGTGTTTGTGGATAACGAGTGCTTGGTGGGGTATGCGAAGGATAGCTGCTCTTCCTTTCACCTTTAGGAAGAAGGAGAACGGGTCGCATCATTAAACTAGTAAGCTTATCATAAGCCTCTCCTAATGGTTGATGAAAGAAGTGCTCTACTTTAGCAAAAGCAATATGAATGGGGCTGTAGACATACGAAAAGGCATCGAGAGTTTAGCTTTTCTGTTCTACTAAGCAAAGACAGGACGAGGTAACACAATGAAGCACAACGTGTCTCTTCTTCGATCTTTTGTTTCCTTCCCCTCCCCTTCAATTGTTTATGGGCAATAATTTGGAGGGTTGAGGATGTGCTACGTTCATGGCTTGCCAACATTACTGGTGTTTGAATCCCAACCTTGGAAGACATGCTTAAACAACATTATCATTTGCCAAATCACTGCTAAATTTTGTCATGGAAATATCGTCATTGAATCTTTTGGAACTCACAAATTCATCATGTCAACAAAGCTGTCACAAAGACTTTTTCTATTTTGGGACGAGAATTTAAATCATGAAATTTGAACAAGCTGACCTAAAATATATAATTTTGTCACCAAGTTTTTTATGGATAACACCTTTGATGGATTATTTATTTGCAAAGTATTTATTATTGAAGATCCTTGTTGGTCTTTAATAATTATTTTTGTTATAATGATATCTCCACTGCGAATTCTTATGAACTAAGGGGAGCTCATGGTCACTGTACATGAGATCAACTAGGTGGGGTACTTCGGTGAAGTCCCGGCGGCGGGGGGGGCAAATGTGGATGCTTCAAGAGTCGTTAAATGTTCATCCAATAATGTTTTCAAATATGCTTTCACTCTGAAATGTAATGAATGCATCGTACAGTCGATTTAATAACACAAATATTTACATCTTCCATATTGTTTGAGTCTTCCTTAATATATCATGTTTGTTGGGTAGAAGACTTTAAGACTATCACATATATCGATAATGAATGAATAATTCAGAAAGTTAATGTATGATTAATGAAATTTGACACTTTTTGCTTCTGTCCTCAGAAAAAAAAAAAGTTAAATTCATATGACATCAATTATAAGTACTTTGGCATTGGTTTAACCCAACACAAGTACATAACCCCTTTTATATCCTCTCATATAAACTTTCAAGTATTTTTCTCATCTTTTTTCAGCCAACTATTTTATACATATCAAAACATATAGATACATAAGATATTTATAAGAATAAATTCTGATTTACTAAAGATTCTTTTCAAATTTGAATTTCTGATCATAATCATAATACTTCAATTAATTAGAAACTAATCAGGAAACCCTAACAGTACCCATATCACTGTAAATGCAATTTAGTCTGCATGAATGTGTTACTCAGCAGCATTAAACTATCAAATTAATCATCATTGCGTCTATGAATATATATACACCACGTATGTGGCTTTGAATCCAAATGTGTTGTTGTAGTCAAACAAGTCACTTGAGCACCAGCATCGTTGGGTTTGGGTCTAACAATCCTCATCATCACTGACGAGGGAGTTTTGGTCCGAAGTGGGACCTAATTGCCAATCGATTAGTGCATTACCATAAGCATGCATCTGACGGTCAAAAGATTATACACAAGAAAACTAAATCTAAAGAACTACCATTCACACAAAGGATAAAGATGTTTTGGTCAAAGACGCTTGCTTCACACACTCGAGAGCAGACAAATACTTGAAGCAGCAATCAAAGAATGGCATCTCTTTTCTTGGCCTACTCACCGTCACAAAACTCGTTGTTTCCTTCTTCTCATGCTTCATGCCACTTGTACCAGCGTATAAACTTGTTCCATAGTGCTTGATATATGGTAAGTGCTATTATTCTTCTCTTTTTGATGCCTTGTTTGGCTTTTTGGCCACTGGTTCCCTTTGGAGAGTGCAACAAAGGTGCAAGATGCTCTTCTAGAATGGCTACACTTCTGATGGAATCGATCGCAGTGGAGGAGGTTTTGCAGTGTCACACTGAGTTTCTCTTTAGCTCATTCTTTTGTCCTGTAAGGAAGAACTCGAGGAAGGTGTCCCGTCCCATTGGCTTCTCAAGCTTTTAGTACTGCTAAAGTATGTTTAAAGTAGAAAGCAAAGCTAATGTTTGCTTTGATGATGTGGCCAAACATTATGATCATCTGCTCTTGACATGATTCAGACTGTTAACCAATCAGATGCGCATTCTCTAAGAAGGAATAATTAGAGAATTTTATGTCATGCATCATGAATCGAAACACTGGTGATACGTAGTTTTTCAAGGTTCCAAGCATCTAAGGCCACAATGGTAATGATTCGTTCATTCTATTTTATTACCAAACATCATAGTTTGTAGTAGTAGTTGTTATGTTATCAAGCTTATCTTCATCGCATTATTTAGTGTTGCTACTGTTTGTTTGTTCCATTTCTTGACATCACAAGAGCAAGTAACTTTTTTTTTCCTTTCTGTGTCGCAGTGTTGGCATCAAACCTTTTCATACCATCTGTTCCATTAATCTGTATAACTAAATAATTAACTCACATACTTTTACGTACACTTTGTCTCCTTGATGGTGTCCCCCATTGGCTTGTGTGGATCACATGCTTAAGTTGCTGTTTCTAGAGAGAGAGAGAGAGAGAGAGAGAGAGAGAGAGAGAGAGAACTTAGCTTTTGTGAATTGCAGAGAACACTTAGCTTTCATAATAGGACATGTGGACACGCCTACAATAGCTTTCGTTTATGCTGATCCTAATCATAAGGACTCCCAAGCATCATGATATTTTGTTCTATCAACGTGACCATGTAATATTGTGTCTTTGTCTTGGCAATAGAAAAATAATTACATGAGTGTCGGTTGAATTAAGTTATTCTTTCCAGGTAAATGTAACAGTGTCTTTAAGGGGATATCATAATATTTAAATACGATATTCATAAATCAAATACGGAGAAATCTTTCCTAACCCAATATAGTTATGATAGGAGCAAAATAGATATCCTTTCTGAGAATGAGAACAATTTTTTCCCTCACTACTTAAATAATTGTTTATTTTTACTATTTTGAATTCAATCTAACTCAACCACATTACTCTTGCCCTTGATACTACTAGTTAAAATCAGTACATTGTGCCCATGATCAAATTTGATCTCATCTATTTGGTCATTTTTGCTTGCAATATCTTTTGCATACTTAGGTTGCTCTGCGTCTGAATCTAAAAAACTTAAATTAAATTAAATTATTTAAAAAACAGTAACCATTGTCTTTTTTAACATTTAAAAAAAATCTAATGGGTAATTAAAAAATATATAAGATACTATTTGGAAGAATAAAATTTGAGGTTTGGAAACTCTGATAGGAGTCCATCATGAAGATGTGGAAGGAATTGGAGGTGTTTAAACTAATTCACAGTATTTAATTTAAATAATATGAATTATTTTGCTTAGTTAATCACACTCTTTTTCAATCTTCCCTATTCTCATATGTCCCACTTATTAATTAAACTAAATCAAAGAATAAGATGTCATGTAAACTGAAGCAGAAGAATGTGTGATTTCCATCTAGGTTTAGGGTTCTGAAGCATATTGGTGATGGCCTTGACCTGACCCCAAGGCACAGGGCGCCCTCTGCCTGGTTGTGGAAATGTGTTCCTGCCAACACTGCTTAGAGATAAGACAACTGAGACGAGCATCATCACCTTCCACCTTCATTAGACTAAACAACAATGGCCCTACAAAAATGCCACAACGTACTTGGTTCATCCCCTTATTCCTACTCATACGAATCATGATATATTCTTAACGTACGTGCATTAACACATCGCCTTGTCCTCCCTATCTCACAAGCTTTGATGAAACCTGTACTATTTATTGTCCGCAAAAGACCATGGTTTCTTAACCTCTCTCAATGTCTTTATCACAATTAGGATATAGATGAAGATAGGTAGTAGTTTAAGCAGCATAGATACAGCAACCATTACTAACATGATATCAATGCTATGCTTGTGATCCGGGGAAAAACATAACTCGGAATGGTTATATTTATTTTTTTCTTCTTATTTTTCATTATAACTTCAGCATCGAAGGAAGATGCATATATTCCGAGCACCCCTCCTCTGGTTTATTCTATAAATTCTTCAACTCGATCAGTATTTTCTATGTTTAGGATGTATTAAAAAAAAAATTGAATCAGATCTGACTCCAATTATTGTATGAACGATGTCAGTATGTCCTCGTCAGCTTGGATGTTTCTTTTTTGCCTTTTTTTTTTTTGGGTCCCTCGATCGAATGAGCTTCGATGACTAATGCGTTTTGATTTCAACGTTTGGTAATGAAGCATCCAATTGCCCGTTGACATTAATGTCTGGTCTCCGAGTCCACCAATCTCACTAGCTGCTTGACCAATTTGTGACATGTAGTACCATATTGTCAAACTTCCAACTCACTCGTTTTGGCACCGCTGCAACCGTTATTATTAATCCATTCAACAGTGTCAGCCCCCAGATATGCTGTACACATACCTTGCTTGCTTGCTTGTTTTTTTTGGCAAGGAAAAGGACAACTTGATCTAATCCTCTCCCTCTGTCACCACTGTATATTATCATCGTGGGATCCTAAAATCCAACATCTTTTTCATTCCGAAGTGTGGAAGAAATCCATATTTTACTATTGATATCTCTGAAGTGTCACAGTAAAAATGTAAGACCACACCCAGATCTGTTCTCACACACATACACGGATCACCCTCTTGGGAGCTAAACAAGACCAAAGCCACAAGGAAGAGAGAGAGAGAGAGAGAGAGAGAGAGAGAGAGAGGGATCAGAGTTCAAAGTATTGTACTACGCTGTTTGATTTGTATCAAAAGCCATCACTTTGGGCTTTATAGAGATTAAGCTAACCTAATTGCGGCTCACACACATCACATGTGTGTTTCTTTCCGCGCGCGCCCGCGCTCTCTCTCCCTCTCTATATAAGCTCCCCCCTGCATCCAAATGAGTCGAATCCATCCCAATCCACCTCTCAAGTTTTCTCACTCTCGATTCCTCCGGCTACAATCGCTCATCTCGCTTTCCCTACAGTTGGATCCTTTAGAGGACAGCTACAGGAGATTGCAGGAGTCAATGGAGTTCCATGAATCCACACCACAAAGCGAGGAGGAGATGGACCTGAGAAGAGGGCCTTGGACTGTGGACGAGGACCTTATTCTGATCAACTATATTGCCGCTCATGGCGAGGGGCAATGGAATTCTCTGGCTCGTTGCGCAGGTATCGATCATTCTGAGTCCGCTTTCTACTGCCGCTTTTTAAGCTCACCTGTGCTAATGTCTTCCCGATTTCATTGCGTGTCATCAAACAGGACTCAGACGAACGGGAAAGAGCTGCCGCCTCCGGTGGCTCAACTATCTTCGACCTGACGTCCGACGAGGCAACATCACCCCGGAAGAGCAACTCCTCATCCTGGAACTCCACTCGCGTTGGGGAAACCGGTAGCTAATCTCCTCCCTCCCCACCCTCCCCCGCCCCCACTCCCCCACCCCAAAACCCTATTCTCTTCTCTTTTCCTGAGGTGCTCTCGCGATTTAGCCCGTGGGTGCTGTTGCAGGTGGTCCAAGATCGCGCAGTACTTGCCCGGGAGGACCGACAACGAGATCAAGAACTACTGGAGGACTCGAGTGCAGAAGCACGCCAAGCAGCTCAAATGCGATGTCAACAGCAGGCAGTTCAAGGACGTCATGCGCTACCTGTGGATGCCTCGCCTTGTCGAGAGAATCCGGGCTTCTTCCGGCAACCAGGTGACGTCCACCCCGCACGAGAACGCCACGGTTCCGATGACCTGCGCTCTGCAGCCAAACCAGGTCCCGGAGCTCGCCCGGGTGAAACTGAGCCCGCAGAACTCGAGCACGGCCGGGCCGTCGTCCTCCTTCTCCTCCTCCTCCTCGGAGTCGCGCGGTGTGCAGTTCTCCCCGCCTCGGGTCTCCCATGGCTACTTCGGCAGCACGACAGGAGGTGACGATAACAACGGTGACGTGATCCAGACAGGTGAATGCACCGGAAGCTGGTGGGAGTCGCTGCCGAGCCCGGGCGGTGACACCGTCCTGGGGTTCCCGGAGTTGGACCAGATCACGTGGGGAGAGAGCTTGTGGAGTGTGGAAGATATTTGGCTGCAGCAACAGTTCTAACAAGAGGACGAAGGGCGGAGCGAAGAAGAATTGTAAAGAAGAAAAGCCTTTAAGCACAGATTTGGAGACAAATCACACTTTTCCCTCTGATTTTAATTTCCATCTCTTTTTTTTTTCCCTCCTCTATAAGGACATTAGAGCTGCAAGTTTCATTCTTTGGATTAACATGTAATTGAATTCTGAAATCTACTTGTTGAGATCTCAGTGACAATATTTGTGAAAAATAATGCTCATGAGTCATAAAGAATATTATTGAGGCCTTTCTTTAGAATCAAAAACATATTTTCTTGTAAAGGCAGCAGAATATAAATACAAGCCATTTAAGAGAAGTTTTAATAGTAGTAAGAACATGTATTATTTTCTCTTTAATAGAAAAGTAATATAACATGGATGTTCTTACTACTTATCACTGGGGCCAAGTTGATCAAGTTGATAATTAACTACATTAAAATCATTTAATTCTGCTCGTGCTTATGATTGACAACTGGACATATATAATTGAAACTATCCATGGTTTAAGAAGCAAAAAAATAGATTCAATTTTGTCACTTATCTAAGGGGGCAACATTATATTGTTTATGATAATATATTCTACAAAGTGGTGGATTATAATAGCAATTGTTGGCTTTACCTCTGGAAGACCATTCATGAGTGGAGGTCTCCATCTATCTCACTCTCTCATCATAGTTGGCCACCTTATCTGCACTTCAAGTTATTCTTTCTTTCAACTTGCAATGGAAAAATGGTACCTTTTCCATTCATATGCTTCTCATTCATATTGAACAATCAGAGAACCAGAAGGACTGGAAAACAGTGGAATAATTTTCAAGTTCAATTACTTTTTCTCTAAATAAAGATGCATTCTCAACTAGTTAAAGTTAAAAGGCCTGCTTTCATATTTAGGGAGTTAAACTCTTTTGGCAAGGAAACTATCCAGTGCTCAGTTAGTGTAAAAAATATTGAGTTTGAATATTCTAATTTTAGTTAATTTCAATTTTTATTTGGTTGCTAATTTATTCAGCAAGTTAGTTTGCTCGATCTGTAAATTCAATGAGAAAAAAAGGTTTTATTAGCAGTAAAGTGGTCTTTGTTTTAAATTTATTAAGATTAGAGTCATGATTCTTTTAATTAGAAAAAACTAATGTAAGTTGGCCAAGGTCTGACATATATATATATATATATATATATATATATATATATATATATATATATATATATATATATATATATATAAATATATATTAATTTACATTAATACTTTTTAAAAACATTAATGCTGAGAATATCAAAGATAACTTATATTTTATCTTTCTTTAATCATAATACACTAATATTAATCACTAGACTAACGTAAGTTTTCTGAATGGATTATTAATGGTGGCAACATGTGTGAGTCTTTTAATATTGGGGGAATATGGATGTTAAGAGAAAATTAAATAATAAAAAATATATTATTTTTAAAATTTTTACATGAATTTATTCATAGAAAACCTCTGTAATCGACTTATCGATTCCTTCAGTCCTTGGATGGGAGTCGATCAACCCTGGAAAGTATCAGGATGATGTGATATCTGAATCGACGGTCACGATTGGCCAGTTTGGCATTGACAGGTTTTCATGGGTGATTCGATCCATGTTTTGCTGCGAGCGCACTCCATCAACCAAAAGCCACCGAGGGACCGGAGGAAGACGTGTGCGCCAAGGCACAGGATGTCACGCGCGAAGGCCGTACCGTCACGTGAGAAACCAGTCGTCGGGAGTCTCCACGCGACACGTACCCGCTTTCGCGCCCGCGGGAAAAGGACGAGCTGGCGGCGACGACCCAGGCGACGCGGGGTCTACCCTTTCCGTCACGTGTTGGTCAAACACTGCTCGGGTCGGTCAAAGTTTTGGTCCTCTCCGGTCAAAGCCACGTGCCTTGTTTCGTTATGTTACTGGCGTTGCCGCCTACGACAAGTCGATCTCTAATTCTATATGTATGACTTTTAATTATGTTAATCACATATTATTTAACTCTCTAGTTAATCCTAAAAGATTTTCTAATTCTATATGTATGATTTTCAAAATTAATTCAATAATTACTTTAAAAAGACTTAGCCATGATTAGATTTTTATAATATCATGTGATTAAAATAGTAAAAATATTTTTAAATCTTTATATATATATATATATATATATATATATATATATATATATATATATATATATATATATATATATATAACACAGAAGGAAAAGAAGACATTAGTACAAGTTTGTAATGGTTTGGTCGATGTTATCTAAAGATCTGGCCTGATGCCACAAATCTTGTGTTCATTCGTATTATAAAGATGTAATTAGTAAGTTCTGATGCTATCTAAAGACGTAGGTTTATTGTAAAATGCAGCCTACGTATCCTGCGAATGGAAGTACAATATAGGCGTCTCGTGTGTACTCTTTAACATCAGAATCTTCATTGTTTTGATGGTAAAGAACCCACTGATCACAAGGAGGAGGACACTGCATTTCGAAAAGTCTTTCTTCTCCTCAAAATAGAACCACATGCACTGTGATAGATCCAAGTCGTGTGCGCCTTCAAAAGCAAGCAGGACTAACTGGTCTTTTTCCAAACAGGTCTTTCTGCAGCTGAATTGTCCATGGCCATGACTTCATTCCAAGCTTCAAAGAAAGTTCACAATCTATCTTGTAGAAGAATCAGGTCCACAAAACGTCTGATGCAAGATGGAATACTGTTTTTTCTCCTCTTTTTATGCTTTCACGTTGCTTTCATTTGGAAAAGACCTTTGGTGAGAAGATAACTTTGAGAGACTCTTAAGAAGACTTTTCCTCCTGTAATTGTAAGGTTAGATCAAGACTTGTGTTTTCTTTAGAGTGGATCTAGTATTGAAAATGATAAGCTAGACTCGTGAAGTCATCACTAGATATAACCTCACGTTTATTTTAATAAAATAAAATTAAATTTTGATGTCATTCATTACATACGATATCCTAGTTTAATCTCATTTTAGAATCATATTGATTTATATCATTAGATGAATTAGGTCCAAGTATTTTGAAGTACTAGAAGACATGAACGCATTGATCAAGTTGAAAGGTCCAAATCAATAGAAGCGTATGTTAAAGTTAGGTTTATGATATTTCAATTTCTCAAGTTTTTGTTCGTTAACTCTTATATCAAGTAAGTATGAATGAAGTATTTATAGAACCCCTAAGGCTATTAAGGATTGTAATGACACTAAGAGGTGGTGTGAATTAGTGCTATAGCAAATTTAATCGCTTTTAGAAGTTCAACGATAAATCCGTTTCAGAAATGAAATTAGCGAAAAGAGTAAGTAAGGGCTACAAGTAAGTAAATCAGAATGCAACAACAAATCAATGTAAAAGAAAGACTACAAATCAATTTATAGTGGTTCGGTCATCCAGATCTACATCCACTCCTGATTCCTCTTCCCTCGAGACCACCAACTTTAATTATCGATCTTCTTTCTAACGAATGAAGATCAACTATCTTTGTTATAACTCTTCTCCTTTTAATAGACTCAGGAGAGAACCTCTACACTTACACTTTTATAAGAGACCTCACACCTACTACAATTGAGAATCACTTCTAAACTCAAGGAAAAGGAAGATACTCAACTAATGCTCAAAGAGAGAGCTACAACCGTTACAAACTTCCCTTTTTGCTCTAATTCAAGCCTTGATGGGGGTATTTAAAGTCCTAAATGGCTTCAAATCAGAGCCAAAAAATTCAAATCATTGAAAATTTTAGGATTTCAATGATCGTGCTGCCACAACTTTTGACATTATAATTTTAGACTTTTGGGTGATACTATCACTATAAAATTTAAATTTTGGATAGTACTTTTGTTGTCCTAGGTGGTACAATCGCCTACACAGGTGGTACTACCATACATTGCATTAACAAGCACAAAATAGTGGTTGTTGACTGTTTGGGTGGTACCACCGCCTAGGCTTGGTGGTACCATCGCCCAAGCATACTCAAGTCCACTGATTTGGCCTTCTAATAAGTCCAACTCAGTCTTGGGTCAAGCCCAATAGGGTTCTTGATAAGTTGGCACGGATTCCGCTCAATACCAACTCAATTTGACCCCAAAAGACCTATATCAAGATATAAACAATACAGCCACATTTTCGGTACAATCACGAAGCTTTTAGCACATTGTCTAGCATTCTGTCATGTCATTTGGCACTTTGTTCGAACCTCTGATATATCATTCTTTCTTTCGGCATATTGCTTGATCTATCAGCATATTAACATTCCGACAGTATTTGATCTTTTGATGCAATACCCGATCTTTCTGGCATAATGCCCGAACTTATAGCACGAAGTCTAATCTTCAACATGTTGACCAATCCTCTAGCTCGACGTATAATTGCTGATATGATACTTATCTGACCGAATGTTTGATTCTTCTGCTTTGACAATTTGCCCTTTGATAGTTTGAGTGTTCGATCGAAGTTTTTCCAGTGCCACTTATCTGAAGAACATATTACTCCTTGAACTCATTAATTGATTTTATCATCAAAATATGAGATTCAACAATCTCCCTCTTTTTGATGATGATAATAATTAATGATAGAGCTTTAACTAGGCTCCCTCTATCTATATGCTATTTTAAAATATAATAAACTTGAATTCAAAAATTAATAATATTTCAGTGTTTGAATTCAAGTTGAAACAATTTTAATCATAAATCTTAGTGATTTTTAATAGTAATCATTACAAAGTTATTTACCTAGTTTTAGTTAAAATATAAAATAATTATTGCACACATCATATGTATAATTTCAGTTAAAATTGTAACATATTCATTGCACATATCATATGCATAGTTAAAATATCAAAATAATTATTACACACATCATATCATATGCATAATTTCAATTAAATTCTTAAATATCATAATATACATTATAAGTTAAAAATCATCATAATACTTCCATATCATCAAAGAGTATAGTCTACTTCTTTTTTAACATAGTTATCACATCATCAAATAGTTACCATTACTTCTTCCCCCTTCTCATCAACAAAAAAAAAAGAAAGTATAAGCTTCTAATGCTCTCTACCTCCTTGTCATCATAAAAAAGAAGAGAAGAATTTCATAGTATCATAGTGCTACTTCTCTTCATTTATATCCATGTGTCAATTATACAACACTTTGATATCACATGAAGGATATTAATATCGAAGATAAGTTCAAGTCATGAGAGGTCAATTGATGATAGGGTATGTAAGTTATGAATACAAAAAGTCATATAAAATAAATCATACATCACGAAATCAAGATAATGATCCATTGGGATGAACCCCTTTTTTAGTAAAAAAAAAAAGAATTATGATAGGACCCTAACAGGGTCGGGTCTATCGATTCACAATAACTTCAAGTTGAGTCATATTGGTTTGTAAGTCGAAGTCAATAATGGGTCGGGTAAGCCCAATTGAGTCAGTTATGAGTTGGTTGGAGTTGGTTATTATATTTAGCTAGGGTGGATTCGTTTAATATTTTTAGTTAGGAGTTTATTTGATTTCTATCAGTTAGTTAATAGTCCAAGTTTAAAGGGACTCTAAGTCCAAGCCTAGAGGGACTCTTAACAGAGCCCTATAATGGTGTAAGCCCTTTTATCAAGCAATTAAGGAAGAAGTATATGTTTTAGCAAATAGGCAAAACCCCAGGAGGGCTGATCCCCTATAGAGATCAAGGAGGCCAATCCCCTCGAGATGATCAAGGAGGCCCAATCCCCTTAAAGTGATCATTTATCCTCATTTTTCATCTCCATCCATGATAGAATCTATGGGGTTCTATCAATTGATATCAGAGCAACGATCCTCGGTGTTCCTGTTGTGATTCCGCAGTCGCTCCCCTTGCCATCTACATCATTGTCGCCAAACATCGATACTATTGCCTCCCCTATCGTGTCTCTAGCCTTCTACTGCCTACAGCCATGTTGCCAATCGCGCCCTCTGCCACTGCCCAACCACTCCCATCCGCGCCCTCCTCACCCTCTTCGCTCCCTTTCAGCCGTTACCCAGTTGCTCCCAATCGCGCCATCTACCATTGCTCGGTCGCTCCTAACCTCGCCCTCCTCACCTTCTTCCCTCGCTTCTAGCCGTGCCCTCTATCGTTGTCCTCTATCTGTCATAGGTTTAGTTGATTTTGCCTAAGCTGTGTAGCACGCATGCATGTCCGTTTGTAAATGTCAGCCTTTCCTGAGATCTCCTAGGGTCCCTTAGGACTTATAAAAGAGAAAACAGGCCAGAAGAAGCAATTCCAACAGGATGCACAAGCAACTGCTCAAGCAAACACTTTATAAAACTAATATAAATTACATTCATAGACATTACAACTTAGAAAGGTTGCACACAAAGGATAATGGTCCATTACAAACTGAAGTCCCCACAAGTGCTTACAAGACATACTCGTATTTACAAGCTAAAATCAACCACAAAGTAAACCAAACTAGGGCTGCTAAGCATATTGCAAGCCCACTACTTGCTATACAAGGTATGTACATAAACCGAAAGACATGAACAAACATGAGCATTTCATCGAACACCTTATTTATATTATTGTCCGTGATAGTCTCCCCCACTTATTCCTTCGACATCCTCGTCAAAGCCACTATAGACGTTGCATCTCCTTGTATTTTACTGAATCTTTAATCTTCTGCTTTGGCTACAACATGCCCCTTTGTCTCCTAACTGCTCTCTGTCGTTGTTGTTGAGTAGTCGAACTCTGATTCGCCATGCTACTTTAACTCACCAATGACTGAATGTGGTATGGGGTTGGTTGAGTTGTTTTGATCCTTGTTAACTCTTGCAGATCCTTCTGATGAAGGAAAAGACCTACCTTATTATGTACCAGTATCATAATATACTCATGTTGCTTGAATTGGATAGATGCTTATTGGAACTTTAACAAGCATCGCCTCACAGACTTTGAAGTTTTTTGAGGTCCTTCCTCCATAATGTTTGTCCATCGATTATTCTTTCATATTTATTTGTTACTTCCAAGTAGGTTCGCATCACTCCCGCTTTCGATTGACATTCAATTGGGAAATAAAGTGAACAATCTACTCTCAGTAGTACTGATCACCAATAGTGAGGATTTGACAACTATTATCTTCCATTAGCTTTCTTTGAAGGGTCATTGGACTTATACATAGCTTCTCTGCTAGATAAGTAAGAGAATTGGGATACTCGACTTCACCCATTCTCTTAGGAGTTGAGAAGGCAATGTTACTTGGCTTCGCTCATCTCCTCGAGTTAAGAGAATTGGGGTACTTAGTTTTGCCCATTCTCTTGAGTGAGAAGGCAAAGGTTACTCAATTTTGCCTTCCTCCTCGAGTTTATACTTCATGCATTGAGCTGGTTACTAATATTTGTCCGCTCTTTGCTCACACTTCTAAAGCACTTGAAGTGTTTGCACTTATTGTGTTAAGTTAGCTACTGTGATTCATTGACCCACTGCCATTGAACTTCTGGAATGTAAGAAGTTTCACCTGAAAAGAGTAAAAAGTTTACCCCAACTTTGAGTCCTCCAACTTGGAGTAAGTATTTGATAGTTTTGGTCACCTTTGGAATTGTACCGTCTTCTCCATCACTTTTGCCGCCTACTCCTCTGAGTAGAAAAGGTATAGTACTATGTACTGCCTACTTAGTTTCTTGGTCGAGCACTCCTGCATCAACCTGAAGTCCCTCGCTTTCGGCTATCTTGATGAGAAGCCCATCAACACTGGCCTTATGAAGTTCCTTGGCCTCTGCCCTTCCATCCTGTCTTACTTAGTACTTGGAGTTTGCCTCTACATTCTCCATCTCCTCGGCCCCTTTTACGATCAATGCTCTTCTTCCATGAGAGCAAAGGATCGATGACTCCACAGAAGTCCCGCCTCTATAGGACTATGGTATTGCCAAGCCCATATACATATGATTCGTTGCCTTGCATCTGTATCCCTTCCTTCGTGATCGGTAGATCCACCTCTGTGGCACTATGGTGCTCCTCCGAGTCCACCTCCTTTCTAATCGATGCTTTGCTTTTAGGTAGTTGAGCCCCACTGGACTCATCGTCGCTTCCTCACCCTTTTCCACCATCTGCTTCAATACTACTATGTCCTCCTAGTAGTTCTCTTTGGTCGATGGAAAGACAGACTACAACTCTCATGCATGGCCTCTGCCCTCTTCTTTGTAGGGCTCGTGCCAATTCTATTCTCCTTAGCTTCCTTAGTAGTAATGTTCGCTTACTCGGCCTTGTCCTTTAACTTATCGGGCTCCCTTAAGTGAATATGAGCACTGAAGCAGTCCAACTCTCCAGCCACTCCAATTATACCTTTGTATAATCAAGACCCCTCCATGAGACTTATCGGTACTTGCAATCTGACTTATCCCTCGGTGGTACACAGCCCCCATATGCTGATGACCAAGGCTTTCATCTGATGCAAGCTTCGATGAGCATACATGGAAGACCCGCCTTTCCGGTATCATGACATTCACCCCTTGAATCCATAGCTCTTCTTGCTATTACATTATTCACCGAAGTGGAGCTCCCAGTAGCTCCTAATCATTCACATGATCACATCCCCCTCCATAGGATTCACTGGTACTTGCACTTAGATTTCTTCCTCGGTGGTATACAACCCCCATACGCTGATGACTAAGGCTTTCATCTAATGCAAGGTCCGATACACACATGAAAACTCGCCTCTGCGATACCACGATATTCACTCTTTGAATCCATAGCCCTTCTTCTTATTGTGTCATACATCAAAGTAGAGCTCCAAGTAACTCCTGATCATACCTCCGCATGATCGTGTCCCTCACGGGACATCTCTGCATGTGTTGTATTGCTATGAACTATTCAACCATGATCTGCTGCACCATGTCACCTCTTGGTGATATCTCTATTGCATACAGATTCTCGTGTGATGAATTTGGACTATGACTTCTCCATGTGCAGCCTCAGCCAACACATCATAGAGCCTTCGCCATCTTTGATTTTTTGTTCGCTACCTTGACAATTCACCATCGTCTACCCACTCTTGGGTCACACCCGAATGAAGCATAGCTCTAGGATAATCCATCGCCTAGTAGTTCCTGAAGTCCCCTGACTTCGCAAGAATTAGTGCATCATTGTCAAAATCCTGGGCCTCTATCCTCTACCAGCACAATCTCCGCTATGCACTACCTTTTTTTTCCCTAGCAACTCGAGTGGTAATACTGTGGTATATTCTTCAAGAGTACATGCATCTACGTCCTCTTACCTCGTGCTAAGGTCTTCCGAATCCAACTTTGCCTCCATAAGTGGAATCATCTTAGTTACTTTATCAAATGCATCTCTAAGGTAAGGTGCATATGCCTCAAAGCTCCCTTCATCTGTAGCACCATACAAGATAAGTCTGCCCCATCAGAATGAAGAACCCATGGAATGACATGATCCCACTCTTGCCTCTATAAGAGTTCATGCCCTTGACCTCTATCCAAGGAAAGCTCCGTGCCTCCACTCCATATACCATCTTTTATGTCGACTCCCTTCATGCAGTTTGGATACTTCACCAAGTTCCACCCAAATCGTTTCGCTCCTCGATTTGCATTAAGTTGATAGTAGCTCTCGCATCCATCATTCCATGGGTCAGGCCTCCGTTGAGTTCGATTTTCATATCAACTCTAAGTGTGCCTTCATATGATGTTGCCTTGGATTGCTACCCCACTTGATCTCAAAATGCATCCACCAATGCATTACCTCATTTGAGATCATACGACGACTCTTCGTCACTCGCTCGGTCCATTGAGCTTTGTGGAGATATGACTTTGAGGAACTCTTCCTTAATATGTGCAGTCTGTTGCACATGATTCTCCCTTTAGAGAACTAGGACATATCCCTCCTGAATATCTATCCTATTGGAGCAACTTTCCTCTTGACATTCTTCTCATTGAAAGTTTCGGAGATCACTATCCCCTTCGGACTACTCCATCTTACAGAATAACTTGTGTCTTGCTCTGTCCTTGCAAATGCACTTGCTAGATTGCCACTCTTCGCTAATATAGTCCCCATTACACCCTTCAAGGTCTAGCAACATGTCGAAATTATTGCATATTTCAGTCGCCTATGGATGTATCCTTTCCATGTCGAAGAGAAAGTTCTAAAGCTCCATGGCATCGAGTTCTGATCGCGCCTTGGGATGGCCATGAACACTCTGTCATCCGTGTACAAGCCATTGCATAAGTACCAAATCCTTCGAGTTAGCAAATCCCCTCACCTCTGTGAGCTTTGCATAACTCTTTTGATCGTTACGTAACACCTCCCACTTTGTACAATCTCATCTTTCACCAAGCACCCCGCTTGCCTTGAGCACCATCAAGTTTGGTTGCCAACATCGAGTCGTAGCTTGAACTCAGCCATCCCAATCTTAATACGCTACACATTCTTCTTCGCTTGTTTTTCCTCATGGTACCTCTCACACAAAGGGTTGGCCATTCCTCTGAATGCCAAACTTAGATGCTCGCTCTTATGAGCAACTCCTTTACCTACATCTCAATGTCCATTTCCCCTAAACGGTTGCGTGTGCTGGCTATCCTCCACATAGCCCAGCTAGGTCCTCCATATTTGTATGGCGAGTGTGTCTGCGTGTGCTTGTCCCGCTCTGATACCACTATTGGTTACAGGTGCCCTGCAAGCCAATCATGTGAGTGATGACACGTGTGACACGCTGTGTGATCTTTTTGCTTATGATTAATATTGACATATTCTCACATTATTACAAATATATTGTGATATCCTTGGTTCTGTTCAATGGGATTCGGATCGTGGTGAGATCACAATAATGAGATCGATTCACCTTTAAACACATATCCTAAATAATCCCGGCCATAGGTTACTTAAGAAGGACATTGAGATAACCGGACAGATCGGTGTACTATATACCCATCCATATGATGGAGGCGACTTGTCTCATAGCCACTTGTGTGGAGACACTAAGAATATAGTACAAGTGCTCATTGGATAATGAGTTCACTAATTGATCCGCTTATAGAATGCTGTATGGTTAATGATACCTAATGTTAGACATCGATTCCATAGTCCAAGTTGTGTATCTAGTTCTTAGACTTAAGATACCAAGGATACCTTGTATGAGTACTCCTTTCTTTGATGCCATACTTACAGGTTTGGAAAATTCCAGATCTGGTATAGCTGGTTATCGGGATTGGTAGCCAACCTTACAAAGGCAATTGAGTGTTAATAGAGAATTATCCACTCTCGGTATCACGAGAGGAATATCCCATATATGCTTGCTCAGACAAATCCCTAGTCAGAGTTATTCGGATTGAGAGAGAAAGAGTTCTCTGGGAGAATCTGATTAGAGCAAGACTATGACGGATTTCGTATATGACCTAATAGTACCATGTCCAATATATGGTCTCTGGGATATTAGTTGTATGAGGGATTATAGATACACGGTAACTGTGGATAGACAGGTCCGATAGATTCCATCCCCTTGTACCGTCTAGGGACTATGGCGTAGTGGCCTAGTACGTCCATAGTGGATGAGTTGAGTGAATTATTATGGAGATAATAATTCATAAGGAGTTTTGATGGGAGTGACTCACGGCCAGCTCAGTATCAGGCCTAGAGGGTCACACACATGATAGATACTTCAGCAAATAGAGGATTGGATGTAGATCCAATTAGCCCCTATTCTCATTAGATGAGACCCTATGCTGATGGGCTCCTTAATTAAGGCCCAATTAAATGCCTAAGGAGATTATTGGATAGAGATCAAATAATGCAAGGTTAGTGGGTTATTTGATGGAGATCTAATACCCACTAAGGTAAGAGCCATAGGGTTTTGGTGGCTCTCTATAAATAGGAGGGAAGACTCATGGTTGATAGGCTGCAGCTTTAGCCACCACCTCCTATTCTCCTTCCTCTGCACAATAGTTGCAATATCAGATTGGAGGAATTTTGCTACAGAGATCCATCTTGTGGATACCGCTAGAGAGGAGGACACTTAACCTCCTTTATCTTCTCCATCTGGATCTGAAAAACAAGGATATACGATCTCCCTAGGTAAAATCAATCTCTCACACATCATAGTTTTTCGGTCTTTATGGGTTTTTTCGTGACTCCAATCTTTTGCACTATGATTTGATCTGCATGGGAAATCAATTTTTTGTTTTGCATATGATACACCCGTTGAGGTTTCCCAACAGTGGTATCAAAGCCAAGATTTTTGTGTGAAAGATTAGTTTTAAACTGGGTGTGATTGGATTGAAGTGCATAGAATCGTTCTACGCGTTCTTGTTGCATTTTCACAGTGAAGACAGCAAGGAGGAGGGGCGGCCAGCCACGGCTAGCCCTCATGCAGGGTCGGCCATCCACGGCCAAGCCGGTTGTAAGGGTAGCCATGCCCCTAAGGGGCAACCGGCAAGATGCGCCGCCACGTGGCTAGCTGCAGAGCCTATGGGCGTAGGCAATGCCCTAGGTCGCAGGGGCGACAATGAGGCAGCCAGCCTGTGGCTACCTCTCTTGCAGGGCGACACAAGGCGGCTCCGCATGCGAGGCGAACGCCACCGCAGGGTGGCGATGGTGGCGACGGTGTAGTGAGGGTAAGGGAAGAGGGCTAGGGCATCCTTTTGAGAAAAGGATGATCATATCCCTATGAATTTGGAAAATTTTGAAGACTATCCTCATATACATAATTTTAAAAATACCCTCAACAATTCTAAAAATTTCGAGGATTATCCTCTTATACAAAATTACAGAAATACCTTTGACAATTCTGAAAATTTCGAGCATGTCTTGATTTTTGGAAAAGTAATTAATTAAATAGTTTAATTAATTATTATATATATCTTGTAATCCTACATATGATATAATGTACATGTGATGTATGATGTGGATGGATGATCATGAGCTATGTGTTGTGATGTATGTAATTGTGATTATTATTATTATTGAGGCCTACGTGCCTTCATTTTTCTTGTTTATTGTCATGCTTGCGTGCTTGTGATTATTTGTAATTGCATGGAGAGGCGCATCGGGAGTATGGAGATGATAGTGGGACCCATGATACTATGGCGGGAGATAATGACGCATAGTGATGCGACGATCCGACGAACCGACGAAACCGATGATGACAAGATCAACAATCATAGGGCATGGAGATGTGCCGATACACACATAGATCCTATTGTGGGTGATTAGGCTCATTGGCTCGGGCTTAATCATATTAGGTGACAGCTCATAATCATCCGGTGTGGTTTGCATGTGTGATGTGTTATACACCTACTAGATATATGTATATATATATTTGCATGTGATGTAGATATATATTAAATATGTACGTGTGCGACACGATATATTATGAGATCGGTATAAAACAAAAACCCCTCATACGATAATATTAAGTCGGTAAGCATGAGGTAATAAGATTGACCCATATGGCCTTCCATCGTTATAGGAAGAAATTGAATCTTGATATAGGTTGAGTTGGTCGAGTCACTCGAGGCTCACTTATCTACGTGATCGAGTTCTTGCCTATGATATATATATCACCGATGACCTGAGGATATTATATGACTTGGTCGAGTAGTCGAGAGCATATCTATCGAATCAGACTCATCTTGTAACGATGGTGATGACTTAACTGAACTTCATGGTTGGTTGAGCAGTCGAGACCATAATGATTCGGAGGCCGAACATGACGGGAATCACAAGGAGTTGTGATTGACAAGAGTTGTCTACCTTTTAGGTTTAGTGTAGTTGGTCGAGTCCCTCGAGATTGTACTAAGACGCCAATTAGATCCCGATCCCCACTAGGAGTCTGCCGAACACTTTCATCTCACGCATCGAGGGTGTCGCGTGATTCACTAAAAAAATAGTGGGAGTATATTTAAATAGAAGTCCATATCTTAATTAGTATTTTTTGTAAAATTTATATATTATTTATTTTTGCTATATCTTGTTTGTCACTTGAAAAACCCCTACGTGGCATATTTAATGCCAATCGCCTCATTGGTCCAAAGGCTCTGTAATTTGAGAATTATTCTCATGAAAGAGAAAATCGTATATGTCCTTAATATGATTGTGCCCACGCTGGAGGAAAGGACAAGCGAGGATGAGATCGCTTGCTTTCTGAAGTATAAAGATAATCCTAAAGGATAACCTATATGTTGATCTTATACTTCAGTCCCTACCAGATTCCTTTTCATAGTTCATTATTAACTTTAATATGAACAAGTTTGAGGTGACTCTACCTGAGCTCCTCAATATATTGAGGGAAGCTGAGAGTACTATCAAGAAAGAGAAGTCAGTTCTCTATATTGGTGAGACTAATAGGAAAAGGAATGCTAGTAAGACCCTAAAGAATGACAAGGGCAAAGAAAGACCGGGCAAGGCAAAGATTGCCAAGAAAGACCTAGCAAAGGATAATGGACAATGCTTCCACTACGGCCAAGACGGGTATTGGAAGAGGAACTATAAGGACTACCTTGCAGAGAAGGCGAAATAGAAGCTTGGAGAAGCTTTAGGTATATTTATGATCAGTCTCCACTTGTTAGATTTTCATAATAACACATGGGTATTGGATACCAGGAGTGCTTATCATATCTGTAATTCGTTGCAGGTTTTGGCAAGAGCTAGGAGACTAGCCAGAGGTAAGATGGACCTCAAGATGGGCAATGGAGCAAGAGTTGCTGCAGTTGACGTTGGGGAGGTCACCCTACATCTGCTTGGTGGAGCTATTATTGCATTGGATGCATGTTATTTTGTTATCTCTATTATCAAAAATATTATATCCATCTCTTGTTTGACAATAAGTGGATATAAATTAGTTTTTGAGCAATAGTTGTTTAATAATTATGGATGATAAGATCATCACTAGAGGGACCCTTGTAAATGACTTATATGTGTTAGACACTTCTCCACACATCATCAATATAAATATGTCTAAGAGGAAAAGAGATGAGGTAAAAAATGCATACATATGACATTGTAGGCTAGGTCATATACATGAGGGAATGATTCAAAAGTTGTTGAAAGATAGATACTTAGAGACTATGAGTCATATTTGAATGTTGCCTTCATGGGAAAATGACCAACTCTCCTTTTAGTGGAACTAGAGAGAGCCATTGAGTTATTGGAACTCATACATAGTGATGTATGTAGTCCCAAGTCGACTCAAGCTATAGGTGGTTACTTATACTTCATTACATTCACTGATGATTTCTCTAGGTATGGACACGTGTACTTAATAAAGTACAAATCTGAGGTCTTTGAGAAATTCAGGGAATATAAGAATGAGGTAGAGAACCAAATTGGAAAGAGTATTAAAACTCTTCGATCAGATCGAGGAGGAGAGTACTTGAGTATAAAGTTCACCCATTTCCTTAGGGACAATGAGATTCTATCCCAGTAAATACCTCCTTATACACCTCAGCTCAATGGTGTATCAGAAAGGAGGAATCACACGCCCTTGGGACCACAGCTTACATTCTGAACAGAGTTCCATCAAAGTCGGTAGTGTCTATATCATATGAGATACGGAAAAGAAAGAAGCTCGATCTTAAGGTAGTTAAGATTTGGGGCTGTCATGCCCATGTTAGAAGATACAACCCTGACAAGTTAAAATCAAGGACGGAACGGTGCATATTTGTGGGATACCTTAAGGAGACTTAAGGGTATTATTTCTATCATTCCAAGGACCGAAAGGTCTTTGTTGCCAAGAGAGATGTGTTTCTTGAGAAGGAACATATTCTTGGTGGAAATAGTGGGAGTGAGATAGAATTGAGCGAGGTTAGAGAACCTAGCTCGAGCACCATTCCAGAGCCCGAGTCTGTTTAGGTACCTAACACACAAATTCTAAATTTTCGTAGGTCTAGTAGAGTATTTCACCCTCCTGAAAGATATGTGAGACATATCAGTAAAGATGACTCTTAGGATATTGATCCTCAGACCTACAAGGAGGCTATTATGAGTATAAACTTCAGGAAGTAGCAAAAAGCCATCAATTCTGAGATAGATTCCATGTACTCTAACAATGTTTGGAATCTTGTGGATGCATTTGAGGGTGTTATACCCATCAGCTGTAAATGGATTTTCAAGAAGAAGATCGGAGTGGATGGAAATGTAGAGACATATAAAGCAAGGCTGGTAGCTATAGGATATCATTAAAGATAAGGAGTTGACTATGACGAAACCTTTTTACTTGTAGCCATGCTTAAGTCCATTAGAATTATTTTAGCCATTGCAACACACTATGACTATAAGATATGGCAAATAGAGGTCAAAATGACATTCCTCAATGGCAACCTCGAGGAGGTGTATATGATACAGCCAGAGGGATTCGTATCCAAAGAGAGCCTAGATAAAGTGTGCAGGTTGCTTAGATCCATTTATAGATTGAAGCAAGCTTCCAAAAGTTGGAACATAAGATTTGATAAGGTGATCAGATCTTATGACTTCGTTAAGAATGAATATGAGCCTTGTGTATGCAGGAAGGTACGTGGAAGTGCTATCACCTTCATGGTGCTATATATGGATGACATCCTAATAATTGAAAATGATGTAGGAATGCTCTCCACAATAAAGGCTTAGTTATCCAGAAACTTCTCCATGAAAGACCTAGGGGAAGAATCCTATATTTTGGGGATCTAGATCTTGGTTTGTCCTAGTCTAGGTACATAGACTCCATTCTCAAAAGGTTTGGCATGGAGAATTCTAAGAGAGGTCTCATACCGATGAGATATGAAATATCACTTTCTAGGAGTATATCCCCAAAGACTCTTGAAGAAAGGGTAGACATAGATAAGATACCTTATGCCTTAGTGATAGGGTCTATCATATATGCGATGATATGTACCAGGTCTGATATAACACATGCTCTGAGTGTCATGAGCAGATCTAGGTTTTGAACACTAGAAGGCAGTAAAGTGTATCCTCAAGTACTTAAGAAGCACTAAGGATCTTTTACTGATATATGAAGAAGATAGTCTCCAGGTTGAGGGCTACACGGACTCGAGTTTTTAATCCAACATTAATGATAGCAAGTCGAATTCAGGATTTGTTTTCACCCTGAATATAAGAGCAGTAAGCTGGAAGAGTTCCATGCAAGATACTACTGCTGACTTGATCATAGAGGCGAAATACATTGCTGCAACAAAAGCAGCAAAGGAAGAGGTTTGGATGAAGAAGTTCATAAAGGATTTAGGAGTCATACCAAGTAGCGTGGAGCTGACTCCCATATATTGTGACAGAGACAGGGTGATAACTCTAACAAAGGAACTCAGGTTTCAACATAATTATTCTGAGGAGGGTCCATCTGATTAGAGCGATCATGACCCGAAAAGATATAGCAATGAAAAGAGTTATATTTGAAGATAATATTGCAGATCCATTGACGAAGCCGCTGGCTCAGATTGTATTTGAATATCACAGGGGTTTGATGGGGATCAGATATATAGGCTTTTGTTCAAGTGGGAGATTACTGGTTACAGGTGCCCTGTAAACCAATCACGTAAATGATGACATGTATGACACGCTATGTGATCTTTTTGCTTATGATTAATATTGGCATATTTTCACAGTATCTGTTATATATATATTGTGATGTTCTTGGTTCTGTTCAATGGGAGTCGAATCGTGATGAGATAACGATAATGAGATCGATTCACCTTTAAACACAAATCCTAAATAATCCTAGTCATAGGTTACTCAACAGGGATATTGAGATAACCGGATAGATCGGTGTACTATATACCCATCCATGTGATGGAGGCGGCTGGTCTCATAGCCACTTGTGTGGAGACACTAAGAATATAGTACAAGTGCTCATTGGAGAATGAGTTCACTAATTAATTCGCTTATGGAATGCTGTATGGTTAATGATACATAATGTCAGACATCGATTCCATAGTCCAAGTTGTGTATCTGATCCTTAGACATGAGACACCGAGGATGCCTTGTATGAGTACTCCTTTCTTTGATACCAGACTTACAGGTTTGGAAAGTTCTGAATCTAGTACAACTGGTTATCGGGATTAGTAGCCAACCTTACGAAGACAATTGAGTGTTAATAGAGGATCATCCACTCTCGGTAACTATGGACAGATAAGTCCGATGGATTCGATCCCCCTTTACCGTCTAGGAACTATGGCATAGTGGCCTAGTACATTCATAGTCGATGAGTCGAGTGAATTATTATGGAGATAATAATTCACTGTATCAGAATGAGTTCTGATGGGAGTGACTCACGGCCAGCTCGGTATCGGGCTTAGAGGGTCACACACATATGGTGGATGCTTCAGCAAATAGAGAATTAGATGGAGATCTAATTAGCCTCTACTCTCATTAGATGAGACCCTATGCTGATGAGCTCCTTGATTAAGGCCCAATTAGAGGCCTAAGGAGGTTATTGGATAGAGATCTAATAATGCAAGGTTAGTGGGTTATTGGATGGAGATCCAATAACCACTAAGACAAGAGCCCTAGGGTTTTGGTGGCTCTCTATAAATAGGAGGGGAGACTCATGGTTGATAGGCTGCAACTGTAGCCACCACCTCCTATTCTCCTCCCTCCCCTTGTGCAAGAGTTGCAAGATTAGATTGGAGGAGTTTCGCTGCAAAGATCCATTGTATGGATACCGCTAGAGAGGAGGACGCTTGACCTCCTTTATCTTCTCCATCCGGATTTGGAATACAGGGATATACGATCTTCTTAGGTAAAATCAATCTCTCACACATCGCGATTCTTTGATTTTTGCAGTTTTTCTCGTGACCCCAATCTTTTGCACAATGATTTGATATGCGTGGGAAACCAGTTTTTTATTTTGATTTCCGTTGTGCATGTGATGTACCTGCTGAGGTTTCCCAATAACCATAATGTTACAAACTTAACTAATTTTGCCTTATCCGTACGATGCCCATGCATCTTCGTTTGTAAAGGTCAGCCTTCCCTGAGATCTCCTAGGGTCCCTTAGGACTTACAAAAGAGAAAATAGGCCAGAAGAAGCAATTTCAATGGGATCTACAAATAACTACTTAAGCAAACACTTTATAAAGCCAATACAAATTATACCCATAGACATTATCACTCAGAAAGGTTGCACACAAAGGATAATGGTCCATTACAGACCGAAGTCCCCACAAGTGCTTACAAGACACACTCGTATTTACAAACCAAAATCGACCACAAAGCAAATCAAACTAGGGCTACTAAGCCTACTGTAAGCCCGCTACTTGCTGTACAAGGTATGTACACAAACCGAAGGACATAGACAAACATGAGCATTTCATCGAACACCCTGTTTACATTATTGTCCGTGACATGTCGTAGCCCATGCCATCCCTTATTGCAGCCCCTCACTGTTGACATGTCCCAGTCCTTGCCATCCCTTACAATAGTGACCCCTCATTGTCATCACTATTGCCTTCCACTGTAACACACAACCATCCTCTACCATAGTATTGTCGTGCATAACAGTGTTACTGTTGCTGCTTCCTACTGCAATGCACATCCCTCGACAATCTTGCAGCATCACCACGACTACCCTCTCTCATCACCTTACTATCGTTGTTGCCATCAATCTCAAGATTATAGTTGCTCTCGCTCATCCCCACTATCACTGCTGCCATCCTTCACCTATATAGCAACATCAAGAACTTGTCATCACCACCAGTCTTGTAACCATAGCCAGGAATTAAAGATTATAGATTTGCACTTCTATGCAATGGTGATCAATAGCTCATTGGAAGCAAGAATTGACACTTTCGAAGCCCGCATAGAGAATATATTGCAAGAACTCTTCAACGAATTCAAAAAAAGTTTATTGAAGAACCTCAACAAATCTCAACATGATGAAAGTTCCAGTTCAAAGGGAACAAATCTGAAAAATATAATCAAGGGAAAGACACAAGATACCCTCGCATGAAGTTTCCCAAATGGGAAGATGAAGACCCAATCGGCTAGATCTCACGTGCTAAAATTTTCTCTCATTTTCATGAGACTCCAGAGGAATCCAAGGTGAAGATAGCTTCTACTTAAAAGGAGATGTGATCCAATGACATGATTTATAAGAGACCTATCATATCATGGGGATAGTTCAAGAGAGAGCTCCTGATTTGGTACGAAGTTAAAGCTTGCAATCCTCGCACCATTATAGCAGCCATATCATTCGCTAGCATGCATGAAGGAAAAAATTAATATGGACACTTACTGAAATAAAAGCTTCAATGGATAAGAAAAATCAATAAATGAGGACTTCAAAGTGGTTAACATAGAAGAGCAACTTTTGACGGTCGAGCCAACTAAAGAGAAATAAAAAATTGACAATGTGGAGTCTGATCACGAAAGCTGTGATAAATTTGATAACAAGATTACTAACGAGTGAATCCTAATTTGTGATAACAGGTGCTCAAAGGTAAAGTTGATTACACAGACAAATAATTACTTGTAGATTTCTTTTTAATGCCCTAGGAAGATGTCGAAGAGGTGATCTTCAAAGGAAGATATTGTACTATCGCTAGCCATCATATGAAAAGTTAGAAGACTACAATGAGTATTATACTACAAGATCGACCCATTGCTTACACCAAGTGGAGACCCTATTTGATTAATCAAAGTGTTGTGATGCATGATAAATATCTTAGACCAAAGTATTACCAAAGATTGATGCTGCTCAGCCTTGAGGACAAAGCTGATTTAAAGAGGGTGGGTCTGATAAGACCATAACAGGGTTGGGTCCATCGATTCAAAATAAATTCAAGTTGAGTCATGTTGGTCTATCAGTCGGAGTCAGTTATGGGTCAGGTGAGCCCAATCGAGTTAGTTATGAGTTAGTTGGAGTTGGTTATTATTTTCAGTTAGGAGTTTATTTGATTTCTATCGGTTAGTTAAGAGTCCAAGTTTAGAGGGACTTTGAGTCCAAGAATATTGGCAGAGCCCTATAGATAATGGTATAAACTCTTTTATTAAGCAATTAAGGAAGAAGTATGTGTTTTAGCCAATAGGCAAAATCTTAGGAGGGTCGATCACCTATAAAGATCAAGAAGGCCGATCCCCTTGAAGTGATAAAGGAGGCCCGATCCTCTCGATGTGATTGTTTATCCCCTTTCCATCTCCATCTATCATAGAATCCTGTGGGGTTCTATCAAATTATAAGATAATAAATAGTAAATAATCTTGATTCATATAAAATAAATCTCAAGTTATAAATATCGAGAAGTGTAAGTGAAAGATCATGATTTGTTTGGAAAATCTCCTCTTTAGTAAAGGGAAGAATCATATGAAAAGAAATAGAAAACTATCATATATTTAAAATATTCAACATGCCTAATTATTTTATAATATAATAAAATTATTCTTTACTTAGTGGTTTAGTTGATATATCCGCTAATTGATGTTTTGTAACAATAAACTCTAAGGATATGTCATTATTACTTATATGGTTCCTAATAAAATAATATCTAATGTCAACATGATTTGTTCGTGAATGTTAAATAGGATTATTTCATAAGTATATTGTACTGATTTTTTTAAAGTAAAGTCCATAATATTCTAGTATTTTTTATCCATATTACCTGTGCACAATATGCACCTACCGTAATATATTCAGCTTTAGCTATAGATAAAGTACTGGTTACAGGTGCTCTGTAAGCCAATCACGTGAGTGATGGTATATGTGACACACTACATGATTTTTTTGCTTATGATTATTATTGGTATATTCTCACATTATATTATCTATTACATATATATATATTGTGATGTCCTTGGTTCTATGCAATGGGAATCAGATCATGATGAGATCATGATAATGAGATTGATTCACATTTAAACACAGATCTTAAATAATCCTGGTCATAAGTTACTTGAGAGAGACATCGAAATAACTAGATAGATTGGTGTACTATATGCCCGTCCATATAATGGAGGCAGTTGGTCTCATAGCCACTTGTGTGGAGACACTAAGGATATAGTACATGTGCTCATTAGAGAATGAGTTTACTGATTGATTCGCTTATGGAATGCTGTATAGTTAATGATATCTAATGTCCGATAGCGATACCATAGTTCTAGTTGTGCATTTAGTCCTTAGACTTGAGACACAAAATATGTCTAATTTGAGTACTCCTTTATTTGATGCTAAACTTACAGGTTTGATAGCCAATCTTATGAAGATAATTAAGTATCAAATAAATGATCATCTACTCTCGGTATAGCGAGAGAAATATCCTATATGTGCTTGCTTAGACAAATCCTTGGCTAGGGTCATTCGGATTGAGGGAGACGGGGTTCTCAAGAAGAATCCAATTAGAGTGAGACTCAAACGAATTCCATATATAACCTGATAATACCATGTTCAATATATTATATATGGGATATTGGTTGGATGAGGGACTATAGAACATGGTAACTGTGGACAGACATGTCTGATTAATTTGATCCCACTATACTGTTTGGGGACTATGGTACAATGGCCTAGTACGTTCATAATCGATGAGTTAGGTGAATTATTATGGAGATAATAATTCACTACATTAGAAGGAGTTCTGATGGGAGATAATAATTCACAACATCTCGGTATCGGCCCTAGAGGTCACACACGTATAGTATATGCTTCAGCGAATAAAGAATTGGATAAAGATCCAATTAGCCCCTATTATCATTAGATGAGACCCTATATTGATGGGCTCTTTGCATGAGGCCCAATCAGAGGCCAAAGGAGATTATTGGATAGAGATACAATAATGCAAGGTCACTAGTAATTGGATGAAGATCCAATACCCACTAAGGAAGGACACTTAGGGTTTTTAGTGGCTCTTTATTAATAGGAGGGGAGACTTATAGTTGATAGGCTGTATCTTTGGTCAATCCCTACTATTCTCCTCCCTTTGCGTAAGAGTTGTGAGACATGGGATTACGATTGGAGGAGTATCGCTGTAGCGATCTATCATGTGAATACTATTAGAGAGGAGGACGCTTGACCTCCTTCATCATCTCCATCCAGATTTGGAAAACTAGGGATATACGATCTCCCTAGGTAAAAAATCTCTCACACGATGTAGTTTTTCGATTTTATGGCTTTTTCGTGATCCAATCATTTGCATGATGATTTAATATGCTATTTTGTTTTGATCTTTCACTACGCATGTGATGCTCCCGCTTAGATTCCCAATAGTGGTATTAGAGCCAAGGTTGTTCGTGCAAAAGATTGATTTTAAATTGTGTGTGATGAGATTGAATCACGTAGAACTATTCTATGTTTTCTTGCTGCATTTTCGCATCGAAGGCAGTAAGGAAGGGGCCAACCACTTGCGAGCAGGCCCCCTACAGGGGCGATCGGCTATGGCTAGCACCCCTGTAGGGGTGACCGCACACTGCTAAGGTCATCTGCAAGGGCGGTCGCCCGTAACCAGGCCGTGATAAGGGTTGCTTACAAGGGGCAGCAATCATGGCTAGCCCGCAAGGGCGGTGCTCGCTAGTAGGTGCAGCGCCCACACACAGGGGCGATGACCACTCGAGGGTAGCAACGTCGGCCTGCGGGTAGAGGTGGCCGGCGGTGGTGTGCAGCAATGCCGCTTACACAGGGGTGATGACGTCGACTATCGTTAGAAGAGGGTAAAGGGCTTAGGGTTTCTTTTCGATAAAAGGATGGTACTACCTCTTAGAATTTAGGAAATTCTAAGTTCTATCATCTTTTACAGAATTTCAAAAAAACCCTGAATAATTTTAGAAATTTCGATATTTGTCCTCCTATCCATTATTCTAAAAATGCCCTTGACAATTATAAAAATTTCTAGCATGACCTAATTTCTAGAAAAATAATTAATTAAATAGTTTAATTAATTATTATATATCTAGTAATCCTACATGTGATGTATGATGTGGATGGATGATCATAAGCCATGTGTTGTGATGTGTGTAAATGTAATTATTATTATTATTGGAGCCTGTGAGTCTCCATTTTTCTCATTTATTATCGGGCCTACGTGCTTGTGATTATTTTGTAATTATATAGAGAGGTGCGGCGGGAGCATAAAGTTGATAGTGGGACTTACGATGCCGTGGTTAGGAGATCACGATACATGGTGATGTGGCGAGTATCCGACGGAACCAATGATAATGAGATCAACGATCACAGGGTATGAATATGCACCGAGGCACACTTATATCCTATTAGGAGTGATTAGGCCCATTGGCTCGGGCTTAATAATATTAGATGAAGGCTCATGATAATCCAGTGTAGCTTGCATATGTGATATGTGTTATACACCTACTATATATATATATATATTTATATATATGTGTGTATATATATATATATATATATATGTATATATATACATATATGTATATATATATACATATATGTATATATATATATATATATATATATATATATATATATATATATACACACACATGTGTGTATATATATATGTGTATATATATATATATGTATAACACGATATATTATGAGACCAATACAAAACAAAGGCCCCTCTTGCGATAATATTAAGTCGGTAAGTGTGAGGTAATAAGATTGACCCACGTGGCCTTCCATTGTTATAGGAATAAATTGAATCACAACATAGGTTGAGTTGGTCGAGTCCCTCGAGGCTCACCTATCTATATGATCGAAATCTTACTTACGATAAAGAGATGTCTTCGATGACCTGAGGACATGGTATGCTTGGTTTAGTCCATCGAGGGCATGTCATCAAAATAGACTCATCTTGTAATGATGGTAATGACTTAATTGAATATCATGGTTGGTTGAGTCCCTCGAGACCATTATGGTTCAAAGGCTGAACATGACAGGATTCCTAAAAAGTTGTGATTGACAAGAGTTGCCTACTATTTAGGCTTAGTGTAATTGGTCGAATCCCTCGAGGTTGCATTAAGGCACCAATTGGATCCCGATCCCCACTAGGAGTCTGTTGGAGACTTTCGTCTCACGTGTCGAGGGTGTCGCATGATTCGATAAGAAAGTAGTGTGTTAGAACCCTTACAGATTCTAAGCTTGGGGTTGATCTCTATAGGGGATCGACCTCCTGAAGCTTTATAGGGGTTCCTCCCTGCTTAGGTTTCTAAATAATAGCTGAAAAGAATTTGATCTATTGATGATGAAAAAGGTTACAATTACAAGTGTTTATATAGAGTCTCAAAACCCTAACTCTTAATAGGACTCCTCCTTAAACTAAGACTCATACTAAACTAAGACTCCTACTAAACCAAGACTCCTCTTCCTCTCAACTCCTAACCCCTTGCCAACTCCTAACCTTGATGTGGGTGGCAACTATAGGGGACTCCAGCTCCTAATTTTATTCTTATTCTACCATAGAGAGAGTCTAAGCTAAGTGAGACTCTTCCCCTCTTGCCCTAGCTGACCTCTCTTAAGAGGAGGAGGTGGCTAGGAGACTCCCATCCCATAAGAACTCTTCCCTAATCCTAGCCAACCACTTTTTACTAGGGGGTGGCATCTAGATTAAGGTTTATTATATTCATGACTCAATTAACTCTGATCTGTAACCAACTCCAACTCCTAACGAGACTCTAGTTCAATCGAATCTTAACTCTACTAGGATTTGTGCTGATTTATTATAGTGGACTCAAATATCCTGCTAGCCTACTTAATGTCAGGTCTAGGTTGGCCAACAAGGCCCAATCTAAGGACTCGACTTAATCGACTAGGACCCAACTCAGATAGGGTCCTAATAGACCTACCCTCTTCAAATCAACCTTATCCTCAAGGCCAAGCTCCATGTCTCCGGGTCTTGATCTACAACTCCTCATGAGGCTTCCTTGTGGCCCATATAATAGGCACATCCTGCTCCTTTAGTCCAGCATCAGCAGTAGTGATTGGATGGTAATGTGTTATAATCTTATGATCCCATATGATCATCAGCTGAACTTGGGCCTCCTCATCGACTTGGGTGTCGATTGGATAGATCTAGGCTAAGTCATCATATCTAAACTTCTATTTTCGTTGAGATTCCTAGATGATCAATTATAATTTTGAATTACTATATAGATTCGATTCACAAGTTATGGCTCCAATGTGATATCCAATTTTATAGGGTCCAAAGAAACTGGGACACGATTTCCGTGAGGCTCGAGTCTTCATAGACTCTTGCTAGTAGGGCTGAAGACGAAGGAAGACTTGATCTTCAATAGCAAACTTCCTTCTGCTTTAGTATTTGTCAGTTTCATTCTTATGTGGGCTGACATGTGGTTGTTCTTTAATAGTAGCCAGACTTTCCTCTTAGCTAGTGGCTATCCTCTAGTAGAGTCCATGGTAATGTGAGCCCGATCTATGTTTGAAGAGAGTAGAAGCTATAATTTTTTAAGACTTATTTTTATCTCCCCTTTGTACCATTGTCCTATATTATGCGAAGTCATAAATTCTGTAATAGTTAGCATTTTCTCATCGTATATCGATAGCTTTATGTGATATGAAGAGAGAGCTTTGTTGATGTAGGCTAGGGGTTGGCCATCTTGCATGAGGACAACATATATTCTAGCTCTCGATGCATTAATCACAAACACTTTATCAGAGTCGGGTAAAGCTAGCACCGACAATGAGTAAGAGTTGCAACTTGGCCGGATAACCCATGTTTCAAGCATCTCATTTATAATCCTCTCTATTTCAGCTTTTTGGAGGTGAATATAATGATATGGCTGAGTGTTTGCTGCTGGTTTGCCTAAAAGAATCAAAATTTGATGATCATGCCGTCGGGTAGGAGGTAGGCTGCACGGTTTAGTGAAGACGTCTGAAAATTTAGTAAGCAATTGGAGAAGGTTTGGGTCTTCAATTTTTATTGGCCCTCTCATATTTTTGCTGCTGGAGTTGCATTAGGAAGCCACTATTCACTTTATGCAAGATTTTCTTCATTCGCTGCGTTGAAACCGTCGTCACGTTGCTCCCGCATTTCCCGCGTAGGATCACCTATTTCCCATGACCAAAAAATTTCATGATAAATTTAGAAAAAAATTAGGAAACATTACCTAACATAGTCAGCCATTCGATACTAAGCATAACCTCATAATCATCGAGCGAGAGGATAAAGAAATCAACAATTATCTCCTGGTCCTGCTATAATAATTTCACCCGTAGGCATCTTCGGTCGCACTTCAAAATTCGACGATTGGCGATCGTAACACCAAACCTACTACAATCCTCAATATGTAGGGCCATCCGAGCTGTAATTTTGCTATTCATAAAATTATTAGTGTTCCCGGTATCGATGAGGATGGTAATTGGTTGTTATTTAAGTAGTCCTCTCACTTTCATCGTCTGTGGCTTTGCGTAGCCGGCAAGAACATACATCATACAATCGACTGATTACTGTTCTTCTTTCATGACTTCCTCCTTATGCTCCTAGACCTCCTCCTGTAAATCTTCAATGGGTTCAATTAGTAGAAGGTGTACCTTTTTGTAGCGATGGTCGCAGCTCCACGATTCATCATAATGCTAACAAAGGCCCTTTGCTGATCTGTCACGAAGTTCTTCTCTCGTAAATTTCATTAGCAGCGAAGGATGGCTGGGAGTAGTGGGGTGCTGAAGGTTTATATGTTGCTAGTCTAAGGGTGGTCCTCATCTTTTGAGTGTCTTGGTTGAGTCGTTCCTCTTGGATTCGAGCGAAGGAAATTGCGGCCATCACGGTGCGGGGCTGCCATGCTTTAATTTCTCCTTTTATTTCCAGCTTGAGTCCTTCGATGAATGTCCCTAATAATTATTTGTTAGACCAATCATGAGTGAGATAATTTCTCAAACCTGATATGGTATTCTTTGATCATGGAGGTTTATCAAATCTCCACGAGTTGTTCATCGATATTTTCATACTTGGTCGGTCCAAAGTGGTTCAATATATCGCTTTTGAATATTATCCACATCGGGACTACATGGGTATATTCAAGCTAATTGTACTATTAAATTGTAGCTTCTTCGAGGTAGATGACAGTGGTGTCCACCATGGAAGCCTTCAGTGTCCAGTGATAATGAAAGTAGCGTTCTGCGCGTGAAAGCCATCTTGTTGGGTCTCCCTCTTCTCATCAGGGGAAGTCCATCCTCTTGCATGACTACATCAAATTAGTGGCTCATTCTTCCTTTTTGGGAGGTATCTCTGAACTTTCACCTTGCTGCAATTTTATCGAGCTTGGAGATTATTCAATTCTGAATTCTGCGAATAAAGCATGGAATTTGTCCTCAATTTGGCCATGATTCAAACATCTCTAATTTGGCATCAATTGAATCTTGAAATGCCATTACATATATCTCCAAATCTGAGATGTTTTTATCTTTTTTCTATTGATGGGTCAATAGCATAGGGTGGTGGAAAGTTTGGTGGTAGCAGAAGATAAGATCGGTGGTGGAGGGTTGTGGCTATAATAGGTCACCATTTTGGGCTACGATTTTGGGTGCTATTAGGGTTATGAAAATAGGTTATGATAGCTACTTCTTAAGGCTAGAAGGGTGCCTTAAGGGTGATATGGGTGGCAGCAATAATTTTGGTAAGGATCAGATATGGGTGCAGTAAAAAACACCAAAAGGTAGTATTATATAATTCTATATCGATAGGCTGTTGTGGAGGTGTAGTTGATGCTGCATTTTGAGGCTGCTATGAAGGTTGTGAGGGGGGTTTGGGGATAGTGGTTCAAGGTTAGGAAGATGATTTAAGGTTGTTGTGGGTGGCAGCAACCGGTTTGGTAGGGCTGCGACAAGAAGTGCCAAAGATGTTGCTGTAGAATTTTTCATCGAGAACAACCATTTTTTTGTGACAATAGATCCAGCAACGATTTAGAGGATTACGATAGCAAAAAATCCATGAGGATAGTAACGAGATGGATAAGAATAATGGCACTAATAAGTTGAGTCAAGATCAGGCGTGTATGCAACAAGAAATACCAAAAAGTATGGCAGCAACAGAATTTTACGTCGAAAACTTTTAATGAGATAGATGCAATTTTTTCCAATAGTTCTTGACAAGGATTCAAGTAAAAATCAAGGGAGATCTATTGGTAAGGGAAAGATAATATTGACAAAAATTTCATAAAAGGATACAACAGCAAGGAATTCGGCTAGATCAAAGATTACGAGAAGATGCTGTTGTAGATCTTTACGTCAAAAGTTCAGTAGCTTTGATATAAAGGATCAACAGTTTATATTAACAATTTTTGCATGAAACCAAAAGGAAATCCACTATTAAGGAGTGCTAAAGCCATCATAAAAAACTCATAGAAGATTGGTTAGAAAAATTATAGCAACAATATAAAAAACAAGCAGTGGCATACGGCTAAATTCTGCAACACAACTTTCATCGTAAAGATAGAAACTTTGCGATGAAGAGTTTATGCAGCGAGATAGAAATTTTGTTTTTTTGGTTTATTGGGTTTAAAGATAACAAAATTATAGTAGTAGTAAGACAGAATACTAGAACCTGATGTAATTCGTGGAGAGATCAAAAGATGATCTATGGTAGTGGAGATGATGACATAATTTGACGATGATCTAAGCAATTATGAGAATTATTTGGGTGGCTGTGGGAGGATGATGGTTGACTGTGGAAGGGCAACAAAATACCAAGAATGTTGTTCTGATACCAAGTATTAGAATCCTTATGGATTCTAAGCTTGGGGTTGATTTCTATAGGGGAATAGCCTCCTAAACTCTATAGGAGTTCCTCCCTCCTCGATTTTTTGAACAATGGCTATAAGGAATTTTATCTATTGATGATGAAAAATATTGTAACTAACTCCTAATAGGACTCATCCTTAAACTAAGACTCATACTAAACCAAGACTTATACTAAACTAAGACTCCTCTTCCCCTCAACTCCTAACATTGATGTGGGCTATGATTATAGGGGTCTCCAACTCCTAATTTTATTCTTATTCCACCCTATAGAGAGCCCAAGCTAAGTGAGACTCTTCCCCTCTTGCCCTAGTCGTCATCTTTTAAGAGGAAGCAGCTAGGAGACTCCCATCCTATAAAGACTCCTCCCTAACCCTACCTAACTACTTCTTTACTAGGGGGTAGTAGCTATATTAGGGTTTATTATATTCATGACTCAAGTGACTCTGACCTATATTCAACTTCGACTCCTAACCGGACTCTAGTTCAATCGAATCCTAACCATACTAGGATTTGGGTTGATTTATTACAATAGCCTCAAATCACCTCCTAACTGACCTAATATCATATCTAGGTTGGCCAACAAGGTCTAATCTAAGGATTTGACTCAATCAACTAGGACCCGACTCAACTATGGTGGAGTTGATTCCGATATACTACGATAGTGACAGAGCGATAGCTCTAGCAAGGGAACCCAGGCCTCATCAAAATTGTTATGAGGAGATTTTACTTAATTAGAGAGATCATAGCCAATAAAGATATAGCTGTAATATCCCTTATTTTTAAAATATTTATAATAATTTATTAATAAGGATTTATTTAATAATATATTATTTATAAGGACCTATTTATAAATATGAGAATTTATTTAAAAGCTTATTGCTAGGGACCTAAATATAAAACTTAAAAGTTCGATATGAATTATATAAGATTCAAATTAAGTTATAAAAAAAAGGTAATGACATGTGTCATTACCTAGTTAAAAATGGTGCCACTTATGTATGTGCTTAGGTGACACATGTGCACCTTACATGCATGCTTACCACCTACAACCCATATGTTAGCTTAAAAAAAAAAGGTAATTAGAGAAGAAAGGGATTGCTGCAAACGTAAACTTGTGAAGGAGAAAAAGAAGAAGAGAAGGAAGAAGAGAAAGAAGAGAAGAAAAGATTTGGGGGTTTTGAGATTTTGAATCAAATCCACATTTGGAATCAAATGCTTTCTATCCTTTCTCTATTGAAATTTATCTTTGTTCCTACCTTGATTATGAGAAAAATTTGGAATAAATATAGCCTTGCATCCTGAATTCTCCTTTGTTAGCTGCAAAAGTTGGAATCTAGAATATTTTTGAGACTGTGACCTATTTGCCTTATTCAAGTCGTAACTTTCTATACAAACCTCTGATTTGGACAAGTCTTAGTTCTTTAAAAAAATAGATTATATATATTTCTTTTGAAACTAAGTTTAAGAATTTAGAGTTCATTTGCTAGCCCAAACGTTTATTTCAATTGAGCATATAAAATCTGTAAAACAGAATTTATAGCTTTTGACCTTTCATCATTAGATTACTTATATCTCCTTGTTAGAGTCTCTGATTTATATAAAACTGGATTCATCAGAAAATAGACTATAGATCTTTTATATGATACTAGGATTAAAAGATTTGGAATTCAAATGACTATCAAAATTTTTATTTTGTTAGACCTTATCGATTTTATAAAATAGGGATCATAATTCCTGACCTTTGGCTGTTAAATTATTTATAACTTTTTGTAGTCTTCTAATTTGTATGTAACTTATTTTATTTGAAATTAGATTGATTTAGCTATCCAAAGATAACCTTCTTGAGAAATTTGGAGCATATTTGATTCTTCAAAATAACTTTAAGATGTGCCTTCTGAATTCTGTCAGAATAGTTATTGTATCAATTTTACCTATTCTTGTTTCATCCATTTTAAAACTGAATTCTCTGATGCTCTTACCTTTGATTTTCTTACCTATCTGAACATGTTATGTATTAATTAATGTTATATCATATTATTTTATTTAGGTGTATGTATGATTTATTGTTCCGCATATGCTTCCGATATATGCCAAATTCATTGCTTATGTCCTTTTGTACTATTGTATTTGTGGGATATTTTAGACCTTTGCCAAAAATGGTAAAGAGTATTGTACTTAGAGCTAGTTATGCTCTTACTGACCCTATTGACTTCACTCAGACATGGGTGGATGGAGCTTCCAAATGTGGGAGACTTATGTTTAGTGATCATTCAGTAATAGATGATCCATATTATGTTTATGATCCTACTTCACCCTCTATGTCTTTGATATGATATCCAAGGCATTACTTATGAGTGTATTTATATGCTTTGGATAAGAATAAAATGAATATTATGTCTGATATGATATTTAAGCTTCTGTTCCTTAATTGTTCATTTGATAAGCTTTGAGATTATTCATACACTATTGATATGCTTTGAAATATGACCTATGCATCTTTGATAAGCTCTGACATATTTTATTTGCTATTTATATGTTCTGAAATATCCTATGCATCTTTGATATGCTCTGAAATATTTCATAATCCCATTGACATGTTCCGAAATGTCCTATACATCTTTTATATGCTTTGAAATATTTCGTATTCTCTTTGATATGCTCCAAAATATTTTGTTTGCCATTGATATGCTGCTTGACATTCTTACGCCTTTGATATTCTTCAAATCATTTCACATTCCATTGATATGCTCCAATTTATTTCATACGACATTGATAAGTTCCAAGATATTTCACACCAATGGTATGCTCCAACTATTCTTCCTCTACTGTTATGATCAAAGTATGTTTCGAATGAAATGATTTGTAATTATGTATCTTATGAGATATTACTTATGGATTCTTATATCTTTACCTTGCTATCTGATATCATATTTGTTTTAAAAACTATCCTTCTTTGTCTTGGATATGTTAGTCACTTGTTAAGCTCCATATGCTCACTCTGTTGCTATATTAATTTTATAGGTTAGCTTTTTACTTACAGAAAAAGTTAGAACTGGGCTAAGATAGTGGAAAGCTATATATATTTTAGGCAAGTCTTATTGGAAGATGTTGTATAAGAATATTTTGCATGTAATGAAATATTATAGATAAATATGAACTGATGTATCTTATAAAAAGGTTAGAATACCTCTTAGTGTGGAATCTTTGAATGGTAAGTTTTACAATCATATAAAGTGGTGGAAAATAGTTGGTTTTGTATTTATATAGATTTCTAAGACTAATAGTTTTATAAGTGCGGTTAATATTAGTTAAGTTAGTTTTGAGTTTTATGGATTAATGAGTGATATGGTGTAAGATTTATAAACTGAACAGGTTTAATAAATGGATGTGAATGATCTTTGAAAATATTTAATTAGTGTCCTTAAATGTTAGTTTAGATCTTGGGTTCAGATTGTTGATGAATTGTAATGTATTTTCGATTTATGATGGGTTCATGCCTCTCAAATATGGGGGCATGACAATAGCAATGATAATAGTTCCATCCGAAGATAATATTACAGATCTACTAACAAGGCTACTAACTAAGATTGTATTTATCATCATAGGGGTTTGATGGGGATCAGACATCTAGGTGATTGGCTTTAAGCCAAGTGAGAGATTACTAGTTACAAGTGTCGAGCAAGCCAATCACATGAGTGATGATACGTGTGACACGCTGCACAATCTTTTTGCTTTGATTATCATTGACATATTCTCACATTATATTATATGTTCAATATATATATTATGATATCCTTGGTTCTGTGAATTGAGAATTGGATCATGATGAGATCATGATAATGAGATTGATTCACCTTTAAATACGAATCCTAAATAATCCTAGTCATATGTTACTCGAGAGGGACATCGAGATAACCGAATAGATCGGTGTACTATATACTCATCCGTATAATGGATAGAAATACTAAAGATATATTATAGGTGCTTATTAGAGAATAAATTCACTAATTGATCTGCTTATGAAATATTGTACGGTTAATGATACAAAATGTTAGGCAACGATTCTAGAGTCCCAATTGTGCATCTGGTCCTTAGACTTAAGACACCAAAGATGTCTGGTTTGAATACTATTTTCTTTGACATTGGACTTATAAGTTTCGAAAGTTATAGATCTGGTATAATCAGTTATTGGGATTGGCACCCAACCTTATAAAGGTAATTAAATATCAATAAAGTATTATTCACTCTCAATATCATGAGAGGAATATCTCATATGTGCTTGTTCAAACAAATCCCTAGCCAGGGTCATTCAGATTGAGCGAGAAGGTGTTCTTTGGGAGAATCCAATTAGATTGAGATTCAGACGGATTCTATATGTGGCCTGACAATATCATGTCTAATATGTGATCTTTGGGATATTAGGTAGATGAGGGACTATAGATACATGGTAACTATGGACAAACAGGTCATATGGATTTGATCCCCCTGTACTGTTTGGGGACTATGACACAGTTGCCTAGTACGTCTATAGTTGATGAGTCAAGTGAATTATTATAGAGATAATAATTCACTATATCAAAAGGAGTTCTAATAGGAGCGACTTACGGCCAGCTCGATATCAGGCCTAGAGGGTCACACATATATGGTGGATTCTTCAGCGAATAGAGAATTGGATAGAGATCCAATTAGCTCATATTCTCATTAGATGCGACCCTATATTGATAGGCTCCTTGCATGCGGCTAATTAGAGGTGAAAGGAGATTATTGGATAAAGATCCAATAATGCAAGGTTAATATGTAATTGGATGGAGATCCAATACCCACTAAGGTAGGACCCCTAGGATTTTTGGTGGCTCTCTCTATAAATAGGAGGGGAGACTTATAGTTGATAGGCTACATCTTGTTATGATCAATTGGCACTAAGAGGAGGATGGGGGGGTTGGGGGGTGGTGTATGGGGGTGGTGGTGGTGGGTGGGGGAGAGTGTGTGGGTGGGGTGTGGGGAAGGGATGTGGTGGGGGTGGGGTGGGGAAGGTGGGTGAGTTAGTGCAAGGATAAATTTTCATTTTAATGAAAACTCTTGCTTAATGCAAACTTAGAAATCTAAAGCTTTTTCGTTCAAGTGAAATTAGTGAGTAATTAAAAGAAGATTGCTAAGTTATTTCTAAATGACTTAAGAAGGAATAAGCAAATTTGAAGAAATAAGTAAATCCAAAAGATAAGCATCATAGAAGGGAAATGCTTGACTTGAAGCTTCACTTTAAAAGGTAAGTAAATCGAAAACTAAAAAAAAGATTAATAAGGAAAGCAAAAGAACTCACAAGTTTTATGGTGGTTCGGTACTAATGGCCTACATCCACTCCTAAGTCTCCTCCTTGAGGCACATTGGTGTCCATTATCGATTTTCTTTAGGTGAAGACCAAACCCTTACACTTTGCTTTACAAGGGAGACTTAAGAATTTTCTAACTCTAAGCTCTCTCCCTTACCCCTTTTCTTTTTCTTACAATCCAAATAAGTTTTTCATAGAATTTTATCCACCAAATTGTTATATTGAATGTAAGAAAATTTGTGATATTTATAGGCCCCAAATGGCTTCAGAATTTGGAGCCAAAAATCAAACTCACCAGGAAAATTTGGGTATGGATGATAAAACCCCAGATGGAGCTCTATAGATTTTGATCTCTAAGGGGAATCAATCCTCGGAACACTATAGGGGTTTCTCCCTCAGAACAGTCCGCTATATGGTTGATTTGTAGATTGATCTTGCTTTTTTAAAAGAGGTGGAGGCTACATGCTTATATAGGGCTCCAAACCCTAGCCCTAGGTATAGCTACTATACATAAATAAAGGGGGCGACAGGCTAAGTGGTTGCAAAAGTCACGCCCCTCTGCTAGAAACCCTAGCCAACCAACCCAGTAAGGGAGGTGGGGCTAGGAAGCCCTAAGGCCCCTAATTAAACCCTAGCCACACTTCTTTATATGATAGAAGTGACTAGGCGGGGTTTTATTACAATCTCATAGGGTTCTTATTGGTTACTTCTAGGATGATTAGGACTCAATCCTGTTGGAGTTCTATCAAGCCTGACCTCTTTGAATCAGTCTTGTCCTCAAGGTTAAGGGTCCATGAACTCTTGGAATTAGGTTTTCAGCTCCTCCCATGTGATCATAATTGAACTTTAGCCTCCTCATCAAGTTGGGTGGATTTGGGCTAAGTCGTCTTGTTTAAATTTTTATTTAAGGTGGGATACCTAGAGGATCAAATGTAATCTTGATTTGGTACACGAATTTGATCTCTAGATTAGGGACCTAATGTGATCTCCAATTTTGCAAGGCCTAAAGAAATAGGGCGACCACTTTCTTGAGGCTTGAATTTCATGCTGGTGGAGCTGAAGATGAAGGGGGGCTTGATCTTTCTGAGGAAACTTTCTTCTACTCTGATATTTGTCAGGGGAGAATTTTTTCCTTGTATGGGTGATCACGTGGTTGCTCTATAATAGCAGTTATGCCTTCTTTTGGAGTGAGAGCTATCCTCTGATAAAATCTCTAGTGGTGTGAGCCTGATTTGAGTTTGAGGTGGGTAGGAGTGGTGATTTTTCGGGGCCTATTTTGACTTCTTCGTGCTATAGACCATCTTGCACGAGGATGGTGCTGACCCCACTATGGATATATCTACTCCAATAATAAGCATCTGGTTATGATTTGGTGTGGATGATATTGTGGTCGTGAGGGCTATAATTCCATTCGGCCAAGGTGGTGCATCTTTCTTTATAATAAGAGGGATGATGTTCATGCTTTGTTGAGTCCTACGAATGATTCTTTTCCTTTTCTGATTTCGCATTGGAGGGGCTCAATTTTCTTATGGTCTTGGGCCGTAGATCAGAAGTCATCATTAAGGAAGTCTTTAAGCATCATGGTTCGATCCTGGGGAAAGTCATGGAAGTCACATGAGAAGGGATGTGTCGTAGTAGGAAATAAGCATGGCCGAACAATCCATGTCTCTATCATCTCTTGAGTGACCCTTTTATCCGAACAATCCATGTCTTTATCATCTCTTGAGTGACCCTTTTATCTTCGACCTTCTGAGGTTGTAGGAAGCAATTTGGCCGAGCAATAGTTTGTAGAAGTTTTGACCGATTTAGCATGGGGGGTCGAACAGCTTCAAAGGAGGTAGTCGGCTCAGTTTGGTGGAGACGTCCAAAATTTCAACAAGATGTAGGAGAGGGTTCTTATCTTCAGTCTCATGAAACTCTTGAATTTGAATTGGGAAACCATTGGATTCTTCTTTTGGTAATCTCTCCAAGTGTTGCGCTGTGGTCGTAGTTGCTTGGCTCCCTTGTAGAACCACTTGTTTTCCTTTATTGAAAAATTTTATAGTTAGCTTTGAAAAAATTATAGAAAATATCTCTAATCATGGACAACAAATCAATGCTGAGCACTATATCAAAATCATCGAAAGGGAGGAGGAAAAAATCAACAACTACGTCTAGCTCTTGTAGGATCAGTTTTACCTACGGGCACTTCTAATTACACTTCAGAATTTAGCCATTAGCTACCTTGACTTTGAATCCATTATAATCTTTTTTTTTTGTATCAAATGGGCAGCAACCTTGCTACTTATGAAGTTGTGTGTGCTCTCGATGTTGATGAGGATGATGACGGACTGTTGCTCGAGAAACCCTTCTATCTTCAATTTTTGGAGGTTTGTGTAGCCAGCTAAGGTAGGGACCGTACAGGTGGCCGGTTGTGGTGTATTATTCTCCTTAGGCTCGAAAGTCGTATCTTCAAATTTGGGTTCTTTAGTAGGCGTAATCATCAGTGGTGTCTCCTTTTTATATTGGTGTCCTAGGCTCCATAATTTATCACAATGCCAACATAGGCCCTTTGTCGATCTGTTATGAAGCTCTTCTCTTATTAACTTTTTCGGCTGAGGTTGTCTGCTAGTGGTAGATGGGGCCAAGGGTCTCTATGCTGCTAGTTGTGCGATAGCTTTGATCCTCTGAGTAACTTGGTTTAGCCTGTCTTCGTGTAGTCGTGCGAAGGAGATGGCTACCTTAAGTGTGTACGGCTATCACGCTTTAACTTCTTCCCGAATCTCATATTTCAAGCCCTCAATAAAAGTCCTCAATATCTATTTTTCAGTCCAATCATGAGTTTGATTAGATAATCTGTCAAACCTAGTTTGGTACTCTTGGATGGTAGAGATTTGATGGATCATCCCTAGTTCTTCATCAAGATTCTTGTAATTAAATAGTGCTGAAGGTTTATATGCTTTTGGTTAGGATGTAGCTCTTATACTTTGAGCATCTTGATTGAGGTGCCCTTCTTGAAGTTGTACAAAGGAGATCAATGTCATCGAGGTGTAGGGCTGCCGTATCTTATTCTCGCTTCTTATCTCTAATGGGTTCTTTTTGCAATCAAAATTTGCTCTATGTTGTGATTTTTTTGGGCTTGGTGATTGGCCCAATCTAAACTCCTCAAAGAGAGCACATAATTTAGCATCCATATGTGTCTCAAAAGCCTCCAATTTGGCTTCGAATAAGCCCACCAATGTCATGACGTAAGGATCTCCAACCTATTAAATAAACCGACTGAAGAGTGTAGTTGCAATATTCAGTTTGAAGGTAGCGAATGGCAGCAATGTCAGGACTACAGTGGTGAAGTCTCCAAATGAAGGATGGTAGCCAAGGGAAGCAGCGATGGTGGAGGAAGAAGATAGCAGCAGTAATGTCAGCTACGTGTCTACAGTGATGCAGCAATGTCGATGCTACAATGTCGTCGAGGCTGTGATTTTTTAGATGGCTGATATATATCAAAAGATGGTAGCTGAGAGATTTGAGTTAGAAGGCAGTAGTGATGATGGAGGAAGAAGGGGCCAACAACAATATCGACAATGGTTGCGATGCGACTTCATGGCTATAGGTGGCATTGGTTGCAGCAAGGGTGTGGCTGCAATAGGAGGAAGACAGGGCAGCGATGTACACGACTATTACAAAGGAGGGCAGTGGCAGTATGGAGCAAGAGACCACTGCTGTCGTGTTCAATTTGTTGTTGGCCGCAATCAAGATAGTTGACAGTGAACAATTGTTGTGGGCTGTGATGTAAACAGATTGTAGCGAAAGATCATTGCTAGTAGCTTTTTGCTATAAGGATTATTGCTGGCTATAACCAAGGAGGATGGTAGCGAGAGGTCGCTATTGGTAGTAAAGGGATAAGGGAGATTAGGTGGCTAAAAGGTGGGTGGACTGAAGGTGGAAGGTTATAGTTTTCGGGTGTGGTTTGTGGCTGTTTTGGGTGCGGTTTGGGGCTATGGTTTTATGAAGTTTTGGTTGCAAATTGGTGTTGTTTTAGGGCTATGATAGCAATAGATAAAGGTTAGGGAAAAGGGTTTTGGATTTGGGATAGATGGCAACATAGGTTTGATAGGGATCGGTAAGGGTATGCTGCAATAGGTGCTGGTTATAGAAGGTTACGATTTTAGGTTATTTTGTGGCTGATTTGGGTATAGTTTTGGCTATGGTTTGGTAGGGTTTTGGGACTGTGATGGTAAAGAGTGAAGGTTAGGGAAAGATGGTTTCAGATCTAGAAGATATGGTAGTGAAGGTTTGATAGAATTTGATGATGTTCTTTGCAATGTACGCTACCTTGCAGAAGCATAATTGTCGTCGAAGAAACAATAGTTTCTTAATGAAAATTCCAGCCAAAAATTATGAAATTTGGGGCTATGGTGTCAATTGATGAAGATGAGGAAAATGGAGTTTCAAATCTGGAAAAACAACAGCAAAAACCTGATAGGATTCGACGAAAGATCACAACGTATGTGCAGTTCTCCCTACAGAATTTGCATCGAAGAAGCAGCAAGCTCTTGACATAATTTCCAATAGGAAAACCAAGAAAATTATGCAGAATTTCAATGATAAAACCTCAGTTTAGATGAGAGCAAGGGAGTCCAAAAAAATAGAAAAAAGATAGTACTCAAATCCGATGTAATTTGACAAAGAAAGGTGCTGCAATGTGTTATCTTACTGAACATATTTTACATTTGAGAAACGATGAATTCTCAACATAAATTCTAGAGAAAAACTCAAGAAAAATATACAAAAATCCTCAGTTTAGATGTGGTCAATATCAGCAAAAAGTTTGACAAAATTTTGGTAGAGTAATTGTAGAAAATAGGGTAAAAGACGAAAGACGGATCCTTCATCATAAAATTCTGGCATAGCGTGATGACGAATGAAGGCATAATAAAACTGGTTCCAGAAGAAATTTTTTTTCAGAGATCAATAAGTTGATCTATGGAATTGTGTAAAAATTTCGGCCAAAAAGGAGAAGCAATAAACCCATTTCAAGAGGCAAATAAGTGGCTGAAAATTTCTGTAATGTTCCGCATTCGCAATAACGATAACGTTTGCGACGATCAAAATTTACGGCGGATAAAATATGAAAAAATTCTTCAATGTGTAAGGTAAAGGATGTTGTAGTATTATAGAGGCATGGGTGATGAAAATATACTAGATCTCTAGATCAAACATAGGGAGTAGTAACATATTGATTTGATCTACGGCCGGGGTGAAAGGTGGAGGCGCACGTCGCAATAATTGTAGGAATTGCTTGGGAAGATGAAGGCTGCTAAGATGGCTACAGGGGTAGTAGGAATGCTACTCTCATGCCAGATAATAAAACCTCAGATTGTCATAGGCTTAGCTGATTTTGCCTAAGCCGTGCGGCACCCATGCGTGTCCGTCCGCAAAGGTCAGCCCTCCCCGAGATCTCCTAAAGTTCCATAGACTTACTCAAAGAGAAAACGGGCCAGAAGAAGCAATTCCCACGGGATCCACAAGCAACTACTCAAGAAAATACTTTATAAAGCCAAAATACAAATTACACCCATTGACATTACAAACTCAGAGAGGTTGCACACAAAGGATAATAGTCCATTACAGACCGAAGTCCCTACAAGTGCTTATAAGACACACTTGTATTTACAAGCTAGACTTAGCCATAAAGTAAATCAAACTAGGGCTGCTAAGCCTACTGTAAGTCCACTTCTTGTTGTACAATATATGTACCTAAACCGAAGGACACGAACAAATATGAGCATTTGTTTACATTATTATCAGTGACATTCTCTCCCACTTATTCCTTCGACGTCCATGTTGAAGCCACTGTAGATGCTGCATCCCCTCGCATTCTATTGAATCTTCAATCTTCTGCTTTGGCTGCAACACGCCCCTTTGGCTCCTAGCTGCTCTCCGCCGCTGTTGTTGAGTAGTCGAACTCTGATCCGCCATGCTGCTTCAACTCACCAATGACTGAATCTGGTGTGGGGTTGGCTAAGTTGTGCTGATCCTTGTTGGCTCTCACGGATCCCTCTGATGAAGGAAAAGACCTGCCTTATTATGCACCAGTATCATAGTATACTCATATTGCTTGAACTAGGTAGATGCTTGTAGGAGCTTTAACGAGCATCACCTCACAGACTTTAAAATTTTTAAGGTCATTTCTCCATAATGTTTGCCCATTGAACCTTCTTCTACTGTTAGTTGTCACTTCCAAGTATATTCGCATTACTCCCGCTTTCGATTAGTCAATTGGGAAATAAAATGGAAAATCTACTCTCAGTAGTACTGATCATCAACGCTGAGGATTTGACAATCATTGTCTTCCATAAGCTTTATTTGAAGGGTCACTGAACTTGTGCAGAGCTCCCCTACTTGGATAAGTAAGAGAACTGGGATACTTGACTTCACCCATTCTCTTCGTAGTTGAGAAGGTAAGGTTACTTGGCTTTGCTCACCTCCTCGAGTTAAGAGAATTGGGGTACTCGGTTTCGCCCATTCTCTCGAGTTGAGAAGGCAAAGGTTACTTGATTTCGCTTGCCTCCTCGAGTTTGTACTTCATGCATTGAGCTGGTTACTAACATTCACCCACTCTTTGCTCACACTTCTGAAGCACTTGAAGTGGTTGCACTCCTTGTGTTGGGTTAGCTACTGTGATTTGCCTTCCCACTGCCATTGAACTTCTAGAATGCAAGCAGTTTTGCCCGAAAAGAGCAAAAAGTTTACCCCAACTTGGAGTAAGTCTTTGATAGATCTGGTCGCCTTTGGGATTGTACCGTCTTCTCCATCACCTTTGCCGCCTACTCCTCTGAGTAGAAAGGTACAATATAATATACTACCTACTTCGTTCCTTTGTCGAGCACTCCTGCATTAACCCGAAGTCCCTTAATTTTGGCTATCTTGATGAGAAGCCCATCGACATCGGTCTTATGAAGTTTCTTGGCCTCTGAGTCCACCTCCTTTCTAACCGACGCTTTTCTTTTGAGTAGCTGAGCCCCGGTGGACTCGTCGTCGCTTCCTCGCCCCTTTTGACCACCTGCTTCGACACCACTATGTCCTCCTAGTAGTTCTCCTTGGTCGATGGAAAGACAGACTACAACTCTCATGCATGGCCTCTGCCATCTTGTTACAGGGCTCGCGCCGATTCTATTCTCCTTAGCTTCCTTGGTAGCAACATTCGCTTACTCGGCCTTGTCCTCTGACTTGTCGGGCTCCCTTAAGCGAATGTGAGCACTGAAGCAGTCCAACTCTCCAGCTGCTCTAATTATACCTTAGTATAATCAAGTCCCCTCCATGGGACTCACTGGTACTTGTAATCTGACTATTCTCTCGGTGGTACACAGCCCCCATATACTGACGACCAAGGCTTTCATATGATGCAAGCATCGATGCATACACACGGAAGACCCGCCTCTGTCGTACTGTGACATTCACTCCTTGAATCCACAGCCCTTCTTGCCGTTGCATTGTTTACCGAAGTGGAGCTCCCAGCAGCTCCTGATCATTCACATGATCATGTCCCCCTCCATGGGACTCACTAATACTTGCACTTGGACTTCTTCCTCACGGGACAAGATTACCTGTATTGTATTGCCACGAACTATTCTACCACGATCCGTTGCACCATATCGCCTCTTAGTGACATCTCCATTGCATATAGATTCTCGTGTGATGAACTCGGACTATGATTTCTCCACATGTGGCCTCTGCCAACACATCGTAGGGCCTCCGCCATCTCTAATTTTTAGTTCGCTCCCTTGGCAATTTCCCTTCGTCCGCCCACTCTAGGGTTACACCTAGACGAAGCATAGCTCAAGGATAATTCATCGCCTAGTAGCTCCTGAAGTCCCCTGACTTCGCTAGAGTTGGTGCACCATTGTTTGGATCTTGGGCCTCTACCCCCTACCAACACAATCTTGCTATGCACCTCTTGTTCCTGACAACTCGAATGGCAACACTATGGCATATTCTTCAAGAGTACTTGCCTCTGCATCCTCTTGCCCCGTACTAAGGTCTCATGATCTCAACTTTGCCTCCGCAAGTTGAATCACCTTAGTTACTCCATCAAATGCATCTCTGGGGTAGCTTGTATGTGTCTTGAAGCTCCCTTCATCTTTGGCACCATGCAAAATAAGCCTGTCCCATCAGAATGGAGAACCCATGGAACGACATAATCCCACTCTTGCCTCTACAAGAGTTCATGCCCTTAACCTCTGTCTAAGGAAAGCCCCGTGCCTCCGCTCCATGTTCCATTTTCTATGTTGACTCCCTTCATACGGCTTAGATACTTCACCGAGTTCCACCTAAGTCGCTCTGCTCCTCGATTTGCATTGAGTTGATAGTGGCCCTCACGTCTACCATTCCACGGGTCAGCCCTCTGTTGAGTTCGATTTCTGCATCGACTCTAAGTGTGCCTTTATATGATGTTGCTTTGGATTGCTCCCCCACCTGATCTCGAATTGCATCCACCAATGCATTACCTCCTTCGAGATCATGCGACAACTCTTCGTCGCTCACTCGGTCCGTTGAGCTTTGTGGAGATATCGCTTTGAGTAACTCTTCCTCAATATATGCAGTCTGTTGCACATGATTCTTCCACTAGAGAACTAGAACTTATCCCTCCTGGATATCTGTCCTATTGGAGCAACTTTTCTCTTTACATACTTCCCACTAGAAGTTTCGGAGACCACCATCCCCTTTGGACTACTCCGTCTTGCTAAACTTGTGCCTTGTTCTGCCTCTGCAAATGACTTGTTAGGTTGTGACCCCTCTCCAATACAATCTCCACTGCACCCTTCAAGGTTTAGCAACATGCTGAACTTGTTACATATTTCAGCCGCCTATGGACATATCCTTTCCATGTCGAAGAGAAAGTTCTAATGCTCCATGGAGCCAAGTTCCGATCATGCCTTGGGATGGCCACGAACACTTCGTCATCCATGTACAAGCCCTTGTATGAGTTTTGGATCCTTCGAGTTAGCAATTCCCCTCACCTTTGTGAGCTTTGCACAACTCTTTTGGTCGTTACACAACACCTCCCACATTGCACGGTCTCATCTTTCACCAAGCGCCCTGCTTTGCCTTGAGCACCATCAAGTTTAGTTGCCAACGTTGAGCTATAGCTCGAACTCAACCATCCCAATCTTTGTGTGCTACGTATTCTTCTTCGCTTGCTTGTCCTCGTGGTGCCTCTCGCGCAAAGGGGTTAGCCATTCCTCTGAATGCCAAGCGAGCGCGTCGACTTCTTGCGTTCATAACAAGAAGCTTTGTCTATCTTTAAATCATTTTTATGGTTCATGTTGATTAATTTATCGGGTTCATTTGTCAAATGTTCAAAGTTCACATCACTCGAGATTTCACTCGAGGAGTCATGTGTTCTCTTTAGTTCCAATTCCTTCTTGTCCTTTGGAAGTTGTTCTTAGGTTCTCAATGTCAAATTTTTCTTGCTCTTAGGAAGGTATTCTTCTTGTTCATTTTTAAAAGATATTTTATTTAATGATTCATTTAGGTTTAGTGTGCTTTCATGTATTAATTCTAATGTATGTCAAATCTCAATAGCCGAATCACACGAGGAAATCCGATCAAATTTATTTTTGTTGAGAGCACAATATAAGGCATTCATAGCCTTGGCATTTAAAGAAAATATTTATTTTTCATAATCATTCTAATCATTTATTGGATTGGATGACTTTTGAAAACCTTTTTCAATAATACCCCATAAATCAAAATCTATCGAAATAAAAAAGATGCGCATTCGAATTTTCTAAGATGTGTAGTCCGTTTTATTGAACATAGGAGAATATGCGATATAAAGTCCCTCTTGATTATCAACAGAAGCCATCTCTTTTGGATTTTAAGCCAATTAGAGAGAAACGTGACTATGATACCAATTGTTAGGATCAAAGTGTTACAAGACTCAAAGCTCTCCCTTAAATAAAAAACTATACAAGACGAAATGAGAAGATGCTCTCAATTATAATAGTAATTTCATAAGATTTTTGCTATTTATTGCTTACATACCTGAGGTAAGAAAGGGTGGGGTGTTTATAGGCCCCAAATGGCTTTAAAAGTGGAGTCAAAAATCAAATTTTAAGTGATCCCGAGGTTCTAGTCTCGAAGACTAAGTTCTAGGTGGTTCCGTCGCCTAACACAATCTGGGACACTATTCTGGGTAGTTTAGCCGCTTGACACAATCTCGAAGACTTTCTGGGCGGTTCAGCCACCTAACAATCTGGGAAACTGTCTGGGTGGTTCAACCGCCCAACCTAAGCGGTTCAACCGCCCGACACCCCTTCGAAGACTATATCATCTTGGAGACCATGTCTTCGAAGATCGTGCCTTATTTGACCTTGGATTACTGAAATGACTTTTATAATAAGTCTAAATCAACCTCAATTAAGACCTAATGGCCTCTTAATTGAGTTAGTAATACTAACTCTCATTATGATTGTAACTACGACACTCAATGTACAATCTTCATTATCCAATCGTCTCTTCGGCAAACTCCTGACATCTTTTCGATGAACCCCCGGTGAGCTCCTGATTTCCTTTAGTGAACTCCCAATGAACTTTTAGTATTCTTCCGGTAAACTCTCGATGAGCTCCTAACAACCTATCAGTGAACTCCTAATGAACTTCTCGGCATTCTTCCGGTGAACTCCTGACAACGTGTCAGTGAACTCCTGACAAACTTCCCAGCAAACCTCTGGTGAGGTCTCGGCAAGTTCCTGATAACATTGTCCAAACATCAGTCGACCTGCAGCGAACTCTCGGCAAGCTCCCACTATGTCATCCGAACCTTACCTTGATGCTCGAACCTGACCCCGACCCAACATCTGATTGTAATGCCCTTTTACCGTCATAGTTAATCCTGCGTCACTTTCTTTAACACATGAGTTAGATCGTTAAAATATGAGATTCAACACAAATAACCAAAATCGTAGCCCAAATAGTGGTCTTCCGGAGCCACTGAACCTTCCACCAATTCTTATCTTCTGTAGCCACCGGACTTGCCAAATCGATTGTTGCCCCTAACAACAACCCTAAACCTTCCTTCCCAACCTCAAACCACTACCACAAAAATCCTTTGCAGCCTCCACAATGCCCTCAAACCGCAGCACCAACAATAACTTAAACTGTAAGCTATCAACCCTAAATTATAACCTTGATCCATCATCCTTTTGGCCACCAATCCCTACCAAACCAGTTACTGCCATCAACAACAACCCTAAACCACCCCTCTAACCTTAAGCCTCGACCATTATACCCCCTATATGATCCCTATAGTAGCCCTAAATTATAGCCCCTACAATAACCATTCAGCCCCAAACCACAGCCATCTACTCTTGACCCACCACCTCTTTCGACCATCAATCCACCCAACTATTTCATATCACTGATCCAACAATAGGAGAAGGATATTGATATCTCAGATCTAGAGGCACATGCAATGACATCTCAAGGTTCAATCGATGCCAAGTTGGAGGCATTTGAATCACGTGTGGAGGACTGATTGTGTGCCTTATTTGCCGAATTCAGATTGGGCCAATCTCCGAGCCCAATAAAATTCTAGCAAAGTGCAATTTTAGAGATTCCTCTAAAAAAAAAAAAACGAGCCACTAATATGAGGCAGCCATGTATGAGGTTGGACTTCCCTCGATGGGAAGGAGTCCTAACGAGATAGATTTCCCGTGCCGAACGTTACTTCCATCATCACCAAATATCAGCGGATTCCATGGTGGACACTACTATCATCCACCTTGAAAGAGATACTATTCGATGGTATAATTGGCTTGAATACAACCATAGGACTCTGACATGGAAACAATTCAAGTACGCACTACTGAACCGCTTTGGGCCTACCAAGAACGAGAATATCAACAACCAACTTGCAAAGATCTGACAAACCTCTATGATTCAGGAGTACCAAACCAAGTTTGAACATTTATCCTATCTTGCTCATGATTGGACTAACTGACAATTGTTAGAGATATTCATCGAAGGACTCAAACTAGAGATTAAAGGAGAGGTCAAGGTGTGGCAGTCCTACACCATGAAGGTTGTAATCTAAGAAGAACGACTCAACCAAGATGCTCGAAGGATAAGAACCACTCCTAGACCCATGATATATGAACCTCCTTCTGCTTTCAGCCATCCTTTGTTGTCAAAAAAATTCACAAGAGAAGAACGATATGACCGATTGACAAAGGGTCTTTGTTGGCATTGCAATGAACTTTAGAGCTGTAACCATCACTGTAAAAAGGGCCGCCTCCTACTGATTGAACCTCTTGAAGATGTGGACGAGGAGGTCCAAAAGCATGATGAAGAATAGCAGCCGGTTGATTTTACAATGCATATCTTGCCGGCTATGCGAACCTGTAAATGGTAAAAATGAGAGGACTTCTAAGGCAACAACCGATCACCATTCTTATTGACACCACGAGCACCAACAACTTTATGAATAACAAGGTTACTACCTAATTAATACTCCAAAATGAATATTGCAGTAGGTTAAATGTTGAGGTCACTGACACCCAAATTTTAAAGTACGACGAAAGATGTCCACGGGTGAACTTGTTGCGACAAGACCAAGAGATACTTGCTGATTTCTTCCACCTTCCTCTTGATGATTATGAGGCCGTGCTCAATATAAAATGGCCGACTACAATATGTGATGTTCCTTGAAATTTTTCTAAATTTATTATGAAAATTTTTAACCATGAGATCATATGTGGGAAACGCGGGAATGACATAATGACGACTTACATGCAGCAAACGGAGAAAGTTTTGAATAAAGAAAATAACGGCTTCCTGATGCAACTTCAGCAACACTCTATAAGGGAGCCAACAAAATTTGAAGACCCAAACATCCTCCAATTGTTTGTTGAATTTTCGAGCTCACCTTACTATGGACTTTACTAGAAGGTAGCTACCATCACAAAGGAAGACTTGGTTATAAACAAAGAACAACTACATGTCAGCCCCCACAAGAAAGAAACAACCGCCCAATAAACGCTAAAGTATAAGGAAGTTTGTTATTAAAGATTGAGTCTTCCTCCATATTCATCCCTATAAGCAGGAATTTATGAAGACTTGAGTCTCACGGAAGTGGTCTCTTAGTTACTTTGGACCCTACAAAATTAGAGATCACCGTAAATTATAGATCAGACTTGCACACTAATTCAAAATTATAAATCATCCTATAAGAATCTCACCGCAAATGGAAGTGTAGAGAGGACAACTTAGTCCCAACTTATCCACCTGACACCCAAGTTGATGAGGAGGCCAAAATTCAACTGATGATTGCATGGGATCACGGGATTACCACACATCATTGTCCAATCACTACTGCTGATGCTGGACCTCAGGAATAGGATGTGCCTACCATAGGGCCATGAGGGACTCTCGTGATGAGTTGCAGATCACGACCTATAGACATGAAGCTCAGCCTTGAGAACAAGACTGATTTAAAGAAGGCGGGTTTGTTAGGACTCTAGCTAGGAGAGTCCCAATTTAGTTTCATTAAAAAGAGTAAATATGTAACTCCTAAGGGCATTCATGTAAATCCTATCGAGCCAACCCCTAATAAAGAAGCAAGGAGGCCGGCTAGGTTATGATTAGATGGGAGAAAGATATTTTGAGGGAAGAATAAGATACATGTCACCCTAATTAACCACCCCTTATCCTAGTTAAAGAAGGATTGGTTGAGGAGAGGTTAAGTTAGAATAGGAATAGGATTAGTTTGGAGGTTGCTTCTTAGAGTTGGAGTTGGAGTTGTTGGAAGTAGGAGTTACTTCTTAGAGTTGGAGTAGGAGTTGTTAGGAGTAGGAGTCTTAAGTAGGAATCCAATTAGGAGTTGGCATTTAAAAGCTCTATAAATAGCCTTCTATTCTCCCCTCTTTCATCATCAATAGATCAATTATATTTCAGCTCATGTAGTAGAAAACCAACGAGGGAGGAACCCTTATAGAGTTCCAAGGAGGCCGATCCCCTATAAAGATCACCCCAAGCTCAGAATCCGTAAGGGTTCTAAATGACTCATAGTTTATAGTGGTTCGACCAAAACTTAGCCTACATCCACTTTTCGGAGTCCTCCTCCTTGAGGCCCATCGGTGTCCACTAATGACCTTCTTCGGGTGAAGATTATGCTAGGATCAATTGACACTAAAAGGGGGGAAAGAGGGGGAGGAGGAGGGGAGGGTGGGGGGCGGGTTGGGCGCGGCGGTGCTCGATTCAAGAACCTTGCTTTCTAAAGTAAAGAAATAAAATCAGAAGCATCTTCTGTATTTTGTTGGAAATGATTAAGAAATTAATTTAAGAGAAAAAGTCATGAGAATGATGAATGTATCTTTCTATTAACTAATTAAGAGCAATAGAAAATAGTAAACAAGACAAGTAAAGAGCACTCATAATTTATAGTGGTTTGGCCCCAATCTTGGCTTACGTCCACTTCCGAGTCCTCTTCATCGAGGCTCACCAGTGTCCACTACCAATCTTCTTTGGGTGAAGATCAAACCCTTATAAACTTTCAACTTACAAGGGAGACTCTTTATAATAATACAACACTTAGCTCGCTCCCTTCCCCCTTTTCTTTTTCTTATTCACTTTTAGCACACACTTTTTTCATATATTTTTATCCAACGACTTGTGTGAATATTTGTGCTAAATGTCAAAAATCTTGGGGTATTTATAGAGCCCATTTGGCTTTAGAAAAATAGAGCTAAAATTCAAACACACCCGAAAAATAACCGTCGAAAGCTACCTTGGAAATAGGGTATAGGTGGTACAACCACTAGCCTGGGCAGTCCAACTGTTGCCTATTACCTGAAATACTAAGCGTTAGTGGTACAACTGCCAAGATTTCTAGAAAAGTGATTCCCTTCACTTTTCCGATCTCGACTTTGTACCTCCTATTGACCAATTTTCATGTCAACCAATTGAGCTTAACTTGAACTTAATCCATTCCCTTAATAGACCCGATTGCCTTACATTGAGTTGATTTTGATTCCTTCCAAATTAAACTCAATTAGGACTCAATCTCTAACTATGACTCATTGAGTACAACCTTAAGGACCATTAAGCAAAATAATGACCTAACTCCCACCAATTCTACAGCCTCCAACATTCTTGCGGCAAGTCTTATGGTCTTTCTCCGATGATCTCCCGATGTTTTTCTAATGAGCTTCCCAATTCCTTTGGTGAAATCCTAGTGAACTCCCGGTGAGCTCCTACAGCATCGTTCAAATCTTGGCCCGATGCCCAAACTTGGTTCTGACCCATCGTCTGGTTATAACTCAATTCCTCTATCGTAGTGAGACCTGCTTTACTTTATCTAACACACAAGTTAGATTAGACACTCATCAATTAATTTCATTATCAAAATCTGAGATTCAATAGATTAAACCCTTACACTTCTCTCTCTTCTTTTCACAGGTTTAGGAGAGGAACCTTCTTACAAGAGTTTTTCACTTCCCTAAGACTCACTTTTACGCTTTGAAGCATTAAAGAGCAGCTCTCAAATTCTACAATACTTTTCACAAGAATTTTTTTTCTTTTTCATTCATCACCATTGCTTCTCCAAGCAAGAAAACTTGGAGTATTTATAAACCCCAATTGGCTTCAGATTAGAGCTAAAATTCAAAGCTTTCCATAAAATTAAGGTATGAGCATTACTACCATTGGCACTAGCAATACTACTATCGAAAGCACCCTACAAACAGGGTAGTGGCGATACAACCACCGATCTGGGCCGTCGAGAATCCCGCAAAAGCTATTTTTACTTTTGTGTACCCGACTCATACCTCCTATTGACCCCTTTCTTGGTCAATGAAATGAGCTTAACTTGAGCTCAAATCCAACCTAAAGTGGACCTGGTTGCCTCACATTGAGTTAATTTAAATTCCTTCCATATCTAACTCAATTTGGACTCTAAACCAAACTGATGCTAACTACGATATACTAAGGCATACAAATACAATCAATTTGACCAATGTGTCAAGTGACCTTTCTAACTCCGGATGATGTTCTCAGTAACCTTCGGTGAACTCCTGACGAATCTCTATCATCTTCTAGTGAACCCCCGAAGCATTTTGACAAGTTTCCGATCACCTTCGACGAGCTCCCCGCAAGCTCCCGATACTTTCGGCGAGCTTCCTGTAATCTCTTGGTGAGTTCCCACTGTATCATTTGAACCTCGGCTCGATGCTTGAACTTGACTTCGGCCCAACATCTGATTGTATTACCTTGTTGTAGTTAATCATGCATCATTCATCTCTAATACACAAGTTAGATAATAAAACCCATCAATTAATTTTATCATCAAAATTTTAGATTCAACAATCTTCCCTTTTTTGATGATAACAACTAATTGATGACATAGTTAACCTTAGCTTCCCCTATGTAAATGCCATTGGATAAAACAAACTTGAATTCAAAAGAACCCAACACTTTTGAATTCAAGCATGATACTATTCTTGGCAAAATTTTCAAATATTCATCTTCCAGCTCAAAAATAGCATGTCATACATTCATGATACAACATCAATTTCAAACATTTTAAATATTTTAATAAATCATTTCTCCCCCTTAAATCTTCAATCATTTCTCCTAATTTGTCATCTACAAAAAAAGAGAAATACCCATTTGAACATTTCTCATTAATATTCTACATTTGTCATTAATATACTATTTCTCCCCTTTTATCATCAACAAAGAGGTGAAATGTTTAGTATATCATTTCTGAAAAAATGTTTAAAACAAATGTTCATCACATTACAAATAAAACATTATGTCATGTCATTTTCCCCCCTTTTGTTATCAATAAAAAGATGAAATATTTAGAATATAATTTCTAAGCAAATATTCAGGATAAATGTTCATCATATTTCAAATTTCTCCCTATTGTTATAATAAAAAAAGAGAAATATTGATCACATTTTTGAAACACTAAATGTTTAACACAAACATTAGTACCTGTAGAATTTATTTTATTGCTCCCCCTTAATAAAATAAGATTAATGATAAAATTTTATAATCAAAATTCATTTCTTCTCCTTTGTAAATATAATAGAAGAAGAAGAAGAAAAATAAAAAGAGGTGGGTGTGAAATCGAAGATCCAAGCATTTAGTGTCCAAAGATATTAACTGGGGTGGGGGTTTGGGTGGGGCGTGGGGTTGGGGGCTAGCGTGGAGAAATACTCAAAATATTTATGAAGGATCATAAAAATCTCATCACAAAAAGAGCTTTAAATCTCAATCTTATAATGTCAATTCCAAAAAAGAATTATTTTGAAGATGAGCTCAAAAATTCGAGAAATCCAAGAGCTACTTACTCATGCATTCGTCTTATGTAAATTTTAATCAATTCAAAAAATTTGAAAACTAGTAAATCATGCATCGATTAACATTCCTAGCTCTTTTATAATAAAGTCAAATCATTTTTCATTTAATGGCTGGATTGTTAAGAAATCAATTTTCTCTTTGTTTGTGATTATTAAAAAGGAATATGATGATATATATTTTTTTACATCCATATCCCAATTAAAGATAAATGATCAAATCACAAGTGCTAAAAGAAATGATTTCTTTTAAGAAGTCTCTTCCCCTTTTTGCTTTGTAAATAATGAAAATGAGTTCTAGGGGATTAAATAATCTTGATTCATTGCTTGAATCATTCCATTCTTATCAAGAGCACAAAATAAAGTATTCATTACTTTTGTATTTAAAGAAAAGGTATTCTTTTCTAAATCATTCCGTTTATTCATTGGTTTAGAAGACTTTTCAAAACCATTCTCAACGATGTGCCATAAATTAAAATTCATAGAAATCAGAAAAATACGTATCCTTATTTTCCAAGAGGTGTAGTCCGTTCCATTAAGCATAGGAGGACTTGTGATACATTAACTCTCGTTAATGTCACAATAAACCATTTACTTACTTGGGTGTTAATCTAATGAGTACAACGTGGCTCTGATACCAATTGTTAGGATCAATTGGTACTAAAAAATGAGGGTGGGGGGTGAATTAGTGCGAGAGTTAAAAATCTTAGGTTTAGAAATACTTGCTCGAAATAAAATAAAAAATCAAAAGCATTTAGTTTAAGTTGAATACATGAGGAATTAAAATATAAACAATATTAAGTTACTATCTTGCTTAAAGAAAGCTCGAGCAAGAAAAGGAAAATTCAAAAAGGAAAGTTAAGGCTCATAATTTATAGTGGTTTGGCTAAAACTTAGCCTACATCCACTTTTTGGAGTCCTCCTCCTTGAGGCCCGTCGGTGTCCACTAATGACCTTCTTTGGGTGAAGATTAAATCCTTATACTTCTCTCTCTCTTTTTCATAGGTTCAATAGAGGAACTTTCTTACAAGAGTTCCTCACTTCCCTTAAACTCACTTTTACACTTAAAAGCACTTAAGAGAAGCTCTTAAATTTTATTACATTTTTTATAAAAAGAATTTATTTTTAATTTACCACCCTTGCTTCTCTAAGTAAGAAAACTTGGGATATTTATAGACCCTAATTGGCTTCAGATTGGAGCCAAAATTTAGAGCTTTCTATAAAATCAGGGTACGGGCGGTACTACCATCGGCGCCGATGGTAGTACCGTTGAAAGCACCCTGAAAATAGGGTGGTGGCACTACAAACATCGACATGGGCAATACAACTGCCACTTGGGCAGTACTACCACCAACCACCAATGGTACTACTGTCAAAAATCTCACAAAAGCTACTTTTTTATATTTTTGTGTTCTCGACTCATACCTCCAGTTGACTCCTTTCCAAGTCAACGAAATGAGCTCAACCTGAGCTCAAATCCAACCCAAAGTGGACCGGTTGCCTCACATTGAATTACTTTGTATTACTTCTAAATCTAACTCAATTTGGACTCAAAACCAAACTGATGCTAACTATGATATACCACGATATACAAATACAATCAATTTGACTAACATGTCAAGTGACCTTCCCAACTCCCGACTATCTTCCTGGTAACCTTTGGTGAACTCCCAACGAGTTTCAATCATCTTCTACGAACCCCCGGTGCATTTTGGCAAGCTCCCGATCACCTTCGGCGAGCTCCCAATGAACCCCCAACAAGCTCCCATTACCTTCGGTGAGCTTTCAGTAATCTCCCAATAAGTTCCCATTGCATTGTTTGAACCACAGCCCGATGCCCGAACTTGATATCGGCCCAACATCTAATTGTATTACCTTGTCATAGTTAATCCTACTATTAGGATCAACTGGCACTAAGAAGAGTGGGGCGCGGGGGGGGGGGGGTTTGCTGTGGTGGGTTGGTGAGGTGTTTGGTGGGATGGTGGGTGTTTGGGGTGGTGGGTGAATTAGTGTAAGAGTTAAAGTGCTCGATTTGAAAAATTTGCTAACGTAAAGAAGAAAAGTTGAAAGCGCTTCTTGAGTTTCATTGAAAATGAATAATTAAACAGTTTAAGAGAAATTCACAAAATGATGCTCGTATCTTTCTTTAAACTAGTTAAGAGCAATTAAAAGTAGTAAATAAGATAAGAGTAGAGAGCTCACAGATTTATATAGTTCGGCCACAACTTAGCCTATATCCACTCCTTAAGTCTACTTCTCCGAGGTCTATCGGTGTTCACTATCAATCTTCTTTGGGTGAAGACCAAACCCTTACACTTTCCACTCTCCTTTTCACAGGCTTAGGAGAGGAACCTTACAAACTCACAAGGGAGACTTTACAAGAATTACAACTCTTTTTATCACTCCTTTGCCCATTTTTTTTTCTTGCATAATTTTAGCATACTATTTTTTACAAAATTTCTAGCCCAAAGTGTTATGCTAAATGCAAGAAATCTTGTGGTATTTATAGATTTCAAATGGCTTCAAAATTAAAGTAAATAATTTAAATATATCTGAAAAAATTGAGTATGGGCGGTATAACCGTCGGCGTCGACAGTACTACCATCGAAAGCTACCCAAAAATTAGTGTAGCGGTGGTACAACCACCAACCTGGATAGTATAACCGCTGACCTAGGTGGTATGATCGCAGTCCACCAGCAGTACAACCGCCAAGAATCTCGAAAAAGTGATTCCTTTACTTTTCCAATCCCGACTTGTACCGTCAATTGACCCCTTTCCAAGTCAACCAATTGAGCTCAACTTGAGCTTAATCCAAACCCAAGTGTGGACCCAGTTTGCCTCACTTGAGTTAATTTAGATTTCTTTTAAATCTAACTCAAGTCGAACTCAAACCTTACTGATGCTAACTACGACTAATTAACTACAACTATTGTGACCATCAAGTCCAACAAGACCCTCATAACTCCCGACAAGCTTTTCGACAACCCTCGATGATCTTATGATTAGTCGCTTGGTCTTCTTCTGGTGAACTCCCGATAAGCCCCCGATACTTTCGGCAAGCTTTCGGTGAGTTCCCACTACATCGTCCGAACCCCGACGATGCCCGGACTTGACTCTTACCCACATCTAATTATAATTTTCTTTCTCTATCATAATTAATTCTGTATCAATCATCTCTAATACGAATGTTAGATCAACAATTCATCAATTGATTTCATCATCAAAATTCAAGATTCAACATCTCCCTCTTTTTGATGATGATAACCAATTGATGACAGAAATTAACCTTAACTCCTCCTTAATCCATGCCATAATCCAAATAAGGAAAACTTAAATTCAAGAGAACCAAACACTCGTGATTTAAAACATCTATTTATCAAATGATATATCATGAATTTTAAAATCATTAAATTATCAATGATACATGATATAACATTAATTTCAACTAACAAATCATAAATCATTCAATTTTTAAGAATATTCTAGGAATTTCATAATCCACGCATTAGTCATACAATGAATTTAAATATTTCCTTCTTTAAAAAGAAGAAATGCCTCATTTTACGATTTACCATTTTTCATCAATATGCTCTTTCTTCCCTTTTGTCATATATGAATTATTTTTCACCAAAATTGTATGCTAAATTGTAAGAAAAAGAAAATGGACAAGGGAGTGAGGGAAGAAGTGTAATTCTTGTAAATCTCCCTTGTAAGCTTGTAAGGTTCATCTTCTAAGCTTGTGAAAAAGAGAGAGGAAGCTGTAAGGGTTTGATTTTCACTTAAAGAAGATTGATAGTGGATGCCGGCCTCGGGGAAGAGGACTCAGGAGTGGACATAGATCAGGTTAAGGCCAAACCACTATAATTATGAGTGTTTCTAATTGCTTTACTTTCTACTTAGGATTGATTCTATTTACTTTATAGTTAGACATGAGCGACTATCTCTTGACCTATCTTAAATTAGGTTTTAAATGATTCTAATGAAACACAAAGGAGCTTCTATTTTTCTATCTTCACTATCTGTAGGCAAAGGTTTTTGAATTAAGCACTTTGTCTTTTGCATTAAGTCACCCCCTCCTCTTAGTGCCAATTGATCGTAACAATTGGTATTAGAGTCATGTGCGACTCATTAAACTAAAAATCCAAGTGAGTAAATGACTTCTTTTGGCATGAATGAGGGACACTCTATTACATGTCTGCCCATATTCAATGGGACGGATTATACTTATTAGAAAACTGGAATACGTATTTTCTTGATTTTTTATGATTTTGATTTATGGCATATAATAGAAAATGATTTTAAAAAATCTTCTAAGTCTATGAATGAATGGAATGAATTTGAAAAGAAGTATTTTTCATTGATTGCGAAGCTTATAAATGTCTTATTTTGTGCTCTTGATAAAAATAAAGTTAATTGAGTTTTTATTTATGAAACTACTTATGATATTTGGTATATACTAGAAATCACACATGAAGGCACTAGTAGAGTAAAGAATCTAAGATCAATATTTTAGTTCATAGTTATGAGTTGTTTAGAATGAAACCAAGTGAGTCCATTGGAGATATGTACACCCGTTTCATGGATGTCGTCAATGGTCTAAAAGCACTTGAAAATTATTTTTCTAATTTTGAACTTGTTAGTACAATTTTAAGATCCCTTCCTAAAAGTTGAGATCCCAAAATAACTACTATATAAGAGGCCAAAGATCTTAATATCCTACCTCTTGAAGAACTTATCAGATCATTTATGACATATGAATTGAATTGTAAAACTCATAAAGAGCTTGATGAACCCCTTCCAAAGAATAGGAAGGATTTAGCACTGAGAACTGCAGATGACTCCTTAAGTAAAACTTCGAGTAATAAGGACCATGAAATTATACTATTATCTAGAAAATTTAAAAAGTTTATGAAAAAGAATAAAAATTACAAAAATAAATAAACAAAAAAAGGATAATATTGTATGCTTTGAATGTAAAAAATCGGGACATTTCAAATTTGAATGTCCTCAATTAAAGAAGGCGGCACCACACAAGAAGAAAGCTCTTTTAGCAATATAAAATGACATAGACTCATCAGATGAAGAGGAGCATAGCAAGGAAGATGTAGCCAACTATGCTCTCATGGCCATCCAAGACGAGGTTAGTGAATGTTCAAGAATTTCTTTTATTAAATTGCTAAATATGTTTCTTGAATTGTTTGATAATTTTAAAAAATTAGTAAATCTTATAAGTCACTTAAAAAGAATATAATTCTTTAGTTAGTAGATTTAATCAAATACATGATACTTTACCATTACATAATCTTTGCTCTGAATATGAAACTCTAGAAAATATTAAAAAAGAAAATTTTATCCTAAAACAAATATTAGAAAATTTTAAAATATGGTATAGGCTTTGTTGGCAACACTCAACAAAAGCCAACTATTTTTGTTAAAGGACCCACTATTAACTTACCATATAAAATTAAACGTAATTTTTATAGAAAATTAGGACATAAGGCCTGCAAATGTTTATATAAAATATACAGTCTACACAAATTTGTTTGGGTTCATAAAGGAATCACAAACAACCAAAAACCAATAGAAAAGATATATAAAGTTCTTCATATAGGTCCCAATATAAAATAGGTACTCAAATCCTTCTTATAGATTTGTCACCAAACTACGGCCAGGAGCACCAAATGGTACCTTGATAGTGCATGCCTAAACCATTTTATTTGAGATCTAACTCATTTATCAAGCTCTCTAGCTAAAATATCGAAAATACGAAAAAATATTTGAATCAAAATGTTTGACGCTTCATGATCTTTATTTCTATTATAACAAATCTTTTTTATTAAAAATAGATTAGGATTATATAATTAATTTTGATAATTTATAGCTAAACCATACTAGTATGAAAATGAACTATAACTAAAGAACCTTATCTAACTAAAGAACCTTATCTATTGAAAAATATGTTTATATTGAAATTTATAAAATTGAGATTTTGATGATGATTGAATGTTAGGTTCAAAATCATTAGCTTGAATATTTAAATGCAAGGGCTATTATTGAATGACTTAATTATTATGGTATTTTTGACTAAGTTAGCTTATAAATATTATTATTGAACAATTGATTTAAATGTTTGAATAGTTGTATGTTGAGATTGAATGTGTGTTATTAAATAATATATTATTTTTGAATTTGAGCATAGATTAAAATAAAAAAGAGAGAAAAATTATACTTTATTTTTATTTTTTAAAAATATTAAAAATACTTTTGAAATGAGAATGAAGATTACATGATAACTCCATACACTATATATAAAGAGACTCATTTAAAAATCAGAATTAAGATAGATTGAATTTTTGTTTTGAAAACATATTATTATTTTGATGAATTTGATTATTTCTTCTAGAATGAAATTTGGATTTTGGTTTTAAACGATAATTTATTGATTTGAAAATCATTCTTGAAACAAATCACATGAAATAACTACAAAGAGGATAATTCTTCTTGAAAATACTTTTGTCCTATCAACCATTCAACTAAAGGTAAAATGATACCATTATTGAAGGTGCTGCCCATCGCTTTGTTTGTTGTCCATCGCTCGCTGCTCGCTCGGGTAACCAAAAATGGCCAGTTTTGGCCTATTTTTGGGCCATTTTCGCATGCTGCGGCGACCACGGTAAAAGCGGCCGTTTGGGCTGCGAGCGGCAGTGAGACATCGAGCAGTGACGGGCACCTTCCTGCTATATGAATGCCCCATCCAAAAATAATTTGATGATTTAAATATTATATTTACTAAGTTTGTGGAATGATTAATTTAAATGTTACGATGATAGTTGTATGTTAAAATAGGTTATGATTGGATGATAGTTATTGAATTGAAACTTGAATCTTTATATAAATCAAGTTCATTCAAAGAGAATTATATAAATGAATCATAATTTGTCTCTTTAGACTATAATTTAGAAATTTTCTTATGAACCATATTATTAACAACTTGAAGTTTCAAATATACAAATCCAGATCTTCCATTTTTTTCTTCCTTGCAATCTACTCATGATCTTGATATTTATAATTTAATATGAATAAAGACTCTTCTTTCATCTCCTAAGATTCCTAAAGCTTTGAATCTCATCTAAGAAGAGATTTGTCAAAATAAATCATGTCCTTTGGCATTCATGATTTGATAATAATATCTTTTATGACATGATTACTTATGACTTCCTTTTTGATAAAACTTGCCACTAAAATTAATTTTTCTTAAATATGTGATAAGCTGAAAATTAAATGAGCTTTATTTTATCATAATATTCCTTTAATTTCTAGACTTGTCATATCCTCAATGGAAATCAAAATTTTGAACATATATGATTTATTTATTTTAGTAAGAATGAGATCTATGGTCTTGATAATTATAATTTAAGATCAAGATTGTTTAGATCTCATAAGATTTTTAATCAAGATTATTAAGAGAGTTATTCAATCATGTCTTTTAGCACTTAAAGATTTGATTTTTCATGACATAATCTCTTTGTACTTATGGTTATAAAGAAAACATATCATCATAATCCTTTTGACAATACAAAAGGTGAGAAATAAAATTATTATTTTATTTAGAAGAAAACTGGATATATAAAAAATCTTCTAACATTGGATGGGAAGTGATTTGATTGAAAGAAAATTAAGAACTTTAAATACATGAGATTTGCATTATTTGGTTTCTATTTTACTTGGAATTTTAAATACATAAGATTTCTTGATTACGTATATTAAAATTCACAAACAAAAAGTGGGGCAATTTTTTTAAATTGTCTTTTGGATTTATTTTTTATGGACATAATCCCCTTATACTTTTGGATGTAATTAGAACATTGATGTAAAAAAAAATATACTATCATATTTCTTTTCTTGACAATGATAAAAAGGGGAAATAAAATTGTCAATATGATTAAAAGAAAATTGATATGATGAATCTTATAACATTGAATGAGGAACAACTTGCTAAGAAGAAAATTTAGAATTTTAAAACACATATGGAATGCTTAATTAATTAAGCTTGATTTACCATCACATTTTTCTTTGGATTGCTTGGCCTTTATAAATTGCACTTCTTATCAAAATTTACATGAGAAGATCATCAAAATACATGATTTGCTTAATTTGCTACTCTTGTTTGAAATGTATAAAATTCATGAATAATTTCTAACTTTGGATATCAAAATTTATGAGATTATGATCTATTTTTGAGATGATATTATTAAAATCCTCTTTCTTATTTACAAAAAGGGAATAAAACTTTCATGGGAATATTAGTCTCTTATCCTATTTTATCAAGGGGAGCATAGTCAAGCATTTAATCATATTTATTTTGGCATATGATGACTTTATGTATTATGAAAATTATATGCTTGTTATTTCACCTCTTTTTAATGATGATAAAGGGGGAGAAGTAGGCATATTGATGACCCAAAATGATCCATACATGACAAAAAAAGGAAATAATATATATGACAAAAAAAGATAAATAACATATATAAAACACAGGTGAAGAAATAGTTTTTTTTTAAGAAAGAAAATTTTTGAATAATGCATGAAAATCTTATAATGTTCTTAAATATTTGTTGGTTGAAATTAATATAATGATGATTTTTGAAAGAAGAAAATGTTTAAAATCATTGTGTGAATAATGAATTAATTTTGAAATTCTTGGAATTCTCTAGAAAATTTAATGATTTGCTAGTTAAAATTAATGTTCTATCATGATGATCTTTAAAGAAGGAAATTTTACATTTCTTGGAATATTCTTAAAATATAGTGATTCATGATTGATCAAAAATTAATATTATGATGATTCGATATTTCTGAAATTCATGATATATCATTTAAAAAATGAATGTTATGATACTTGAATTCAAGGATATGTGATTCTCTTGAATTTAAAATTTTATTATTTGAATCATGGCATGGATGTAGGGGGAGCAAGTTATAACTCCTTCATCAATTGATTATCATCATAAAACAGGGGGAGATTGTTGGATCTCGGATTTTGATGATGAAATCAATTAATGGGTTATTGATCTAACATATGTGCCAGAGATGATTGATATAGGATTAACTACAACAAAGAGAATTACAATCAGATGTGGGCCAAAGTCAAGTCCGGGGCATCGAGCCAGGGTTAGGACGATGTAGTAAGGAATTTGTTAGGAGCCCACCGAAGGAATCAGAGGCTTGCCAAGAGTTCGTCGGAAGTTGGCCGAGGTATCAGAAGCTTGTCATGAGTTTGCAAGGAGCTTGCCGAAGGAGATCGGGAGCTTGCCAGGATGGCGTTAAGGAGTTCACCTGAGGAACACTGAGAGACTCACCAGAAGATCGTCGGGGGTAGTCGAAAAGCTTGTCGGGAGTTGAAAAGGTCTAATGGAACTTGTTGGCCATGTTGATTATAATTAAGTCGTAGTTAACATCAATTGTGATTTGAGTCCTACTTAAGTGAAATTTAGAAGAAATCCAAATTAACTCAAGTAAGGCAAATCAAATCCACTATGGAGAGTGGATTGAGCTCAGGTCGAGCTCAATCGATTGACCTAAGAAGTGGTCAATAGAAGGTACAAGTCAAGATTGGAAAAGTGGAGGGAATCACTTTTTTAGGCTTTTTGATGGTTGTACCATCGGTGAGCGGTGGTCATACTGCCCAAGCGATGATTGTACCCCCGAGGTCGACGATTGTACCACCATTGCCCTATTTTCTGAGCTGCTTTTGGCGATGGCACCGCTAACGCTAGCGGTGGTACCGCCCATACTTGGTCTTTCCAGATACATTTGAATTTTTAGCTCTAATTCTGAAACCCATTGAGGTCTATAAATACCCAAAGGTTTTTTACATTTAGCATAACACTTGAGGCTAAAATTTTATGAGAAATTTGTGTGCTAAATTATAAGAAAAAGAAAAGGGGCAAGAGAGTGAGGGAAGAAGTATAATTCTTGTAAATCTCTCTTGTAAGCTTGTAAGGTTCATCTCCTAAGCTTGTGAAAAAGAGAGAGAAAGCTATAAGGATTTGATTTTCACCGAAAGAAGATTGATAGTGGACACCGATGGATCTCGAGGAAGAGGACTCGAGAGTAAACATAGGCCAGATTGAGGTCGAACCACTATAATTGTGAGTATTTCTAATTGCTTTACTTTCTACTTGTGATTGCTTTTATTTACTTTATAGTTAGACATGAGCTACTATCTCTTGACCTATCTTAAATTAGGTTTTAATTGGTTATAACAATGTTAGGATCAATTAGCAGTAAGAGAGGTGGGGAGGGGGGTGGGTTGAATTAATGCAAGTGTAAATTCTCTTTTTAATGAATCTTTTCAGTTTAAGCAAGATAAGAAAATCAAAAGATTTTCATTTAAGTAAAGCAAGTGAATGATTCAAAAATAAAATGCAAAGTTTTTTTGGAAGTGCTTGACTTGAAATCTTACTTTCAAGGAGTAAATAAAAATAGAAGTGTCACTTGATATTTTGTTAAACATAATTAAGTATCTGATAATTGTAAGTAGTAAATGAAACAAATAAGGAACACTTACAATTTATAGTGATTCAGCCTCAACCTTGGCCTACATCCACTTCCCGACTCTTCCTCCTTGAGGCACACCAGCGTCCACTATTGATCTCCTTTGGGAGAAGATCAAACCCTTACAATATTTCAAGAGAGACAAGATTACACACTTGGATTACTCCCTTACTACTTTTCTTTTTCTTATAATTCACACACAATATTTTCTCGGAATATAATCCCCAAAATTATTGTCTAGAATGCAAGAAAACTTAGGGTATTTATAGACCTTAAATGACTTTAGCCGCCCAGCCTGGGTGGTTCAACCATTGACAGTCGCTTGAAATCCTAGGCGGTGCCTATTGAACCATCGCTCATCGACGGTTTACCTATCGGAATCCCCAGAAAAGTGGTTCCCTCGACTTTTCAAATTCTTGCTTAAACCTAATGTTGACTAATTCTTTGGTCAACTGATTGAGCTCAACTTGAGAACAACCAAATCCTCATAGTAGACCCGATTGCCTCTTTGAGTTGATTTAGATTTCTTCCAAATCACACTCATTTAGGATTCAACCTTAACCAACGACTTAAAGATTACAATCACGACATGACTACCAAGTTTATAACCTTACTTTCGTAATCTAGCAACCTCCAAAATCTCCAATGGTGAGTCTTATGGTCTTCCTTTGGCGATCTCCCTCTGTGTTCCTAGCAATCTTCCCGATACCTTTGCCAAAGTCCTAGTGAATGCCTGGCGAGCTTTCACTACATCGTCCAAAGCTTTGGCCTGATGCTTAAGCTTGATCCTGGGTCCATGTCTGATCTGTAACTCCTTCTCCCTTCGTGGTTAAACCTGCACAATGCTAACTATGACTTAATTAATTATAATCATAATGGCCAACACATCCACTTCAAGACCTTCCCAACTCTCGGTAAGCCTTTCGGCTACCCCTGATAATCTTCCTGCGAACTCCTTTGTGCCATCCTAGCAAACTTTCGATACTCTCAGCGAACTCTCAATGCACTCCTAGCAAGTTTCCAACCGCATTATCCGAACCCCGGATCGACACATGGACTTAACTTTGGCCAAACCTCTGATTGTCATATTCTCTCTGTCGTAGTTAATCCAACATCAATCAACTCTAACAACACATGTTAGATCAATAACCCATCAATTGATTTCATCATCAAAATTTGAGATTCAACAATCTCCCTCTTTTTGATGATGACAATCAATTGATAATGACAATCAATTGATGATAGGAGTTAATCATAACTCCCCCTAAATCCATACCACTTAAATTTAAGAGAATCACATACTCTTAAATTTCGAGTATTTTTAAGCAATCAACATTCCAAGCAAATTTTAACATAAATTTATATCAAGTCATCAAATCATGAGTTTCAAAAAGATTATGCATCTATATCCAAGATATCCAAGTATATCAGCAATATTATGAGTCATCAACGTATATCATTAATATTATATATCATCAATATATATAATCAATATCATGTATCATCAATATATATCATCATGTGCCATCAATGTATATTTTTTCAATATCATATGTTATCAATGTATATTTCTCCCCCTTTGTCATTAACAAAAAGGTAAAATATAGGGCTAAAGATTTTAAGGCACATGAGTTTTTGCTCCATCTTTTTAAGATACGATATGAGTCATAAAGAATTTTCTTTCTCTTGAGAAAGAAGGAAAAAAATTAGGGAGAATTTGTAAGACATCATTAAATATAGTTCTCAATTTTATAGAGGTGAATTTTAAAAATAAGCTCAAAACTCCAAGATATTCAAGGAGATTCAAAAGTTTAAGAGCTACTCATGCATTTAAAATCATCTCATGTAATTTCAAGCAAGTGTAGCAGATTAATATGTAATGTAGCAAAACATCATGCAAATTGTCTCCCCTTTTTGTGAACAATAAGATAAACACATGGAGAGAGTTTTTACAAACATTATCACATAAAAAAATATAATCTCATGAAATCTAGATTAGTAATTTATATATTTTCATGATTTAGCATTCTTAAATCTCAACCTCAATCTTGTTGATATAAGATTTTTTTAAAAAAATTTAAATATGAGTTCAACAAATCTTTCTCATATAGATTTCAAGAAAACATAGCATATAGATCTGAAAAATAGCGAAACATCATTTTTATATAAATTCTCTCCCCTTTTTGTAAACAAGAAAGTAAGAATCAAGGTAGAGAAGTAAAAAACATCATATGACAAAAATACTCAATTTTATAGATGTGAATTCCAAAATCCAAGAGAAAATCAAGAGCTACCCATGCAATTTAATATCTTAAATTTTAAGCAAGGTAGGAAATCAATCAAATCATAAATTTTAAGGATTATCTCATGTAAAATTTTATAATAAGCATCAAGAATTTCAAAACAAAATATGATAGTAAATCAAGCTCAAATTGTAAATCAAGTACTTTTGATGCATTAGAAAGTTCTAATTTTCTTCTAAGCAATTATTCCTCATTCATTGTTATCATATCTAATTTTTTCTAATTATATTGGTAATTTTATTTTTCCTTTTTGGTCATCATCACGAAATATGAACCTTGCTTCTTGGAAGTGCTTGATTTAAAATCTTGCTTTTAAGGAGTAAATAAAAACGAAAGTATCACATGATATTTTGTTGAACATAATTAAGAACCCGACAATTATAAGTAGTAAATGGAATAAGTAAGGAATACTTATAATTTATAGTGGTTTGGCCTCAACCTTAGCCTACGTCTACTTTCCGAGTCCTCCTCCTTGAGGCACACTGGCGTCTACTATTGATCTCCTTTGGGTTAAGATCAAACCCTTACAATATTTCAAGGGAAACAAGATTACACACATGGATAACTCTCTTACCCTTTTCCTATTTTCTTACAATTCATACACAATATTTTCTCAAAATATAATCCCCAAAATTATTATCTAGAATATAAAAAAACTTGGGATATTTATAGACCCCAAATGGCTTAATAATTTAGAGCCAAAAGTTAAACTCACCTAGAAAATCCGAGTACGGGCGGTTCACCCATCGACCTAAGCGAGTCAACTGCCGAAAGTGCCCAGATTCTTGGGTATGGGTAGTTCAGCCACCCGGCTTGAGAGGTTCAACTGTTGATAGTTGCTCGAAATCCTAGGCGTCGCTGGTTAAATCATTGCTCACCGACAGTTTACCCTTCAGAATCTCCGGAAAAGTGGTTTCCTCTACTTTTCAAATTCTGGCTTAAACCTTATGTTGATCAATTCTTTGGTCAATTTATTGAGCTCAACCTGAGCTTAATTAAACCCTTATAGTGGACCCGATTGCCTCTTTGAGTTGATTTGGATTCTTTCTAAATCACACTTATTTATGAGTCAATTTTAACCTACAACTTAAAGATTATAATAAAGATATGACCACCAAGCTCATGACCTTACTCCCGTAATTTGGCAACCTCCGAAATCTCTAATAGTGAGTCTCACGGTCTTCCTCTAGCGATCTGCTGATATGTTCCTAACGATCTTCCCAATACCTTCGACAAAGTCCTAGCGAATGCCCGACGAGCTTTCACCGCATCGTCCAAAACTTTAGCCTGATGCCTAAGCTTACTCCTGGGTCCATGTCTGATCTGTAACTCTTTCTCCCATCATGGTTAAATTTGTACGATGCTAACTATGACTTAATTAATTACAATCATAATGGCCAACACATCCACTTTAAAGCCTTCCCAACTCTCAGTAATCCTTTTGGCTACCCGGGACAATCTTTCGATGAGTCTTGGTCTTCTTCCGATGAACTTCCTTATGCTATCCTGACAAACTTTCGATACCTTCGGCGAGCTCTCGACGAACTCCTGACGATTTCCCAACCACATCGCCTAAACCTCGGCTCGATGCATGGACTTGACTTTAGCCAAACCTCAGATTGTTATATTCTCTCTGTCATAGTTAATCATATATCAATCAACTCTAATAACACATATTAGATCAATAATCCATCAATTAATTTCATCATTAAAATCTAAGATTTAATAAATGAAACACAAAGGAGCTTTCGTTTTTCTATCTTTACTATCTGTAAGCAAAAGGTTTTTGAATTAACCACTTTCTCTTTTGCACTAATTCACCCCCCATCCCCCGCTTTTAGTGCCAATTGATCCTAACAATGTCATGATTATGATTATTCATATCATTCTTAATGAAGTGATGTATAATATCAATATGTTTAGTTCCAAAGTGTTGAATGAGATTTTTAGGTAAACATATGACACTTGTGCTGTCATATTTTATAGGGATATTTTTTAATTAAATTTCATAATCTTCTAATGTGTTTTTCATACAAATGACTTAGGCACAATAAGCACTAGCTGTAATGTATTCGACTTCAGCAGTAGATAAAGCAACCGAATTTTATTTCTTGAAAGACCAAGAAACAAGTACATGTCCTAAAAATTAACATGTCCCTATAGTACTTTTTCTATCTATTCTACATCCTCCTACATCAGCATCTGCATAAGCAAGCAAATCAAAATTTTTAGATTTTGGATACTATAATCCTAAGTTAGAAGTTCCTTTTAAATATCTAAATATTCATTAAATTGCTTTAAGGTATAAAAGCTTAGGATTTGATTGAAATCTTATATATAATCTAATACTAAACATTATATCCGATCTAGTAGTGGTTAATGTTAACAAGCTACCAATCATTCTTTTATATGCTCTTTGATCAAGATTTTCTCCCTCATTATCTAAGTCTAATTTTGTAGATGTGATCATTGGTGTGTTTATTGCCTTAGCATTTTCCATACCAAAATATTTTAACAAGTTTAAGGTATATTTAGTTTGACTAATAAATATACCATCATTTAATCATTTTATTTGTAATCCTAAGAAAAAGGTTAACTCATCCATTAGACTCATTTCAACGTCTTGGTTTATATATTTTTGCAAAAGATTCACATAACGATTTATTTGTTGAACCAAAAATGATATAATCAATATAAATTTGAACAATAAGAAAATTATTTTTAAAATACTTAAAAAATAATGGGGTATCAACCTTATCTTTCAAAAAATTATTTGAAATAAGGAAAGAGCTAAGTCTTTCATACCAAGCCTGAGGGGCTTGCTTTAGTCCATAAAGAGCTTTAGAAAGTTTGAAAACAAGATTTGAAAAAAAAATATTTTTAAAATCGAGGGGTTGTTCAAATACACTTCTTTGGAAATAAAACCATTAAGAAAAATACTTTTAACATCCATTTGAAATAATTTAAAATATTTGAAAGATGTAAATGTAAGGAGCATCTTTATGGCTTCAAATCTAGCTACAAGAGTGAAGGTTTTTTTCATAATCGATTCTTTCTTCTTGGTTGAAACATTTGACTATTAATCTATCCTTTGTTTCTCACCATAATACCATTTTCATCTTGCTTGTTTCTAAAGACCTATTTAGTACCAATCACTAAACGGTCATTAGGTCTAGGAATAAGCTCTCATACCTCACTTCTCCCCAATTGATTTAACTCTTTATGCATTGTAATAACCCAAGAGTCATCTCTTAGGGCATCATTAATGTATTTTGGTTCAACTTGAGAAAGAAATGTGGCATTAACATAAAAATTTTAAAAAGAAGAACAAGTCGGAACACCTCTTAATGTATCTCCTATTATAAGCTCCTTAGGATGAGCATTAATGTACTTTCACTCCTTGGGTAATGATTTGGAAATAGATTCATCCAAGTTGCTTTTAGAGGCTTGTCATTTAAATTTAAAGAACCAAAATAAAATTCATTATCAAAATCAATTTTCTTAAGTTCAAAAATCTCATTAAAAACAACATGAATATATTTTTTAATCACTAAAGTTCTGAATACACAATAAGCTTTTGAAATAGAAGAATAACTAAGAAAAATGCCTTCGTCATATTTTGTAACAAATTTTCCTAAGGCATCATTTTCATTTAAAATAAAATATTTGTAATCAAAAGCTTTAAAATATATAATATTAGGTTTTTTATCATTCCATAATTCATAAAGAGTTTTAGAGAGTAATGGTCTTACAATAACCCTATTTAAAACATACCATGCCATGTTAATAGCTTCGGCCCAAAAAAATTTGTGTAGACTATGTTCGTTTAACATGGTTCTAGCAATTTCTTGTCAGCTCCTATGTTTTCTTTCTACTACTCTATTTTATTGTGGATTTCTTGGAGTAGAGAAGTTGTATATATACCCATTTGACTCAGAGAAATTTTGAAACTCATTGTTTTGAAATTCACTACCATGATCACTATGTATTGACGAAATCATAAAACCTTTTTTATTTTGAATAATTCTATAAAATTTTAAAAAATATTTAAAGAAATCACTTTTGTGTGCTAAGAAATAAGTCTAAGTATATCTACTATAATCATCTACTATAACAAATGCATATTTGCTATTTCCTAAACTTATAGTATCAATTGGTCCAAATAAATCTATATAGATCAATTGTAGTAGTCTAGAGGTGCTTATTTGATTTTTTGACTTAAAGTTACTTTTTATTTATTTTCTAATTGATAACTATCATATATTTTATCCTTAACGAACTTAAGGCTAGGTAGTCCGTTTACTAAATCTTTAGTTAAAGTTTAGTTTAATAGTTTCATGCTAGCATGACCCAGTTAGAGGACCCTAACAGAGTCAGGTCCATCGATTCACAATAAATTCAAGTTGAGTCATGTTAGTCTTTCAGTCGGAGTTAGTTATGGGTCGGGTGAGCATAATCGAGTTAGTTATGAGTTGGTTGGAGTTAGTTATTATCATTAGTTAGGATGACTTCAGTTATTATTTTCAGTTAGAAGTCTATCAATTAGTTAAGAGTCCAAATTTAATGGGACTCTAAGTCCAATCTTAGAGAAACTCTTGGTAGAACACAGAAATAATAGTGTAAAACTCTTTTATCAGTGAAATCAATGAAGAAGTATGTGTTTTAGCTAATAGGCAAAATCCTGGGAGGGCCGATCCTCTAAAGATATCAAGGAGGCAGATCCCCTCAGAGTGATCTAGGAGGCCCAATCCCCTCGAAGTAATCATTTATCCCCCTTTTCTAATTTCATCAATGAAAGAATTCTACAGGGTTCTATCAATTAGTATCAGAGCATCGTCACCTAGTCTCTTTTGTTAAATCCAAGTATCATCATTTAAGACCAAAAAGCATGTTTCATCACAAAATTTTTCAATATCTATGGTATACACATTATTGTTTCTTAAGAGAATCAAAGATGCATTTTTGTGATGTAACTCAATTACATAAGCATTAGGTTGAAATTAGATAATATATCCTTTATCACATAATTGGCTAATACAAAGTAAATTATATTTCAAGTCATCAACTAATAATACATCTTCAATCAAAAGGTTTGATACATTACCTATGATTCCTTTCCTAATGATTTTACCTTTGTTGTTGTCTCTGAATGTGACAATCCCTTCATTGAGGCTAGTGAGCTTAGAAAAATAGTTGGATCTTCGGTCATATCACTTGAGTATCCACTATCAAGGTACCATTTGGTACTCCTAGCCTTAGTTTGGAGACAAACCTACAAGAAAGATAGTTTTAATTTAGGTACATATTTCACTTTAGGTCCCTCGTGAAGAGCTTTACCAAATTTATCTAAAGGTTTTTTTTGGTTGTTTATGGTTCTTTTAGGAACCTAAATTAATTTATGTAGAGCATACTTTATAAATAAAAATGTATAGGATTTATACCATAATTTACTACAAAAATTATATTTTATTTTTGGTGGTAAGTTTAAAGTGGGTCCTTTAACGAAAATAGTTGGTTTTTGTTGAGTGTTGCCAACAAAGCCTATTCATTTTTCTCTATTAACATAATCTTTATTTACAAGGATCATGTTTAGGGATTTATTTTCTATTTTAAAATTTTCTAATATTTGTTTTTATACAATGTTTTCTTTTCTAAGTTCATCTAAGTTTTCAAATTTGGTACATGAAATATTTGATAATGGTGCTACATGTATTTGTTCAAATCTACTAACTAAAGAGTCATGCTCTATCTTAAGTAACATATAAGACTTAGTAATTTTTCTAAACTCATCATAAAGTTCATGAAATATATTTAGTAATTCAATAAATGGAATATTGGAAGACTCACTTACCATGTCCTAGATGGCCATGAGAGTATAGCTGGCAACTTCTTTTTTGATGTGGTCCTCTTCATCCGATGAGCTTGAGTCATCCTAAGTCATCGAGAGAGCCTTCTTCTTGTGCGGTGCTTTCTTCTTTAATTAAGGATATTCATTTTTTAAATATCCTTGCTTCTTACATTCAAAGCATATAATGTTGTCCCTTTTTGGTTCATTTTTATTTTTATAATTTTTGTTTTTTATAAATTGTTAATTTTTCTAGATAATAGTGCAATGTCATTGTTCTCATCACTCGAAGTTTCACTCGAGGAGTCATCTACAGTCTTTAGTGTCAAATCCTTCCTGTTCTTTGGAAGGGGTTCATCGAGTTTATCATGAGCTTTATAGCTCAGTTCATAAGTCATAAGAGATCCAATCAGTCATTCAAGAGGAAAATATATTAAGATCTTTGGCCTCTTGAATTGTAGTTACTTTAAGATCCCAACTTTTTGGAAGAGATCTTAATATTTTACTAATAAGTTCAAAATTAGAAAAATATTTATTAAGAGCTTTTGGACCATTGATGACATCCACGAACCGAATGTACATGTCTTCAATGGACTCACTTGGTTTTATTCTAAACAATTCATAATTATGAACTAAAATATTAATTTTAAACTCCTTAACTCTACTAGTGCCTTCATGTGTGATTTTAAATGTACGCCAAATATCATAAGTAGTTTCCTAAACAAAAACTTGATTAAATTTATTCTTATCAAGTGCACAAAATAAGGCATTCATTGCTTTTGTGTTTAACGAAAAAGCTTTCTTTTCAAAATCATTCCATTCATTCATAATTTTAGAAGATTTTTCAAAACCATTCTCAACAATATGCTATAAGTCAAAATCTATAAAAATAAAAAAAAAATACACATTCTTGTTTTCCAATATGTGTAATCGGTCTCATTCTCAATGAGGATGTGTAATGGAATGTCCCTTGTTCATGTCAAATGAAGCCATTTACTTGGGTTTTTGGTCCAATGAGTAGTACGTGGCTCTGATACCAATTGGTAGGATCAATTGGCACTAAGAGAGGGGGAGTGGGTGTGAATTAGTGGAAGAGTGAAAATGCCCGATTTGAAAAATTTGCTAACATAAAGAAGAAAAATTAGAAGCGTTTCTTGAGTTTCATTGGAAATGAATAATCAAATGATTTAAGAGAATGTCACAAACTGATGCTCGTATCTTTCTCTAAACTAATTAAGAGCAATTAAAAGTAGTAAATAAGATTAGAGTATAGAGCTAACATATTAATAGTGGTTCAACCATAACTTGGCCTACATCCACTCCCTGAGTCCTCTTCTCCGAGGTCCACCAGTGTCCACTATCAATATTCTTTAGGTCAAAGCTAAACCCTTACAATTCCCACTCTCCTTTTCATAAGCTCAGGAGAGGAATCTTACAAACTCACAAGGGAGACTTTACAAGAATTACAACTCTTTTTCTCACTCTCTTCCGCCTTTTCTTTTTCTTACATAATTTTAGCATACTACTTTTTACAAAATTTCTAGCCCAAAGTGTTGTACTAAATGTAAGAAATCTTGAGATATTTATAGACTCTAAATGACTTTAGAAATGGAGTAAAAAATTTAAATGTTTTAGGAAAAACTAGATATGGGCAGTACCATCGCTAGCTCCCACGGTACTACAACCGAAAGCTACCTAGAAAATAGGGCAATGGTGGTACAACTATCGACGTGGGTGGTATGACCACCGTCCATCGACGGTACAACTATTGGGAATCTCATAAAAGTGATTCATCTACTTTTTCAATTCTGACTTGTACCTTTAGTTGACCCCTTTCCAAGTCAACTAACTGAGCTTAACCTGAGCTCAATCCAAACCCAAGTGTAGACCCAGTTTGCTTCAATTGAGTTAATTTGGATTCTTTTCAAATCTAACTCAAGTAGGACTCAAACCTTACCGATGCTAACTACTACTAATTAACTACAACTTTTGTGACCTTAAAGTCTAACAAGAACTTCCTATCTCCTGGTAAGCTTTTCGGAAACCCCCGATGATCTTCCAGCAAGTTTCTTTTTCTTCTTCTTACAAACTCCTGACGCCTTTCTAGCAAGCTTCTAATTATTGAATCTCAAATTTTGATGATGAAATCAATTAATGGGTTATTGATCTAATAATATTGTTAGAGTTGATTAACGTAGGATTAACTATGATAAAGAAAAAATTACAATCAAAGGTTTGGCCAAAGTCAAGTCTAGGCATCGGGTAGGAGTGAGGATGATGCGGTTGGGAACTTACCTGAAGTGCGTTGGGAGTTCATTGAGGGTATCAGGAGTTTGCCAAGATGGCATAAGGGAGTTCGCTGGAAGAAGATCGAGACTCACCGAAAGATTATCGGGAGAAGCCGAAAAGCTTACCGAGAGTTTGGAAGGTCTTGAAGTGGATTTATTGGTCATGTTGATTGTAATTAATTAAGTCATAGTTAGCATCGTTAAGGTTTAACTACGATAAAGAAAAGAAATTACAACTAGATGATGGGCTAAGATCAAGTTTGGGAATCAGGCCAAGGTTCGACCGATGCAGTGGAAGCTCATTGAGAGTTCGTCGAAAGAATCAGGAAGCTCATTGGGAACACACCAAGAGATTATTGGAGGAAGACCGTAAAACTTGCTGGAAGAATGCCAGAGGTTGCCGAATCGTTGAGGGTTAGTTCAATTTTTAGACTTGATGGTCATGTATAGTTGTAATCAAGTGAGTCGTAGTTAAGTTCGAGTGCTAATTAGGTTTAATTTGGAAGGACTCCAAATCAACTCAATGAGGCAACCGGGTCTACATTAGAGATTGAATTAAGCTCAGGTTGAGCTCAATTAGTTAACTTAGAAATTAGCCAACAGGAGGTACAAGTCAGGATAGAAAAAGTGAAGGGAATCACTTTTCAAAAATCCTGGTGGTTGTATCGCTGGTGAGCGGTGGTTGTACATGCATGTCAAAAGGAAAAATTTTTACATTTTTTTTTAAAACTTTGACACATGATGACCTTATGTATCATAAAATTACTTGTTATTTCATCTCTTTTTGTTGATGACAAAGGGAGAGTAATAGTAAATTGATGACATAAAAATGATACATGCATGTCAAAAGGAAAAAAATTTTCATGATAAAATTATTGACACATGTTGCTTTAACGGGGGAGGAATGACATATTGATGTTACATGTAGAAAAATAAAAAAAATAGATATTTCTCCTATTTTTGTTGATAAATAAAGGGGGAGAAATAATTGATGACTTAAGGCAGAAAACTTCAACTTAATGTATGATTGATGCATAATTCATATTATATACTTTGAAAATTTAATAATTCATGATTGGCTGAGATAAATATCATATATCATGTATGATTTGATGATTTTGAAATTCATCATATATCATTTCAAAATTTGATAAATGGATGTTTATGATACTTGAATTTAGGAGTGGTTGGTTCTCTTGAATTTAAGTTTTTCTAATTTGAATCATGTCATGGATGTAGGGGGAGTAAGGTTTAACTCCCGTCATCAATTGATTGTCATCATAAAAAAGGGGGAGATTGTTGAATCTCGGATTTTGATTGTAAAATCAATTGATGGGTTATTGATCTAACAAGATTGTTAGAGTTGATTGATATAGGGCTAACTACAATAGAGAGAAAATTACTATAATATCCCTTATTTTCAAAATATTTGTAATGATCTATTTTAAATTTTTAATGAGAATTTATTTAATAATAAATTATTTATAAGGACCTATTCATAAATATAAGAATTTATTTAAAAGTTTATTACTAGGGACTTAAATATGGAATTTAAAAGTTTGATATGAATTATGTAAGATTCAAATAAAGTTATAAAAAAAAAGATTGATGACATGTGTCATTACCTAGTTAAAAGTGGTACCACTTATGTATATTCTTAGGTGACACATTACATGCATGCTTACCGCCTACAACCCATACGTTAGCTTTAAAAAAAAAATAACAATTAGAGAAGAAAGGGATTGTAGCAACGTAAACTTGTGAAGGAGAAGAAGAAGAACATAAGGAAAAGGAGAAGAAAAGATTTGGGAGTTTTGACATTTTGATCAAATCCACATCTGAGGTCAAAATTTGCAAAGTCAAGTATTCTAACCCCACCCTACATAAAGTTTTCTATCCTTTCTCTATTGAAACTTATCTTTATTTTTGCCTTGATTATGAGATAAAATTTGGAACAAAATCGAAATCTCTTTTGTTAGCTGCCTAAGTATAAATCTATAATATTTTTGAGATTATGACCTATTTGCCTTGTTCAAGTTATAATTTTTAGTACAAACCTCTGATTTGGAGAAAACTTAATTTTTTCAAAAATAGATTCATATATATTTATTTTGAAACTGAGTTTGAAGAATTTAGAGTTCATTTGCTAGCCCAAACATTTATTTCAATTGAGCATATAAAATCTGCAAAATAGAGTCTATAGCTCTTGACCTTTCATCACTATATTGCTTATATCTTCCTGTTGGAGTCCTTGATTTATGTAAAACTTAATATGTTAGGATCAAAGCGGTACTAAGAGAGGGGGGGGGGTGGTGAATTAGTGCTTATAAAAATTTCCAATCGATTTAAATATTCACTCAATAAAAATCATATCAGAAATACGTTTAAGTGTACAAATGTGTGTAAGAGTGCAAGCAAAGGTAGTAAATACTTAAGCAATTAACATAAAGAGTAAAGAAGAGGAAGCAAACCGATTTTATAGTGGTTTGGTCTTGTGACCTACGTCTACTCTCGATTCCTCCTCCGTTGAGGTCACCGGCTTCCACTATAGATCTTTCTTTAATGGATGAAGATCAACCACCCTCTTACAACTCTATTCTCCTTTTATAGGTTTAGGAGATAACCTTTACAAGTCTCTAAGCTCTCTTTCAAATAAAAAACTATACAAGATGAAATAAGGAGAAAACTCTGAATTATAACAGCATTTTCACAATGTTTTTGCTCTTGATTACTTGCCTTACTCTAGTAAGAATAAGTGAGGTATTTATAGGCCCCAAATGGCTTCAAAAGTGAAGCCAAAAATTAATTTTTAAGTATTCCCAAGATGCTAGTCTCGAACATTGTGTTCTGGGCAGTTTAGTCGCCTGATAGTCTAGGAGACTATGTTCTGGGTGGTTCAACCGCCTGATCGCCTAGGAGACTGTGTCTGGGTGATTCAATCGCCCAGTTTAGGTAGTTCAACCGCTTGACATACCTTCGAAGACTATGTCATCTTGGAGAGCGTATCTCATCTGACCTTGGGTTACTAAAATAACTTTATAATAAGTCTAAATCAGCACTAATTAAGGCTTATTAGCTTCTTAATCAAGTTAATAAAACTAACTCTCATTACAATGCTAACTACAACACTCAATATAGAATGTTCATTGTCCAATCGTCTCTTCGACGAACTCCCAACATCTTTTCAATGAACCCCTAGTGAGCTCCCAATTTCTTTTGGTGAACTCCCAACGAACTTCTAGCATTCTTCCGGTGAACTTCCCAACGAGTTTTCGGTAACTTGTCAATGAACTCCTAACAAACTTCCCAGTAAACTTCTAGTAAGTTCTTGGCGAGCTCCCAACAACATCATTCGAACCTTGAATGACCTCCAACACAGCATATGATTATACTACCCTTTACTGTTGCAGTTAATCCTGTATCATTTTCTCTAACACACAAGTTAGATTATAAAATCCATTAATTGATTTCATCATCAAAATATGAGATTCAACACTTAATTCATTAGAAAATAGGCTCATAAATTTTTCATTTGATGCTAGGATTGAAAGATTTAGAGTCCAAGTGACTGTCGAAATTTCTATTTTGTTAGACCTTATATATTTTGTAAAACATAGATTATAATTTCTAACCTTTGGTTGCTAAATCATCTATAACTTTTATAGAGACTTTCAATTTGTATGAAACTTATTTCATTAGAAATTAGATTGATTTAGCTTTCCAAAGATACCCTTTTTTAGTAATTTGAGCATATCTGATTGTTCAAAATAACTTTGAGATGTGTCTTCTTAATTATGCCATAATAGTAATTGTATCAGTTTTGCCTATTTTTACTTCATCCATTTTAAAACTGAATTCTCTTATGCTCTTGCCTTTGATTTCCTTACATATCTGAATATGTTATGTATTAATCAATATTACATCATATTATTTTGTTTAGGCACATGCATGATATATTGTTCTGCATATGCTTCCGATATATGCCAAATTCACTACTCATGTCCTTTTGTACTCTGGTGTTTGTGAGATATTCTGGACCTTTGCCAAAAATGATAAAGGATATTATGCTTAGAGCCTCTGATGCTCTATTTCTATTTGATGATTATCCAGAAATGGACGAATCATATTATATATGTGATCCCACCTCATTATCTATGTTTTTGATATGATATTAGATCATATTATATTTATGATTTAGCTAAAGTCTTTCTTCTTTGGAGTCTTATATCATTGTTTTAAAATCTTATGTACTCTTATTCCTTATTTCTTGCCTATTTGAATGCATATTATGAATGTTTATGTATTCATCATATTATTTTATATTTGGCATATATATATTTCGTTGTTCCGCATGTGCTTCCAATATATGCCAATTTTGTTGCTTATATCCTTTTGTACTATAGTGTTTGTGGGATAATTCTAGACCTTTGCTATAAATGGTAAAGGGCATTGTGCATAGAGCCTATGATGCTTTGCCAACCCTATTGACTTTACCTAGATATGGGCGGATGGAGCACCCAGACATGGGAGACTTATGTTTAGAGGTCATTCAACAATGGATGATCCACATTATGTTTGTGATCCTACTTCACCCTCTATGTTTGTGTTATGATATCCAAAACATTGCTTTTGAGTTATATGTACGCTTTGGATTAGAATGAAATGATTGTTATGCCTGATATGATATTGAGCTTCTGTTCGTCATTTGTTTACTTGATAAGCTTTGAGATTATTTATTCACCACTGATATGCTTAGCAATGTGTCAATGTCTTTGACATGCTTCAAAATGTTCCTTATGCCATTGTTATGTTCCGAAATGTTTCATTTGCTATAGATATATTCTGAAACATTTTACACACCATTGATATACTACGAAATGTCCTATACTTCTTTGATATACTCTAAAATATTTCATATTCCCTTCAATATATTTCGAAACACTTTATATATCTTTGATATGTTCCAAAATGTTTCGTATTCTCATTTATATGCTTTGAAATATTTCATTTTCCATTGATATGCTGCTTGATATTCTTACACCTTTGATATGCTCCGAATCATTTCATATTCCCTTGATATGTTTCGAAACACTTTATACGTCTTTAATAAGCTCCAAAATGTTTTGTATTCTCATTGATATGCTCTAAAATATTTTGTTCGCCATTGATATGCTGCTTGACATTCTTACGCCTTTATATGCTCTGAATCATTTCACATTTCATTGATATATTCTAGAACACTCTATACATCTTTAATTTGCTTCAAAATATTTCGTATTCTCACTAATATGCTCCAAAATATTTTGTTTGCCATTAATATGCTACGTAACATTCTTATGCCTTTGATATGCTCCAAATCATTTCACATTTCGTTGATATATTCCGAAACACTATAAATATTTGATATGCTCCGAAATATTTCATATTCTCATTTATATACTCCGGATTGCTTCATACAACATTGATATGTTTCGAGATATTTCACACCAATGATTTGCTCCAACTAATCTTCCTTTACTGTTATAATTAAAGTATATTTTCAAATAAAATGATTTACGATTATGTATCTAATGAGATGTTCTCTATGGATTCTTATACCCTTGCCTTGCCATCCGATTTCTGAGATATGTTAGTCGCTTGCTGAGCACTATATAAATTTTATAGGTTAACTTGTGACTTATTGAAAAAGTTAAGACTGAGCTGAGATAGTGGAAAGCTATATATATTTTTAGCAAGTCTTGTTGGGAGATGTTGTATAAGAATATTTTACATTTAATGAAATATTGTAGATAAATATAAACTGATGTATCTTATAAAACAGTTATAATACCTCTCAGTGTAGAATCTTTGAATGTTAAGTTTTACAATCATATGAAGTGGTGGAAAATAGTTGGTTTTGCATTCGTATAGATTTCTAAGAATTGTGGTTTTGTAAGTGTAGTTAATGTTTTTGGTTAAGTTAACTTTGAGTTTTATGGATTAACAAGTGATGTGGTATAAGATTTATAAACTGCATAGGTTTTATGAATGGATGTGAATAATATATGAATATTTAATCAGTGTCCTCAAATGTTAGTTTGGATTCTAGGTTTGGTTTGTCGATGAATTTTAGTGTGTTTTCGATTTATGATGGGTTTACGCCACTCGAATATGGGGGTGTGATAATTACAATAAGAGGTTTGGCCAAAGTCAAATCCAGGCATCAGGCTGGAGTGAGGATGATGCAATTGGGAACTCACTTAGAGTGTACCGGGAGCTCACCGAAGGTATCGAGAGTTTGCCTGGACGGCGCAAGGGAGTTCACTGAAGAAGACTAAGACTCACCGGGAGATTATCGAGGGAAGCTGAAAAGCTTATCGGGAGTTGGGAAGGTCTGGAAGTGGATTTATTGGCCATATTGATAGTAACTAAATAAGCCATAGTTAGCATCGTTAAGGTTTAACTATGATAGAGAAAAAGAATTATAATAAGATGGGCTAAGATCAAGTTTGGGCATCAGGCCAAGGTTTGGATAATGTAGTGGGAGTTCACTAGGAGTTCACCGAAGGAATCGAGAAGCTTGTTGGGAACACGTTGGGAGATCGCTGCAGGAACACCATAAAACTCACTAAAAGAATGATGAAGATTATCAGATTATCGGGTTAGGTCAATTGTTAGACTTGATAGTCATGTATGGTTGTAATCAAGTGAGTTGTAGTTAGGTTCGAGTCCTAATTGGGTTTGATTTAGAATGAATCCAAATCAACTCAATGAGGCATCCGTGTCCATATTAAAGATTGGATTGAGCTCAAGTTAAGCTCAATTATTTGACCTAGAAATTAGTCAATAGGAGGTATAAGTCAAGATTGGAAAAGTGAAGGGAATCACTTTTTTAAAAATCATAACTATTGTATTACCACCACCCAGGAACCCAGGCAGTAGGTAACGGTTGGACCACCTAGGTCGGTAGTTGTACTGCCCATACCCTATTTTCAGGGTGGCTTTCGGCGATTGTATCGTTAGCATCGACGGTTATACTGCCCATACCCGAATTTTTCAGGTGAGTTTAAATTTTGGCTCTATTTTTCTAAAACTAATTAGGGCCTACAAATACTCCAAGTTTTCTTACATTTATCATAGGGTTTTGCACAACAATTGGGCTAAAAATTATGTAAAAAATTGGGTGCTAAAAGTGTGCAAGAAAAAGAAAAAGGGGAAGGGAGTGTGTCAAGTGTTGTATTTCTTGTAAGAAGTCTCCCTTGAGTTAAAAGCTTGTAAGGGTGTGGTCTTTACCTAAATAAGATCAGTAGTAGACACTGGTGGATCTCAGAGAAGAGGACTCGAGAGTGGACATAGGCTAGGTTGAGGCTCAACCACTATAAATCTGTGAGCATTTCTCTACTTTGTTATTTTCGATTATGCATGTTCTTATATGGAGCTTTCTTTTAGCATAATCATAACTTAGTTTCGTTCAATAGCTTATTGCTCACTTACTCAATGAAATGCTTTTGCTTTTCAGTTTTGATTCTCATAAAAAAATTTTCTTAAACTATAATTTTTTTCACTTGCACTAATTCACCCCCTCCCCTCGCCCCCCCCCCGCCCTTTCTCTTAGTGCCAATTGATCCTAACAGCAACCACTTCCGGTGAGCTCCCAGCGAACTCTTGATAAGTCCCTGATACCTTTGGTAAGTTATCGACTAGTCTCTCGGTGAGTTCCCACTATATCGTTCGAACTCCAGCTTGATGCCTGGACTTGACTTTGGCCCATATCTGATTGTAATTTTCTTTCTCTATCATAGTTAATTATGTATCAATCATCTCTAATACATATGCTAAATCAACAACTCATCAATTGATTTTATTATCAAAATTCGAGATTTAACACCTGCATCATTCATCTCTAACACACTGGTTAGATTCTAAAACCCATTAATTGATTTCATTATCAAAATATGAGATTCAATACTTGTCACATATAAAATTTATGCATTGGATAGTTATTCTAATTCTCAAACTAAGAAAGTTGAAGGGCTTTTGAAACGTTAGTTCATTACTATTTGGATTGATATTGGCAGCACCAATAATTTTATGGATAACAAGGTTGTTGTGTAATCAACCTATCACATTGAACATTATGATAAATTCGGGGTAAAGTTGCTAATGGGGCAAATTTTTAACTTGTGATAGTAAGTATTTATAAATAAAGCTTGTTATGTAGGGCCAAGAATTGCTAATAATTTTTTTACTTACTACCATTGGAGGACTATAAGGTTATGCTTGGAATTAATTTAAAACTTTTAAATTAATTATAAATTTTTTTATCAATAGAAAGCAAGTAATCCTAAAGGGAAAGCATGAAAGTAAAGTCATAACTATTACTAGCCATAGAATATAGAGAGTTCTTCAAAAATCATACCATAAGTGCTCTCTAGTCTTATTAGTAAAGAAGAAAGATGGTTCTTGGCAGATGTATATAGATTATCAAGCGCTCAATAATATTACAATGAAAGACAAGTATCCTATTCTAGTGGTGAGTGAGTTACGTAAGAAATTATGAGGTGCATAAGTTTTTACTAAACTAGGTTTATAGTTTGGCTATCACCAAATTTGTATATATGAAGATGATATTAAAAAAACTATTATTAAAATGCATGATGGCTATTGTGAATTTTTGCTAATGCTTTTTGGTTTAACCAATGTGTCGTCTACTTTTCATATTTTAATGAATGATATCTTTAGAGTTTATCTTTATAAATTTATTTTGATTTTCTTTAATGATATTATGATATATAGCCCATCTTTAGAAAGTCAATTATTATGGTTGTGGGTTATCTTTACCCTTCTTCATAAGCATTATCTTTTTATCAAAAAATTGAAATGTAATTTCACGTAATCTGAGGTAGAGTATCTTAGTCATGTTTCTCGAGAGAGTGTTGCAGTCGATCCTTCTAATCCAAGCAATAAAAGATTGGCTAATTCTAAAATCAATTAACGCTTTGAGAGGATTTTTGGGATTACTAGTTATTATCGAAAGTTTATGAAGAACTATGACAAAATCATGCTACTTTGACATCACTTTTGAAGAAAGATGCATTTAAGTGAACAGAAGAAGCTACCCAAAAGTATGTAATGACTACAATGCCTGTTCTCACTTTATTAGATTTTAATAAATTATTTATAATTTAATTTGATACTTTTATAGTGAGTATTGGAGCTGCACTAATACAAGGAAGGCTGTCCAATTACTTATACTAGTAAGGCACTTTCCCCATCTCATTTGACTTTATATGTTTATGACAAGAAGGAGATGTTAGCCATTGTTTATGTCATCACTAATTGGAGGCCTTACTTAAGTGGCCGATGATTACAAATATGCATTGATTACAAAAGCTTAAAATATTTTCCTAAGCAAAGGGTTTATTCTTTATACTAGTAAAAATAAGTCACTAAGCTATTGGGTTTTGACTACGAGATTATTTATAAAAAGGAGAATGAGAATTTAGTTGAGATGCACTTTCTCACCTAGTAGAGCAAGTTGAACTAGTGGCTATTTCTATTTCTACTTACAAAATGCTAGAACTTATGAGGAGTGAATGGTTGAATAATCCTGAAATTCAAAATGTTATTAAAAATCCAAAAGAAGATCCAACTTTTAAACCTAATTATAGTTGGGATCTCATAGATTTGAGCTATATAAGGGTAGAATTGTCTTAGTACCAAGTTCTTCTTGCTAGAATATAATTTTGAAGAGTTTCATTTTGTTGGGAAACTCGGTAGAAGAACAAAATAAAAATGGTTTTCCACGTATATCAAGTCATCGTACAAAAATTGGTGTGCAAAAAACTCGCAAAATCGAAAATCAGATATGGAGAGATTAGTTACATAGGGAGATCATATATCCTTGAAAATTCAGATCCAGATAGAGAGGATAAAGGATATCACATCCTCCTCTCTAGCGATATCCACACGATGAATTGTTTTAGCGAAGCTACTCTAATGGTAGCCCAAAATATGTAACTCTTGCTTACCTTTTCGTAGCACTTAGGGACGAAGATCTGCTATCTTCTTCGTTGCCCTTTTGCAGTAGGGAAGGGTTGGTCGACTGAGAAGATTAGGGAGGGAGAAGAATATGAGGGAGTAGCCAAAGGTATAACTTATCACTATTGTGCCACCCCTGCCTCCTATTTATAGAGAGCCACCCAAAACTCTAATAGATCCTACCTTAGTGGGTATCAGATCTCCATCAAATTACCCACTCCTCTTGGATTATTGGATCTCTATCCAATAATCTTAATTAGCCTCTAACTAGGTTATGCAGGGAGCCCATCAATATTGGGTATCAATGTTGGGTCTTAGCCAATGAGAATAAAGACTAATTAGATAACTCATATACAATCCTCTACTCATTGAAACATCCACCATATGTGTGTGACTCTCTGGCTCAATATTGAGCTAGTCGTGAGTCATACTTGTTAGAACACCTTCTCACTCAGTGAATTATTATTCCATAACAATTCACTCAACTCATTGACTCTGGAAGTACTAGGTCACTACGTCATAGTCCCCAAACAGTACAAAGGATTAAATCTATTAGACCCATCTGTTCTCAATTACTATGTATCTATAGTCCCTCATCCATCTAATATCTCAGAGACCATATATTGGGCATAGTACTGTCAGGCCATATATAAAATCTATTCGAGTCTTGCTCTAATCAGATTCTCCCGTAGAACTTCTTCTCTCTCAATCAGAACGACCCTGGCTAGGGATTTGTTTGAACAAAAACACATGAGATATTGCTCTCATGATACCAAGAGTAGATGATTCTCTATTAACACTCAATTATATTCGTAAGGTGGGCTACAAATCCTGATATATGATTATACCATATCTAAAACTTCCTAAACCTATAAGTCTGACATCAAAGAAAGGAGTACTCAAACAAGGAATTCTTGGTATCTTAAATATAAGAACCAGATACACAACTGCGACTATAGAATCATTGTCTGATGATAGGTATAATTAAGCATATAATATTTTGTAAGTGGATCAATCAGTAAACTCATTCTCCAATGAGCACCTGTATTGTATCCTTAGTGTCCCAACATATGTGGCTCGGAGACTAGCCACCTCCATCATATAGATGGGTATACATTATACCAATTTATCCAGTTATCTCGATATCTCTCTCGAGTAACCTATGACAATAATTATTTAGGATATATGTTTAAAGGCAAATTGGTCTCATTATCATGATCTCATCACGATCTGATTCCCATTATATAAAACCAAGGACATTGCAATATGTATATGCAACAAACAATATAATGTAAGAATATACCAATATTAATCATGAGTCAAAAGATCGTGTAGTGCGTCACACGTGCCATCACTTATGTGATTAGCTTGTAGGGCACCTATCTCCTACTTTCTAAAGTCAATCACCTATGTGTCTAATCCCCATCAGACCTTTGTGACGCTCAAAGAAAGTTTGAGCCAACAAATTTGTTAGTGGATTTGTAATATTATCTTCGGATGAAACTCTTTCCTTTGCTACATCTTTACGGGCCATGATCTCTCTAATCATCTAAAACCTTAGAATAATTTTGATGAGACTTGGATTCCCCACTAAAGCTATCGTTCTGTTAGTGTCGCTATATATGAGAATCGACACCACACTGCTTGGTATGACTCCTAAATCTTTGATGAATTTTTTCATCCACACCCCTTCCTTTACTGCTTCTACTATAATAATGTACTTCGCCTCTATGGTCGAGTTAGTAGTAGTATCTTGCTTATAACTCTTCCAGCTTACTGCTCCTCCATTCAAGGTGAAGATATACCCTGAGTTCGACTTGCTATCATCAATGTCAAATTGGAAACTCAAGTCTATGTAGCTCTCAACCTAGAGGCTATCTCTTCCATATACTAGTAAAAGATCTTTAGTCATTCTCAAGTACTTAAGGATATACTTTACTACCTTCTAGTGTTCTAACCTTGGATCTGCTTAATACCTACTCTTGACACTCAAAGCATGTGCTATATCCGGTTTGGAACATAGTATAACATACATGATAGACCCTATCACTGAGGCATAGGGATCCTATCCATGTCTACCCTTTCTTTAGGAGTCTTTGGGGATATACTCATAGAAAGTGATATTCAATGTCTAATCGGTATAAGACCTCTCTTGATATTTTTCATATCAAACCTTTTGATAATGGAGTCTATGTAACTGGATTGGGATAAGCCAAACATCCTATTAGATTTATTTTTATAGATTTGGATCCCCAAAATATAAGATGCTTCCCCTAAATCTTTGTTAAAGAAATTTCTAGATAACTAAGCCTTAACCATGAAGCGCATTCTTACATCATCCCCAATGATTAGGATGTCATCCATATACAATACCAAGATGGTGATAGTGCTCCCACTTACCTTCCTATACACATAAGACTCATCTTTATTCTTAACGAAGCTATTAGATCTGATCGCCTCATCAAATCTTATGTTCCAACTTCGGAAAGCTTGCTTCAATTCATAGATGGACCTGAGTAACCTACACACCTTATTTGGACTCTCTCTAGACACGAATCCCTCTAGCTATATCATATATACCTCCACATTCAAGTTGCCTTTAAGGAATATGATTTTCACATCCATCTGCTAGATTTCATAATCATAGTGTGCTACAATAGCCAAAAGAATTCTAATGAATTTTAGTATAACTATAGGTGAGAAGGTTTCATCATAGTCAGCTCATTACCTTTGACAATACCTTTTAGCCACTAGTCTTGCTTTATAGGTCTCCACCTTTCCATCAACTCTGATTTTCTTCTTGAAGATTTACATACAACCGATGGGTATAATACCCTTAGGTGCATCCATAAGGTTTTAAGCCTTATTGGAGTACATGAAATCTATCTTAGAATTTATGGCTTCTTACTACTTCCTAGAGTCTATACTCATAATAGCCTCCTCGTAGGTCTGAGGATCAATATCCTAAGTGTCATCTCCACTGATATGTCCCATATATCTTTCAGGAGGATGAGATACTTTGTCAAACCTACACAAAGTTAGAACTTGAGTGCTAGGTACCTGAACAGGCTTGGACTTCGGAATGGTGCTTGAGCTAAGTTCTCCAACCTTGCTCAACTCTAACTTACTCCCATTATTTCCACCATAAATGTAATCATTATCAAGAAACACAACTCTCTTGGCAATAAAGATCTTCTGGTCCTTGGGATGATAGAAATAATACCCACAAGTTTCCTGGGGATATCACACGAACTTGCACCATTCTGTCATCAATTCTAATTTGTTGGGGTTGTGTCTTCTAATGTGGGTAGGGCAGCTTTAAGATCAAGGTTCTGCCCTTTCTACATCTTATATGGTGTAGACACTATCGACCTAGATAAAATTCTGTTCAAAAGGTAAGCTGTAGCCTCTAGGGCTTATACCTAGAATAAGACGGGTAGGTCAGTGAAACTCATTATGAATTGTATCATGTCTAATAGTGTGCAATTCCTCCTTTCTGATATACTATTGAGTTGAGATATATAGGAGGTGTTTGGACCTAAGCAACCTGCACACCCTATCTAGACTCTCTCTCGATACGAATCCCTTTAGATGTATCATATATACCTCCTTATTCAGGTTATGTTGAGGAATACAATTTTCACATCATCTGCTAGATCTAATAATCATTATGTGCTACCATAGCAAAAAAAATTCGGATAGATTTTTTTAGTATAGCTACAAGTGAGAAGGTTTTATCATAATCAACTGATTACCTTTGGCAATCCCCTTTGGCCACCAGCCTTGCTTTATAGGTCTCCACCTTTCCATCTACTCTAATTTTCTTGTTAAAGATCTACTTACAACCGATAGGTACAATACCCTTAGGTGCATCCATAATGTTTTAAACCTTGTTAGAGTACATGAAATCCATCTTAGAATTCATAGCTCCTTGCCACTTCCTGGAGTCTATACTCATAACAGCCTCCTCATAGGCCTGAGGATCAACATCCTGATTGTCCTCTTCACTGATATGTCCCACATATCTTTTAGGAAGATGAGATACTCTGCCAGACCTACACAAAGTTAGAACTTATATGCTCGGTACCTTAACAAATTTGGACTTTAGAATGGTGCTTGAGCTAAGTTCTCCAACCTTACTCAATCCATCTCATTCCCACTGTTTTCACCAAGAACATAATCGTTATGAAGAAACACAACTGTCTTGGTAATAAAGATCTTCTGGTCCTCTGGATGATATAAATAATACCTGCAAGTTTCCTAAGGGTATCCCACGAACTTGCACCATTCCATCCTTGATTCCAACTTATTGGGGTTGTGTCTTCTAATGTAGGCAGGGCAGTCCCAAATCTTAATAATCTTAAGATCGGGGTTCTGTCCTTCTTAGATCTCATATGGTATAGACACTACCGACCTAGATGAAATTCTTAAAAAGGTAAGTTGTAGTCTCTAGGGTGTATCCCTAGAATGAGATGGGTAGGTCGGCGAAACTCATTATAGACTACATTATGTCTGATAGTGTATGATTTCTCTTTTCTAATACACTATTAAGTTGAGGTATATAAGGAGGTGTCCATTGGGACTAAATCCCATAGTCCCCGAGGAAATGGGTGAACTCTGTACTCAAGTATTCTCCTCCTCAATCTGATCAAAGAGTCTTAATACTCTTTCCAATCTGATCCTCCACTTTATTCGTATATTTCCTGAATTTCTTAAAAGCCTCGGACTTATAATTCATTAAGTGTCTATACCTAGAGAAAACAGTAGTGAATGTATGAAATATGAGTAGCCATATATAGCCTGAGTTGACATTAAACCACATACATTACTATGTATGAGTTCCAATAACTCAGTGGCTCTCTCTCTAGTTCTACTAAAAGTAGAGTTGGTCAACTTTTCATATAGGCAAGGTTTGCAAGTTACATGACTCATAGTCGAATGGATAAGTATCAATCTTTTAGTAATTTTTTATATCTTTTCTTTATGGATATAACCTAGCCTACAATGTCATAGGTATGCCTCATTCACCTCATCTCATTTTCTATTGGACGTATTTACATTCATGATGTGTGGAGATGTGTCTAACATATATAAGCCATTAATCAAGGTCCCTCTTATGATGATCTCATCAAGGTCCTTTTAACACATATAAGCCATTAATTAAGGTCCCTATTTACCTAGGGAGATCATATATCCCTAATTTTTCAGATCTGAATAGAGAGGATGAAGGAGGTCAAACATCCTCCTCTCTAGTGGTATCTATATGATAGATCACTGTAGCAATAATCCTCTAGTTGTAATCCTAGGTTTTGTAACTCTTGTGTAGAGAGAGGGAGGAGAATAGGAGGGGGTGGTCAAAGATGCAGTCTATCAACTATAAGTCTCTCATCCTATTTATAGAGAGCCACCAAAAACCCTAGGGGTCCTGCCTTACTAGGTATTATATCTTTATCAAATGACCCACTAATTATTGTATTATTGGATCTCTATCCAATAATCTCCTTTGGCCTCTAATTGGGCCTCATGTAAGGAGCCAATCAATGTAGGGTCTCATCTAATAATAATAGGGACTAACTGGATCTCTATCCAATCATTTATTCGCTGAAGCATCCATCATATATGTTTGACACTTTAGGCTTGATACTGAGCTGGTCATGAGTCACTCCCATTAGAACTTCTTTTGATATAGTGAATTATTATCTCCATAATAATTTACTTGACTCATCGACTATTGACGTACTAGGGCATTGCGTCATAGTCCCCAAACAGTATAAGGGGATCAAATCCATCGGACCTGTCTATCCATAGTTACCATCTATCTATAGTCCCTAATCTAACTAATATCTCAGAAATTATATATTAGACATGATACTGTCAGGTCATATACGAAATCCATTTGAGTCTCACTCTAATCAGATTCTCCTGGAGAACTCATTCTCCCTCAATCCAAATGACCCTAGCTAGGGATTTGTCTGAGCAAGCACACATATGATATTCTTCTTGAGATACCAAGAGTTGATGATCCTTTATTGACATTCAATTACCTTCATATAGATCTGAACTTTCTAAACTTGTAAGTCGGACAACAAAGAATGGAGTACTCAAACAACGCATCCTTGGTGTCTCAAGTATAAGGACTAGATACACAATTAGGACTATGAAATCACTGTATAACAATAGGTATAATTAGCTATATAACATTCGATAAGTGGATCAATAAATAAACTCATTCTCTAATGAGCATCTATACTGTGTGTCTCCACACAAGTGGCTATGAGACTAGCCGCCTTCATCATATGGACAAGTATACAATACATAAGTTTATCTGGTTATCTTGATATCCCTCTTAAGTAACCTATGATCGGGATTATTTGAGATTTATGTTTGAAGGTGAATCGATCTCATTATCATGATCTCAGCACGATCTAATTCCCATTGCACAGAACAGAAGATATTATATATATATGCAATAGATAATATAATATGAGAGTATGTAAATAATAATCATAAGCAAAAAGATTGTACAACGTGTCACATATGCCATCACTCACGTGATTGGCTTACAAGGCACCTATAACCAGCAATCTCCCACTTGACCTAAAGCAAATCACCTATATGTCTGATCCCTATTAGACCCGTGTGATGCTCAAATACAATCTGAGCCAGCAGCTTCGTTAGTGGATCTGCATTGTTATCTTCAAATGGAACTCTTTTTGCTGCTATATCTTTATGGGCTATGATCTCTCTAATTAGATGGAACCTCTTTAGAATAATTCTAATGAGACATAGGTTCCCTTGCTAAAGCTATCACCCTATCGCTATCGCAGTATACGGAATGAGCTCCCTGATGAACTTCTTCATCTACACCCCTTTCTTTGCTGCTTCTGCTATAGCAATATACTCCACCTCAATGCTCGGATTAGTAGTAGTATCTTATTTAGAACTCTTCTAGCTTACTTCTCTTCCATTTAGAGTGAAAATATACCCTGAGTTCGACTTGCTATCATTAATATTAGACTGGAAACTCAAGTTCATGTAGCTCTCAACTTAGAGGCTACATTCTTCATATACTAGTAAAAGATCCTTAGTCCTTCTCAAGTACTTAGGGATACATACACTATACTGCCTTCCAGTATTCCAAATCTGGATCCACTTGATACCTGCTCGTGACACTCAGAGCTTGCACTATATCGGGCTTAATATATAATATAGCATGCATAACAGACCCTATCGCTACGACATATGGTATCCTATCCATGTTTGCCCTTTCTTCAAGAGTCTTTAGGAACATACTCTTAGAAAGTGATATTCTATGTCTTATCGGTATGAGACTCTTCTTGGAATTCTTCATACTAAATCTTTTAACAATAGAGTCTATGTACTTGAAGTGGGATAAGCCAAGCATCCTCTAAAATCTGTCTCTATATATCTGGATCCCCAAAATATAGGATGTTTCCCCTAGGTCCTTCATAGAGAAGTTTCTAGATAGCTAAGCCTTTACTGTGGAGAGCATTCCTACATCATTCTGAATGATTAGGATGTCATCCACATATAACACCAAGAAGGTGATAGTGCTCCCACTTACCTTCCTGTATACACAAGGCTCATCTTCGTTCGTAATGAAGCTATAAGATCTAATCGCCTCATCAAATATTATGTTTCAACTTTAGGAAGCTTGCTTCAATTTATAAATAGACCTGAGCAACCTGAACACTTTATCTTGACTCTCTATAGATACAAATCCCTCTTGCTATATCATATACATATCATCCTCTTGGTTGCTATTGAAGAATATCATTTTCATATCCATCTACCAGATCTCATAGTTATAGTGTGCTGCAATGGCCAAAAGAATTCTGATGGATTTAAGCATGGCTACAGGTTAAAAAATTTCATCATACTCAACTCCTTGCCTTTAACGATTTCTTTTAGCTATCAGCCTTGCCTTATAGGTATCCTCCATCTTTCCATCTACTCTGATCTTCTTCTTGAAGATCCATTTGTAGTTGATAGGTGTAATACCCTCAAGTGCATCCACAAGGTTCTAAACCTTGTTAGAGTACACGAAATCCATATCATAATTCATTGCTTCTTGTCACTTCCCAGAGTTTATACTCATAATAGCCTCCTCGTAGGTCTGAGGATCAATATTCTGAGAGTCTTCTTTATTAATATGTCATATATATCCTTTAGGAGGGTGAGATACTCTAATATACTTGCGTAAAGTTAGAACTTATGTGCTAGATACCTGAATAGACTCAAACTTTAGAATTATGCTTGAGCTAGTTCTCCATTCTTATTCAAGTCTATCTCACTCCCATTGTTTCCACCAAGAATGTATTCTTTCTCATTAAACATAGCCCTCTTATAAATAAAGATCTTCTGGTTCTCGGGATGATAGAAATAATATCTATAAGTTTCCTTAGAGTATCCCATGAACTTGCATCATTCTGTCCTTGTTCCAACTTATCGAGATTGTATCTTTTAATGTGGGTAGGATAGACCTAAATCTTAACCATCTTAGACACTATTGACTTTGATGGAACTTAGTTCAAAAGGTAAATTGTGGTCTCTAGAGCATATCCCCAGAATGCGACGGGTAGGTCAGCTAAACTTGTCATGGATCGCACCATGTCTAATAGTGTACGATTCCTCCTTTCTGAAATACCATTGAGCTGAGGTGTATAAGGAGTGTCCATTGGGATAGAATCCCATTGTTTCTAAGGAAATGGGTGAACTCTGTACTCAAGTACTTTTATCAAAGATATGATTAAAGAGTCTTAATACTCTTCCCAATCTAGTTCTTTACATCATTCTTATATTCTCTTAATTTCTTAAAGGCCTCGGACTTGTACTTTATTAAGTTCACGTGTCCATACTTAAAGAAATCATCAGTGAATGTAATGAAGTATAAGTAACTGTCTATAGCATGGGTTGACATGGAACCACATACATCACTATGTAAGTGTTATAATAACTCAGTGGCTCTCTTTCCAATTCTATTAAAAGAAGAGTTGGTTATTTTTCCACGAAGGCAAGGTTCGTTAGTTGCATACGACTCATAGTCAAATAGATCTAAGTATCTATTTTTCAGCAACTTTTGAATCTTTCCCTCATATATGTGACTTAGCCTACAATGTCGTAGGTATGCATTGTTCACCTTATCTCTTTTCCTCTTAGACGTATTTATATTCATGATGTGTGGAGAAGTGTCTAACATATATAAGTCATTTATCATAGTCCCCTAGAGATGATCTCATCATCTATAATTATTGAATAATTATTATTCTAAAAAAATAATTTATATCCACTAATTGTAGGGTGACCTCCCCAACAAAAACTACAGCAACTCCAGCTCTATTACATATCTTGAGGCCTATCTCACCTCTGGCCAATCTCCTAGTTCTTGCCAGAACAGGGAATGAATTACAGATATGATAAGCACTCCCAATATTCAATGCCCATGTGTTATCATGAAAATCTGACAAGTGGAAACTAATCAAGAATATACCTGAAGCTTCTCCAAGCTTCTGTTTTGCCTTATCTACAAGGTAGTCCTTACATTTCCTCTTCTAATGATTATCTTGACTATAGTAGAAGCATTGTCCTATGTCATTTGCTAAGTCTTTCTTGGCAACCTTTGCCTTACTTTGTCCTTCTTTGCTCTTGCCCTTTTTAAGGGAATTACTGGCCTTCTTTTTCTTCTTAGTCTCACTAATATCAAGAACTGGTTTCTCTTTCTTGATGGTAGCTTCACACAACATATTGGGGAGTTCATGGAGAGTCACCTCAAACTTGCTCATGTTAAAATTCATGACGCAGTAAGAAAAGGAATTTGGTAGGGAGTGAAATATAAGATTAACGCACAAGTTATTCTCTAGGACTATTCCTAGACCTGTGATCAACGCACAAGTTTCTCAATCCACACTCTCATCTTTAGAACATGATTCTCAACTGATGTCTCTTCTGTCATCCTAGCTTGAAAGAGTCTCTTGGATATCTCATATCTTTGAATTCTTCCTTGTTTCTCAAACAGTTGGCAGAGATGAAGAAGGATGGAATATACATCCATGCTCTCCTATTGCCTTTGTAACTCAAGTCATGGAGGCTAACATGAAACATTTTGCCAATGTGGAATCATTTATATACTTTACATAGTGAGCGATCTCATCCTCGCTTGCCCCTTCTTTTAATATAGACATAATTGTACTAAGAACCTACGTGATTTTCTCCACCGTGAGAATAATTCTTAAATTGCAGAACCTATCATTGTAGTTAGGACCAGTGAGGCGGTTGGCATCAAGTATGCCATGTAGGGAGTTTGCGAGCGATATGTTTCTGACAAACAAGATATAACACAAATAAGTAACATGATTTTACAAAAAAATGAATTAAGATATGGATTTCTATCTTAATGTACTCTTACTATTTTCCTAGCGAATCAAATGACACCCTCGGCACATGAAACGAAAGTCCCCAGCAGACTTCTAGTGGGGATCAAGATCCAATTGACATCTTAGTGCAACCTCGAGGGACTCGACCAATTACATTGAGCCCAAAAGGTAGGTAACTCTTGCCAATCATAACTCTTTATGATTCCCATCATGTTCAACCTTCGAACCATCTATTAGGATCAATTAGCACTAAGAGAGGGGGGGGGGGGGGGGAGGGGGTGAATTAGTGCTAGTGTAAATTGATGTTTTAACAAAAACTTGTCATTTGGAGCAAGACCACAAATCATAAGCGTATATTGAACTTGAAGGCGAGTAAGTAGATGTTTTAAAAACACAATAGAAAGATGATGCTCTTGCTTTTCTAAGTACAAATAATTCTAAGTAGTAAATGAAGCAAGTAAGGAACAATTACAATTTATAGTGGTTAAAACCAAACCTTAGCCTATGTCCACTTCTCGAGTCCTCCTCTTTGAGGCACATCGACGTCCATTGTTGATCTCTTTTGGGTGAAGATCAAACCTTTATAACATAAGCTTACAAGGGAGACTCCTTACAAGAATTTTACAACTCTTAGCTCACTCCCTACCTCTTTTCTTTTTCTTACAATTCACACAAGTTTTTTACAGAGATTTAATCCTTAAAAGTTTTGTATAGAATGTAAGAAAACTTGGGGTATTTATAAGTCCCAAATGGCCTCAAAATTTAGAGTCAAAATTTAAACGTATTCAAAAAATTTGAGTATGGGTAGTTCAGACACCGTCAGTTGCTCGAAAACTTGGGCAATGGCGGTTTAGTCGTTGGAATTTTTGGAAAAGTGGTCCCCTCCACTCTTCAAATTTTGACTTGAATATTATGTTGATCAATTCTCTAGTCAACTAATTGAGCTCAACTTGAGCTTAATCGAACCCCTTTAATGGACCCGGTTACCTCATTAAGTTGATTTGAATTTCTTCCAAATCAAACTTAATTAGGATTCAATCCATAACTACGACTCAATGATTACAACCATAATGACCATCAAGCTAAATAATGACCTAACTCCCACTAATCCGGTAGCCTCCAGCATTCTTGCAGTGAGTCTTATGGTCTTCTTCCGGTGATCTCCTGGTGTATTCCTAGCAAGCTTCCTAATCCCTTCGGTGAACTCTTAGTGAACTCCCGATGAGGTACCACTACATCGTCCGAACCTTGGCCCGATACCCAAGTTTGATTCTAGCCCAACATCTGGCTGTAACTCAATTCCTCCATCGTAATTAGACTTCTAATACTTCCTCTAACACACACATGTTAGATTAAATACTTATCAATTGATTTTATCATCAAAATATGAGATTCAACACCATCATGGTCTCGAGGGACTCGACCAACCATGATGTTCCATTAAGTCATCACTATCGTTATAAGATGAGTATGATTTGATGATATGCCCTCGAGGGACTCGACCAAGCATATCATGTCCTCAGGTCACCGGTGACATCTATATGTCATAGACAAGATCTCGATTATGTAGATAGGTGAGTCTCGGAGGACTCGTCCAACCCAACCTATGTCATGATTCAATTTCTTCTTATAATGATGGAAGGCCACGTAGGTCAATCTTATAACCTTACACTCACTGACTTAATATTATCATAGGAGGGGTTTTTGTTTTGTATCGGTCTCCTAATATATCATGTCACACATATATATATTTAATATATATCTACATCGCATACAAATATAAATAAATAAATATATATATATAGTATGTATATAACACATATCACATATGTAAGCCATATCAGATGACCATGAGCCATCACTTAATATGATAAAGCCCAAGCCAATGGGCCTAATTACTCATAATAGGATCTAAGTGTGTATCGACATATCTCTATACCTTGTGATCGTTAATCTCGTCATCATCGGTTACGTCGGATCCTCGTCGCATCACTATGTGTCGTGATCTCTTACCACGGCATCATGGGTCCCACTGTCACGTCCACGCTCTCGTTGCGGCTCTCTATGTAATTATAGAATAATCACATGCATGCAGGCCTGACAATAAACGAGAAGAACTTATAGCATGTAGGCCCTAAGAATAATAATAACCATATATACACATATCACATCATATGACTCATGATTATCTATCCACATCATACATCATATGTACACATCACCATGTAGGATTAGATAATATAATAATTAATTAAACTATTTAATTAATTATTTTTTTAGAAATTAGGATATAAAAGGAATTTTTAGAATTATTAAGGATATTATTAGAATTCTGGAAAAGGACAGACCTCAAAATTTATAGAAAAGTCAAGGGTTTTTTTTGGAATTTTATAAAGGAGGACAGAACCTAGAATTTCTTAAACTATGAGGGGTAGTATCATCCTTTTACCAAAAAGAAATCCTATGCCCTTTCTGCCATCTTTCAACGGTCGTTGCCATCACCGCCCCTGCATAGGCGATAGCGTTGCGCTCTATTGTAGACTGCCGCCAGCCGCCTCTGCCCATTGGCGAGCGCCATGCCCACAGGTGCCGCCCTTGCAGGTGGTAGCCATGCCCGCGAGCGATCGTCCCATGCAAGCTGGCCAAGGGTGACTGCCCTTGCTAGCGGCGCTGGCCGCAATCGGCCACCCCTACAAGTAGCTTGGCCGCAAGCGGCCACTCTTGTTGGGGTCCTGGCCAAGAGTAGCTGCCATTGCTGGTGACCTACCCGTAGGTGGCTGCCCCTCTCCTTGCTGACTTTGTTGTAAAAATACAGCAAGAACACGTAGAACAGTTCTACGTGATTCAATCTCATCACACGTAGTTTAAAACGGATCTTTCACACGAGCAACCTTGGCTCTAATACCACTGTTTGAGAAATCAAGCAAGAGCATCACATGCGTAGTGGAAGATCAAAACAAAACAAGTTTCCTATGTAGATGAAATTATTGTGCAAAAGATTGGGTCACGAGAAAATCATAAAATCGAAAAACTTCATCATGTGAGAGACTAGTTACCTAGGGAGATCGTATATCCCTATTTTTCTAGATCCAACTAGAGAGGATGAAGGTGGTAAAGTGTCCTCCTCTCTAGCAGTATCCATATGATGAATTGCTATAGCGATACTCCTCCAGTCGCAATCCTAGGTCTCGCAACTCTTGCATAGATGGAGGGAGGAAACTAGGAGGGGATGGCCAAAGATGCAGCCTATCAACTATAAGCCTCCTCTCCTATTTATAGAAAGCTATCAAAAACCCTATAGGTCTCACCTTAGTAGGTATTAGATCTTCATTCAATTATCCACTAACCTTGCATTATTGGATCTCTATCCAATAATCTCCTTTGGCCTCTAATTGGGCCTCATGGAAGGAGTCTATCAATGTAGGGTCTCATTTAATGTGAATATGGGCTAATTTGATCTATATCCAATCCTCTATTTGATGAAGCATCCATCATATGTGTGTGACCCTCTAGGCCTAATATTGAGGTAGTCGTGAGTCGCTCCCATCAGAAATCATTCTGATATAATAAATTATTATCTCCATAATAATTCACTTGACTCATCAACTATGGACGTACTAGGCCAATATACCATAGTCCCCAAACTATTCTAGGGGATCAAATCCATCAGACCTTCTATCTATAGTTGTCGTGTATCTATAGTTCCTTATCCAACTAATGTCATAGAGACTGTATATTGGACATGGTATTGTCAAGCTACTACAAAATTTATCTGACTCTTGCTTTAATCAGATTCTCTTGGAGAACTCATTCTCCTTCAACCTGAATAACCCTAATTAGGGATTTGTTTAAGCAAGCACATATAGGATATTTCTCTCATGATACTAAGAGTGGATAATCCTTTATTGACACTTAATTACCTTCTTAAGGTTGGCTACCAATACTATAATTGGTTGTACCATGTTTAGAACTTTTCAGACCTGCAAGTTTGGCTTCAAAGAAAGGAGTACTCAAATAAGACATCCTTGGTGTCTCAAGTCTACGACTTAGACCAGATATTCAACTAGGACTATAAAGTCACTGTTTGACATTAGGTATCATTAACCATATTGTTAGAACCCTTGCGGATTCTAAGCTTAGGGTTGATCTTTATAGGGGATTAGCCTCTTGAAACTCTATAAGGGTTCCCTCCTCTAAGGTTTTCTACATAATAGCTGAAAGGAATTTGATCTATTGATGATGAAATATTATGGTGGCTACATGAGTTTAGATAGGGACTGAAAACTGTAACTCCTAATACGCCTCCTATTCTATGAAGACTCCTCCCTAATGGATAACCCCAACTCACAGTGAAACTCCTACTCTAAGTAAACTAAGACTTCAACTCCTAATCAACCATAGAAAGAGTCGTAACTAAATGAAACTCTCCCTTTTTTACCTTAGCCACCTCCTCTAAGCCCTAGCCGACTTCTCCTCATTAAGGTGGGCAGCCAACTGGGTTGATTACAAGATTGACTTGGTTAACCCAACCTGAATCCAGCTTCGACTCCTAATTAGACTCTAATTCAGCCAAATCCTAACCCAACTAGAATTTGGGCTAATTTATTATAATTGACTCAAATCTCCTTATAGTCAACCTAATGTTATATCTAGGCTAGCCAACAGCGCCTAATCTAAGGACTCGAATAAATCAACTAGGACCCGATTCAGCTAAGGTCCTAACAGACCTATCCTCTTCAAATCAGCCTTGTCCTCAAGGCTGAGCTCCATGTGTCCAAGTCATAATCTATAACTCCTCATGAGGCTCCCTTGTGGCCCCTGTAGTAGGTGCATCCTGCTCCTATGGTCCAGTATCAGTAGTAGTGACTGGACGATGATGTGTCATGATTCTGTGATCCCACACGATGATCAGCAGAACTTGGGCCCCCTCATCAGATTGGGTGTCGGTTGGATAGATCTGGGCTGAGTTATCCTTTTTAAACTTCCATTTGAGGCAGGATACCTGGAGGATCTGCTATATTTTTAATTTAGTGCATAGATCTAATCTCCAGGTTACGACCTAATGTGATTTCCAATTTTGCAACATATAAAGTAGTAGAGTGACCACTTCCGTGAGACTCAAATTTCCTACTGGTGGTGTTGGAGATGAAGGGAAACTTGATCTTCTATAGCAAACTTTCTTCTACTCTAGCGTATGTTAGGGGAATATTTCTTTCATGCATGGACTGCCATGTGATTATTTTTTAATAGTAGTCGGGCCTTCTTTTGTAACGAGGGCTGCCCTCTGATAAGGTCCTCGGTGGTATGAGCCTAATCTAAGTCTGAAGTGGGTAGGGCTAAAATTTTTTCGGGCCTATTTTCACATCTCCTTCGTGCTATTGCCTTGTATCATGCGAAACTTTAATAGCAATTAGTATTCCCTTGTAGATTAGAAGCCTCGTCTGAAGTGTAGGGTGAGCCTCGATGTGTATGGGGTCGACTAGTTTGCAAGAGGTGATATCGATCTTAACTCCTATTATATTTGCTCTAATTTCGAATACCTCACCAAGATCTGGTAATACTAGGACCGATATAGATGACATCATAGCTGTGAGGCCCTATAGATGGTGGACATATGGATGTCTTCCTCCTGTTCCTTTAGAATTTTGATCTCTATCTAATCATAGATTCTATGCTCATACTATCGCTGGATGGACCCGATCTTCTTGCGATAATCGGTAGTGGAACGAAGGTCATCAATAGAGAAGATTCACATAACGTGGTCCGATCCTGGGAGAGGTAGTGGAAGTAGCCTGAGATCTGGGAGTGCTACATTAGAAGCCATAACTAGTTCAGCTGGATGTTGCACTTCAAGAGGAGATTATCCTTACAAACAAAGAGGCAAAGCTTTTGGAGATAACATGTCATTATAGGAGAAGATAGTGGCCGAATGATCTGTGTCTCTCGTGTCTCCTGGACGATCCTTTTAGCTTCTGCCTTCTGAAGATATGGACAGTAATATAGTCGATATATGCTGGTGGTTCCTCCTGTAATATCCGCATACGGAGGTCGTGTAGTTTGGTAGGAAGAAGTTGGCTCAGCTCGGTGAAGGTAGCAAGCTTCTCCAAGCACTATGTCTTTTCTTCGCTTGTTCGTTTCCTATGTATGGTCATTTATTTTCCTTTGCTATTTATAAGGTCATTGGGGCTCCTGATGTCGGTGAGGATGGTAACGGTCTGATGCTTGATGAGACCATTAACGTTCATTATCTACGAGTTCACATAGCCAACTGAAGCATGAAGGTGTGGGCGACCGGTTGTAGTTCTTCCTCCATACCCTTCTCCTCGGGCTCGAGAGCTACATCTTTGAGTTTGGGTTTTTCAGAGGGTTCAATCAGGAGAAGTCATCCCTTCTTGCATTGGTGGTCGCAGCTCCACCTCTCATCTCAATGCCAACATAATCTCTTCGTGGATCTATCACGAAGCTCTTCTCTCATAAGTTTCTTTAGCCGAGGGGGCCAGCTAGAATTGGACGGAGGTTTATATGCTACTGGTTATGGTGTGGTTCTTGTCCTCTGAACATCTTGATTAAGCCACTCCTCTTGAAGTTTTGCGAAGGAGATCATTGTCGTCAATGTATAAGGTTGCCATGCCTTAACTTCTCCTTGTATCTCTGGCTTTAATCCTTTGATAAAGGTCCCTAGCAATTATTTCTCAGACTATTCATGGGACTGTTTAGATAATATCTTAAACCTATTATAGTATTCCTAAACCGTCGAGGTCTATCATATCTTCGCGAGTTGACCATTGATTTTCTCTTACTCGAACGATCCAAAGCGGATTAGTATCCCACTTTGAATTGCCTCCATGTTGGGGCTCTGTAGGTGTGCTTGTACCAATTGTACCATTAAATTGCATCTCTCTCGAGGTGGATGGTAGCAATGTCCACCATGGAAGCCGCCAATGTTCGGTGATAATGGAAGTAGCGTTCCACGCGCAAAAGCCATCCCGTCGGGTCTCCCTCTTCCCATCGAGGGACGTCCACCCTCATGTATGGCTAAATCAAATTAGTGGCTTGTTCTTTCATCTTGGTAGGCCTCTCTGAACTTTCACCTTGCTGCAGTTTCGTTAGGCTTGGTGATCGTCCCAATCTAAATTCTACGAAGAGAGCATGTAGCATGTCCTCCATGCACATCTCGAAGGCCTCCAACTTGACACCAATCAAATCTATTAATGCCATGGCATAAGACTTAAAATCTATAATGTCACGATCCTTCTCCTACTATTGGGTCAATGGCATGAACCAGTTGGGTGGATTGGTGGCCGAAAGAGGTGGTAGATCTAGGGTAGATGGCTATAGTTTCGGGATGATAGCTTGTTGTTTTAGGTTGCTGTCAGGGCTATTATTTGGAGCTGGGAAGGAAGGTTTAGGGTTGCTGCTTGGGGCAGCAATCGGTTAGTGTGGTTGCGACAAAATATATACAATACAGTTAAAATCTCACGTCAACAATGGAATATCATTGTAGTGGTTTTGTACATAGATGTTTGGGTTCATTGTAAAGATTAAAAGTAGGCTATGATTAATGTGTCTCAAGGCTAAAAGGATGCCTTAAGGATGACATGGGTGGCAGCAACAAATTCGGTAAGATTTAGTGGTGTACGCGGTGGAGAATAGCGAAAAGATGCAATGACAGAATTTTAAATTGAAGAATAGCAGTCTGACAATGAAAATTCCAACAGCATTTTAGATTATTACAACAACAAGAAACCAATAAGGATATCAATAAGATATATGAGAATAGTGGCAGCAACAATTATGGCAAAGATTGGTTACGTATGTAGTAAGAAACACTAATAAGGTGCAACATAATTTTTTCATAAAAAAGATTTTAGTAGTATAGACATAATTTTTTCTAGCAGTTCATAACAAAGATTCGAATAGAACTCAATGGGAATCCATTGGTAAAGAAAAGTTAATGCTATCAAAAAATTTATGGGAGAATATGAAAGCAAAAAATTCGGCAAAACCAAGGAATACGAAAAGGTGTTGCGGTAGATTTTTATGTCTAAAGTGCAGCAGTTTGGACATAAAAGATCAGTGGTTTATATCAATAATTTTTGCATAAAACACAAAGGAATCCACTGATAGGGAGTACCAATGACATCGTAAAAAACTTGTGGAAGATAGGGCAGCAAAATAGTGGCTGCAAAACAAGGTAGTAATATGACTGAATTCTATAGTGTAACTTTCGTCGTAAATATAACAACTCTACGATGATAAGTTTATGTAGCAAGATAAGAATACTTTTTTTAGATTATTGGTAAGGTAGAATACTAGAACCTGATACAATTTGCAGTGAGATTGAAGAGGTGATCTGCGATAATGGTGATGACGGTGGAGTCAGTGATGATCACAACAATTGTGGGAATTGCTTGGGAGCTGGATAAAGATGATGGGTAGCTATAAAAGGGTAGTGAAGCTCCAAGGAATGCTACTCTGATACTAAGTGTTAGAACCCTTTCAGATTCTAAGCTTAGGATTGATCTCTATAGGGGATCGGCCTCCTAGAGCTTTATAGGGGTTCCCTCCTCCAAAGTTTTCCGTACAATGACTAAAAGGAATTTGATCTATTGATGATTCAATATTATGGTGGCTGTATGAGTTTATATAGGGACTCAAAAGCCTGACTCCTAATAGGAAGACCCCAACTCATAGTGAAACTCCTACTCCAAGTAACCAAAGACTTCAACTCTTAATTTAACTCCTAATCAACCTTATAGATGGTCCTAACTAAATGAAACTCTCCCTTTTATACCTTAGCTACCTTCTCTCAGCCCTAGCCAACTTTCCCTTATCAAGGTGGGTGTCCAATTGGGTTAATTACAAGATTGACTTGGTTGACATGACACAAATCCAACTCCGACTCCTAACTAGACTCTAGTTCAGCCGAATCCAAACCCTACTAGGATTATGCTGATTTATTACAATTAACTCAAATCTCCTCTTAGCTGATCTAGCATCAGGTTTAGGATAGCAAACAAGGCCTAATCTAAGGACTCGACTTAATCAAGTAGGACCCGACTTAGCAAGGGTCATAATAGACCCTTTTCACACAAGCCTTGTCCTCAAGGCTGAGCTCCATGTCTCTGCGTCCTAATCTGCAACTCCTCATGAGGCTCCCTTATGGCTCCTATAGTAGGTGCATCCTGCTCCTGTAGTCCAGCATCAATAGTAGTGACTGGACGGTGAGGTGTCATGATCCTATGATCCAACACGATTATCAGTTGAACTTGGGCCTCCTCATCAGCTTGGGTGTCAGTTGGATAGATCTAGACTAAGTCATCCTTTTTAAACTTCCATTTGAGGTGGGATACTAATAGAACCCCAGAAGGAGCTCTATAGGATTTTGATCTTTGAGGGGGATCAACCTTTGGAACACAATAGGGGTTCCTCCCTCCTAGGGTTGGCCATAAGGCTGAAACAAATATAATCTTACTTATTGAAAAGAGGTGGATGCTACAAGCTTATATATGTTGGGAAACCTCAACGGGAGCATCACATGTGCAGTGAAAATCAAAACAAAAATTGGTTTCCCATGCAACTCAAATCATCGTGCAACAGATTGGGGTCGCGAGAAAAACATAAAAATAAAAAAACAACCATGATACATGAGAGATTGATTTTACCTAGGGAGATCATATATCCCTGTATTTCAAATCCGGATGGAGAGGATGAAGGAGGTCACGCATCCTCCTCTCTAGCGGTATCCATACGATGGATCTCTGCAATAAAACTCCTCCAATCTAAACTCGCAACTCTTGCGTAGAGGGGGGGAGGAGAATAGAAGGGGGAGGCCAAAGCTGCAGCCTATCAACCATGAGTCTCCCCTCCTATTTATAAAGAGCCACCAAAAACCCTAGAGCTCTTGCCTTAGTGGGTACTGAATCTCTATCCAATAATTCACTAACCTTACATTATTGGATTTCTATCTAATAATCTACTTAGGCCTCTAGTTGGGCCTTAAGCAAGGAACCCATTAGTATAGGGTCTCATCTAATAAGAATAGGGGCTAATTGGATCTCCATCCAATCCTCTATTCGCTGAAGCCTCTACCATGTATGTGACCCTCCAGGCCCAATACCGAGTTAGCTGTGAGTCACTCTATCAGAACTACTTCTGATATAGTGAATTATTATCCCTATAATAAATTACTCGACTCATTGACTATGGACGTACTAGGCCATTACGCCATAATCCCTAGACGGTACAGGGGGATCGAATCTATCGGGCCTATTTATCCACAGTTACCATGTATCTATAATCCCTCATCCAACTAATATCGCAGAGACCGTACATTGGACACGATATTGTCAGGTCACATACAAAATTTGTCATAGTCTCGTTCTAATCAAATTCTCTCGGAGAACTCTTTCTCTCTCAATCTGAATGAACTGGCCAGGGGATATCGAGAGTGAATGATCTCCTATTGATACTCAATTGCCTTCATAAGGTTGGCTACCAATCTTGATAACTAGCTATACCAGATCTGAAACTTTCTAAATCTATAGGTCTTGCATCAAAGAAAGGAGTACTCATACAAGGCATCCTTGGTGTCTCAAGTCTAAGGACCAAATACATAACCGAAACTATAGAATCACTATCTGACATTAGGTATCATTAACCATATAGTATTCTATAAGTAGATCAATCAGTAAATTCATTCTCCAATGAACACCTATACTATATCCTTATTGTCTCTACATAAGTGGCTATGAGATTAATCGCCTCCATCATATGGACGGGTATATAGTAGTACACCGGTCTGTCCGATTATCTTAATATCCTTCTCGAGTAACCTATGACCGGGATTATTTAGGACCTGTGTTTAAAGGTGAATCGATCTCATTATTGTGATCTTATTACGATCTGATTTCCATTGCACAAAATGAAGGACATCACAGTATATATACTATAGATAATATAATGTGAGAATATGTCAATATTAATCATAAGTAAAAAGATCATACAGCATGTCACACGTGCCATCACTCACGTGATTGGCTTACAGAGCACCTGTAACCAGCAATATAGGGCTCAAAACCCTAGCCCTAGGGGGTGCTTCCTTTGTGAATTCTCCCTTTTACCCCTCCTATAGTAGCCTTACCTAAATAAAGGGGGTGGAGACCTAAGTGGCTACACAAGCCATGGCCCTCTTCTAGAAACCATAGTCGACTAGTATAGTAAAGGGGGCAATGGCAAGGAAGCCCTAAGGCCCCAAAATAAACCCTAGCCATACTTTTTTATAGGATAGAAGTGACTAGGTGGGGTTTTATTACAATCTCACAGGGTTCTTATTGATTACTTCTAGGGTGATTAGGACTCAACCCTACTGGAGTCATATTAAGCTCGCCCTATTTGAATCAACCTTATCCTCAAGGCTAAAGATCCATAAACTCTAGGAACTGGGTCTTATGCTCATAAGACTCCCATATGGCATATGTACTAGGCATTTCCTGCTCTTACGATCCAGCGTCAGTAGTAGTAGCGGGACCGTGATGTGTCATGATCTTATGATCCCATGCGATCATCAGCTGAACTTTGGCCTCCTTATCAGCTTGGATGTCAGTTGGAAGGATTTGGGCTGAGTCGTCTTCTTTAAATTTCCATTTAAGGTGGGATACCTAGAGGATCAACTGTAATCTTGATCTGGTGTGTAGATCTGATCTCCAAGTTAGGGCCCCAATATGATCCCTAATTTTATAAGGCACCAAGAAATATGGAGACCACTTCTTTAAGGCTCGAGTTTCTTGTTGATCGAGTTGTAGGTGTAGGAAAACTTGATCTTTAATTTTTTATCCATTCTGAAGTTTATCGGGAGGCCATTTTTTTTTTGCATATGCTGCCATATGGTTAATCTTTAGTAATAGCCTATCTTTCTTCTAGAATTGTGGTTGTCCTCTAGTATGGTTCAGGATGATGAGAGCCTAAACTGGCATGAGCATGGATTGTAATTCTTCTAGGCTTACTCCTCTTTCATGTCGTGGACCATCTTGCATAAGGGTGATGCTAATATTAACTTTGGATGTGTCTGCTCCAATAATAAATATCTAGCCATGATTTGGTATAGACGATATCATAGTAATGAGGGCTATAGTTCAACTCGGTCAATGTGGTGTATCTTTCTTAATAGTTAGAAGGATGCCTCGTTGAGTTTTGCACATAATCCTTCTCTTACTGTGATTTTGTCAATGAAGGGGCTCAATTTTCTCATAGTCTTAAACTATAGATGGAAGGTCATTATTAAGAAAATCTTTGAACATCAGGGTCCGATCCTAGGGAAAGTCGTGGAAGTCACCTGAGATCTGGAAGTGCTACATCAGTAACCATGGTGAGTTCGACGAGATCTAATACATAAAAAGTAACTTGTCCCTAGAAAAAAGGATGTAGGGATGTGTTGTAGTGGAAAATAAACATGGCCAAACAATCTATATCTTTGTCATCTCTTGGGTAACCCTCTTATCTTCGATCTTCTATAGGTAGCAATCTGGCCGAGCATCAGATGGTGGAAGTTTTGGCCAATTTAGCATAGGGAGGTTGGGCATCTTAATAGGAGATAATAGGCACGATTCGGTGGAGACTCTTAAAATTTCAGTAAGCTATAGGAGAGGGTTTTTGTCTTTAATCCTCTTTGGCTTCATTTCCTAAAACTCTTAGATATGAATTGAGAAACTGCTAGATTCTTCTTTCAGTACCATCCCTAAGTGTTGTGTTATGGTCGTAGTCGCTTGGCTCCCTTCTAGAACCACCTATTTTCCTTTGCTGAAAAATTACATGGTTAACTTTAAAAAATTCTAAAAAATATCTCTAATCATTGACAACCAATCAATGCTGAGTACTAATCAAAATCATCAAGGGAGAGGAGGAAAAAATTAGCAACTATGTCTTGCTCCTGTATGATCCGTTTTACCCGCGGGTACTTCTTTTTATACTTAAGAATTTGGTCATTAGCTACCTTGACTATGAACTTGCTGTAATCTTCTTTTTGGAGTATCAAACATGTAGCAACCTTACTGCTCATGAAGTTACGTGTGCTCCTGGCGTCGATGAGGACGATGATGGACTACTGCTCGAGAAACCCTTCAATCTTCAATTTTTATAGGTTTGTGTAGCCGACTAAGGTAGGGACCATGCAGGTAACCGATTGTGATGTATCATTCTCCTTGGGCTCGAGAGTCATATCTTCAAGTTTAGGTTCTTCAGTGGCCACAATCATCAAAGGTCTCTCCATTTTACAATCTTGTTTGAGGCTCCACAGTTTATCACAACACCTATATAGGCCCTTTTCCGATCCATCATGAGAGTCTTCTCTTATTAATTTCTTTGGCTGAGGGGTTTAGTTGACAGTAGGAGGAGGTGAAAGCTTTGGTGCCATCGGTCAGGGAGTGACCTTTGTCCTCTAGGCTTCATAGTTCAATCACTCCTCTTGATGTCGCATGAAAGAGATGGCTACCTTCAATTTGTATGGTTATCACGCTTTAACTTCTTTCTAAATCTCTAACTTCAAGCCCTGAATGAAAGTCCTCAATATCTATTTTGCAAACCAATCGTAAGTTTGATTAGATAACCTTTTAAACCTAGTTTGGTACTCTTGGATAGTGAAGGTTTGACAGATGATCGCTAATTCTTTGTCAAGGTTCTTGTAATCGATTGGTGCTGAAGTTTATATGTTGTTGGTTGGGATGTAGCTCTCATACTCTAAGAGTCTTGATTGAGGTGCCCTTCTTGAAGTTGTGCAACAGAAATCGATGTTGTCGAGGTGTAGGGCTGTCGTGTCTTAACTTCACTTCTTATCTCTATTGGGTTCTTTTTGCAATCTAAATTTGCTCTATGTTATGATCTTCTTGGGCTCAATGATCGGCCTAATCTAAACTCCTCGAAGAGAGTGCATAGTCTAGCATCTATACGCATCTCAAAAGTCTCCAATTTGGCTTCGAATAGGCCCACTGGTGCCATGACGTGGGGATCTCCAACCTGTCAAATAACCGATTGAAGAGTATAGTTGTAATCTTCAGGTTGAAGGCAGCACTAGCAATAAAAGGATAAGAAAGTGCTGCTATGATGATGTAGCAAAAATGTCGAGGCTACGGTGGTGAAGTCTCCAAGTGGCTGCTACGTTGATAGGGGATGGCAGCTAATGGTAGCAGCAATAGTGGAGGAAGAAGATAGGCAATAGCAACATTAGTTGTGGGTCTATGGTGATGCTACAAGGTTATAAGGCTACGATTCTCAAGTAGCTAATATTTGTTGGAAGATGGCAGTAGAGGGATTTGAATCGGGAGGCAGCAAGTGATGGTGTAGGAAGAAGTGGGCAGCAATGATGTCGGCTGTAGTTGCAATGCGACTTCATGGCAACAGGTGGAATTGGTTGCAGCAAGGGTGCAGTTGCAATAGGGGAAAGATGGGGCAACGGAGTGCACGATTGTTGCAGAGGATGACAACAACGGTATGGAGCAAGAGACCACTACTAGTCATGTTCACTTTGATGTTAGCTGTGATCATGGCAGTTGGCAGCGAAAGATTGCTGCGATTGCGATGAAGACAGATGGCAACGAATGAACGTTGCTGGTAGCATTTGTGTTGTAAGGGATAGTTGCTAGCTATGATCAAGGAGGATGGCAATGAGAGATTACTACTAGCAGCATTATGCAGTAGAAATGCGTGCTGTGATTGAAGAGATAAGGGAGATTGGGTAGTTGAAAGGTTGGTGGACTGAAGGTTGAAGGCTGTGGTTTTCTGGGCTTGTTTTGTGGCTGTTTTGGGTGCAATTTGGGGCTGTAGTTTTGTGGAGTTTTGGCTATAATTTGTTGGGGTTTTAGGGTTGAGATGGAAGTGGATGAAGGTTAGGGAAGGGGATTTTAGATCTGGGATAGATGATAGTAGAGGTTTGGGAGAAGTTGTTGAAGGTTGGCTGCGGTAGATGCGGTCCTCGCAGAAGCGGAATTATCACCAAAGAAATAGCAATTTCTTATTGAAATTTTCAGATAAGGATCGAGATATTTGGGGCTATGATGGTAGAGGGTGAAGGTTAGGGAAAGATGGGTTCAGATCTGGAAGAGATGGTAGTTGATAGAAACTAAGGAAAGCTGTATTGAAAACAAAGAAAAGAAGTACATCTATTCTTTAGTTATACCTATTTATATAGGAGAATAAAATATTGAAAGGATAAGGCTGTTAAGGATTTCCCTCAACAGCTTAACTACAAGTTGTTACAATAATCTTATCGCTTAACATGCCCCCGTAAGATTATGCTCCTATCAAGGACGGCGATCTTCGACTTATGAAGTGAAAATAGCTTGCGGGCAAGTGGCTTCGTGAGAGAGTCTACCAGTTGATCTACCGTATGAACATGAGAAACACGTAGTTGTCGGTTGATCACTTGATCTCATACAAAATGAAAGTCAATTGCTATATGTTTCATACGATAGTGAAATACTGGATTTACACATACGTAGGTAGCTCCGATATTATCACAATATATGGTAGGAGTGACAGAAGAGCGGATGTCAAGTTCTGTGAGTAGATTCATCACCCAATTAAGTTCTGCAGCTGCAGTTGTAATAGAGCAATACTCAGCTTCAGTGGTTGACCGAGCAACAGTCTTTTGTTTCTTGGAACTCCAGCTGATTGGATTAGCACCTAGAAAAATAATAGACCCAGATATCAATTTTCTATCATCAACGTTTTCAGCCCAATCAGCATCCACATAAACATGAAGTTGGAGTGGAGAGTTTTTGTGGAAAAGTATGCCATAGTCAAGAGTGCCATTAAGATAACATAATACTCGTTTAACTGCTGACCAATGTGTAGTAGACGGCCTATGCATGAATTGGGATAGCTTGTTGACTGCAAATAAAATATCTGGGATGGTGATAGCCAAATATTGTAAAGAGCCAATTACTTGTCGATATTATGTAGGATCCATTGCAGGACTTTCATCATTTAATCGAAGCGATTCACCAGTGGAAAGGGGAGTGGAAATAGCATTTGCATCCTTCATGTTTGTCTTGACTAATAAGTCTTAAGTATACTTACGTTGAGAGAGGAAAAGTCCGGAAGATGTAGATATTGCTTCCACTCCCAAAAAATAATTCAAGGGACCAAGATCTTTGAGGGAGAATCTGGCGGCCAACTTCTTAATGAACATTGTAACATCCATAGAGTTATTACCGATCACAATGATATCATCCACGTAGATTAAGAGATATATTATACTATCTGGTTGTTGATGGAGAAATAAGGAGGTATCAGACTTAGAGTTAGAGAAGTCGACTTACATCAGAAACGAGTCGAGTTCTTTGTACCAGGCTCGTGGAGCTTGCCGAAGACCATAGATAGCCTTGTGGAGTTTACAAACATATTTCAGATACTGAGGATTAAGAAAACCAGGAGGTTGTCCATAAAGACATCGTCAGCTAATGTTCCTTGTAAGAAGACATTGTTGACATCAAGTTGTCGCAATTGCCAACCTTTTGAAACGGATAAACTTAGAATCAGTCGGATTGTTGTGGATTTAACAACTGGACTGAATGTCTCTGTAAAATAAATGCCAGGACGCTGATGAAAGTTTTGGCCACTAAACGGGCCTTATACCTAGCAATGGACCCATTAGGCTTCCGCTTGTCAGACAGCTCCTCAAATGATAACGACGAGTCACGTGCCCGTATTGCTGTTGCCAATTCGTTGTACTCAACTCCAAGACCATTAAAAGTATGAATAACAATTTTATCATCACTGAGTGGTGCCCTATTAATGCTAAATCATCGATGATAAGTTGTATATGTTGGAGATAATCACCAATGGTACTTCCCTCTTGTTTGGTGTTCATGAGTCGTGAGAGGAGGCCGAGCATACGAGTGCGCGAATGATTAGCCAATCTAATTTGCAACTTGCACCAGGCTTCAGCAGTAGTAGCACATGAAGATATAAGTGGTGCGACAGAACCAGCAATAGAGGCTTGAATTGCTTGGAGAATGAGATGATCTTAACGTAACCATAACTTGTGCTCTGGATTTGATACTGGATTTGGTGCCCCCGGGATGGTGATCATTTCTTGTGGACAACTAAAAGATCCATCAACATAGCCTAATAAATCATAGCCAAACAGGAGATTAGAAAACTAAGCATGCTAGGATGCGTAGTTTCCTCCTCTGGATAATTTGATGGGGATGAGGGCTGCAGCATTAATAGATACAAGCCCTGTATGTTGAGAAGCACTATTGCTTCCTACAGGAACAATAACTGGAACTTGCGAGGTAGAAGACAAAGATATTAGGGGAAAGGATACCAAGCACTATCATTTTTGGGTCCGAAAGATATGCAGTGGTGAATGGCTTGTAGATCTGATGTGTGCCAGAAAGAAGGCTGCAGGCTATGCAAATAGGCCACTATAGGAGGCAATAGAGATATGAGAGAAGGTTGTTGTTACCAGGTAGGCGGCTAGGAGCAGATGTAGCAGCTTCCTACTCTTCTCTTTAACTCTTTAACCTCGACTGGGAGTAAAGGCAGATAGTGAAGGAGGAGTTAATCAGCCATCAAAGAAGGGAATGAGTAGCCGATGACTGCCGGCGTTAGGAGATCGATGAGGCACTATCCACCGGAGGAAGAGGGTTGCGGCTACGTGGCAGCAGTGGTGGTAGTGGCAAGCTACCGATTGGAAGGAGCAGTTGCAGTTGTTGATCACGGTCGAAGATTTGCTGGAGGTATACGTCTCCAGCTTCCACAGATATGGTTTTGCAGAAAAGGAACAAATGATGCCAAGAGATCAATGTCGATCTCGTTGGTTCCTGTTGATAGAGGAGGCAGATGTGCCGCGACGGTAGATGGGTAGGAGTCGACGACAGCTTTTGCACGCAGCTGGAAATAGTGGAAACTTGCTGTCATTTGACAACAAGAAGAGAGCTTGCTCTAGGCAAGGTGCTCTAATACCATGATAGAAACTAAGGAAAGTTGTATTAAAAACAAAGAAAAGAAGTACATCGTCTATTCTTTAGTTGTACCTATTTATATAAGAGAATAAAATATTGAATGGATAAGGCTGTTGAGGATTTCCCTCAACAGCTTAACTACAAGTTGCTACAATAATCTTATCGCTTAACAATAGTGAAGGTTTGATAGAATTTGACGAGGTTCACTGTAGCATATGCTACCTTGTAGAAGCAGAATTATTGTCGAAGAAATAGTAGTTTCTGAATGAGAATTCTAGCAAAAAACTAAGAAAATTAGGCTATGATGGTAGGGATTGAAGATGAGAAGGAGAGAGTCCATAAAACCAAAAAAGATAGTAGCAATGAAATATGATAGAATTTAACAAAGAAGATGTGGCGTGAATGCTATCCTACTGAATATAATTTATGTTGGAGAAACAACTATTTCTTGATGTAAATTCTAGAAGAGAATCCAAGGAAAATATATAGAATTTTGATAGCAAAACTTCGATTCAAATATGGGTAATGTTAACAAATAAGATCGGTGAAATTTTGGCAGCATAATGGTAGAAAAATTGATGAAAAGATGGAAGGCAGATTCTTCGTTATAAAATTTTAATAATACGCAACGAGGAATTGCAATACAATAAGACCAGTTTTAGAAAAGATTTTTTCTATAAATCATTGTTAGATGAAGGCTAAGATAATCTATGAATTTATGTAAAATATTTATCCAAAATAGATGAGTAATAACCGATTTCAATAAGCAATAGTCGACTAAAATTTTTCTGTAGTGTTTCCCCTTCACAACGATGATCATATTTGCCATGGTAGAATTTTGTAGTGGAGAAAATATGGGAAAACTTCTTCAATGTGTAAGGCAAAGGGATTGTAGTAGTAAATAGGCGTGGGTGATGAAATTATAACAAATCTCCAATTCAACACAAGGGGATAGCAGCAGATTGATTTGATCTGCAGCTTGGATGAAAGATGGAGGCGCATCTTGTAGCAATTAGAGGAATTGCTTGGATGGGTGGAGGCGATAGAGATGATAGCAGGGGTAGAAGGAACGTGGCTCTGATACCAGATGATAGAATGCTAGAAGGAGCTCGATAGGATTTTGATCTTTGAGGGGGATCAACCCTTGGAACACTATAGGGGTTCCTCCCTCCTGGGGTCAGCCATAAGGCTGAAATAAAGATAATCTTGCTTATTGAAAAGAGATGGAGGCTACAAGCTTATATAGGACTAAAAACCCTAGCCCTAGGGGGTACTTCCTAAGTGAATTCTCTCTTTTCCCCCTCCTATAGCCACCCTGCCTAAATAAAGGTGGGGGCGGCCTAAGTGATAGAACCCCAGAAGAAGCTCTATAGATTTTGATCCTTAAGGGGGATCAACCCTGAAAATGCTATAGTGGTTCCTCCCTCCTAGATTCGGCACAAGGCTAAAATAAAATTGATAATTACTTAATAAAAAGAGGTGGAGGCAACATGCTTATATTGGGCTCCAAACCCTAGCCCGAGGGTGCTTGCCTAACTAAAACTACCCTTTTACCCCTTCTATAGCCTACCTGCCTTAGAGGGAACAGGTGGCGACTAGGTTGGCTCTGGTGACCTAAGTAGGGGGAAACCCTAGCCTACCAACCCAGTAAAGGGGGCGGCGACCACCAAGCCCTAAGGGCTAATCTAAACCCTAGCCATACTCCTTTATAAGATAGGAGTGGCTTTATTAAAATTTAGTAGGGTTTTATTGACTACTTCTAGGGAGATTAGAACTCAACCCTACTAGAGTCCTATCAAATCTGCCCTCTTAAAATCATTCTTGTGCTCAAGGTTGAAGTTTCATAAACTCAGGGAACTAGGTCGTTAGCTCCCCATCAACTTCGGTGTCAATCGGAACAACTTGAGTTGAGTCGTCATCATTAAATTTTCATTTGAGGTAGGATACTTGGAGGATCAACTGTAATTTTGATCTGGTGCATGGATCTGATCTCCAGGTTAGGGCCCCAATATGATCCCCAATTTTGTAATGCGTAAAGAAATAGGGAGACCACTTTCTTGAGGCTTTAATTTTGTGTTGGTAGAGCTGGAGATAAAGGGGGACTTGATCTTTCTCAAGAAACTTTCTTCTGCTCCAGCCTTTATCAAGGGAAAGTTTCTTCCTTGTATGGGCTGCCACATAGTTGCTCTGTAATAGTAGTCATGCCTTCTTTTGGAGTGAGGGTTGTCCTCTGATAAAATCTCTAATGGTATGAGCCCGATCTGAGTCTGAGGTGGGTAGGAGTGGTGATTTTTCAGGGCCCATTTTCACTTCTTCATGTTGTTGATCATCTGGCATAAGGATGGTGCTAACCCCCACTCTGGATATGTCTACTCCAATAATAAACATCTGGCCACAATTTGGTGTGGACGATATCGTGGTCGTGAGGGCTATAGTTCCACTTGGCCATCTTTCTTTATAATGAGAGGGATGATGTTCATGCTTTATTGAGTCTTGCAAATGTTCCTTCCCCTTTTCTGATTTCACCACTAGAGGGGCTCAATTTTCTTGGGGTCTTGGGCCATAGATCGGAGGTCATCATTAAAGAAGTCTTTAAGCATCATGGTCTGATCCTAGGAAAAGTCATGGAAGTCACCTGAGATCAGCAACCATGGTAAATTCGATGGGATGTAACACTTTAGAAGTATCTTATCACCGGGAAAAGGATGTAGGGATGTGTCGTAGCGAAAAATAAGCATGGCCAAAGACTCTTTTTTCTTTGACCTTCTGAGGTTGTAGGAAGCAATCTGGCTAAGCAACAACTAGTAGAAGTTTTGATCTATTCAGTATAGGGTGGTCGGACAGCTTCAGAAGAGGTAATCGGCTCGGTTTGGTAGAAATGCCCAAAATTTCAACAAGCTGTGGGAGAGGGTTCTTATCTTCAATCTCATGAAACCCTTGAATTTAAATTAGAAAACCATTGGATTTTTCTTTTGGTACCCCCTCCAAGTGTTGTGGTTATAGTAGCTAGGCTCCCTCGTAGAATCACCTACTTTCCTTTTCTGAAAAATTTCATGGTTAGCTTCGAAAAATTTCAGAAAATATCTCCAATCATGGACAATCAATCAATGCCAAGAACTATATAAAAACATCAAGAGGGAGGAGGAAAAAATTAGCAACTACATCTTGCTCTTGTAGTATCTGTTTTACCCGCGGGAACTTTTGGTTGTAGTTCAGAATTTGGCCGTTAGCTACCTTTACTTCGAACCCGTTGTAATCTTCTTTTTGTGGCATTAAGTAGGTAGCAACCTTACTGCTCATGAAGTTATGTGTGCTTCCAGCATCGATGAGGATGATGATGGATTGCTGCTCGAGAAACTGATAGGACTTCAACAGGGTTGAGTCTTAATCATCTTAATACTAGTCAATAAAAACTCTGTTAGATTGTAATAAAGTCACTCCTATCTTATAAAGGAGTATGGCTAGAGTTTAGATTAGCACTTAGGGCTTAGTAGCCGCCACACCCCTTACTAGGTTGGTCGGCTAGGGTTTCCCCCTGCTTAGGTCAGTTATAGAGTCACTTAGCCGCCTCTTGTTCCTATTAAGGAAGGTTGGCTATAGGAGGGGTAAAGGGGTAATTCTACTTAAGAAAGCTCCCCCTTAGGCTAGGATTTTGATCCCTATTTAGTGGTGTAGCCGCCTCCCCCTTTTGAATCAAGCAATTATTAATTTTATTTCAGCCTTGTGCCGAATCTAGGAGAGAGGAACCCCTATAGCGTTCCAAGGGTTGATCCCCCTCAAGGATCAAAATCTATAGGGCTCCTTCTGGGATTCTATTATCTGGTATCATAACCATGTTCTTGCTGCCCTGTAGCATCTCAACCTCCTCCACCTTCTCAAGTAATTCCCATAATTGCTACGACACGAGCGTTCACCTTCCACACCAGCAGCAGATCAAATCAATCTGTCGTTACCCCCTATGTTTGATCTAGAATTCTGGTATATTTTTATAACCTATGCCTCTTCAATACTGCAAAATCTTCATATTATATATGAGAGCAGTTTTTGAAAGTTTCCTTTCTACAAATTTTTATCATCGTAAACGTTATCATCATTGCGAAGGTGAAACACTATAGAAATTTTCAATTTTTGCTGCTTGAAACTAAACTTTTGTTCATCTTTTCTAGCCAAAATTTTTACACAATTCTCAAGATCAAGTTGGCTTTCATCTAGATTTGATTTTATAAAAAAACCCCTTCTAGAACTAGTTTTCTTCTATGATCTTTCTAGAATTTTACGACAAGGGAATCTATCTTGCATCTTTTGCTTTATTTCTCTATTGTTATGCTACCAAAATTTTGTCAAAATTTCTGAGGGTTTCTACATAATTTCCTTAAACTTTTCTTTGGAATTTATATTAAGATGTCATCGTTACTCTGATGTAAAAATTAGTTCAGCAGGACCGTACATCGCAGCACTTTTTTTTACCGAATTCTATCAGATTTTAGTGCTATTTTTTTATGGGATTTTAGACTCTATTTTCCTCATCTACAAACCCTACCATCCTTACCAAAAACTCTTTTAAATATTACCCTAAACTGAATCCAAACAACCCTCCAAATTAGTCACCCAAATCAGCCTACTTCCTTATCGATCCACTTACCTTTTTAGCCAACTTTCCTTACCGAGACACCTACCTTTGCTGCCATCTATTCCAGATCTAAAATTTATTTTTTTAACCTTCATCTACTACTATTACAGCCCTAAAACCATACCAATTCATAGCCTAAACTCCACAAAACTGCAGCCCTAAATCAACCACCCAAATTAGCCTATTCTTATCTAAACCAATTCACCTTCCAACTGGCCACCTCTTTCTCCAAAATTCCCATGCTGCTAACCTGACAACAAAAAAAAGATCTCAATATTATAAACCTAGAGGCATATACTATGGCATAAGAGGAGGCTATCGATGCAATGCTTGAAGCCTTTGAAAACTGCATGGAAGAGAAGATGCGATCCCTTTTCGCCGAATTCAGCATTGGCCGACCATCGAACCCAAGGAAATTTCAACACAGAGAAACTTCAGATTGGCGAGATGATCCTCAAGATAGCCACATCATCTCTGATCTCAATAATCTACAGATGAAGGTTAACTTCCCTAGATGGGAAGAAGGAGACCTGATCGGGTGGATCTCACGCACGAAGCGCTATTTTTGGTTCTACCGAACCGCTAACGCCACACGGGTGGAGAATGCTATCATTCACCTCAAGGGAGATGCTATTTAGTGGTTTAATTGGTTTAAGCACACCCATGGAGGACTTTCTTGACAACGATTCAAGGAAGGACTATTAAACTGCTTCGGACCAACCGATTTCAACAACATCGATGGACAATTGGTAAAGATTCGTCAAACCTCTACAATACAAGAATACAAAAAAATGTTTGAGCATTTATCTAACCAAACTGAGAGCTGGACTGAGAAACAACTTTTAGGTACTTTTATCGAGGGCCTAGAGCCAGAGATCCGAGGAGAAATAAAGGCGCGACAATCGTACACTCTTATGGCGATGATTTCCTTCGCATATATCCAGGAAGAACAATTGAACCATGAAGTATGAAGGACAAGGGTCACACTCCGACCAGCCATGCCAAGGCCTACTAGCCCCTCTGCTGCCATCCAAGCCCCCGCACTAAAAAAGTTGACAAGAGATGAGCTTTGCGAACGATCGGCCTAGGGGTTGTGTTGGCATTGCAGTGAACCATAGAGCCATGAACATCACTGCAAAAAGGGACAATTCCTCATGATTGAACCAGTGGAGGATGAGAAAAAACATTTGAAGAAGCCCTTGAACCTAAAGAAAAAGCTATGGAGGAAGAGTCCCAACCGGCCGACTACGCAGTGCACGCATTGATCGACTATTACAACCCGTAGATGATGAATGTTTGAGGACATCTAAAATAGCAACCCATCACTATTCTCATCAACACGGGCAGCACCAATAACTTCCTCAACAGTAAGGTTGTTACATGTTTGGCACTTTAAATTGAAGGTTGCAACAAGTTTGACGTAAAGGTCACCGACGGCCGAATCTTTAATTGCGACCAACTGTGCCTGCGGGTGAAACTACTCCAAGACCAAGAAGTGGTAGCTGATTTCTTCCTCCTACCCATTGATGATAATGAAGCCATACTCAGGATCGAATGGCTCACAATACTAGGTGATATCTCCTGAAATTTTTTTAAATAATCATGAAATTTTATTGCAAAGGGAGACAGGTCACGTTACGTGGCAAGCGCGGGAGCCAAATTTCCACCATTTCATCGCAACAAATAGAGGAAGTTTTACATAAAGCTATGGTGGATTCTTAATGTATATTTAGTAGCCATCTATGGGGGAGAACATACAAAACATAGATCCTATGCTTGCCCTTTACCTGAACAAATTCGTGGATGTTTTCTTGGAGCCACGCGGGCTTGCTCCTTAATTGGCCGCATGACCACCGCATTCCTATTTTGCCAGGCAAACTTGTAGAAAATTTATGATCACTTGCAGAAGGACGAGATCAAAAACATTGTTAAAGAGATGCCTGATACCGGGGTGATTTGATCGAGTTGTAGCCCTTACTCCTCACTGGTGATGCTAGTGCACAAGAAAGATGGTACGTAGTGGATGTGCGTTAAGTACCGGGCTCTAAACGCCATCACTGTCAATTATAAATATGTTATCCCATTCGTAGTTGAATCTTGGACGAATTAGAAGGAGCCCGAGTCTTCACTAAATTGGATCTCTGATCCGGATACCATCAGATTCGGGTATGCACTGAAGATATTCTAAAAACTGCATTCCGCATGCATAATGGCCACTACGAGTTTTTGATAATGCTTTTTGGGTTACGAATGCTCTTTCTACTTTTTAAAGCTTGATAAATGATATCTTCAGAGTTTTCTACGTAAGTTTGTATTGGTATTCTTAGATGATATTCTCATTTATAGCCCTACGCTTGATATATATTTTCAGCACTTACGAACTATTCTAACGATTCTTCAGGAGAATACTCCTTATGTTAAACAGTCAAAGTGCAGCTTCTTACAGCGTAAAGTGGAGTATCATGGGCACGTTATATTAGAGGATGGAGTGGTGGTAGACCAGACAAAGATCAAGGTAATGCAAGGATGGCCGAGACCTATAAACGTACAATCATTACGCGGTTTCCTTGGACTCACGGGCTACTGCCAAAATTTTCTAAAAGATTATGGCAATATCAGTGCCCTACTCATGTCCTTACTGAAGAAAGACTTCTTCTTGTGGTTGGATAAAGCCTCCGCAGCTTTCGAATGACTTAAGGTAGCCATGATGATGACGTTGGTCCTAGAGCTGCCCAATTTCGATCGCACTTTAGTCATTGAGGCCGATGCGTCAGAAGTTGGAATTGGGGCTATTCTTATGCAAGATAGTCGACTCCTAATTTGCACCGAGGCTTCCTCCATACTTCATACGAGGTTTTTATAAGAGATACTAATTACTATCAAATTTAAAATATGGTTGGATACGGGTCCATGGTATGAAAGAGGAGTTAAACTAGAAGAATTACAATCCATGCTCATGCCAGATTGGGCTCTCATCATCCTGAATCATACCAGAGGGCAGTCATCATTCCAAAAGAAAGATTGGGTACCACTAAAGACTAACCATATGGCAGCACATGCAAAGATTAAACGGCCTCCCGGCAAACTTTAGAATGGATGAAAAATTAAAAATTAAGTTTTTCTACACCTCCAACCCAATCAATAGGAAACTCGAGCCTTAATGATGTGGTCTCCCTATTTCTTTGGGCCTTGCAAAATTGAGGATCACATTGGGGCCCTAACGTGGAGATCAAATTCGCACACCAGATCAAGATTACAATTGATCCGCCAGGTATCCCACCTCAAATAGAAATTTAAAGAAGATAACCTCGCCCAAATCCTTCCAGCTAATACCCCAACTGATAAGGAGGCAAAAGTTCAGTTAATGATAGCATGGGAGTCACATGAAGAGTTGAATATCCAGTTTTCAAATTTTATGGACCCTCAGCCTTGAGGACAAGGTTGATCTGAAGAGGGTGGACTTGATAGGACTCTAGTAGGGTTGAGTCCTAATCATCTTAGTACTAGTCAATAAAAATCCTATTAGATTATAATAAAGCCACTCCTATCTTATAAAGGAGTATGGCTAGGGTTTAAATTAGCCCTTTGGGCTTAGTAGCCGTCACACCCCTTACTAGGTTGGTCGGCTAGGGTTTCCCCCTGCTTAGGTCGGCTATAGAGCCACTTAGCCGCCTCCTGTTTCTATTAAGGTAGGTTGGCTATAGGAGGGGCAAAGGGGTAATTCTACTTAGGCAAGCTCCCCCTTAGGCTAGGGTTTTGATCCCTATTTAAAGATATCAGTCCCCCTTCTTGATTCAATGAATTATCAATTTTATTTCAGCCTTGTGCCGAATCTAGGAGGGAGGAACCCCTATAGCATTCCAAGGGTTGATCCCCCTCAACGATCAAAATCTATAAAGCTCCTTCTGGGGTTCTATTAGAAACCTTTCGATCTTCAATTTTTGCAGGTTGGTGTAGCCGGCTAAGGTAGGGACCGTGTGGGTGGCCGGTGGTGGTGTCTTCTCCTTGGGCTCGAGAGTTGTATCTTCAAGTTTGGATTTTTTAGTGGGTGCAATCATCAGCAGTGTCTCCCTTTTACATTTGTGTTCTAGGCTTTACAGTTTATCACAATACCCACATAGGCCCTTTGCCATCTTCTTTACATAACATCAAGATGAGCGATTAAACTATGAAGCCCGGAAGACTAGAGGTGCTCCCCGACCAACGGCACCAAAGCTTTTATATCCTCCTACTGTCAGTCGACCCCCTTAGCCATAGAAATTAACAAGAGAAGACCTTCATGATGGATCAACAAAGGGCCTATGTGGTGTTGTGATAAACTGTGGAGCCTAAAACATAAATGTAAAAAGAAGACACCACTTATGATTGTGCCCATTGAAGAACCCAAACTTGAAGATATAACTCTCGAGCCCAAGGAGAAGGATACACCACAACCGGCCATCTACACGGTCCCTACCTTAGCCGGCTACATCAACATGCAAAAATTAAAGATCAAAGGGTTTCTCGAGCAATAATCCATCATCATCCTCATCGACATCGGGAGAACACACAACTTCATGAGCAGAAAGGTTACTACCCACTTAATGCTCCAAAAAAAATATTACAGCTGGTTCGAAGTTAAGGTAGCTAACGACCAAATTCTAAAGTGCAACTAAAAGTGCCCACGGGTAAAACTAATCCTACAGAAGCAAGACGTAGTTGCTAATTTTTTCCTCCTCCCTCTTGATGGTTTTGATATAGTGCTTAGCATTGACTGGTTGTCTATGATTGAAGATGTTTTCTAGAATTTTTCAAAGCTAACCATGAAATTTTTTTAAAAAGGAAAGCCGGTGATTTTATGAGGGAGCCCAATGACTACAACCACAACACAACACTTGGAGGGGGTACTAAAAGAAAAATCCAGTGGTTTCCTAATTCAAATTCAAGGGTTTCATGAGATTGAAGATAAGAACCCTCTCCCACAGCTTGTTGAAATTTTGGGTGTCTCCACCAAATCGAGCTGATTACCTCCTCCGAAGTTATCCAACCCTACTATGCTAAATAGGCTGAAACTTCTGCTAGTTGTTACTTGGCTAGACTACTTCCTAAAACCTTAGAAGATTGAAGATAAAAGGGTCATCCAAGAGATAACAAAAACACAGATTGTTCGACCATGCGTATTTCCCGCTATGACACATCCCCACATCCTTTTCTCCAGAGATAAGCTACTTCTAAAGTGTTATATCTCATTGAACTCACTATGGTTGTTGGTCTCAGGTGACTTCCATGACTTTCCCTAGGATTGGACCATGATGCTTAAAGACTTCCTTGATGATGACCTCCGATCTATGACTCAAGACTATGAGAAAATTGAGTCCCTCTAGTGGCAAAATTAGAAAAGGGGAAGGATCATTCGTAGGACTCAATGAAGCATGAACATCATCCCTCTCATTATAAAGAAAGATGCACCACCTTGGCCGAGTGGAACTACAGTCCTTACGACCACGATGTTGTCCACACAAAATTATGGACATATATTTATTATTGGAGTAGACACATCCAAAGTGGGGGTCAGTACTATCCTCATGCAAGATGATCGATAGCACGAAGAAGTGAAAATGGGCCCCGAAAAATCACCACTCCTATCCACCTCAGACTCAGATTAGACTCAAACCACTAGGGATTTTATCAGAGGACAACCCTCACTCCAAAAGAAGGCATGATTACTCTTACAGAGCAACCACATGGCAGCCCATGCAAGGAAGAAACTTCCCCCTGACAAACGCCGAGGCAGAAAAAAGTTCCCTAAGAAAGATCAAGTCCCATTTTATCTCCAGCTCCACCAACACGAAATTCAAGACTCAAGAAAGTGGTCTCTCTATTTCTTTAGGCCTTGTAAAATTAGGGATCACATTGGGGTCCTAACATGGAGGTCAGATACGTGCACTAGATCAAAATTATAGTTGATCCTCCAGGTATCCCACCTCAAATGGAAATTTAAAGATGACGACTAAGCTCAAATTCTTCCGACTAACACCCAAGCTGATGAGGAGCTGAAGACCCGGTTCCTAGAGTTTATAGACCCTTAGCCTTGAGGACAAGGCTAATTTTAAGAGGGCGGGTTTGATAGGACTCCAACAGGGTTTGCTGGTTACAAGCGCAAAGTAAGGTAATCACGTGAGTGATGGCATGTATGACATGTTGTGTGATCTTTTTACTTATGATTAATATTGGTATATTCTTACATTATATTATCTGTAGCATATATATTGTGATGTCCATGGTTTTATGCAATAGAAATCAGATCATGATAAGATCATGATAATGAGATTGATTCACCTTTAAACACAGGTCCTAAATAATCTCGGTCATAGGTTACTCGAGAGGGATATCGAGATAACCAGATAGATCGGTGTACTATATACTAGTCCATATGATGGAGGTGACCGGTCTCATAACCACTTGTTTGGAGACACTAAGGATATAGTACAAGTTCTCGTTAGAGAATGAGTTCACTGATTGGTCCACTTATAGAATGTTGTATGGTTAATGATACCTAATATCAGATAGTAATGTCATAGTCCCTATTATGTATCTGGTCCTTAGACTTGAAACACCAAGGATACCTTGTATGAGTACTCCTTTCTTTGACGCTAGATTTACAGGTTCAGAAAGTTCCAGATCTGGTATAGCTGGTTATCGAGATTGGTAGCCAACCTTTCGAAAATAATTGGGTGTCAATGGAGGATCATCCACTCTCGGTATCATGAGAGGAATATCCTATATATACTTGCTTAGACAAATCCCAGGCCAGGATTATTCGGATTGAATGAGAAAGAGTTCTCTAGGAGAATCTAATTAGAGTGAGACTCTGACGAATTCCGTATGTGACCTGATAGTACCATGTCTAATATACGGTCTCTGGGATATTAATGAGATGAGGGATTGTAGATACATGGTAACTATAGACAGACAGGTCCGATAGATTTAATCCCCTTGTACTGTCTGGGGACTATGGCGTTGTGGCCTAGTACATCCATAGTCGATGAGTCGAGTGAATTATTACGGGGATAATAATTCACTATATCAGAAGGAGTTATGATGGGAGTGACTCACGGCCAGCTCGGTATTGGGCCTAGAGGGTCACACACATATGATGGATGCTTCAGTGAATAGAGGATTGGTTAGAGATCTAATTAGTCCTTATTCTTATTAGATGAGACCCTATGCTGATGGGTTCCTTGATTAAGGCCCAATTAGAGGCCTAAGGAGATTATTGATAGAAATTCAATAATGTCATGTTAGTGGATAATTGGATGGAGATCCAGTGCCCACTAAGGAAGGAGCCCTAGAATCTTTTGGTGGCTCTCTATAAATAGGAGGGGAGACTCATGGTTGATAGGCTGTAGCTTTAGTCACCACCTCCTATTCTCCTCCCTCCCTTTGTGCAAGAGTTACGATATCAGATTGGAGGAGTTTCGCTACAAAGAACGATCGTGTAGATACCGCTAGAGAGGAGGATGCTTAACCTCCTTCATCATCTCTATCCAGATCTGGAATACAGGGACATACATTCTCCATAGGTAAAATCAATCTCTTACCCATCGTGGTTTTTTGGTTTTTACAATTTTTCTCATGACCCTAATTTTTTGTACGACAATTTGATCTACAGAGGAAACTATTTTTTTATTTTGATTTCCACTATACATGTGATACTCCCGTTAAGGTTTCCCAACAATGGTATCAGAGTCAAGGTTTTCGTGTGAAAGATTGGTTTTAAACTGCGTGTGATGAGATTGAATCGCGTAAAACTGTTATATATGTTATTGTTGCATTTTTGTAGCGAAGACAATTAGGAAAGGGGTGGCTGGCCACGGCTATGCCCCCTAAAGGGTGGCCAGCCATGTCCAGGCCACCTGCAGGGGTAGCCGGCCACAGCCAAGGTCCCCTACAAAGGGGCTATCGGCTGTGGCTTGACAGCTCGCAAGAGCGATTGACCATAGCTAGCTCGCAACTAAGCCGTGGCTAGCCGTGATAGAGGCTGCCTACAAGGGACAGCCACTTGTGGCTAGCTTGCGGTAGGGACTATCGATGGTGGGCAGCAGCCCACGACCAAGTTGCAGAGGCAGTCGCTTGTAGGGGTGATGCTTGTGGGCACGACGCCTGTAGGCAGGCTGCTTGCGGGCAAAAGCTATTGCTTGCAAGGCGGTCAGAACACCCTCCTTGAGGGCGCAGCACATAGCGCCTAGCCCAGGCGCTCGGTAGGCAAGGGTAGCTATGCGAGGCGATGGCGGGCGATGGCGGCTGTAGTGAGTGTCTTTGGAAGGGCTAGGGCATCCTTTTGAGAAAAGGATGATCCTGCCCCTTAGAATTTGAGAAATTTTGATGTCTGTCCTATGTAAAGAATTCTGAAAACAGTCTCAATAATTCTAAAAATTCTGATGACTATCCTTTTATCTAAAATTACAAAAATACCCTTGATAGTTCTAGAAATTCTAAGCATGTCTTTATTTTCAAAAAAATAATTAATTAAATAATTTAATTAATTATTATATATCTAGTAGTCCTACATATAATATGATGTACATGTGATGTATAATGTGAATGGATGATCATGAGTCATGTGTTGTGATGTGTGTAATTATTATTATTGGGGCATGCAAGCCTCTATTTTTCTCATTTATTATCGGGCCTGCATACATGTGATTATTTGTAATTACATAGAGAGGCGTAGTGGGAGCGTGGAGGTGATAGTGGGACTCACGATACCATGGAGGGAGATCACGACACAGTGATACAACGAGGATCGACAGAATCGATGATAATGAGATTAACAATCACAGGGCATGGACATGCACCGATACACATATAGATCCTATTGTGAGTGATTAAGCCCATTGGCTCGGGCTTAATCATATTAGGTGACGGCTCATGATCATCCGGTGTGGCTTGCATATATGATGTGTTATACACTTGTTAGATATATATGTGTATATATATATATATATATTTGCATGTAATGTAGATATATATTAAATATGTATATGTGTGATACGACATATTAGGAGATCGATACAAAACAAAATCCCCTTCTATGATAATATTAAGTCGGTAAGCGTGAGGCAATAAGATTGACCCACATGGCCTTCCATCATTATAGGAAGAAATTGAATCACGACATAGGTTGAGTTGATCGAGTCACTCGAGGCTCACCTATCTACGTAATCAAACTCTTGCTTATGACATATAGATATCACCGGTGACCTGAGGACATGGTATGACTTAGTCGAGCAGTCGAGAGCATATCTATCGAATCAGACTCATCTTGTAACGATGGTGATAACTTAACTGAACTTCATGGTTGGTTGAGCAGTCGAGGCAATGATGATTCAGAGGTCGAACATGACAGAAATCGTAAGGAGTTGTGATTGACAAGAATTGTCTACCTTTTGGGCTTACTGTAATTAGTCAAGTCCCTTGAGATTGTACTAAGATGCCAATTGGATCTCGATCCCCACTATGAGTCTGTCGGAGATTTTCATCTCATATGTCGAAGGTATCGCGTGATTCGTTAGGAAAATAGTAGGAGTGCATTAAGATAAAAGTCCATATCTTAATTAGTATTTTCTGTAAAGTCTACATATTATTTATTTACGTCTTGTTTGTCGCTTGCAAAACCCCTATGTGGCATACTTGATGCCAACTGCCTCATTGGTCCAAAGGCTTCGTAATTTGAGAATTATTCTCACAAAAGAGAAAATTGTATATGTCCTTAATATGATTGTGCCCACGCTAGAGAAAAGGACAAGCTAGGATGATATTGCTCACTTTGTAAAGTATATAGATAGTTCTAAAGGATAACCTATGTGTTGATCTTATACTTCAGTCCCTAACGGATTCCTTTTTATAGTTCATATGAACAAGTTTAAGGTGACTTTACATAAACTCCTCAATATGTTGAGGAAAGCTAGGAGCACTATCAAGAAAGAGAAGCCAATTCTCTATATTGGTGAGACCAATACGAAAAGGAAGGCCAGTAAAACCTTAAGAAGGGTAAGGGTAAAGAAAGATTGGGCAAGACAAAGGTTGCTAAGAAATACCTTTCATGATAACACATGGGTATTAGATACCAGGAGTGCTTATCATATCTGCAATTCATTACAGTTTCTAGCAAGACCTAGGAGATTAGCCAGAGGCGATATGGACCTCAAGATGGGTAATGGAGCAAGAGTTGTTGCAATTACTATTAGGAAGGTCATCCTACATCTTCCTGGTGGAATTATTATTACATTAGATGCATACTATTTTGTCCCTTCCATTATCAAAAATATTATTTTCATCTCTTGTTTGATAATTAATGGATATAAATTAGTTTTTGATAACAATAGTTGTTTAATAATTATGGATGATGCGATCATCACTAGAGAGACCCTTATAAATGACTTATATGTGTTAGATAATTCTCCACATATCATGAATATAAATATGTTTAAGAGGAAAAGAGATGAGGTGAATAATGCATACCTATGGCATTGTAGGCTAGGTCATATACATGAGGGAAGGATTCAAAAATTACTGAAAGATGGATACTTAGATCCATTTGACTATGAGTTATATGTAACTTGTGAACTTTGCCTTCGTGGGAAGATGACCAACTCTCCGTTTAGTAGAACTGGAGAGAGAGCCACCGAGTTATTAGAACCATACATAATGATGTATGTGGTCCTATGTCGACTCAGTCTATAGGTGGTTACTCATACTTCATTGCATTCACTGATTATTTCTCCAGGTATGGATATGTGTACTTGATGAAGTACAAATTTGTGGCCATTGAGAAATTTATGGAATATAAGAATGAAGTCGAGAACCAAATTAGAAAGAGTATTAAGACTCTTCGATCAGATCGAGGAGGAGAGTACTTGAGTATAGAGTTCACCCATTTCCTTAAGGACAATGGGGTTCAATCTCAGTGGATACTTCCTTATACACATCAGCTTAATGGCGTATTAAAAGGAAAGAATTACACACTGTTAGACATAGTGCGATCCATGATGAGTTTTGTTGATCTACTTATCTCATTTTAGGGATATGCCCTAGAGACCATAGCTTACCTTCTAAACAGAGTTCTATCATAATCGGTAGTATCTACACCATATGAGATATAGAAAGAAAAGAAGCCTGATCTTAAGGTAGTTAAGATTTGGGGCTATCTTACCCACATTAGAAGACATAACCCTAACAAGTTGGAATCAAGGATAGAACGGTGCATGTTTGTGGGATACCCTAAGGAGACTTTAGGGTATTATATCTATTATCCCGAGGACCAAAAGGTCTTTGTTGCCAAGAGAGTCATGTTCCTTGAGAAGGAACATATTCTTGATGGAAACAGTGGGAGAAAGATAGAATTGAGCGAGGTTGGAGAACCTAGCTCAAGCACCATTCCAAAGCCCGAGTCTGTTTAGGTACCTAACACATAAGTTCCAACTTTATGTAGGTCTAGTAGAGTATCTCACCCTCCTGAAAGATATGTGAGACATATTAATGGAGATGACTCTCAGGATGTTGATCTTCAGACCTACGAGGAGGCTATTATGAGTATAGACTCTGGGAAGTGGCAAGAAGCCATGAATTCTGAGATGGATTTCATGTACTCTAACAAGGTTTGGAACCTTGTGGATGCACCTAAGGGTATTATAACCTAGAGACATATAAAGCGAGACTGGTAGCTAAAGGATATCGTCAAATACAAGGAGTTGACTATGACGAAACATTTTCACTTATAGCCATGCTTAAGTCGATTAGAATTATTTTGGCCATTACAACACACTATGACTATGAGATATGGTAGATGAATGTCAAAATGACATTCTTTAATTGTAACCTCGAGGAGGAGGTGTATATGATATAGCCAGAGGGATTTATATCCAAAAAGAGTCTAGATAAAGTGTATATGAGCAAGCTTCCCGAAGTTGAAACATAAGATTTGATAAGGTGATCAGATCTTATGACTTCACTAAGAACGAAGATGAGCCTTATGTGTACAGGAAGGTAAGTAGGAGCACTATCACCTTCTTGATGCTTATGTGTTGGGAATAAAGTAGGAATGCTCTCTGCAGTAAAGGCTTGGTTATCCAAAAACTCCATGAAAGACTTAGGGGAAGCATCATATATTTTGGGGATCCAGAACTATAGAGATAGATCCAAGAGGATGCTTGGCTTGTCCCAGTTTAAATACATAGACTCTATTGTCAAAAGGTTTGGCATAGAGAATTTCAAGAGAGGTCACATCCCGATAAGACATGGAATATCACTTTCTAGGAGTATATCGCCAAAGACTCTTGAAGAAAGGGCAGACATGGATAAGATACCTTATGCCTCAGCGATAGGGTCTATCATATATGTGATGCTATGTACGAAGCTTGATATAGCACATACTTTGAGTGTCACGAGCAGGTATCAGGTAGATCTAGGTTTAGAACACTGGAAGGCAGTAAAGTGTATCCTTAAGTACTTAAAACGGACTAAGGATCTTTTATTAGTATATGGAGGAGGTAGCCTCAAGGTTGAGGGCTACATGGACTCGAGTTTTCAATTCTACATTAATGATATCAAGTCAAATTTAGGATATATTTTCACTATAAATGGAGCAATAAGCTAGAAGAGTTTCAGGTAAGATACTACTGCTAACTCGACCACACAGGCGGAATATATTATTATAGCAGAAGCCACAAAGTAAGGGGTGTGGATGAAGAAGTTCATCAAGGATTTGGGAGTCATACCAAGCAGCATAAAGTTGAGTCCCATATATTGTGACAGCGACAAGGCGAAAACTCTAATAAGGGAAATCACGTCTCATCAGAATTATTTTGAAGAGGTTCTATCTAATTAGAGCGATCATGATCCGAAAAGATATAGCAATGGAAAGAGTTCTATCCAAAGATAACATTACAGATCCACTGATGAAACCATTGGCTCAGATTGTATTTGAGTGTCACAAGGTCTGATAGGGATCAGACACATAGGTGATTAGCTTTTGGTCAAGTGGGAGATTGCTGGTTATAAGTGCCATGTAAGCTAATCATGTGAGTGATGGCATGTATGACATGCTGTGTGATCTTTTTGCTTATAATTAATATTAGCATATTCTCACATTATATTATCTATAATATATATACTATGATGTTATTGGTTCTGTGTAATGAGAATCAGATCGTAATGAGATCATGATAATAAGATCGATTCACCTTGAAACAAAAATCCTAAATAATCCCAGTCATAGGTTACTCGAGAGGGACATCGAGATAACCAGATAGATCAGTATGCTATATACCCATCTATATGATAGAGGCAGCTGGTCTCATAGCCACTTGTATGGAGACACTAAGGATATAGTATAGGTGCTTATTGGAGAATGAGTTCACTGATTGATCCGCTTATGAAATGTTGTATGGTTAATAAAACCTAATGTCAGACAGTGATTCCATAGTCCTAGTTGTGTATCTGGTCCCTAGACTTGAGACACTAAGGATGCCTTATATGAGTACTCCTTTCTTTGACGTTAGACTTATAGGTTTAGAAAGTTTCAGATTGGTACTGCTAGTTATCAGGATTGGTGGCTAAACTTACGAAGGCAATTGAGTGACAATAGAGGATCATCCACTCTCAGTATCTTGAGAGGAATATCCCATATATGCTTCCTCAAAATCTCTTACTAGGGTCATTTGGATTGATAGAAAAAGAGTTCTCTGAGAGAATCTGATTAGAGTGAGACTATAACAAATTTCGTATGTGACCTGACAGTACCAAGTCTAATATATGATCTTTGGGATATTAGATAGATAAGAGATTATAGATAAATGGTAACTATAGATAGACATATCCGATGGATTCGAATCCCTTGTACCGTTTGGGGACTTTGGTGTAGTAGCCTAGTACATCTATAATCGATGAGTTAAGTGAATTATTATGGGGATAATAATTCACTATATCAGAAGGAGTTCTGATGGGAGTGACTCACGACCAGCTCAGTATCAGGCCTAGAGGGTCACACATATATGGTGGATGCTTTAGCGAATAGAGGATTAGATGGAGATCCAATTAGCCCTTATTCTCATTAGATGAGACCCTATGATGAAGGTGATAAGACCCCAGAAGGAGCCCTATAGATTTTGATCCTTGAGGGGGATCAACCCTTGGAATGCTATAGGGGTTTCTCCCACCTAGACTCGGCACAAAGGCTGAATGAAAGATGATAATTGCTTGCTTAAAAGAAGGGGGTAGCTACATCTTAAATAGGGATCAAAGTCCTAGCTTAAGGTGGCACTTGTCTAAGTAAAATTATCCTTTTACCCCTCCTATAGCCATCCTACCTTGATAGGAACAAGGGACGGCTAGGTTAGCTCTATAGCCAACCTAAGCAGGGGGAAACCCTAGCCGACTTGCCTAGTAAGGGGGGTGACGACTACTAACCCCTAAGGAATAATCTAAACCCTAGCCATACTCCTTTATAAGATAGGAGTGACTTTATTACAATCTAACAAGGTTTTTATTGACTAGTACTAAGATGATTATGATTCAACCCTGGAATCATATCAAGTCCGCCCTCTTCAGATCAGTCTTGTCCTCAAGGTTGAGGGTCCATAAACTCTGGAAACTGGTTCTTCAACTTCTTATATAACTCCCATGCTATCATTAACTGAACTTTGGCCTCCTCATCAGCTGGGATGTTAGTTGGAAGGATTTGGGCTGAGTCATCTTCTTTAAATTTCCATTTGAGGTGAGATACCTGGCGGATCAACTATAATCTTGATTTGGTGCACGAATTTGATCTTCAGGTTAAGGCCCTAATATGATCCTCAATTTTATAAGGCTCAAAGAAATAGGAAGACCACTTCATTAAGGCTCGAGTTTCCTGCTGATCGGGTTGGAGGTATAAAAAAACTTGATCTTCAATTTTTCGTCCATTCTAAAGTTTGTCGGGATAATGTTTCTTCTTTATATATGCTGCCATATGATTAGTCTTTAGTGATAGCCAATCTTTCTTATGGAATGGTGACTACCCTCTGGTATAGTTCAGGATAATGAGAGCGCAATCTGGCGTGAGCATGGACTGCACTTCTTCTAGTTTTACTCCTCTTTCGTGCTATGGACCTGTATCCAACCATATTTTAAATTTGGTAGTAATTAGTATCTCCTGTAAAAACCTCGTATAAAATGTAGGGGAAGCCTTGGTGTATATTAGGAGCTGACCATCTTATGTAAGAATAGCCCTAATACAAACTCCTGATGCATCGGCCTCAATGAGCAAAGTGCAACCGAAATTAAGCAGCGCTAGGACCGACGTCATTGTCATGGCTGCCTTGAGTCATTCGAAGGCTATGGAGACTTTATTCGACCATAAGAAGGAGTCTTTCTTTAGTAAGGATGTGAGTGAGGACTTCTAAAATAGCAACCCATCACTGTTCTCATCGAAACATGCAACAACCTTACTATTGAGGAAGTTATAAGTGCTGCCCATGTCGATAAGAATGGTGATGGATTGCTGTTTTAGAAGTCCTCCAACTTTCATCATCTGCGGGTTGGAGTAGTCGGCCAATGCGTGTTTTATGTAGTTGGTTGGTTGGGACTCTTCCTCTATGGCTTCTTCTTTAGGTTCAAGGGCTTCTTTAGATGTTTCATTGTCCTCATCCTCCGCTAGTTCTATCACGAGGAGTCGATCCTTTTTGTTGTGATGTTTGCGGCTCCATAGTTCATCACAATACCAACATAACTCCTTGGTCGATCATCCACGAAGCTCGTCTCTTGTCAACTTTTTTAGTGCAGGGGCTTGGATGGTAGTAGAGGGGCCAGTAGGCCTCGACATGGCTGATCAGGGAGCGACCCTTGTCCTTCATATCTCGTGGTTCAATTGTTCTTCCTGGATATGTGAGAAGGAAATCACCGTCAGAAGAGTGTACAGTTGTCGTGCCTTTACTTCTCCTTGGATCTCCAGCTTTAGACCCTCGATAAAAGTACCTAAAAGTTATTTCTCAGACTAATTCTTAGTTTGGTTAAATAAACGCATAAATCTTATTTGGTATTCTTATATTGTAGAGGTTTGACGAAACTTTGCCAATTTTTGTCGATGTTATTGAAATCAGTTGATCCGAAGAGGTCTAGTAGTCCTTCCTTGAATCGCTGCCAAGAGAATCATTCTTGGGTGTACTTAAACCAATTAAACCACTGAATAGCATGTCTCTCAAGGTGGATGGTAGCAATCTCCACCCGTGTGGCGTCGACGGTTCGGTAGAACAAAAAATAACGCTCCGTGCATAAGATCCACCTAATCTGGTCTCCTTCTTCCCATCTAGAGAAGTCAACCTTCATGCATGGATTATTGAGATCAGAGGTGATGTGGCCATGTTCTTGAGGATCGTCTTGCTGATCTGAAGTTTCTCCATGTTGTGATTTCCTCGGGTTCGATAGTCGGCCAATGCTGAATTCAACGAAAATGGATCGCATCGTCTCTTCCATTCGGTTTCCAAAGGCTTCAAGCTTTACGTCGATAGCCTTCTCTGATGTCATAGTATATGTCTCAAGATCTGTAATATTGAGATCTTTTCTCCATTGTCGAGTTAGTGGCATGGGAATTTTGGAGAAGGGGTGGCCGGTTGGAAGGTGGATCTATTTTGGTGGAAGTAGATTGCGATTTAGGGCTATGGTTTTGTGGAGTTTAGACTGTGAATTGGTATGGTTTTAGGACTGTGATGGTAGTATATGAAGGTTAGAAAAATAGATTTTAGATCTGGGATAGGTGACATCAAGGGTAGGTGTCTCGATAAGAAAAGTTTTCTAAAAAGGTAAGTGGATCAATAAGGAAGTAGGCTAATTTAGGTGGCTGATTTAGGGGCAGTTTGGATTCGGTTTAGGGTAATATTTGGAAGGATTTCTAGTGAGGATGGTAGGGTTTGGTGATGAGGAAAGGAGAGTCGAAATCCATAAAAAACAACACTCAAATCTGATAGAATTCAGTGAAAAGAAGTGCTGCGATGTGCTGTCCTACTGAAACGGTGTTTGCGTCGAAGAAACGATGATTTATTAACATAAATTCCAAGGGTAAGTTTAAAAAAATTATGCAGAAACCCTTGGTTAGATGTTGTTAATACCAGTAAGAATTTTGATAAAATTTTGGCAGCATAACGATAGGAAAAAAGGGTAAAATATGCAAGACTGATTCCTTCATCATAAAATTCCAGAATATAATTCTAAATCAAATGCAAAGGGCAGCGGCAGACTGATTTGATCTGTTACTGAGGTGGAAGGTGGAAGCGCTTGTCATAGCAATTATGGGAATTGCTTGGGAAGGTGGAGATGGCTGAGATGGCTACAGGGCAGTAGGAATGCCGCTCTGATACGAGATTTTAAGACCCTAGAAGGAGCCCCTATAGATTTTGATCCTTGAGGGGGATCAACCCCTGGAATGCTATAGGGGTTCCTCCCTCCTAGACTCAGCACAATGGCTGAATTGAAGAGGATAATTGCTTGCCTAAAAGAGGGGGGGGACTACATCTTAAATAGGGATCAAATTCCTAGCCTAAGGAGGCACTTGTTTAAGTGAAATTATCCTTTTGCCCCTCCTATAGCCATCCTACCTTAATAGGAACAAGGGGTGGCTAGGCGGGCTCTATAGCCGACCTAAGCAGGGGGAAACCCTGGCCGACTTGCCCAATAAGGGGGGCAGCGACTACTAAGCCCTAAGGGATGGTCTAAACCCTAGCCATACTCCATTATAAGATAAGAGTGGCTTTATTACAATCTAATAGGATTTTTATTGACTAGTACTAAAATCATTAGGACTTAACCCTACTGGAGTCCTATCAGATGGGCTCCTTGATTAAGGCCCAATTAGAGACATAAGGAGATTATTAGATAGAGATCCAATAATGCAAGGTTAGTGGATAATTGGATAGAGATTCAATACCCACTAAGCAAGGAGCCCTAGGATTTTTTGGTGGCTCTCTATAAATAGGAGGGGAGACTCATGGTTGATAGGCTACAGCTTTAGCCACCACCTCCTATTCTCCTTCCTCCCTCTGCGTAAGAGTTATGAGATCAGATTGAAGGAGTTTCACTGTAGAGATCTATCATGTGGATACTTCTAGAGAGGAGGATGCTTAACCTCCTTCATCTTCTCAATTCGGATCTGGAATACAGGGATATACGATCTCCCTAGGTAAAATCAATCTTTTACACATCGTGGTTTTTCGATTTTTTGATTTTTACAGTTTTGCTCGCTACCCCAGTTTTTTGCAAGATAATTTGATCTGTGTAGGAAACTGATTTTCTGTTTTGATTTTTGCTACATATGTGATGCTCCCATTGAGGTTTCCTAATATGGTTGAGTCCTAATCTCCCTAAAAGTAATCAATAAAACCCTGTGAGATTGTAACAAAACCCCACTTAGCAACTTATATCCTATAAAGAAGTGTGGTTAGGGTTTAGATTAGGGCCTTAGGGTTTAGTAGCCATTGCCCCCTTTACTGGGTTGGTCGGCCAGGGTTTCCCCCTGCTTAGGTCCATTATAGAGCTAACCTAGTCGCCACCTATTCCCTTTAAGGCAGGTAGGCTATAGAAGGGGCAAAAAGATAATTTTAGTTAGGTAATCACCCCCTAGGCCTAGGGGAGCCCTATATAAGCATGTAACCTCTACCTCTTTTTATCAAGCAATCATTAATTTTATTTCAGCCTTGTGCCGAGTATAGGAGGGAGGAACTCCTACAGCTTTCTAAGGGTTGATCCCCCTCAAGGATCAATCTATAGAGCTCCATCTAGGGTTCTATCACTTTGACTTGAACTCCTACTTCTACTTGGACTCCTACTTCTAGTCGAATCCTAGTCTGACCAGGACTTGTAGACTCTTATTCAAATTGACTCCTAATTAGAGTCCTACTAGAAATATAAAAACTCTAATTCCTACTCCTAATCAAACTCTAATTTAGCTAAATCCAAATCCTATAGGATTTGGGCTGGTTTATTCAAATAAACTCATAATTGACTCAATGTCAGGTTTAGACAGACCAACATGGTCCAATCTATAGACTCAACTCAATAGATTAGGACCCGACCCAGCTAGAGTTCTACAATGTACCTGAAGCTTCTTCAAGCTTTTGTTTTATCTTCTCTACAAGATAATCCTTGCAGTTGCACTTCTAGTGTCGTCTTTTATATAGTGGAAGCACTAGCCTTTGTCCTTAGTCGGGTCTTTCTTAGCAACCTTTGCCTTACCCAGTTTACCCTTGCCCTTGCCCTTCCTTCTTAAGGGATTTATTAGCCTTCTTTTTCCTTTTGGTCCAACCAACATAGAGAATTGGCTTCTCTTTCTAGGGTAGAGTCGTGTCAAGGATATACGTGATTTTCTTCGCTATGAGAATAATTCTCAAATAGTGGAGCCAATTTGTGTAGCTTGGACTAGTGAGGTGATTGGCATCAAGTATGCCATATAGGGGGTTTACAAGTGATATGTTTCTAACAAACAAGATGTATCATAAATAAATAATATATAGATTTTGTAAAAAATAAGTAATTAAGACTCATAATTGTATCTTAATCTACTTCCACTATTTTCCTAGCGAATCATGTGACATCCTCGGCACATGAAACAAAAGTCTCCGGCAGGCTTCTAGTGGGGATCGAGATCCGATTGGCATCTTAGTGTAACCTCGAGTGACTCGACCAATCACACTAAACCCAAAAAGGCAAGCAACTATTGCCAATCATAACTTGTTGTGATTCCCATCATGTTCAACCTTTGAATCATCATGGTCTCGATTGCTCGATCAACCATGAAGTTATATTAAGTTATCACTATCATTACAAGATAAGTTTTATTTGATAATAAGCCCTCGAGTGACTCGACCAAGCATACCATGTCCTTAAGTTATCGGTGATATTTTTATATCATAGGCAAGATCTTGATCACGCAGATAGGTGAGCCTCGAGAGATTCAGCCAACTCAACCTATGTCGTTATTCAATTTCTTCCTATAACGATGGAAGGCCATGTAGGTCAATCTTTTGGCCTCACGTTCGCCAACTTAATATTATTATAGGAGGCGGTTTTGTTTATTTTGTATCAGTTTCCTAATATGTCGTGTCACACAAACACATACACACACATATAATATATATATATATATATATATCGAGTAGGTGTATAATCACATATCACATATGCATACCACACTGAATGATCATGAACCATCACCTAATATGATTAGGCCCAAGCCAGTGGGCCCAATCACTCATAATAAGATTTATATAGGTATCAACACATCTCTATGCCCTATGATCGTTTTTTTCATCATCATCGGTTCTGTTGGATCCTCGGCGCATCACCATGCATCGCGATCACCCGCCACGACATCGTGGGTCCTACTGACACCTCCACTCTCCCATCGCGTCGTTTTGTGTAATTACAACATAATCATAAGCATGCAGGCCCGATTATAAACAAGAAAAATAGAGGCTCACACGCCCCAATAATAATATTAATAATAATCACATTTACACATAACATAACACATGGCTCATGATCATCCGTCCATATCATACATCATATGTACACATCATCATGTAGGACTACTAGATAATTAGTAATTAATTAAAATATTTAATTAATTATTTTTTTAGAAAATTGAGATATGCTAATATTTTAAAATTTTAAGGGTATTTTTAAAATTATGGATAAAAGGACATACCTCAAAATTTTAAGAATTATAATTTTCAGAATTCTAGAAAGGACAAACCTTAAAATTTCATAAATTTCAACGGGTAGTATTATCCTTTTGCCATCGAGAAAACCCTAATCCTTTTGTGCCCCTGTTCTTGTGGCTGTCATCCTCGCCCCTGTGTAGGCAGTAGTGTTACCCATCGTTAGTGGTAGCCCATGCCCATGCGCGGCCACCCCTATGAGCAGGCGGCGTGGCCTCGCGCGGCCATCGGGCCTGCCCGTGGGGGTTGTACCTACTCGATTCATCCCTACAGTCGGGTGCCGATCTGCCCATAGAAGACGCCCATGGACATTGTGCCCATAGGGATCACCTATCTACGGGGTTGTGCCCGCTAGCGACCGCCCCTAGAGGGTGCTTGGCCACTAGCAACCGCCCCTACAGGGGTCTTGGCCACTAGCGACCGCCCCTATAGGGGGCTTGGCCACACTAGTAGCATTGCTTTCATTACCAATCGTTGCAACAAATACGTAGAATAGTTCTATGCGATACCTTCGCGTCACATGCATAGTAGAAGAACAAAACAAATATGGTTTCACACATATATCAAGTTGTCGTGCAAATATTAGTGTGTGAAAAACCTGCAAAATCGAACACTACGATATGTGAGGGATTTATTACTTAGGAATATCATATATCCCTAAAAATTTAGATCTATATAGAGAGGATGAAGAAGGTCAAACATCCTCCTCTCTAGTGATATCCACATGATAGATCATTGCAATGATGCTCTCCAATCGCAGTCTAAATCTCGTATCTCTTGCACACCTTCTCACAGCATTCATAGAAGAAGATATGCTATCTTCTTCACTACCCTCTCATAATAAGGGCTAGTTGGCTAAGAAGATGAGGGAGAGAGGAGAATAGGAGGGGATTGCCAAAGGTGTAGCCTATCACTATTGTGCCACCCCTAACTCCTATTTATAGAGAGCCACATAAAAAATCTTAATGGATCTTACCTTAGTGGGTATTCTATCTTCATTCAATTACCCACTCTTCTTAGATTATTGGATCTCTATCCAATAATCTTAATTGGCTTCTACCTATACCTCATATAAGGAGCCCATCAATTTTGGGTCTCATCTAATGAGAATGGGGCCTAATTAGATAACTTATATCTAATATTTTAGTCGCTAGGCTATATGTGTATGACTCTTTAGGCCTGTACCAAGGTGGCCATGAGTCTTACCTGTCAGAGCTCCTTCTGATTCAGTGAATTATTATCCCATAATAATTCACTAAACTCATAAACTATGAAAGTACTAGACCACTATGCTATAGTCCTCAAATGACATAAGGGATCAAATTTATTTGACTTGACTATCCTTAGTTATCGTGTATTTATAGTCTCGCATCCATCTAATATCCTAGAGACCGTATATTGGCATGGTATTTTTAGGCCATATACGAATCCGTTCGAGTCTTGTTCTAATTGGATTCTCCCGAAGAACTTATTCTCTCAATCTGAATGACCTTAGCTAGAGATTTGTCTAAGCAAGAACACATGAAATATTTCTCTCATGATATCGAGAGTGGATGATCCTTTATTGACAGTCAATTGCATTCATAAGGTTGGCTACCAATCCTGATAATTGGTTGTATTAGATTTAAAACTTTTCGGACCTATAAGTTTGGCGTAAAGAAATGAGTACTCAAACAAGGCATCTTTGATGTCTTAAGCCTAAGGACCATAAACATAACTGGGACTACAGATCACTGTCTGACGATAGGTATCATTAACCATACAACATTCCATGAGCGGATCAATTAGTGAATCCATTGTCCAATAAACACTTGTATTGTATCCTTAGTGTCCCCACACAAGTTGCTAAAAGACCAATTACCTCCAACATATGGACAGGTATATAGTACACTAGTTTCTTCAGTTATTAAGATGTCCCTCTCGAGTAACCTATGACCAGGATTATTTATGATATGTGTTTAAAGGCAAATCAGTCTCATTATCATAATCTTATCACGATATGATTCCGATTATATAAAACTAAGGATATATATATATATAATAATATAATATGAGAATATGTCAATAATAATCATGCGTAAAATGATTGTGCAGCGTGTCACACATGTCATCACTCACGTGATTGGCTTGCAGGGCATCTATAACCAGCACATTCATTACCAACTACATGTCATTCTGGATTTCTTCATACATACAAACATATTTATCAAAAATTTTTTACTAGAAGGTATGAAGAAAATCATTAAGAAGTTGGTGATAGAATGTGATGTTTGTTAGTGCCACAAAGGTGAGACAATTGCTACCCCTGGTTTGCTTCAACCTATTACTATTCCTAATGATACTTGGACTAATATATCTATAGATTTATCGATAGGCTTTCATCATCTCAAGATAAAAATTGATGGTTATAGGTGCCCTACAAGCTAATCACGTGAGTGATGACATGTCTGACATAGTACAGAGCCTTTTTACATTATTATTATTGGCATATTCTTACATTATATTATCTTTTGAATATATATATGTATTATGATATCCTTAGTTCTGTGCAATGAGAATTGGATCATGATAAGATCATGATAATGAGACTGATTCACGTTTAAACATAAATCCTAAATAATCCCAGTCAAAGGTTGCTCGAGAGAGACATCGAGATAATCGGACAGATCAGTGTACTATATACTTATCCATATGATGGAGGTGGCTGGTCTTATAGCCACCTATGTGGAGACAATAAGGACATAGTACAAGTGCTCATTGGAGAATGAGTTCACTGATTGATCCGCTTACAGAATGATGCATGGTTAATAATACCTGACGTCTAACTGCGATTACATAGTTTCCAATATATATATGATCCTTTGATAGAATCCTAGATAGAGCTCTGTAGATTTTGATCTTTAAGGGGGATCAACCCTTGGAACGCTATAGGGGTTCCTCCCTCCTAATAATCGACCAAATAGTAGAATTGTAGTTTGATCTTGCTTGATGGAAAGAGGTGGAGGCTACATGCTTATATAGGGCTCCAAACCCTAGCCCTGGGGGGGTGCTTCCTAAGTAAATTCTTCCTTTTGCCCCTCATATAACTACCACGCATAAATAAAGGGGGTGACGGCTTAAGTGGCTATACAAGCCATGCTCCTCTGCTAGAAACCCTAGCTGACCAACCCTAGGGGGTTGGGGTTTGGGGCCAGCCAGGAAGCCCTAAGGCCCCAAAATAAACCCTAGCCACACTTCTTTATATGATAGAAGTGACTAGGTGGGGTTTTATTAAAATCTCACAGGGTTCTTATTAATTACTTTTAGGGTGATTAGGACTCAATCCTGCTGGAGTCCTATCTAACCCGATCTCGTAAAATCAATCTTGTCCTCAAAGTTGAGGTTCCATGAACTCAGAGAACTGGGTCTTCAGCTCCTCATCAGCTTGGGTGTCAGTTGGAACAATTTGGGCTGAGTCATCTTTAAATTTCCATCTAAGGTGGGACACTTGGAGGACCAACTGTAGTCTTGATCTGGTGCATAGATCTGATCTCTATGTTAGGGCCCTAATATAATCCCTAATTTTGCAAGGTCCAAAGAAATAGGGAGACTACTTTCTTGAGGCTTGAATTTTATATTGGGGAAACTAGAGATGAAAGGGAACTTGATCTTTTTAAGAAAACTTTCTTTTGCTTTGGCGTTTGTCAGGGGGAAGTTTCTTCCTTGCATGGGCTGCCACGTGGTTGCTTTGTAATAATAGTCATGCTTTCTATTGGAGTGAGGGCTGTCCTCTGATAAAATCTCTAGTGGTGTGAGCCTGATTTGAGTCTAAGGTGATTAGGACTGGTGATTTTTCGAGGCTCATTTTCACTTTTTCATGTTGTTGACTATCTTGCATGAGGATGGTGCTGACCCCCACTCTGGATATGTTTGCTCCAATGATAAACATATGACCATGATTTGGTGTGGACGATATCATGATCATGAGGGCTATAGTTCTACTTGGCCAAGGTGGTGCATCCTTTTTATAATTAGAGAGATGATGTTAATGCTTCATTGAGTTCTGTAAATGATTCTTCCCCTTTTCTGATTTTGCCACAGTCTTGGGCCATAGATCGGAGGTCATCATGAAAGAGGTTTTTGAGAATCATGGTTTGATATTAGGGAAAGTCGTGGAACTCACCTGAGATCTGGAAGTGTTGCATCAACAACTATGGTGAGTTCGGCGGGATGTAACACTTTAGAAGTAGTTTATCTCAAGGGAAAATGATATAGGGATGTCTCGTAGTGGGAAATAAGCATGGCCAAACAATCTGTCTTTGTCATCTCTTGGATGACCCTTTTATCTTCAATCTTTTGAGGTTGTAGGAAGTAATCTGGCCAAGCATCAGTTGGTACAAGTTTCAACCACTTCAGTATGGGGGGTTGGCTAGCTTTAGAGGAGGTAGTTGGCTCAGTTAGGTGGAGACTCCCAATAATTCAGTAAGCTATGGGAGGGGTTTCATATCTTCAATCTCATGAAACTCTTGAATTTGAATTGAGAAACCATTGGATTCTTCTTTTGGTACCCCTTCCAAATTTGGTGTTGTGGTTGTAGTCGTTGGGCTCCCTCGTAGAACCACCTATTTTTCTTTGTTGAAAAATTTCATGGTTAGCCCCAAAAAATTTCAAAAAACATCTCTAATCATGGACAACAAATCAATGCAGAGCACTATATCAAAATCATCGAGAGGGAGGAGGAAAAAATCAGTAACTATATCTTACTCCTGTAGCCTCAGTTTAACTCATGGGCAGTTCTGATTGCACTTCAGAATTTGGATATTAGCTACCTTGACTTTAAACCCATTGTAATCTTCATTTAAGAGTATTAATTGGATAGCAACCTTACTGCTTATGAAGTTGTGTGTGCTCCTGGAGTCGACGAGGATGGACTACTGCTCGAGAAACCCTTCGATTTTTAATTTTTGCAGGTTGGTGTAGCCGGCTAAGGGAGGGACCGTGCGGGTGGCTGGTTGCGGTGTATCATTCTCCCTGGGCTCGAGATTCGTATCTTTAATTTTGGGTTCCTTTATCGATCCATCATTAAAGTATTCTCTTATTAGTTTCTTCGGCTAAGGGGATCTGCTAATAGTAGGGGGACGTGAAAGCTTTGGTGTCGCTGGTCGAGGAGTGACCCTAGTCCTTTAGGCTTCATAGTTCAACTGTTCCTCTTAATGTCGTGCGAAGGAGATGGCTGCCTTAAGTGTGTATGGTTGTCGCACTTTAACTTCTTCGCAAATCTCTGGCTTTAAACCCTAAATAAAAGTCCTCAATATCTACTTTTCATACTAACCGTAAGTTTTATTATATAACCTTTCAAGCCTGGTTTGGTACTCTTGAATGGTAAAGGTTTGACGAATCATCATTAGTTCTTCATCACAGTTCTTGCAATCAATTGGTGCTGAAGGTTTCTATGTTGTTGTTTGGGATGTGGCACTTATGCTTTGAGTATCTTGATTAAGGTGCCCTTTTTGAAGTTGTGCAAAGGAGGTTAATGTCGTTGAGGTATAGGTCTGCTGTGTCTTAACTTTATTTTTTTATCTTCGATGGATTCTTTTTGTAATCTAAATTACATCATGTTATAATCTTCTTGGGCTCGACAATCAATCCAATCTAAACTCCTTGAAGAGAGCTCATAATTTAGCTTCCATATGTGTCTTGAAAGCCTCTAATTTGACTTCGAATAAGCCCACCGACGTCATGATGTAAGGATTTCTAACTTGTCAAATAAATCGACTAAAGACTGTAGCTGTAATTTTTAGGTTAAAGGTAGCAAATGGCAGCAATGTCAGGCTGCGGTGGTAAAGTCTCCAAGTGGAGGATGGCAACCAAGGGTAGCAGTGACATTGGAGGAAGAAGATGGCAGCAACAATATCAAATGTGGTCCTTCGGTGATTTTGTAATGTTGATGCTGCAATGTCATCGAGGCTATGATTTTTTAGGTGGTTGATATCTATCGAAAGATGACAGCCAAGAGATCTGAGTTGGAAGGTAGCAGCGACGATGGAGGAAGAAGAGGGCAGCAGCAATATTAGCTGCGAGTGCGCTGTGACTTTGTGGCTGCAAGTGACGTCGGTTGTAGTAAGGGTGCGGCTGCAATAGGAGGAAGATGGGCAGCAGTGTGCACGATTGTTGCGGAGGAGGGCAGCAGTGGTATGGAGCAAGAGATGGCTACTATCATGTTCAATTTGTTGCTTGTTGTGATCAAGATAGTTGGCCGCGAACGATTGTTTCGGGCGACAATGTAAATACATTGCAGCGAAAGATTGCTGCTGGTAGCTTTTTGCCGCAAGGATTGCTGCTGGCTGTGATCAAGGAGGATGGCAGTGAGAGGTCACTATTGGCAGCATTGGGCAATGAAAGATGCGTACTGCGATTGAAGAGATAAGGGAGATTGGGTGGCTGAAAGGTTGGTGGACCGAAGGCTGTGATTTTTGGGTGCGGTTTATGACTATTTTGGGTGCGATCTGGGGCTATGGTTTTGTAGAGTTTTGGCTATAAATTAGTATGGTTTTAGGGCTATGATAGTAGTAGATGAAGGTTAGGAAAAAGGGTTTTGGATCTGTGATAGGTGATAGCAAAGGTTTGATAGGGATCGGTAAGGGTATGCTACAACAGGTGCTGGTTGTAAGAGGCTGCGATTTTAGGTTGTTTTGTGGCTGATTTGGGTATGGTTTTGGCTATGGTTTGGTAGTGTTTTGGGGTTGTGATGTTAGGGTTTATAGATGAGAGAAAGAGAGCCTAAAATCCCATAAAAGCAACACTCAAAATCGACGAAATTCGACGAAGAAAGGTTCTACGATATGTTGTCCTGCCAAACAGATTTTACATCAGAGAAACGATGAATTCCCGACATAAATTCTAGAGGAAAATTTAAGGAAAATATACAAAAACCCTAGGTTCAGATGTGATCAATATCAGAAAAAAGTTTGACAAAATTTTGACAGAGTAACGGTAGGGAAATAGGGCAAAAGATGGAAGGTAGATCTTTCATCATAAAATTCTAACACAGCATGATGACGAAAGAAGGCACAATAAAACCAGTTCGGGAAGAAATTTTTTCTAGAGATCAATCTTAGATGAAAGCTAAGATGATCTATGAAATTGTGTAAAAGTTCTGGCTATAAAGAATAAACAAAAGTTTGTTTTCAAGAGGCCAACAAGCGGAAGGCAGATTCTTTGTTATAAAATTTTAGCACTGTGCAACGAAGAATTGCAGCACTATAAGTCCGGATCTAGAAAGAGCTTTTTCCAGATATTAGTCGTAGATTAAAGCTAAGACAATCTATGAATTTGTGTAAAAGTTTCAACCAAAAAGGACGATCAAATGTTCAGGTTCAAGAGGCAACAATCGGCTGAAATTTTTCTATAGCCTTTCCCCTTCGCAACAATGATAATGTTTGCGATGGTAGAATTTTGTAGCAAAAAAACTTTGGAAAAATTTCTCCCACATATAAGATAAAAGAATAGTAGTAGCAAGAGGCATGGGTTTTGGAGTTTTTTACTAGATCTATGATGTTAACGTAGAGGATGGCAACAGATTGATGGATCTATGGCTTGGTGGGTGACGGTGGATGAAGGCGACATCAAAAGTAATTATGGGAATTGCTTAGAAAATGGAGGTTGCAGAGATGACTATATGGCAGCAGGAATGCGGCTCTGATACCAGATGATAGAATCCCAGATAGAGCTTTATAGATTTTGATCTTTAAGGGAGATCAACCCTTGAAATGTTATAGGGGTTTCTCCCTCCTTGTAGTCGGCCATATGGTAGAATTATAGATTGATCTTGCTTAATGGAAAGAGGTGGAGGCTACATGCTTATATAGGGCTTCAAACCCTAGCCTTAGGGGGGTACTTCCTAAGTGAATTCTTCCATTTGCCCCTCCAATAGCTACCATGCATAAATAAAGGGGGTGGCGGCCTAAGTGGCTGAACAAGCTATGCCCCTCTGCTAGAAACCTAACCGACAAACCTAGTAAAGGGGACGATGGCCAGGAAGCCCTAAGGCCCCAAAATAAACTATAGGCACACTTCTTTATATTATAGAAGTGACTAGGTGGGGTTTGAGTATAATCTCACAGAGTTCTTATTATTTACTTTTAGGGTGATTAAGACTCAACCCTGCTAGAGTCCTATCATCCTTAGAGGGGTTTTAGTATAATCTCACAGGGTTCTTATTATTTACTTTTAGGGTGATTAAGACTCAACCCTGCTAGAGTCCTATCATCCTTAGACTTGCAATACTAAGGATACCTTGTTTGAGTACTCCTTTCTCTGACATCAGACTTATAGGTTTGTAAAGTTCTAAATATGATACAATCGGTTATGAGGATTTGTGACCAACCTTATGAAGGTAATTGTGTCAATAAAAGATCACCCACTCTCGGTATCACGAGAGGAATATCCTATGTGTATTTGCTTAGACAAATCCCTGGCTAGGGCCACTCGAATTGAAAGAGGAGTTCTCTAGGAGAATTCAATTAGAGTGAGACTCGCATAGATTCCGTATGTGGCCTGACAGTACCATGTCCCATATATACGATATCTGAGATATTAGTTGGATGAGGGACTATAGATACACGGTAATTATGGACAGATAGGTCTGATAAATTTGATTCCCCTGTACTGTTTAGGGACTAAGGCGTATTGGCTTAGTACATCCATAGTCAATGAGTCAAGTGAATTATTATGAGAACAATAATTTACTATATGAGAAGGAGTTCTAGTGGGAACGACTCACAACCAGCTTGGTATCAGGCCTACAAGGTCATACACATATGGTGGATGCTTCAATGAATAGAGATTCAATTAGCCCCTATTCTCATTAGATGAGACCTTACATTGATGAGATCCTTGCATGAGGCCCAATAGAGGCCAAAGGAGATTACTGGATAGCGATCCAATAATATATGGTTAGTAGGTAATTGGATGGAGATTGATAGAACACCAGAATGAGCTCTATAGAATTTGATCTTTGAGGGGGATCAACCTTTGGAACACTATAGGGGTTCCTCCCTCCTAGGGTCGGCCAACAAGGTTGAAATAGAATTGATCTTGCTTGATGAAAAGAGGTGGAGGCTACAAGTTTATATAGGGCTCAAAACCCTAGTCCTATGGGGTGCTTCTTAAGTGAATTCCCCCTTTTAACCCTCCTACAGCTACCATGCCTAAATAAACAGGGCGGTGGCCTATATGGCTGCACAAGCCATGCCCCTCTATTACAAACCCTAGACGATTAGCCCAGTAAGGGGGGTGGCGGCTAGGAAGCTCTAAGGCCCCAAAGTAAATCCTAGCCACACTTCTTTATAGGATAAAAGTGACTAGGTGGGGTTTTATTATAATCTCATAGGTTTCTTATTAATTACTTCTAGGGTGATTAGGACTCAACCTTGTTGGAGTCTTATCAAGTGTGTCCCCTTTGAATTATTCTTGCCCTCAAGGCTAAGGATCCATAAACTCAGGGAACTAGATGTTCATCTCCTTATATGATTCCCATGTTATCATCAACTAAAGTTTGGTCTCCTTATCAGCTTGCATGTTAGTTAGAATGATTTGGGCTGAGTTGTCTTCTTTAAATTTCCATTTGAGATGGGATACCCAGAGGATTAACTATAATCTTGATATGGTGCGCAGATATAATCTCCAGGTTATGGCCCCAATGTGATCCTCAATTTTGCAAGACCCAAAGAAATAGGGAAACCACTTCCTTAAGACTCGAGTTTCCTGCTGATCGGGCTGGAGGTGTAAGAAAACTTGATCTTCAATTATTCATCCATTTTATAGTTTATTGGGAGGTCATTTCTTCTTTGCATGTGTTGCCATATGGTTAGTCTTTAGTAATAGCCAATCTTTCTTCTGGAATGGTGACTACCCTTTGGTGTGCATCAAGAAGATGAGAGCCCAATTTGGTGTAAGCGTAGATTATAATTCTTCTGGGCTTACTCCTCTTTCGTGCCATGGACCTGTATCCAACCAAATTTTAAATTTGGTAGCAATGATTATCCCCTTTAAAAACCTTATGTGGAGTGTGGGAGAAGCCTCGGTGTGAATTAGGAGTCGACTATCTTATATAAGGGTGACCCCGATCCCAACTCTAGATGTGTCTGCTCCAATCATAAACATCTGGCCACAACTTAGTGGGGACAACATCATGGACATGAGGGCTATAGTACCACTCGGCCAAGGTGGTGTATCTTTCTTCACAGTGAGAGGGATGATATTTTGGTGAGATCTGCAAATAATCCTTCTCTTATTCTGATTTCGCCAGTGGAGGGACTCAATTTTTTCATGGTCTTGGGCCATAGATCGGAGGTCATTATCAAGGAGGTATTTGAGCATCATGGTCTGATCCTGGGAAAAATTATGGATGTCACCTAAGATCTAGAAGTGCTGCATCAGCAACATTGGTAAATTCGACAAGATGTAACAATTCAGACGTAACTTATCCGTAGTGAAAAGGATGTAAGGATGTGTAAGAGTGGGGAATAAGTATGGCCGAACAATCTGTGTTTCTATCTTCTCTTGGGCGACCCTCGTATCTTTGATCTTCTATGTGCAGCAATTTGATCGAGTATCAGATGGTAATTTCAGCCAGTTCAGCACAGGGGAATCAGGAATCTTGACAAGAGGTAGTAGGCTTGGTTCAGTGGAGACTCTCAAAATTTCAACAAGCTGTGGGGGAGGGTTCTTATCTTTAATCTCCTTTGGCTTAATCTCCTGAAACTCTTGAATTTAGATCAAGAAGCCACTTGATTCTTCTTATAGTACCCCCTCTAAGTGTTGTGTTGTGGTTGTAGTCGCTTGGCTCCCTCGTAGGACCACCTATTTTTCTTTACTGAAAAATTTTATGGTTAGCTTCAAAAAATTCAAGAAAACATCTCCAATCATAGACAACCAATCAATACTGAGCACTATATCAAAATCATCAATAGGGAGGAGGAAAAAATTAACAACTATGTCTTGCTCTTGTAGGATCAGTTTTACCCACAGGCACTTCTAGTTGCACTTCAGAATTTGGTCGTTACCTACCTTGACTTCGAACCCACTATAATCTTCTTTTTGGAGCATTAAATAGGCAACAACCTTACTGCTCATGAAATTGTGTGTGCTCTTGGTGTTGATATGGACAGTGACAAACTACTGCTCGAAAATCCTTTAACCTTCAATTATTACAGGTTGGTGTAGCCGGCTAAAGTAGGGACCATGCGGGTGGTCGATTGTGGTGCATCATTCTCCTTGGACTCGAGATTCGTATCTTCAAGTTTGGGTTATTCAGTGGCCACAATCATCAAAGTTCTCTCCATTTTACAATCTTGGTCGAGGCTCCACAGTTTATCACAACATCCATATAGGCCCTTTGCCGATCTGTCATGAGGGTCTTCTTTTATTAATTTCTTTGGCTGAGTGGGTCGGATGACAATAGAAGGAGGTGAAAGCTTTGGTGCCGCTAGTTGGAGAGTGACCATAGTTCTCCAGGCTTCATAGTTTAATCGCTCCTCTTGATATCGCGCGAAGGAGATAGGTGCCTTAAGTGTGTACAAATGTTGTCCTTGAACTGCCTCCCGAAGATATGGCTTCAAGCCCTCAATAAAAGTCCTCAATAACTGCTTTTCAGACTAAGCATAAGTTTAATTAGATAATCTTTCAAACCTGTTTTGGTACTCTTATATGGTGGAGGTTTGACGGATCATCACTAGTTCTTCGTCAAGGTTCTTGTAATTGATTGATGCTAAAGGTTTATATGCTTTTGGTTAGGATGTGGCTCTCATGCTCTAAGCAAGGGTGCAGTTGCAATAGGAGGATAATGAGGCAGCAATGGTATGGAGCGAGAGACCACTGTTGGTCATGTTCAATTCATTGCTGGCTGCGATCAAGACAGTTGGCAGCGAAAGATTGCTATGGGATGCGATGTAGACAAATTACAGCGAAAGATCTATGCTGGTAGCTTTTTGCCTCAAAGGATCACTGCTGACTACGATCAAGGAGGATGGTAGTGAAAGGTCGCTATTAGCAGTGTTGTGTAGTGAGGGATGTGTGCTGCACTTGAAGAGATAAGGGAGGTTGGGTGGCTGAAAGTTTGGTAGACAAAAGGTTATGGTTTTTGGGACTAGTTTTGTGGCTATTTTGGGTACAGTTTAGGGCTATAGTTTTGTACAGTTTTGGCTGTGATTTGGTGGGGTTTTAGGGCTAAGATGGAAATGGATGAAGGTTAGGGAAAGGGTTTTTAGATCTGGGTAAGATGATAGTAAAGGTTTGATAGGGATCGATGAGGGTATATTGCAAATAGGTGCTGGTTGGAGACGGCTACGATTTTAGGCTGATTTGGGAGGCTATTTAGGATCAGTTTAGGGTGTGTTTTGTAAGGGTTCTTGGTTGAGGATGATAGGGTTTGAAGATGAGAGAAAGAGAGTCCAAAAAACCAAAAAAGATAACACTCAAATATGATGGAATTTGACAAAGAAAGGGCTATGTATGTACTATCCTATTGAATAGAATTTACATCGAAGAAACACTAAATTCTTGATGTAATTTATGGAGGAAAACCCTTGGTTCAGATGTGGATAATATCAGTAAATAATTTTGACAAAATTTCAACAGTGTAACGGTAGGAAAGTGGATGAAAGGACTAAAGGCAGATTCTTCATCGTAAAATTCTAACAATACTTGATGATAAATTACAACATAATAAGTCCAGTTTTAGAAGGGATTTTTTTTCAGAGATCAAGATCATATGAGAGCTTGGATGATCTATGAAATTATACATAAGTTTCAGCCAAAAAAGATGAGTAATAGTTCAGTTTCAAGAAGCAACAATTGACTGAATTTTTTTGTAGTGTTTTCCCTTCGCAACGATGATCACATTTATGACGGTAGGATTTTGCAGTAAGGAAAATATGAGAAAACTTTTTCAACGTGTAAGATAAAGGATTTGTACTAGTAAATAGGTGTGGGTGATGAAAATATTCTAGATTTCTAGTTCAAACATATGGGCCAACAACATATTTATTTAATTTGCCGCTTGGGGTGGAAGATGGTGGCACGTGTTATAGCAATTACAAGAATTGCTTGGAAAGGTGGAGGTAGTAGAGATGGCAACTGGGGCAGTAGGAACGTGGCTTTGATACCAGATGATAGAACCCTAGAAGGAGCTCTATGGAATTTGATCTTTGAGGGGGATCAACCCTTGAAAAACTATAGGGGTTCCTCCCTCCTAGGGTTGGCCAACAAGGCTAAAATAGAATTGATCTTGCTTGATAAAAAGAGGTGGAGGCTACAAGCTTATATAGGGCTTAAAACCCTAGCACTAGGGGGTACTTCCTACGTGAATTCCCTCTTTTTTCCCCTCCTATAGCTGCCATGCCAAAATAAAGGGGGCCGTAGCCTAAGTGGTTGCATAAGCCACGCCCCTCTGCTAGAAACCCTAGCCAACCAACCTAGTACAGGGGGTGGCAGCTAGGAAGCCCTAAGGCCCCAAAATAAACCCTAGACACATTTCTTTATAGGATACAAGTGACTAGGTGGGGTTTTATTATAATCTCACAGAGTTCTTATTCATTACTTCTAGGGTGATTAGGACTCAACTCTGCTGGAGTCCTATCAGAGATCCAATACCCACCAAGGCAAGACCCTTAGAGTTTTTGGTGGCTCTCCATAAATAAGAGGGGAGGCACATAAACGATAGGTTGCATCGTTGGCCACCCCCTTCTATTCTCCTACCTTCCTCTATGCAAGAGTTGCGAGACTTGGGTCTATGATTGGAGTAGTATCGTTGCAATGATCCATTGTATGGATATCACTAAAGAGAAGGACACTTGACCTCCTTCATCCTCTCAATCCGAATTTGGAAAAATAGGGATATATGATCTCCCTAGGTAAACAATCTCTCACACAATGCAGCTTTAAGTTTTGTAATTTTTTTCTTATGACCTAATCTTTTGCATGATGTTAGAACCCTTGCGGATAAGGGTTCTCTATAGGGGATCGACCTCATTGGAACTCTATAGGAGTTCCTCCCTCCTTAGTTTCCTGCTACATGAGCTGAAAGATAATTGATCTATTGATAATAAAAGAGAAAAGAGTACAAGGCTATTTGTAGGGCTTTTAAACCCCAACTCCTAATAGGATCCCTACTTAAGACTCCTACTCTTAACAACTCCTACTCCAACTCTAAGAAGTAACTCCTACTTCCAACAACTCTAACTCCAACTCTATGAAGCAACCTCCTAGCTAATCCTAATCATATTCTAACTTAACTCCTCCTCAACTAACCCCTCTTTAACTAGGATAAGGGGTGGTTAATTAGGGTGACATGTATCTTATTCTTTCCTTAAAATATCTTTCTCCAAACTAATCCTAACCTACCCGGCCTCCTCACCTCTTTAATAGGGGTTGGCTAGATTAGATTTATATGAATACCCTTAGGATTTATATGTTTGCCTTCTTCGATGAAAATAAATTAGGACTCCCCTCGACAACGTCCTAACAGTCCCTCTTGGCCCTATGGTAGGCACATCCTACTTTTAGGGTCTAGCATCAGCAGTAGTGACTGGATATTGATGTGTTATGATATCATGATCCCATGCAATCATCAGCTGAACCTGAGTCTCCTTATCGACTTGGGTGTTGGGTTGATAAATCATGGCTAAGTTATCCTCTTTAAACTTCCATTTGTGATGATTTACTTGGAGAATCAATTATATTTTTAAATTGATATACTGATCTGATCCATAAGTCATGACTCGATTATGATCCCCAATTTTACAAGGGCCAAAGTAGCTGGGGGACCACTTCCTTGAGGCTCAAATTTTCTATTGGTAGGGCTAGAGATTAAGAGAAACTCGATATTCAATATCAAACTTTCTTTTGCTCCGATATTTGTTCGGGGGGCTGTTTCTTTCTTACATGGGCTACGACTTGGTTGTTCTTTAATAGTAATCGAGCCTTCTCTTAGAATAATTGCTCCCCTTTGATAAGGTCCCTAGTTGTGTGAGCCCATTCTAAGTCCAAGGAGGGTAGGAGCTATAATTTTACTGAGCCTATTTTCATCTCTCCTTTGTGCTGTTGACCTATATCATGCCAAACTTCAAATTCAGTAATAATTAATATCCATTTATAGATCAAAAGCATCATATGAAATATAGGGAGAGCCTCAGTATATATTAGGAGTCGGCCATCTTGCATGATAGTGGTGCCAATCCTAATTCCTGATATGCCTGCTCCGATTGCAAACATATTGCCACGATCGAGTAGTGCTAGCACTGATGTAGATGGCATCATGACTCTGAGGATCTTATAGATGGTGGATGTGTAGATGCCTTCCTCCTATTCCTTCAGAATTTTAATGTCCATCTAATAAAGTTTGGTGTCGGATTTAATGTTGGTATTGTCGCTAGAGGGACTCAATCTTCTTGTGGTCATGGGCCACGGATCAGTGGTCATAATTAGGGAAGACTTTGAGCATTATGGTCAACTCCTTGGAGAAGTCATAAGTACATAGTAACTGTAGATAAATAGGTCCGATGGATTCGATCCCTTTGTACCGTTTGGGAACTATGGTGTAGTGGCCTAGTACGTCTATAGTTAATGAGTCGAGTGAATTATTATGGAGATAATAATTCACTATATCAGAAGGAGTTTTGATGGGAGTGACTCACGACTAGCTCGGTATCGGGCCTAGAGGGTCACACACATGTGGTGGATACTTTAGTGAATAGAGGATTGGAATGGAGATCCAATTAACCCCTATTCTCATTAGATGAGACCCTATACTAATGGGCTCCTTGATTAAGGCCAAATTAGAGACCTAAGGAGATTATTGGATATAGATCTAATAATGTAAGGTTAGTAGGTAATTGGATGGAGATCCAATACCCACTAAGGAAGGTGGCCTTAGTTTTTTCGGTGGCTCTCTATAAATAGGAGGGAAGACTCATGGTTGATAGACTACAGCTTTAGCCATCACCTCCTATTCTCCTCTATCCCTCTGTGCAAGAGTTGCGAGATCAGATTAGAGTAGTTTCACTATAGAGATCAATCGTGTGGATACCACTAGAGAGGAGGACGCTTGTCCTCCTTCATCTTCTCTATCCAGATTTGAAATACAGGGATATATGATCTCCCTAGGTAAAATCACTCTTAAACATCGTGGTTTTTTGGTTTTTATGTTTTTTCTCGCGACCCCAATCTTTTGGATGACGATTTGATCTACGTGGGAAACTAGTTTTTATTTTGATTTCTGCTGCACATGTGATGCTCCCGCTCAGGTTTCCCAACAGTGGTATCAGAGCCAAGGTTTTCATGCGAAAGATTAGTTTTAAACTACGTATGATGAGATTGAATCATGTAGAATCATTCTACGCTTTCTTACTGTATTTTTACAGTGAAGGTAGCGAGGAAAGGGGTGGCTGGCTACAACCAAGCCCCTTAAAGGTGCGGCCAGCCACGGCCAAAGCCCCTTGCAGGGGTGGCCGGCCATGGCTAAGGTCCCTTGCAAAGGGCTTGAGCGGATACCACAAGAGCACACCCACCACCCAGGCGCTAGCCTATGATAGACGCCCACAAGGCGCCCGCACGCTAGCTTACGACAAGGGCTACAAGGTGGCCAGCATCATGCCAGTCAGAGGTATCCGCAGGCGACTCCTGCACGACGCCTGGGTAGGCCGCCGGCGAACCCGCCACCGCGACTCCTTCACTCGCAGAACGCCTGCAGGGGTGGCACCCATGGAGGCGCCACCTGCGGGCGCGACGCCGGTCGTAAAGTTAGCAGCGCCTGCCCCTTAGTAGAGAGGTTGTCGGCGGGCAAGGGCAACCGCCGCCCGTGTAGGGGCTATGGGAGCGGTGGTGGTGTAGAGGGGCCAGAGGGGTTAGGGCATTCTTTTTTAGAAAAGAACTATTTTATCCCTCTAAATTTAAGAAATTCTAAGGACTGTCCTCTTGTACAAAATTCCTAAAATACCCTCAATAATTTTAAAAATTTTAATGACTGTCCTCTCATCCCGAATTATGAAAATGCCCTTGATAATTTTAAAAATTTTGAGCATGTCTTGATTTTCAAAAAAATAATTAATTAAATAATTTAATTAATTATTATATATATCTAGTAATCCTACATATGATGCGATGTACATGTGATGTTTGATGTGGATGGATGATCTTAAGTCATGTGTTATGATGTATGTAATTATGATTATTATTATTATTGGGACCTGCAAGCCTCTGTTTTTCTCATTTATTGTCGGACCTGCGTGCTTGTGATTATTTGTAATTACATAGAGAGGCATGGTGGGAGCGTGGAGATGACAGTGGTACCCATGATGTCGTGGTGGGAGATCACGCCACATTGTCACGGACAACAATGTAAACAAGGTGTTCGATGAAATGCTTGTGTTAGTCCGTGTCCTTCGGTTTATGTACATATCTTGTACAACAAGAAGCGAGCTTGCAGTAGGCTTGGAAGCCCTAGTTTGATTTGCTTTATGGCCAAGTTTGACTTGTAAATACAAGTGTGTCTTATAAGCACTTGTGGGGACATCGGTCTGTGGTGGACCATTATCCTTTGTGTGCAACCTCTCTGAGCTTGTAATGTCCATGGGTGTAATTTGTATTTTGGCTTTATAAAGTGTTTTTCTTGAGCAGTTGCTTGTGGATCCCGTGGGAGTTGCTTCTTCCGCCCGTTTCTCTTTTGTAAGTCCGTGGGATTTTAGGAGATCTCGGGAGGGCTGACCTTTTCGACGGACACGCATGGGTGCCGCACGGCTTAGGCAAAATCAGCTAAGCCCGTGACAATGTGGTATCGAGCGGGACAAGCACACGCAAACACTTGCCATACAAATGTGGGGACCTAGCTAGGCTGTGGAGGACAGCAGCACGCAACCGCTTAGGGAAATGGACATTGAGATGTAGGGAAAGGAGTCGCCGAGGAGCGGGCATCCCGGTTTGGCATTCAAGGAATAGCCAACCCTTCGCGAGTGGCACCATGAGGACAAGCAAGCGAAGAAGAATGCGTAGCACACAAAGATTGGGATGGTTGAGTTTGAGCTATAGCTCGGCGTTGGCAACTAAACTTGACGGTGCTTAAGGCAAAAGCGGTGCTTAGTGAAAGATGAGACCGCAAGGTGGGATGTGTTGTGTAACGACCGAAAGAGTTATGCAAAGCTCACAGAGGTGAGGGAATTGCTAACTCAAGGATTCGGAACTCATGCAAGGGCTTGTACACGGATGACAGTGTTCGTGGCCATCCCAAGGCGCGATTAGAACTCGGCGCCATGGAGCATCAGAACTTTCTCTTCAACATGGAAAGGATATGTCCGTAGGTGGCTGAAATGTGCAACAAATTCAGCATGTTGTTAGACCTTGAAGGGTGCAGTGGAGACTGTATTGGAGAAGGGTCGCAATCTAGCAAGTACATTTGTGGGGGCAGAACAAAGCACAAGTTCAGTAAGACGGAGTAGTCCAAAGGGGATGATGGTCTCCGAAACTTCCAATGGGAAGTATATAAAGAGAAAAGTTGCTCCAGCAGATGATATCCGTGAGGGATACGTCCTAGTTCTCTAGTTGGAGAATCATGTGCGACGGACCGCATATTGAGGAAGAGTTTCTCGGGGTTATATCTTCATAAAGCTCAACGGACCGAGTGAGCGACGAAGAGTTGTCGCATGATCTCGAAGGAGGTAATGTATTGGGGATGCATTTCGAGATCAAGTGGGGAGCAATCCAAGGCAACATCATATGAAGGCACACTTAGAGTCGAGGCGTAAATCGAACTCAACAGAGGGCTGACCCGTAAAATGGTGGACGTGAGGGCCACTATCAACTCGGCAAATCGAGGAGCAGAGTGACTTGGGTGGAACTCGGTGAAGTATCCAAGTCGTATGAAGGGAGTCGACATAGAAGATGGAACATGGAGCGGAGGCATGGAGCTTTCCTTTGACAGAGGTCAAGGGCATGAACTCTTGTAGAGGCAAGAGTGGGATCATGTCGTTCCATGGGTTCTTCATTCTGATGGGACAGACTTATTTTTGCATGGTGCCAAAGATGAAGGGAGCTTCAAGGCACATGCAAGCTACCTCAGAGATGCATTTGATTGAGTAACTAAGGTGATTCAACTTACGGAGGCAAAGTTAGGATCATGAGACCTTAGTACGGGGCAAGAGGACGCAGAGGCGGGTACTCTTGAAGAATATGCCACAGTGTTGCCGTTCAAGTTGTCAGGAACAAGAGGTGCATAGCAAGATTGTGCTGGTAGGGGATAGAGGCCCAAGATCTAGAAAATGGTGCACCCACTCTAGCGAAGTCAAGGGACTTCAGGAGCTACTGGGCGACGGACTGTCCTAGAGCTATGCTTCGTCCAGGAGTAACCCAGGAGTGAGGGGGACGAAGGGGAATTGCCAAGGGAGCGAACTAAAAGTCGGAGATGGCAGAGGCCCTACGATGTGTTGGCAGAGGCCACACGTGGAGAAGTCGTAGTCCGAGTTCATCACACGAGAATCAGATGAATGGAGATGTCACCAGGAGGCGACATGGTGCAGCGGATCATGGTGGAATAGTTCGTGGCAATGCAATACAGGCAATCTTGTCCCGTGAGGGACAAAATCATGCGGAGGTATGATCAGGAGTTACTGGGAGCTCCACTTTGGTGTATGACGCAACAAGAAGAAGGGCTATGGATTCAAGGAGTGAATGCCGTAGTACCGCAGAGGCGGGTCTTCGTGTGTGCATCAAAGCTTGCATTGGATGAAAGCCTTAGTCATCAGCATATGGGAGCTGTATACCACCGAGGAAGAAGTCCAAGTGCACGTACCAGTGAGTCCCATGGAGGGGGACATGATCATGTGAATGATCAGGAGCTGCTGGGAGCTCCACTTCGGTGAACAATGCAACGACAAGAAGGGCTGTGGATTCAAGGAGTGAATGCCACAGTACCGCAGAGGCGGGTCTTCCGTGTACATACATCGAAGCTTGCATCAGATGAAAGCCTTGGTCACAAGATATGGGGCTGTGTACCACCGAGGGAGTAGTCAGATTGCAAGTACCAGTGAGTCCCATGGAGGGGACTTGATTAACCGGAGCAGTTGGAGAGTTGGACTGCTTCAGTGCTCACATTCGCTTAAGGGAGCCCGGCAAGTCAAAGGACAAGGCCGAGTAAGCGAACGTTGCTACCAAGGAAGCTAAGGAGAACAGAATCGGCACGAGCCCTGCAACAAGATGGCGGAGGCCATGCATGAGAGTTGCAGTCTGTCTCTCCATCGACCAAGGAGAACTGCTAGGAGGACACAGTGGTGTCGAAGCAGGTGGTCAAAAGGGGCGAGGAAGCGACGACGAGTCCAACGGGGCTCAGCTACCCAAAAGAAAAGCGTCGGTTAGAGAGGAGGTGGACTCGGAGGAGCTCCACAGTGCCACAGAGGCAGATCTACCGATCGCGGAGGAAGGGATGAAGATGCAAGGTAACAGATAGTAGTGCTATGGGCTTGGCAGCGCCATGGTACCGCAGATGCGGGACTTCCGTGAAGTCATCGATCCCTTGCTCTCATGAAGGGACAACATTGGTCGTAAAAGGGGCCAAGGAGGTGGAGAGTGCAGAGGCAAACTCCAAGTACCAAGACGAGGGCAGAGTCCAAGAAACTTCATAAGACCGATGTCGATGTGCTTCTCATCCAGATAGCGAAATTAAGGGACTTGGGTTGATGCAGGAGTGCTCGACCAAGGAAGGCAGCAAGACATGGTACTGCACCTTTCTACTCGGGAGGAGTAGGCGGCAAAGGTGATGGAGAACACGGTATAACCCCAAAGGCGACGGATCTATCAGACTTACTCCAAGTTGGGGACTCCAAGTTGGAGTAAACCTTTGCTCTTTTCGCAAAACTTCTTGCATTCCAAGTTCAATGGCGTGGGAAGGTGAATCACGAGCTAACCCAACGTAAGGAGTGCAACCACTTCAAGTGCTTCAGAAGTGTGAGCAAAGAGCAGGCGAATGTTAGTACCCAGCTCAATGCATGAAGTACAAACTCGAGGAGGCAGGAGAAATCAAGTAACCTTTGCCAGGCGAAATTGAGTAACCTTTGCCTTCTCAACTCGAGAGAATGGCGAAACCGAGTACCCAGTTCTCTTAACTCGAGGAAGTGAGCGGAAGTAAACTTTACACTTTTCGCAAAACTTCTTGCATTCCGAAGTTCAATGGCGTGGGAAGGTGAATCACCGTAGCTATCCCAACGCAAGGAGTGCAACCACTTCAAGTGCTTGAAGTGTGAGCAAAGAGCGAATGTTAGTACCCATTAATGCATGAAGTACAAACTCGAGGAGGCAAATCAAGTAACCTTTGCGCGAAATTGAGTAACCTTTGCCTTCTCAACTCGAGAGAATGGGCGAAACCGAGTACCCAGTTCTCTTAACTCGAGGAGGTGAGAGAAGCCACCTTACCTCCTCAACTATGAAGAGAATGGGTGAAGTCGAGTATCCCAGTTCTCTTACTTATCCAAGCAGGAGCTCGCACAAGTTCGGACCCTTCAAAGAAAGCTTATGGAAGACGATGGTTGTCAAATCCTCACCGTTGGTGATTAGTACTATTGAGAGTAGTTTTTCCACTTCATTTCCCAATTGACTAAGAGGGAGTGATGCGAACATACTTGGAAGTGACAACTAACATGGAAGAAGGTTCAATGGGCAAATATTATGGAGAAAGGACCTTAAAACTTCAAAGTGTGAGGCGATGCTCGTTAAAGCTCCAACAAGCATCTACCCGTTCAAGCAATATGAGTATCGCGATCGCACATCATAAGGTAGGTCTTTTCCTTCATCGAGGGATCCGCGAGAACCAACAAGGATCAAGACAACACAACCCCACACCGATTCAGTCATTGGTGAGTTGAAGAGATGGCGGATTGGAGTTCGACTACTCAACAACAGAGAGAGCGGCTAGGAGCCAAAGGCGTGTTGCAGCCAAAGAAGAAGATTAAAGCTTCAGAATGCGAGGAGATGCGTTTATAGTGGACGAGGACGTCGAAGGAATAAGTGGGGGAGAATATCACGGACAACAATGTAAACAAGGTGTTCGATGAAATGCTTGTGTTAGTCCGTATCCTTCGGTTTATGTACATATCTTGTACAACAAGAAGCGGGCTTGCAGTAGGCTTGGAAGCCCTAGTTTGATTTTCTTTATGGCCAAGTTTGGCTTGTAAATACAAGTATGTCTTATAAGCACTTGTGGGGACATCGGTCTGTGGTGGACCATTATCCTTTGTGTGCAACCTCTCTGAGCTTGTAATGTCCATGGGTGTAATTTGTATTTTGGCTTTATAAAGTGTTTTTCTTGAGCAGTTGCTTGTGGATCCCGTGGAGTTGCTTCCGCCCGTTTTCTCTTTTTGTAAGTCTGTGGGATTTTAGGAGATCTCGGGGAGGGCTGACCTTTGCGGACGGACACGCATGGGTGCCGCACGGCTTAGGCAAAATCAGCTAAGCCCGTGATAACATGGTGATGCGACGATCCGATGGAACCGATGATGATGAGATCAACAATCACAGGGCATAGAGATGCGTCGATGCACATATAAATCTTATTGTGAGTGATTAGGTCCATTGGCTCGAGCTTAATTATATTAGGTGATGGCTCATGATCATCCGGTGTGGCTTGCGTATGTGATGTATTATACACCTACTAGATATATGTATATATAAATTTTCATGTGATGTATATATATATTAAATATATATGTGTGACACGACATATTATGAGATCGATACAAAATGATAACCCCTTTTACGATAATATTAAGTTGGTAAAAGTGAGACAATAAGATTGGCTCATGTGACCTTTTATCATTATAGAACAATATTGAATCACTACATAGGTTGAGTTGGTCAAGTCACTCGAGGCTCACCTATCTATGTGATCGAGTTCTTGCCTACGACATATAGATGTCACCAGTGACCTGAGGACATGGTATGACTTGGTCGAGCAGTCGAGAGCATATCCATCGAATCAGACTCATCTTGTAACGATGGTGATGACTTAACTAAACTTTATGGTTGGTCGAGAAGTCAAGACCATGATGATTCAGAGGCCGAACAAGATGGGAATCATAAGGAGTTGTGATTGGTAAGAGTTACCTACCTTTTGGGTTTACTGTAATTGGTCAAGTCCCTCAAGGTTGTACTAAGACGCTAATTGGATCCCGATTTCTACTAGGAGCCTATCGGAGGCTTTCATCTCAGTGTCGAGGGTGTCACGTGATTCGCAAGAAAATAGTTGGAGTATATTAAGATAAAAGTCCATATCTTAATTAGTATTTTCTATAAAATCTACATGTTTATTTTTGCTATATTTTATTTTATCAGAAACATGTCGCTCATAAACCCCCTACGTGGCATACTTGATGTCAACTGCCTCACTGGTCCAAACTATACAAAGGCTCTGCAATTTGAGAATTATTTTCACAAAGGAGAAAATCATATATGTCCTTAACATGATTGTGCCCATGCTGGAGGAAAAAACAAGCGAGGAGGAGATTGGTCGCTTTGTGAAGTATATAGATTGTCGTAGAGGATAACCTATGTATTGATCTTATACTTCAGTCCCTACCAGATTTCTTTTCATAGTTCATTATTTTTAATATGAACAAGCTTAAGGTGACTCTATCTGAGCTCCTCAATATGTTAAGGGAAGCTAAGAGCACCATCAAGAAAGAGAAGCTAGTTCTCTATATTATTGAGACCAATAAGGAAAGGAAGGCTAGTAAGAACCTTGAGAAGGGCAAGGGCAAAGAAAGACCAGGTAAGGCAAAGGTTGCCAATAGAGACCTAGCAAAGGACAAAAAATAATTCTTCCTCTACAGCCAAGATGGGCATTGGACAAGGAACTGTAAGGACTACCTTACAGATAAGGTGAAACAAAAGCTTGGAGAAGCTTTAGGTATATTTATGATCAGTCTCCACTTGTCAGATTTTCATGAAAACACATGGGTATTGGATACCGAGAGTGTTTATCATATCTGTAATTCATTGTTGGTTCTGGCAAGACCTAGGAGATTGACTAGAGGCGAGATGGACCTCAAGATGGGCAATGGAGCAAGAGTTATTGTAGTTGCTGATAGAGAAGTCACCCTACATCTGCCTGGTGGAGCTATTATTGCATTAAATATATGTTATTTTGTTCCCTCTATTATCAAAAATAATATTTCTATCTCTTGTTTGACAATTAGTAAATATAAATTAGTTTTTGAGAATAATAGTCATTCAATAATTATGGATGATGAGATCATCACTAGAGGGACCCTTATAAATGACTTATATGTGTTAGACACTTCTCCACATATCATGAATATAAGTATGTCTAAGAAGAAAAGAGTTGAGGTAAATAATCCATACGTATGACATTGTAAGCTAGGACATATACATGAGGGAAGGATTCAAAAGTTGTTGAAAGATGGATACTTAGATCTATTTGACTATGAGTTATATGCAACTTGCGAACCTTGGCTTCGCGGGAAGATGACCAACTATCCTTTTAGTAGAATTAGAGAGAGCCATCGAGTTATTAGAACTCATACACAGTGATGTATGTGGTCCAATGTCGACTCAGGCTATAGGTGGTTACTCATATTTCATTACATTCACTGATGATTTCTCTAGGTATAGACACGTGTACTTAATGAAGTATAAATCTGAGGCTTTTGAGAAATTTAGGGAATATAAGAATGAGGTAGAAAATCAAATTAGAAAGAGAATTAAGACTCTTTAATCAGATCAAGAAAGAGAGTACATGAGTACGGAGTTCACCCATTTCCTTAGGGACAATGAGATTCTATCCCAGTAGACACCTCCTTATATATCTTAGCTCAATGGTTTATCAAAAAAGAAGAATCGCACACTATTAGACATGGTGCAATCCATGATGAGTTTCGCTGACCTACCTATCTCATTCTAGGGATATGCCTAGAGACCACAACTTACCTTCTGAACAGAGTTTCATCAAAATCGATAGTGTCTACACCATATGAGATATTGAAAGGAAAGAAGCTCGATCTTAAGGTAGTTAAGATTTGGGGCTGTCCTACCCACGTTAGAAGACACAACCCTGATAAATTGGAATCAAGGATGGAACGATACACGTTCGTGGGATACCCTAAGGAGACTTTGGGGTATTATTTCTACCATCTTGAGGACCAAAAGGTCTTTGTTGCCAAGAGAGCATTGTTTCTTAAGAAGGAACAATTCTTGATGGAAACAGTGGAAGTGAGATAGAATTAAGCGAAGTTAGAGAACCTAGCTCAAGCACCATTCCAGAGCCCGAGTCTGTTCAGGTGCCTAACACACAAATTCTAACTTTGTGTAGGTCTAGCAGAGTATCTCACCCTCCTGAAAGATATATGGGGCATATCAGTGGAGAGAACTCTTAGGATGTTGATCCTAAGACCTATGAGGAGGCTATTATGAATATAGACTATGGGAAGTGGCAAGAAGTCATGAATTCTGAGATGGATTCCATGTACTCTAACAAGGTTTGGAACCTTGTGGATACACTTGAGGGTATCATACCCATCGGCTACAAGTAGATCTTCAAAAAGAAGATCGGAGTAGATGGAAAAGTAGACCTATAAGGAAAGGCTAATTGCTAAAGGATATCGTCAAAGACAAAGAGTTGACTATGATGAAACTTTTTCACCTATAGCCATGCTTAAGTCTATTAGAATTCTTTTGGCTATTGTAGCACACTATGACTATGAGATTTGGCAGATGGATGTCAAAACAATATTCTTCAATGGCAACCTTAAGGAGGAGGTGTATATGATATAGCCAGAAGGATTCATATCCATAGAGAGTCCAGATAAAATGTGTAGGTTGCTCAAGTCTATTTATGGACTAAAGTAAACTTCTCAAAGTTGGAACATTAGCTTTGATGAGACGATCAGATCTTATGACTTCATTAAGAATGAAGATGAACCTTGTTTGTACAACAAGGTAAGTGGAAGTGCTATCATATTTTTGGTGCTATATGTGGATGACATCCTAATCATTGGGAATGATGTAGGAATGCTCTCCATAGTAAAGGCTTGGCTATCCAGAAACTTCTCCATGAAAGACGTAGGGGAAACATCCTATATTTTGGGGATCTGGATTTATAGAGATAGATTCAAGAGAATACTTGGCTTGTCCCAATTTAGGTACATAGACTCCATTATCAAAAAGTTTGGCATGAAAAATTCGAAGAGAGGTCTCATACTGATAAGACATGAAATATCACTTTCTAGGAGTATGTCCCCAAAGACTCCTGATGAAAGGACAGACATGGATAAGATACTTTATGCATCAGTGATAGGGTTTATCATGTATGTAATACTATGTACCAGGCCTGATATAGCACATGCTCTAAGTGTCATGAGCAAGTATTAGACAGATCCAGGTTTAGAACACTGGAAGGCAGTAAAGTATATCCTTAAGTACTTGAGAAGCACTAAGGATCTTTTACTGGTATATGGAGGTGGTAGCCTCCAGGTTAAGGGCAACATGGACTCTAGTTTTCAGTCCGATATTGATGATAGTAAGTCAAATTCAGGATACGTTTTCACCATAAATGGAGGAGCAATAAACTAAAAGAGTTCTAAGCAAGATATTAATGTTGACTCAACCACACAAGTGAAATACATTACTGCCATAGAAGCAACAAAGTAAGGAGTGTGGATGAAGAAGTTCATCAAGAATTTAGGAGTCATACTAAGAAGCATGGAGGTGACTCCCATATATTATGACAGTGACAGGGCGATAACTCTAAAAAGGGAATCCAAGTCTTATCAGAATTATTCTCAAGAGGTTCCATCTGATTAGAGCGATCATGACCCGAAAAGATATAGCAATGGAAAGAGTTCCATCCGAAGATAACATTATAGATCCATAGACAAAGCCGCTGGCTCATATTGTATTTAAGCGTTACAAGGGTCTGATGGGGATCAGACATATAGGTGATTGGCCTTAGGTCAAGTGAGAGATTACTAGTTACAGGTGCCCTACAAGCCAATCATGTGAGTGATGGTACGTGTGATACACTACGTAATCTTTTTGCTTATGATTAATATTGACATATTCTCACATTATATTATTTGTAGCATATATACTGTGATGTCCTTGGTTCTGTGCAATGGGAATCAGATCATGATGAGATCACGATAATAAGATCGATTCACCTTTAAACACAGATCCTAAATAATTTCGGTCATAGGTTACTCGAGAGGAACATCAAAATAACTAGACACATAGGTGTACTAGATACCCGTCCATATGATGGAGGCGGCTGGTCTCGTAGCCACTTATATGGAGACACTAAGGATATAGTACAGGTGCTAATTGGAGAATGAGTTTACTGATTGATCCACTTATGGAATGTTGTATGGTTAATGATACCTAATGTCAGATAATGATTCCATAGTCCCAGTTATATATCTAGTCCTTAAACTTGAGACACTAAGGATGCCTTGTATAAGTATTCCTTTCTTTGACACCAGACTTATAGGTTTGGAAAATTTTAAATTTGGTACAACTGGTTATCGAGATTGGTAGCCAACCTTACGAAGGTAATTGAGTATCAATAGTGGACCATCCACTCTCGGTATCAAGAGAGGAATATCCCACATGTGCTTGCTAAGACAAATCCCTAGCCAGGGTCATTCAGATTGAGAGATAAAGAGTTCTTTGGGACAATCCAATTAGAGCGAGACTATGACGGATTCCGTATGTGACCTGACAGTACCATGTCTAATATACAATCTCTGAGATATTAATTGGATGAGGGATTATAGATACATGATAACTGTGGATAGACAGGTCTGATGGATTTGATCCCCTGTACCATCTAAGGACTATGGCATAATAGCCTAGTACGTCTATAATCGATGAGTCGAGTGAATTATTATGAGGATAATAATTCACTATATCAGAAGGAGTTCTGAAGGAAGTGACTCACGGCCAACTCGATATCGGGCCTAGAGGGTCACACATATATGGTGGATGCTTCAGCAAATAAAGGATTGGAATGAAGATCCCATTAGCCCCTATTCTCAGTAGATGAGATCCTATGCTAATGGGCTCTTTGATTAAGGCCCAATTAGAGGCTTAAGGAGATTATTGGATAGAGATCCAATAATGTAAGATTAGTGGGTAATTGGATGGAGATCCAATATCCACTAAGGAAGGAGTCATAGGGCTTTTTGGTGGCTCTCTATAAATAGGAGGGGAGACTCATAGTTGATAGGCTGCAGCTTTAGCCACCACCTCTTATTCTCCTCTCTCTATATATAAGAGTTGCGAGATTAGATTAGAGGAGTTTCGCTGTAGAGATCCATCATATGGATACCGCTAGAGAGGAGGATGCTTGACCTCATTAATCTTCTCTATTCGGATCTGAAATACAGGGATATATGATCTCCCTAGGTAAAATCAATCTCTCAAACATCATAGTTTTCTAATTTTTATAGTTTTTCATGGGACCCCAATCTTTTGCACGACGATTTGATATGCGTGGAAACTGGTTTTTATTTTGATTTTCGCTGTATATGTGATGCCCCCGCTAACGTTTCCCAACGGTTATCAACTACCTCAAGGGAGATACAATTGCCTTGAATATGCCCATGGGGCCCCAACATGGATATAATTCAAAAGTGTGCTATTGAGCTGCTTTGGACCGACCAAGTATGAAAATATTGACGAACAACTCATAAGGATTGGACAAGCATCCACGATCCACGAATACTAGATAAGTTTAAGAAATTATCTTACCTCACTCATGATTGGTCTGACAAACAATTATTAGAGACATTCATAGAAGGACACAAGCTGAAAATTAAATAAGAGGTTAAAGCATGGCAGCCCCACACCGTGAGGGCCACCGTTTCCTTCACTCGAATCCAAGAGGAGCGGCTCATCCAAGATGCTCGAAGGATGAGAACCACTCCTAAACCGGTAACATATAAACCTCTAGTACCCCCAACTCCCAATTGTCCTTCACTGCCAATAAAATTGATGAGAGAAGAACTTTGTGATAGATCGGCGAAGGGCCTTTGTTTGCATTGTGATGAACCGTGGAGCTGTGACCATCAATGCAAAAAGGGACACCTTCTACTGATGGATCCCATTAAAGACATGAAGGAGGAAGTCCAAGGGAATGAGGAGGAGGTCACGAAGGAAGAACAATAGCCAGTTAATTTTATGATGCATGCTCTTGCTAGCTACACGAACCCACAGACGATGAAAGTGGGAGGACTTCTTAAACAGCAACCAATCACAATTCTCATTGACACCGATAGCACTAATAACTTCATGAAGAGTAAGGTTGCTCTTCGAATGACCTTATATATTGAGGATTGTAGCAAGCTTGATGTTAAGGTCACCGATGGATGAATTTTAAAATGTGACCATAGGTGCCTACAGGTGAAACTGTTGCTGGAGGACCAGAAGATAATTGTAAAGTTTTTCCTCCTCTCACTCAATGATTATGAGGCCATGCTTAGCATCAAATGGCTGAAGATATTAGGTGATGTTCCTTAGAATTTTTTAAATTTATTATGAAATTTTTCGATCATGGGAAACAAGTGATTCTACACGGGAAAAGTGGGAGCAACGTGACGATGGTTTCAATGTAGCCAACGGAGAAAGTCTTGCACAAAGTGAATAGCAGCTTCCTAATGAAACTCCAATAGTAACATATGAGGAAGCTAACAGAAATTAAAGATCCAAACCTTCTCCAATTAATTACTGAATTTCTAGACGTCTTTGCCAAATTGCATAGCCTACCTTCTACTTGACAGCATGACCACACAATTCCGATTCTATTGAGCAAACCAATAATAAACAGTTGGCCATATCATTATCCTCACATCTAGAAAGTTGAAACAGAGAGGATTAAAAATGAGATACTAGAAACGGGGGTCATCGGACCAAGATGCAGCCCTTATTATTCGCTGGTGCTAGCTTTACCTGACCATGACAAAGTGTTTGTGATTAACGCATCGGGAGCTAGAATTTGTATTATCCACATGTAGGATGGTTGACCCCTAATATGCACCGAGGCTCTCCCTACAATTCATAAGATGCTTCTGATCTATAAAGGGATACTAATTACTACCAAATTTGAAGTTTAGCATGATACAGGTCAATAGCACAAGTAAGAGATGAAAACAAGCTCAGTAAAATTATAGCTCCTATCAACATCAGACTCAGAACGGGCTCACACCGTTGGGGACCTTATCAAAGAGCAGCCATTATTCTAAAAGAAGACTCAGTTACTAAAGAACAACTATGTGGTAGCCTATGTAAGAAAGAAATAAGCCACCGACGAATACCAGAGCAAAAGAAAGTTTACTAATGAATATTGAGTTTCCCTTCATCTCTAGCTCTATCACTAGGAAATTCGAGCATCATGGAAGTAGTCCCCTACTACTTTGGCCCATGCAAAACTGGAGATCACATTAGAGCCATGACTTATGGATCAAATTGGTGCACTAATTTAAAAATACAATTGATTCTCCAAGTATTTCATTGCAAATAGAAGTTTATAAAGGACAACTCACCCTAGGTCCACCCACTTGATATTCCTACTTATGAGGAGGCCCAGGTTCATCTGATGATTACATGGGATCATAAGATTGCAATACTTCACTGCCCAAACATTACCACGAGGAAGCCTCATGAAGAGTTGTAGATCAAGACCCAGAGTCATGGAGTCTTAGCCTTGAGGATAAGACTGATTTGAAGAGGGTGGGTTTTTTAGAACCCTAGCTGAGTCATATCCTAATAAGTCGAGTCTTTAGATTGAACCATGTTGGCCAACCTAGACCTAACAATAGGTTAGGTAGGAGAAGATTTGAGTCCACTGTATTAAATCAGCCCAAATCATAGTAGGATTAGGATTCAACTAAACTAGTTTGATTAGAAAAGGTTGGGTGGTTAGGACTCTAATTAATTAAGTACTAATTTTAATAGGAGATGCCACATGAAAAATCCTAACTAGTCGCCCCCACTAGAGTTAAGTTAGAAGAGGAGAAGGATTAGGAGTCTTAGCCACCGGCCACCCCTAGTTAAGGCCGACTAGGATTTGTTTTAGAGTTGGAGTCGGAGTTGTTAGAAGTAGGAGTCTTTGTGTAGGAATCCTATTAGGAGTTAGAGTTTAGAAGCCTTATAAATAGCCATGTACTCAACCACTTTTAATCATCAATAAATCAATATTATTTTCAGCCATAGGGCATAATACCAAGGAGAGAGGAACTCCTATAGAGTTCCAAGGAGGCCGATCCCCTATAGAGATCACCCCAAGCTTAGAATCCACAAGAGTTCTAATAGTATCTTGCCCTCCTAAAAAATATGTGGGACATATCAGTGGAGAGGACTCTCAGGATGTTGATCCTCTGACCTACGAGGAGGATATTATGAGTATAGACTCTAGGAAGTGGCAAAAAGCCATGAATTCTGAGATAGATTCTAAATACTCGAATAAGATTTGGAACCTTATGGATGCACTTGAGGATTTCATACCTATCGACTGCAAATTGATCTTCAAGAAGAAGATCATAGTGGATGGAAAGGTGGAGACTTATAAGGCAAGGCTGGCAGTTAAATGATATCGTCAAAGGCCAAGAGTTGACTATGATGAAACCTTTTTACCTGTAGCCATGCTTAAATCCATCATAATTCCTTTGGCCATTACAACACACCGTGACTATGAGATATGACAGATGAATGTGAAAATGACATTCCTCAATGGCAACCTAAAGGAGGAGGTGTATATGATTCCACCAGAGAGATTCATATCCAGAGAGATCTAGATAAAATATATAGGATGCTTAGGTCTATATATTGATTGAAGCAAGCTTCCCGAGGTTGGAACATAAGATTTGATGAAGCGATCAGATCTTATAACTTCGTCAAGAATGAAGATGAGTCATGTGTGTATAGGAAGGTAATATCACCTTCTTGGTGCTATATATGAATGACATCATAATAATTGGGAATAATGTATGAATGCTTTCCATAGTAAAATCTTAGCTATCCAGAAACTTCTTCATGAAGGACTTAGGTGTAGCATCTTATATTTTGGGGATCTGGATCTATAGAGATAGATCCAAAAGGATACTTGGCTTATCCTAACCTAGGCACAAAGTCTTTTTATCAAAAGTTTTGGCATGAAAAATTTCAAGAGGGGTATTATACTAATAAAATATGGAATATCACTTTTTAGGAGATTGTCCTCAAAGACTCCTAAAGATAAGATAGATATGGATAAGATATCTTATGCCTCAACGATAGGGTCTATCATATATGCTACTATGTACCATGCTTGATATAGTGCATGCTCTGAGTGTTAGGAGCAGGTATCAGATGGATCTAGGTTTGAAACACTGAAAGGCAGTAAAGTAAGTACTTAAGAATGACTAAGGATCTTTTACTAGTATATGAAGGAGGTAGCCTCTGTAATACCCCTTATTCTTGAAAATTATGCAAGGACCTATTTTGATATTATTAATAATAACTTGATTATAAATCTAAAGATCTATTTATAAAATTTGAGGATCTAATAGACTTGTTTATAAGAATCAAGGACCTAATTATAAATTTAAATGACCTAATTATAAATTTAAAGGACCTAATCATGAATATAATTCTTTCGAGGACTAAACTATAAAGTAAAAAAAAAAAGGGAAATATCGATTCTTATCTCTTCGATCGCCTATGTTAACCACACGAGGAAAACAAAGGTGAGGTGGCTACATTCTAGAAGAAGAAGGAAAGAAGACAAGAGAAGAGAAGGGAAAGAAGGAAGAGATGCGTCGTTGGTGGAGAAGGGAAGAAGAGAAGAAGAAGAGAAGGGGAGGAAGGAAGAGATGCGTCAAGTGGTGGAGAAGAGAAAGAGAAGAAGAAGAGATGAAGAAGAAGAGGAGAAGAAGAGAAAAAGAAGAGGAGGAAGAAAGGGTTGCAGGTAGAAGAGACGAAGAAGAAGGGAATAAGAGGAGAAGAAGAGAAAAAGAAGAGGAGGAAGAAGGGGCTACAGGTAGAAGAGAAGAAAAAGAAGGGAAGAAGAGGAGAAGAGAAAAAGAAGAGGAAGAAGGGGCTGCAACTAGAAGAGCATAAGAAGAAGAAATAAGGAAAAGAGAGGGAAGAAGAAGAAGAGAGGAAGGAGGCTGCAACTATAAGAGAAGAAGAAGAAGAAGAAAAGGGATAAGAGAGGGAAGAAGTAGAAGAGGATGCAGCTAAGATTGTTGCTACGCCCCTGTTTCCTAAAGAGGAAACAGAGGAGGTGCAGTGAGTTGGGGAAGAGAAGGGAAGAAGAGAACAAGAAGAAGAAGAAAAGAAGAGAAAGGGGGAAAGAAAAGAAAGGGGTGGCTGTGGCTGTGGTTGCAATTGTGGCAACTGTGGTAGGGAAAGAAGAAGAGGGAAAGAAGTGGAAGGAAGAGAAAGAGAAAGGAAAGAAGGAAGGAAGAAAGGGGGTAGCACCTCTATCTCAACATGAGGAAACATAGGTGGTGCTATGTGACGGAGAAGAGAAGGAAAGAAGAGGATAAGAGAAAGAAGAGAAAGGGGGAAAGAAGAAGGGGAAGGGAGAAGAAGAGAAAGAAGAGAAAGAAGAGAAAGGGAAGAAGAGGTTGCAGCTATAACAGTTGTGGCTAGGAAAGAAGAATAGGAAAGAAGAAGAGGAAGGAAGGAATAAGAGAAGAAGAGAAAGGAGAGAAAGTGAAGGAGGGGCTGTAGTTGTGGCTGGGAAAGAAGAAGGGGGGAAAGAAGAAGAGGAAAGAAGAAGAAGAGAAGAATAAGAGAGGAAGGAGAAGAGGGAGAAGAGAGGAAAGGAGGAGGAAACAGAGGGAGAAGACTACAGCTAGGGCTACAGTTGGGAGAGAAGAAAAGAAGAATAGAAGGGGAAAAGAAGAGGAGGCTTCTGCTGGGGGAAAGAAGAAGAAGAAAGAAGAAAGAAGAATGAAGAAGATGAAGAAAAGGAAGGAAGAAAGAGGGGTTAAGCATATGATTGTGCCCCTCATACATTCTCCACGAGCTACCATTGGGAAGAAAGAAAGAAGAGAATGAAAGAAAACAAAGAAAGAAAAGAAAGAGAAGAATTTAGGCTTAACGACTTCAGATCAAAATCTTTGAAAAGCATGTGTTCCAATCCTTTCTTATTGTCATCCTAAACTTTACTTGTAATCTTGATATGATAAATTAAGCTATTATAACCTTGCAAGTATCTTATCTTTGCTTTTATTTTCATATGATCAATTGAATTGTTATAACCTTGCAAGTGTCCCAATCCTTTTGTATTGGTATCTCAATCTTTGTATTCATCTTGTTATAATTCAATTAATTATTACAATCTTACAATTGGTATCTTTCCAGATTGGATGTAAATCATTGAGTTTAATTTCGAGATTCTGACTTTTGTTTACTAAATTACTTATAACTTCATGCTGGAAACTTCGATTTACACAAAACCTATTTCATGAGAAACTAGACTCGTATATCTTTATGTTCTTACCCATCTTACATAGTTTGGAGCATAATTGATTATCTAAATATTTCATGCAATATGCTTCTTAAATTCTGTTGGAATCATGTGTTTGTTCATCTTTGCCTATTCTTGTTTATCTTTTGGAAATGGATTCTTCTTTAATTAAGCTTTGAACTCTTAACTTTTATTTCTTGCCTATCTGAATGCATTATATGAATGTTTATATTTACATCATATTGTTTCATATTGGCACATGTATCTTTCATTATTCCACATGTACTTCGGATATATGTCACTTTTATTGCTTATATCCTTTTATACTCTAGTGTTTGTGAAATAATGTGAACCTTTGCCAGAAATAGTAAAGGGTATTTTATGCTTGGAGCTTGTGATGTTCTACTATGTTTGGTTGTCATCCAGAAATGGATGGACCTAGAAATAGTCAATAAAACCCTGGCCGACTTGCCCAGTAAGGGTGGCAGCGACTTCTAAGCCCTAAGGGCTAATCTAAATCCTAGCCATACTCCTTTATAAGATAGGAGTGACTTTATTATACTCTAGCAGGATTTTATTGACTACTTCTAGGGAGATTAGGACTCAACCCTGCTAGAGTCCTATCAAACCAGCTCTCTTAAAATCAGCCTTGTCCTCAAGGCTGAAGTTCCATAAACTTAGGGAACCGGGTCTTCAGCTCCTCGTCAGCTTGGGTATCAATTAGAAGAACTGAAGCTGAGTCGTCGTCTTTAAATTTTCATTTGAGGTGAGATACTTTGAGGATCAATTGTAATTTTGATCTGGTGCACGAATCTGATCTCCAGGTTGGGGCCTCAATGTGATCCCCAATTTTGCAAGGCCTAAAGAAATAGGGAGACCAATTTCTTGAAGCTTGAATTTCATGCTGGTAGAGCTGAAGATGTAGGGGGACGATCTTTCTTAGAAAATTTTCTTCTGCTTCGGTGTTTGTTAGGGGAAAGTTTTTTCCTTGTATAGGTTGTCACATGGTTAGTCTTTAGTGATAGTTAATCTTTCTTCTGGAATTGTGACTGCCCTTTGGTATGGTTCAGGATGATGAGAGCCCAATCTGGCGTGAGCATGGATTGCAACTCCTCTAGTTTAACTCCTCTTCTGTGCCATGGACCTATATCCAACCATTTTTAAGCATTGGTAGTAATTAGTATCTCTTATAAAAACCTCGTATGAAGTCTAGGAGAAGCCTCGGTGTAAATTAGGAGTCGACTATCTTGCATAAGAATAACCTAAATTCTAACTCCTAACGCATTAGCCTCAAGGACCAAAGTACAACCAAAATCGAGCAGCGCTAGTACCGACGTCATCGTCATGGCTACCTTGAGTCGTTCGAAGGCTATGAAGGCTTTATCTGACCACAAGAAGGGGTCTTTCTTCAGTAAGGACATGAGCAGGGCACTGATCTTACCATAATCTTTCATAAAATTTTGGTAGTAGCCCGTAAGTCCAAGGGAACCGTATAATGATTGTATGTTTGTAGGTCTCGACCATCCTTGCATTGGCTCGATCTTTGTCGGGTCCACCGCCACTCTATCCTCTAATATAATGTGCCCAAGATACTCCACTTTATACTATAATAAGCTGCACTTTGACTGTTTAACATAAGGAGTATTCTCCCGAAGAATCTTTAGAATAGTTCGTAAGTGCTGAACATATATATCAAGCATAGGGCTATAAATGAGAATATCATCAAAGAATACCAATACGAACTTGCATAGAAAACTCCGGAAGATGTCATTCATCAGGCTTTGGAAAGTAAAAGGAGCATTTGTAAGTCTGAAAGGTATTATCAGAAACTCGTAGTGTTCGTTATACGTGCAGAATGTAGTTTTCAGAATATCTTCAATGCATACCCGAATCTAGTGATAACCGGAACAGAGATCCAGTTTAGTGAAGATTCGGGCTCCTTTTAATTCATCCAAGAGCTCATCTATGATAGGTATAGGATATTTGTCCTCGACGGTGATAGCGTTGAAGGCCCGATAATCAATGCACATCCGTCATGTATCGTCCTTCTCGTGCACTAGCAATACCGGTAAAGAATAAGGGCTGCAACTCGGTCGAATCACCTCGGTTTCAAGCATCTCTTTTACAATGTCCTTGATCCCAGCCTTCTGCAAATGAGGATAGTAGTACGATTACAAATATACTAGAGGTTTGCCTGGCAAAATAGGAATGCAGTGGTCATGCGGCCGGTTAGGGGTCAGCCCACGTGGCTCTAAGAAAACATCTGCGAATTCATTTAGGCAAAGGGCAAGCTTAGGATCTGAGTTTTGTATGTTCTCCCCATAGATGGCTACTAAATATGCTTCAAGAATCCAACATGTGCTTTATGTAAAACTTTCTCCCTTTGTTACGATAAAACGGTGGCAATTTGGCTCCCACACTTGCCTCGTAATGTGACCTGTCTCCCTTTGCAATAAAATTTCATGATTAATTTAGAAAAATTCTAGGAGATATCACCTAGTGTTGTGAGACATTCGATCCTGAGTATGGCTTCATAATCATTGATGGGTAGGAGGAAGAAATCAGTTACCACTTCTTAGTCTTGAAGGAGGAGTTTCACCCGTGGGCACTGTTGGTCGCAATTAAAGATTCGACCGTCAGTGACCTTTACGTCAAACTTATTGCAACTTTTAATTTGAAGCTCCAAACATGTAGCAACCTTACTATTGAGGAAGTTATTGGTGCTACCTGTGTCGATGAGAATGGTGATGAGTTGCTATTTTAGAAGTCCTCCAACTTTCATCATCTGCGGGTTGGAATAGTTGGCCAATGCGTGCACTGCGTAGTCGGTCGGTTCGGACTCTTCCTCCATGGCTTTATCTTTAGGTTTAAGGGCTTCTTCAGATGTTTTATTATCCTCATCCTCCGCTAGTTCAATCGTGAGGAGTCAGCCCCTTTTGCAGTGATGTTCACAGCTCCACGGTTTGTTGCGATGCCAACACAACCCCTTAGTCGATCGTCCATGAAGCTTGTCTCTTGTCAACTTTTTTGGTGTGGGGGCTTGGATGGTAGTAGAGGGGGCAGTAGGCATTGGCATGGCTAGTCAGGGAGTGACTCTTGTCTTTTATACCTCGTGGTTCAATTGTTCTTCCTGGATATGTGTGAAGGAAATCGCCACCCTAAGAGTGTACGGTTGCCGCACCTTTACTTCTCCTTGGATCTCTGGCTTTAGGCCCTCAATAAAAGCACCTAAAAGTTGTTTCTCAGACTAATTCTTAGTTTTGTTAGATAAATGCTCAAAACTTGTTTGGTATTCTTGTATTGTAGAGGTTTGATGAATCTTTACCAATTGTCCGTCGATATTGTTGAAATCGGTTGGTCCAAAATGGTTTAGTAGTCCTTTGAATCACTGCCAAGAGAGTCCTCCATGGGTATGCTTCAACCAATTAAACCACTGAATAGCATCTCCCTCGAGGTGGATGGAAGCAATCTCCACTCATGTGGTGTCGGCGGTTCGATAAAACCAAAAATAGTGCTCCGCGCACGAGATCCACCCAATCGGGTCTCCTTCCCATCTAGGGAAGTCAACCTTGACAGTCGGCCAATGCTGAATTCAGTGAAAAGGGATCACATCTTCTCTTCCATGCGATTTCCAAAGGCTTCAAGCTTTGCATCAATAGCCTTCTCTGATGCTATAGTATATGCCTCAAGATCTATAATATTGAAATATTTTTTCTATTGTTGGGTCAGTGGCATGGAAATTTTAGAGAAGGGGGTGGCCAGTTGAAAGGTGAATCGGTTTGGATGGAAGTAGGCTGCAGTTTATGATAGATTTATAATTTTATAGAGTTTAGGCTATGAATTGGCATAGTTTTAGGGCTGTGATAGTAGTAGATGAAGGTTAGGAAAATAGGTTTTATATCTGGGATAGATGGCAGCAAAGGTAGGTGTCTCGGTAATGAAACTTTTCTAAAAGGTTAAGTAGATCGATAAGGAAGTAGGCTAATTTAGATTCAATTTAGGGTAATATTTGGAAGAGTTTTTGGTAAGGATGGTAGGGTTTGGTGATGAGGAAAGGAGAGTCCAAAATCTCACAAAAAATGGCACTCAAATCTGATAGAATTCAGTGGAAAGAAGTGCTACGATGTGCTATCCTGCTGAACCAGTTTTTACGTCAGAGAAATGCTGATTTCTTAATATAAATTCCAGGGGAAAGTTTAAGAAAATTATACAGAAACCCTTGGTGCAGATGTTACTAATACCAATAAAATGTTTGATGAAATTTTGGTATCATAATAGTAGGGAAATAGGGCAAAAGACGACAAGCAGATTCCTTCATCGTAAAATTCTAGAACTAGGTAATGGTCAAAGGTTGGATAAGAAAATCAGTTCCAGAAGGAGTTTTTATAAAATTCAATCCAGATGAAAGTCAACTTGATCTTGAGAATTGTGTAAAAATTTTGGCCAAAAAGGATGAACAAAAATTTAGTTTCAAGAGGCCAATAAACAGAAGGCAGATTATGCATTGTAAAATTTTAGTACTATACAACAAAGAATCGTAGCACTATAAGTCCAGATCTAGAAGGATTTTTTTCACGAGATTAATCTTAGATGAAAGCTAAGATGATCTATGAAATTGTATAAAAGTTTCAGCTAAAAAAGATGATTTAAAAGTTTAGTTTCAATAGGCAACAATCGGTTGAAAATTTCTGTAGCGTTTCGTCTTTGCAACGGTGATAACATTTACGACGAACAAATTTTGTAGTAGATAAAATTTAGAAAAAATCTTCAATATGCAAAGTAAGGAATTTTGCAGTATTGAATAGGTGTGGATGATAAAAAAAATACCAGATTTCCAGATCAAACGTAGGGGGCAACGACAGACTGATTTGATCTGTTGCTGGAGTGGAAGGTGGAGGCGCGTGTCATAGCAATTATGGGAATTGCTTGGGAAGGTGGAGGTAGCTGGGATGGCTACAGGGGCAGCAAGATCATGGCTCTGATATCAGATGATAAGACCCCAAAAGGAGCCCTATAGATTTTGATCCTTGAGGGGGATCAACCCTTGGAATGCTATAGCGGTTCCTCCCTCCTAGACTCGGCACAAAAGCTGAATTGAAGATGATAATTGCTTGCTTTCCAAGAGGAGGGTGGCTACATTTTAAATAGGGATCAAAGTCCTAGCCCTAGGGGGCACTTATCTAGGTGAAATTATCCTTTTGCCCCACCTATAGCCATCCTACCTTAATAGGAACAAGGGGCGGCTAGGTTGGCTCTATAGCTGACCTAAGCAGGGGGAAACCCTGGCCAACTTACCCAGTAAGGGGGACGGTGACTTCTAAGACCTAAGGGCTAATCTAAACCTAGCCATACTCCTTTATAAGATAGGAGTGACTTTATTACAATCTAGCAGGGTTTTATTGACTACTTCTAGGGAGATTAGGACTCAACCCTACTGGAGTCCTATCAGCCATCTACCCTTTTCGGACACCAATCTACCCAACCAATCTATACCAGTGATCCAATAGTAAGAGAAGGACCTTATCACAACAAATTTGGGGTTTTACATCATGTCATCAGGATATCTATTCGGAGTCAAGTTGGAAGTGGTTGAATCACGCATGGAGGACAGATTGCGCACCTTATTTCCCAAATTCAGATTGGGCCAATCTCCAAGCCTAACAAAATTCCATCATGGAGAAAGTTTAGAGAGGCCTTCAAAGAAGGAGAGATAGCCCTCGAACATAATACAACCTTGCATAAGGGTGGACTTCGCTCGATGGGAAAGAGAGCCGATAGGATGGATTTTGCGTGTCGAACATTACTTCCGCTATTACCGAACATCGAAGGATTCCATGGTGGACACTGCTATCATCTACCTCGAAGGAGATGTAATTCAATGGTACAAGTGGCTTGAATACATCCATGAGGCTCCGACTTGGATATAATTCAAGAAAGCACCGCTGAACTACTTTGGGCCGACCAAATACGAGAATATCAATGAACAACTTCCCAAGATTCGACAAACCTCCATAATCCAAGAATACCATACCAGGTTTGAGGAATTATCATACCTTGCTTGTGATTGGTCTGACAAATAATTATTATGGATGTTCATTGAAGGACTCAACCCGAAAATTAAAGGAGAGGTTAAAGCGCAGTAGCCCTGCACCATGAAGGCTGCAATCTCTTTCACCAAAATCTAAGAAGAATGACTAAATCAAGATGCTCAGAAGATAAGAACCACTCCTAGACTAGCAGCATATAAACCTCCCTCTGCACCCAACCATTCTTTGCTACAAAAAAAATTGATGAGAGAAGAGCTACACGATAGATCGGCGAAGGACCTTTTTTAGTATTGCAACGAACTTTAAAGCTGCAATTATTGCTGCAAAAAGGGGCAGCTTTCCATGATAAAATCTATTGAAGAATCTAAAGAAGAGGTCTAAGAATCTGAGGAGGAGAAGATGAAAGAAGACCTATACACGACTCATGCTTTAGCCGACCGTGCAAACCCACAAGTAGCAAAAGTTGAAGAATCTCTTAAGCAGTATCCTATCACCATCCTCATCAAGACTAGGAGCACCAACAACTTTATGAACAGTAAGGTTGTTGCTCAATTATGATAGAACCCCCAAAAGGAGCTCTATAGATTTTGATCTTTGAGGTGGATCAACCCTTGGAACACTATAGGGGTTCCTCTCTCCTAGTAGTCAGTCATATGGCTAAATTGTAGATTGACCTTGCTTGATCAGAAGTGGTGGAGGCTACAAGTTTCTATAGGACTCAAAACTCTAGCCCTAGGGGGGTGCTTCCTAAGTGAATTCTCCCTTTTGCCCCTCCTATAGCTACCATACCTAAATAAAGGGGGCGACGGCCTAAGTGGCTGCACAAGCCATGCCCCTCTGCTAGAAACCCTAGCCGACTAGTCCAGTAAGGGGGGTGGCGGCTAGGAAGCCCTAAGACCCCAAAATAAACCCTAACCACACTTCTTTATAGGATAGAAGTGACTAGATCAGATTTTATTACAATCTTACAAGGTTCTTATTAATTACTTCTAGGGTGATTAGGACTCAACCCTGTTGGAGTCCTATCAAGCCCGTCCTCTTTGAATCAGCCTTGTCCTAAAGGCTAAGGATCTATAAACTTAGGGAACTGGGTCTTCAATTCCTCATATGATTCCCAAGTGATCATCAACTAAACTTTGGCCTCCTCATCAGCTTCGGTGTTAGTTGGAAAGATTTGGGCTGAGTCATCTTCTTAAATTTTCATTTGAGGTGGGATGCCTAGAGGATTAACTGTAATCTTGATTTGTTGAGTGGATCTAATCTCTAGGTTAGGGCCCCAATATGATCCCCAATTTTACAAGGCCCAAAGAAATAGGAAAATCACTTCTTTAAGGCTCGAGTTTCATGCTGATCGGGCTGGAGGTGTAGAAAAACTCGATCTTCAATTTTTTATCCATTCTATAGTTTGTCGAGAGGCCATTTCTTCTTTGCATGTGCTGCTATGTGGTTAGCCTTTAGTAATAGCCAACCTTTCTTTTGAAATGATGACTGTCCTCTGGTATGGTTCAGGATGAAGAGAGCCCAATCTGGTGTGACCATGAATTACAATTCTTCTGGGCTTACTCCTCTTTCGTGTTATGGACCTATATCCAACCAAATTTTAAATTTGGTAGCAATTAGTATCCCCTTTAAAAACCTCATGTGGAGTGTGAGGGAAACCATGGTGTGAACTAAGAGTCGACCATCTTACATAAAAACAGCCCCAATCCCAACTTTGAACGCATCGACCTCAATCATAAGCTGAAATCATGCAGTGCTAGGACCGACGTCGTTGTCATGGCTACCTTGAGTCGTTTAGAGGCCGTTGAAGCTTTATCCGACCATAAAAAGAGTCTTTCTCTAGTAGGGACGTGAGTGGTGCATTGATCTTGTCATAATCTTTCATGAATTTTTGATAGTAGCCAGTGAGTCCAAGGAAGCCGCGCAACAATTTGATGTTTGTAGGTTTCGACAATCCTTGCATTGCTTCAATCTTTATCGAGTATACCACTACTCCATCCTTTGATATAATATACCCTAGATACTCCACTTTACGTTGTAAAAAGTTACATTTTGATTATTTAATATAAAGGGTATTCTCCTGAAGAATCGTTAGAATAGTTCGTAAGTACTAAAAATGCATATCAAGCATAGGGGTGTAAATGAGGATGTTATTAAAAAATACCAATATGAACTTGCGTAGAAACCTCCAGAAAATATCGTTTAGGAAGGGCATTACCAAAAACTCGTAATGGTCATTATGTATGCAGAATGTCATTTTTAGAACATCTTTAATGCATACCCAAATCTGATGGTATCTGGAATAGAGATCCAATTTAGTGAAGACTTGGGCTCCTTTTAGTTCATCCAAAAGCTCATCTACTACTGCTATGGAATATTTGTCTTTGATGATGATGGCAATCAAAGCCCGATAATCAATGCACATCTATCGCATTCTATCCTTCTTGAGCACTAGCAGCATCGGCAAGGAGGGCTGCAGCTTGGTCGAATTACTCCAGCATTGAGCATCTCCTTAATGATGTTCTCAACTCATCCTTTTGCAAGTGAGGATAATGGTACGGTCTCAAATTTTCTAGAGGTTTGCCTGACAATATAGGTATACGATGGTCATGCGACCGGTTAAGGGCACGCCCACGCAGCTCCATGAAAACATTCATGAATTCGTCCAGCAAGAGGGCAAGCTTAGGATCTGAATTTTTTAGGTTTTCCTCCTTTGATGGCTGCTGGATATGTATAAAAAATCCACCATTTGTTTTGTGTAGCACTTTCTCCATCACTATGTCAAAACAAAGGAGATATGGGCCCCACGCTTGCCTTGCAATCTGACCTGTCTCCCTTTATAATAAAACTTCATGATTAACTTAGAACAATTATAGGAGATGTCACCTAATGTTGTGAGCTAGTCAATCCTAAGCATGACTTTATAGTCATTGATGGGTAGGAGGAAGAAATTTTCTACCACATCTTAGTCTTGTAGGAGCAATTTTACCCATGGGCACTGTTGATCGCAATTTAGGATTCGACCATCGGTGACCTTTATGTCGAACTTGTTGCAACCTTCAATTTGAAGCACTATACATGCAGCAACCTTGCTGTTTAGAAAGTAATTAGTACTACCCTAAGGAGTCCTCCAACTTTCATCATCTACAGGTTGGAGTAACCGGCCAGCATGTGCATTGCATAGTCAGCCGGTTGGGACTCTTCCTCCGTGGCTTCATTTTTGAGATCGAGGTCTTCTTTAGATGGTATGGTGTCCTCATCCTCTACTAGTTCGATCACGAGGAGCCACCCTTTTTTGCAGCAATGCTCTTGGATCCACAGTTCATCACAATGCCAACACAACCCCTTGGTCAGTCATTCATGAAGCTCATCTCTTGTCAATTTTTTCTGTAGGGGCATAGATAACAGTAGAGGGGGCTGAAGGCTTTAGTATATGATTACCGCACCTTTACTTCTCCTCGAATCTCTGGCTTTAAGCCCTCAATAAAAGTCTCTAAAGGTTATTTTTTAGACCAATCCATAGTTTAGTTAGATAAACATTTAAACCATGTTTAGTATTCTTATATTATAGAGGTTTACCGAATCTTTGCCAATTGTCCATCGATTTTATCAAAATCAGTTGGTTTGAAGCAATTTAGTAGTCCTTCCTTGAATTACTATCAAGAGAGACCTCCATGGGTGTGCTCAAACCAATTGAACTACTAAATAGCATCTCTCTCGAGGTGGATAGCAGCAATCTCTACCCATATAGCATTGGCAGTTCGGTAGAACCAAAAATAGCGCTTCGCGTGCTAGATCCATCTGATCGGATCTCCTTTATCCCATTTTGGGAAGTCAACCTTCATTCATGAATTGTTTGGATTAGGGATGATGTGACCACACTCTTGAGGATCATCTCGCCGATCTAAAGTTTCTCCTTGTTGTGATTTCCTCGAGCTCAATGGTCTGCCCATGCTGAATTCGGCGAAAAGGGATCACATCTTTTCCTCCATGCGACTTTTAAATGCTTCAAACTTGGCATTGATGGCCTCCTCTTATGCCATGCTATCAGCCTCTAAATATGTAATGTTAAGGTCTTTTTTTTGTTGTTGGGTTGGTGGCATGAGAATTTTTTAAGAAGAGGTGATGGGTGGATCGGGTAGATGAAAATATGCTACGATTAGGGCTGATTTGGGAGGTTGATTTGGATCAATTTAGGATATAGTTTAGAATAGTTCTTAGTGAGGATGGTAGAGTTTGAGGATGAGAGAAAGAGAGTCCAAAAATCCACAAAAGATAGCACTCAAATCTGATGGAATTCGATGAAGAGAGGGCTATATACGTGCTATCCTACCAAATAGAATTTACACCAGAGAAACACTAAATTCTCGACATAAATTCCAGAGAAAACCCAAGGAAAATATGCAGAAAGTTATCACAAATCTTCAGTTCAGAAGTGGGTAATATCAGCAATTAAGTTTGACAAAATTTCGGTAGCATACTGGTAGGAAGGTGGATAAAAAGTTGGAAGAGAGATTCTTCATCTTAAAATTCCAGTAATGCGCGATGAAGAATTACAGGACTATAAGTCTGGTTTTAGAAGGAATTTTTTTTCAGAGATCAATCTTAGATGAAAGCTAAGATGATCTATGAATTTGTATAAAAGTTTTAGCCAAAAGTGATAAGTAAAAGTTTAGTTTCAAGAAGTAACAATCAGCTGAAATTTTTTTATAGCATTTCCCCTTCGTAATGATGATAACGTTTGCTGGTAGAATTTTGCAGCAAGGAAAATATGGAAAAACTTCTCTAATGTGTAAGGCAAAGGAATAGCAATAGTAAATAAGCGTAGGTGATGAAAATATACTAGATCTCCAATTTCAAACGCAAGGGGCAGCAATAGATTGATTTAATATATGGCTTGCGGATGACGATGGAGGCGATGTTAAAAGAAATTATGGGAATTGCTTGGCTTGATGGAGGCGATAGAGATGGCAGGAAGGGCAACAAGATTGTTGCTCTAATACCAAATGTTAGAACCCCAAAAGGAGCTCTATAGATTTTGATCTTTAAGGTGGATCAACCCTTGGAACATTATAAGGGTTCCTCCCTCCTATTAGTCGATCATATAGCTGAACTGTAGATTGATCTTGCTTGATTAAAAGAGGTGGAGGCTATAATCTTATATAGGGCTCAAAACCATAGCTATAAAGGGGGTGTTTCCTAAGTGAATTCTTCCTTTTGCCCCTCCTACAGCTACATGCCTAAATAAAGGGGGTGGCGGCCTAAGTGGCTACACAAGCCATGCCCTTATGCTAGAAACCCTAGCCGACAAGCCCAATAAGAGGGGTGGCAGCTAGGAAGCCCTAAGGCCCCAAAATAAACCCTAGCTATACTTCTTTATATGATAGAAGTGACGAGATGGGGTTTTATTATAATCTCACAAGGTTCTTATTAATTACTTCTAGGGTGATTAGGACTCAACCTTGTTGGAGTCCTATTAAATTAATACTCCAAAATGAAGATTGTAGCAAGTTTGATGTTAAGGTCACTGACGGCAAAATTTTAAAGTACGACCAAAGATGCCCGCTAGTAAAATTATTGCTATAGGACCAAGAGATACTTGCTGATTTCTTTCTCATTCCTTTTGATGATTATGAGGCCATGCTAAATATCAAATGGCTAACTATAATAGGTGATATTCTCTAGAAATTATTTAAATTTATAATAAAATTTTTTAGCCATGAGAAACAGGAGATCCTATGTGGGAAACGTGAGAACGACGTAATGACAATTTACATGTAGCAAAAGAAGAAAGTTTTGAACAAAGGGAACAACATCTTTTTGATGCAACTTTAGTAGCATTCTATGGGGGAGCCAACAAAAATTAAAGATGCAAACACTCTCCAATTGCTTGCTAAATTTTCAAACATTTTTGTAGAACTGCATAGCCTACTTTCTATCCACTAGCATGATCACCAAATTATTATTCTCCTGAGAAAACTAGCAGTAAGCACTCAGCCATATCATTAACCTCACCTTCAGAAAGCTGAAATAGAGAGGATTGAAGAGAGATGCTATATACAGGGGTCATTCGACCAAGTTATAGCCCCTACTCCTCGTCGGTGCTAGCTTTACCTGACTCCGACAAAACACTTATTATTGACACATCGGGGCTAGAAATTGTGTTATTTTCAGTAAAGCTCTCACTCCAAATCACTTGAAGCTATCAATCAACAATGAGGGAATGCTAACCTTTGCTGTATTTGTGTCTTGGTACGATATAGGACAACAACATAAAGAGGAGGTAAAATTAACTCCAGAGAAATTGCAGCTTCTAATCCCTCCAAACTCAGATCGGCCTCACCTTACTATGAACTCTACCAGAGGGCAACCACCATCACAAAGGAAAGCTTGGCTACCATTAAAGAACAACCACACGCTAGCACATGCAAGAAAGAAACAACTGCCAGACAAACGCCGGAGAAGAAGGAAGTTTGCTATTAAAGATCGAGTCTTCCTTCATCTTCATCCCTACCAGTAGGAATTTATGAAGACTTGAGCTTCACAAAAGTGGTATCCCAGTTTCTTTAGACTTTACAAAATTGGAGATCATATTAGAACCATAACTTGCAGATCGAATCGACACACTAATTCAAAATTATAATTGATCCTCCAGGAATCTCATTGCAAATAGAAGTTTAGAGAGGATGACTAAGCCCAGATCTATCCACCCAACACCCAAGTTGATGATTGCATGAGATTGTAGGATTGTGGCATATCATCGTCTAGTCACTAATACTGACGATAGACCGTAGGAGCAGGATGCACCTCCTATAAGGGCCACGAGGGATCCTTATGAGAAGTTGCGGATCAGTACCGAGAGACATGGAGCTCAGCCTTGAGGACAAGACTGATTTGAAGAGAGCGGTTCTGTTAGGACTCTAGTTGAGTCGGGTCCTAGTCAATTAAGTTAAATCCTTAGATTGGGCCTTGTTGGCCAACCTAGACCTAATATTAAGTCAGCTAAGAGAAGATTTGAGTTTATTGTAATAAATCAACCCAAATCCTAATAGAGTTAGGATTTGATTGAACTGGAGTCTGATTAGGAGTCAGAGTTAGATACGGGTCATTGTCAATTGAGTCATGAATGTAATAAACCCTAATCTAGCTTCCACCTCTAGAAAATAAGTGATTGGCTAGGGTTAGGGAGGAGTCCTTATGGGATGAGAGTCTCCTAGCTATCTCCTCCTCTTAAGAGAGGCCAACTAGGGTAAGAGGGGGAGAGTTCCACTTAGCTTGGACTCTCTCTAGAATGAAATAAGAATAAAATTAGGAGTTAGAGACCCCTATAGCCACCAACCACCTCATGGTTAAGAGTTGGCTTAGGGTTAGGAGTTGAGCGGAAGAGGAATCGTGGTTTACTTGGAAGTAGGAGTTGCTTCTTAGAGCTGGAGTTGGAGTTGTTGGAGGTAGGAGTTGCTTCTTAGAGTTTGAGTTGGAGTTGTTGGAAGTAGGAGTTGCTTCTTAGAGTTAGAGTTGGAATTGTTAGAAGTACAAGTTGCTTCTTAGAGTTAGAGTTGAAGTTGTTAGGAGTAGGAGTCTTAAGTAGGAATCCTATAGGAGTTAGGGTTTAGAAGCCCTATAAATAGCCTTATACTTAGCTACTTTTCATCATCAATAGATTAATATTTTTTTAGCCTTTATGTAGAAAACCAAGGAGGGAGGAACCCTATAGAGTTCTAATGAGGTTAATCTCCTATAGAGATCATCCTAAGCTTATAATCTGCAAGGGTTCTAATAGTTGGTTACAACAACATGGAGGAAGGAGGTAGCAGTAGCGATCTAAGGTTCGATGGTTGCGACAAATTACTGCTGGTCATGGTGGCAGTAGAGGGTGATGGTGGCAGTAGAGGGTGAAGGTGGCCACGTTGGTAGTAATCTAGGGTTAGATGGTTGTGATAGATGTTGCTGGTGGCGGTAGCAACAGGAGATGAGGTTGGCGCTAGCAATAGATGGAACTCGATGACTGCAAAGTGGAGTTGTAGGTGATGGCACCAAGGGGTAAAGATGGTAGTGGCGATAGCAATCAAGGGTTAGATGGCTATGACAATTGTTGCTAGTGGTGGCAGCAACAGGAGACGAAGGTGGTGGCAGCTAGAGATGGAATTTGACAGCTGCAAACTAGAGTTGCTAGTGGTTGTAAACTAGAGTTGCATGTGGCGGCAACAATAGGATAGTAGGGTGATAGTGGATTAGATGAACAACGAGATACCAAGAACGCTGCTCTAATACCAGATGATAGAAAACTAAAGGTTTCTATCGGGGATAATCGATCCTTGTAGGGGATCAGCCCTCCTTGATCTCTATATGGGATCGGCCCTCCTAGAGTTTTAGCCACAAGGTAAAAAACAAGAATCAATCTTTTATTTTTATGAAAATAAGAATTATATGCTAATTTATAGGGTTCCATGAATAGAGACCCTAACTCCGGACTCCAACTAAGAGTCCTACTGGAATAGAAATCCTACTTCTACTAGGACTCCTACTTTAGTTGAATCCAACTCCAACTAGGATTTGGGCCCATTTATTCAAATTAGCACCTAGCCAACTCAATTTCTGGTCTAGGTCAGTCAACAGGGCCCAAATTTAATGGATTTGACTCAGTAGACTATGAGCAAGCCTTGCTAGGGTCTTATCAAGAAGTCTGTATCTTAATTAATTTTCTATAAAATCTATATATTATTAAATCATGCTACATCTTGTTTGTCAAAAATATACCACTTACAAAACCCCTACATGGCATTCTTGATACCAATCGCCTCACTAGTCTAAACTAGATGGATTGGCTCTACAATTTGAGAATTATTCTCATGGTGGAGGAAATTGTATACATCCTTGATATGATTGTGCCCATGCCAGAAGAAGGGACAAGAGAGGATAAGATCGCTCGCTATATGAAATATATAGATAATTCCACCTTTGCAAAGTGCTAAATGTGGCCTCCATGACTCCCAAGTTATAGGGAAAACATAAGAGCATGGATGCCAATTCCATTCTTCATCTTCCAATTGTTTGAGGAACAGGGAAGAACTCAAAGATATGAGATATCTAAGAGTCTCTTCTGAGCTAGGATGATAGAAGGGGCATCGGTTCAGAATCATATCTTGAAGATAATAGAGTGGATTCAGAAACTCACAAGTCTAGGAATATGATAGAAACCTAAAAGGTGCTCTATAGATTTTGACCCTTGAGGGGGATCAACCCTTGGAACACTATAGGGGTTTCTCCATCCTTGGCGCAAGGCTGAAATAAAGTTGATAATTGCCTAATCACAAGAGGTGGATGCTACATGCTTATATAGGGCTATAAATCCTAGCCTAGGGAGTGCTTGCCTAACTAAAATTACCCTTTTGCTCCTTCTATAGCCTACCTGCCTTAGAGGGAATAGGTGGCAGCTAGGTTGGCTCTATAATTGACCCAAGCAAGGGAAAACCCTGGCCAACCAGCCTAGTAAAGGGACTGATGGATACTAAACCCTAAGGCGCCCAATCTAAACCCTAACTACACGTCTTTATAGGATAGAAGTGGCTAGGTGGGGTTTTATTATAATCTCATAGGGTTTTATTGACTACTTCTAGGGAGATTAGAACTCAACTCTGCTGGAGTCCTATGAAACTCACCCTCTTAAAATCAGCCTTATCCTAAAGGCTAAGGTTCCATAAACTTAGGGAACCAGGTCTTTAGCTCCTCATATGATTCACATACTATCATCAACTGAACTTTGGCCTCCTCATCAGCTTGGGTGTTAGTTAGAAGGATTTGGGCTGAGTTATCTTTTTTAAATTTCCATTTGAGATGAGACACCTAGAGGATCAAGTGTAATCTTGATCTGCTGCACGAGTCTGATCTCTATGTTAGGGCCCTAATGTGATCCCTAATTTTACAAGGCCCAAATAAATAGGGAAACCACTTCTTGAGGCTTGAATTTTATGCTAGTGGCGTTGGAGATTAAGGAGGACTTGATCTTTCTTAAGAAACTTTCTTCTACTCTAGCTTTTGCTAGGGGGAAGTTTCTTCTTTGCATGGGCTGCCATGTGGTTGCTCTATAATAGTAGTCATGCATTCTTTTGGATTAAAGGCTATCATTTGATAAAATCTCTACTGGTGTGAGTCTGATCTGAGTCTAAGGTGGGTAAGAGTGTTGATTTTTCGGGGCCCATTTTCACTTCTCTATGCCGTTGACCATCTTACATGAGGATGGTGCTGACCCCCACTTTGGATGTGTCTACTTAAATAATAAACATCTAGCTATGATTTGGTGTGGACGACGTCATGGTCATAAGGGCTATAGTTCCGCTCGGCCAAGGTGGTGCATCTTTCTTTATAATGAGAGGGATGATGTTCATGCTTCGTTGAGTCTTGTGAATGATCCTTCCCCTTTGCTGATTTCGCCACTTGAGGGGCTCAATTTTTCTCGCGGTCTTAGGCCGTAGATCAGAGGTCATTATTAAGGAAGTCTTTAAGCATCATGGTCCGATCTTGGGGAAACTCATGGAAGTCACCTAAGAACAGCAACCATAATGAGTTCGATGGGATGTAACACTTTATAAGTAGCTTATCAATGGGGAAAAGGATGTAGGGATGTGTCGTAGTGGGAAATAAGCATGATCGAACAATTTGTGTCTCTATCATCTCTTGGACGACCCTTTTATCTTCGACCTTCTGAGGTTGAAGGAAGTAATCTAGTCGAGTAACAACTGACAGAAGTTTTAGCCTATTCAGTATAGTGGGGTCAGACAGTTTCAAAGGAGGTAATCGGCTTGGTTTAGTGGAGATGTCCAAAATTTCAGCAAGCTATAGGAGAGGGTTCTTTTCTTCAATCTCATGAAACCCTTGAATTTGAATTGGGAAACCATTGGATTTTTCTTTTGGTACCCCCTCAAAGTGTTGTGTTGTGGTTGTAGTCGCTAGGCTCACTCGTAGAATCACTTGCTTTCCTTTTCTGAAAAATTTTATGGTTAGCTTCGAAAAATTTCAGAAAACATCTCCAATCATGGACAACCAATCAATGACAAACACTATATAAAAACCATTGAGAGGGAAGAGAAAAAAATTAGCAACTATGTCTTGCTCTTGTAGGATCAGTTTTACCCGCGGACACTTCTGGTTGCACTTTAGATTTGGTCGTTAGCTACCTTAAAGTCGAACCCATTATAATCTTCTTTTTGGAGCATTAAGTGGGCAGCAACCTTACTGCTCATGAAGTTGTATGTGCTCCCAGCGTCGATAAGGATGATGATAGACTGCTGCTCGAGAAACCCTTCGATATTCAATTTTTGCAGGTTGATATAGCCGACTCAGGTAGGGATCGTGCTGTCACGGACAACAATGTAAAAAAGGTGTTCGATGAAATGGTCATGTTTGTCTATGTCCTTTGGTTTAGGTACATATCTTGTATAACAAGAAGCGAGCTTGCAATAGGCTTAGCAGCCCTAGTTTGATTTGCTTTATGGCCAAGTTTGGCTTACAAATACAAGTGTGTCTTATAAGCACTTGTGGTGACTTCGGTCTATAATGGACCATTATTCTTTGTGTGCAACTTTTCTGAGTTTGTAATGTCCATGGGTGTAATTTGTATTTGGCTTTATAAAGTGTTTTCTTGAGCACTTGCTTGTGGATCCCGTGGGAGTTACTTCTACTAGCCCGTTTTCTCTTTTATAAGTCTAAGGGACTCTAGGAGATCTCGGGGAGGGCTAGCCTTATATGCATGGGTGCCGTACGGCTTAGGCAAAATTAGCGAAGCCCGTGACAATGTGGTAACAGAGCGGGACAAGCACACACAAAAACACTTGCCATACAAATGTGAGGGACCTAGCTGGGCTGTGTGGAGGACAGCCAGCACGAGCGACCGTTTGGGGGAAACGGACATTGAGATGTAGGGAAAGGAGTCGCTTAGAGGAGCAGACATCCAAGTTTGATATTCAAGGAATAGCCAACCCCTTTGCGTGAGAGGCACCACGAGGATAAGCAAGCGAAGAAGAATACGTAACACACAAAGATTGGGATGGTTGAGTTCGAGCTATAGCTTGACGTTGGCAACCAAACTTGACGGTGCTCAAAGTAAAGTGGGGCGCTTTGTCACGGGCTTAGCTGATTTTGCCTAAGCCGTGCGGCACCCATGCGTGTCCGTCCGCAAAAGTCAGCCCTCCCTGAGATCTCCTAAAATCCCACAGACTTACAAAAAGAGAAAACGGGCCAGAAGAAGCAATTCTCACAGGATCCACAAGCAACTGCTCAAGAAAAACACTTTATAAAGCCAAAATACAAATTGCACCCATGGACATTCCAAACTCAGAGAGGTTGCAGACAAAGGATAATGGTCCACTACAGACCGAAGTCCCCACAAGTGCTTATATGACACACTTGTATTTACATGCCAAACTTGGCCATAAAGCAAATCAAACTAGGGCTGTCAAGCCTACTGCAAGCCCGCTTCTTGTTGTACAAGATATGTACCTAAACCGAAGGACACGGACTAACACAAGCATTTCATCGAACACCTTGTTTACATTGTTGTCCGTGACATTCTCGCCCACTTATTCCTTCGACGTCCTCGTCGAAGCCACTATAGATGCTGCATCTCCTCGCATTTTGCTGAATCTTTAATCTTCTGCTTTGGCTGCAACACACCCCTTTGGCTCCTAGCCGCTCTCCGCCGCTGTTATTGAGTAGTCGAACTCTAATCCGCCATGTTACTTCAACTCACCAATGACTGAATCTAGTGTGGGGTTGGCTGAGTTGTGCTAATCCTTGTTAGTTCTCGCGGATCCCTCTGATGAAGGAAAAGACCTGCCTTATTATATGCCAGTATCACAGTATACTCATATTGCTTGAACTTGGTAGATGCTTGTTGGAGCTTTAACAAGCATCGCCTCACAGACTTTGAAGTTTTTAAGGTCCTTTCTCCATAATGTTTGCCCATTGAACCTTCTTCCGCTGTTAGTTGTCACTTCCAAGTATGTTCGCATCACTCCCTCTTAGTCAATTGGGAAATGAAGCGGAAAAAACTACTCTCAATAGCACTGATCACCAACGGTGAGGATTTGACAACCATTGTCTTCCATAAGCTTTCTTTGAAGGGTCACTGAACTTGTGCAGAGCTCCTCTGCTTGGATAAGTAAGAGAACTGGGATACTTGACTTCACCCATTCTCTTCGTAGTTGAGAAGGTAAGGTTACTTGGCTTCGCTCACCTCCTCGAGTTAAGAGAATTGGGGTACTCGGTTTTTCCCATTCTCTCGAGTTGAGAAGGCAAAGGTTACTCAATTTCGCCTGGCAAAGGTTACTTGATTTCGCCTGCCTCCTGAGTTTGTACTTCATGCATTAAGATGGGTACTAACATTCGCCTGCTCTTTGCTCACACTTCTGAAGCACTTGAAGTGGTTGCACTCCTAACGTTGGGTTAGCTACTGTGATTCACCTTCCCACTGCCATTGAACTTCTGGAATGTAAGAAGTTTTGCCCGAAAAGTACAAAAAGTTTACTTGGCTTCGCTCACCTCCTCGAGTTAAGAGAACTGGGGTACTCGGTTTCGCCCATTCTCTCGAGTTGAGAAGGCAAAGGTTACTCAATTTTGCTCGGCAAAGGTTACTCGATTTCGCCTGCCTCCTCGAGTTTGTACTTCATGCATTGAGCTAGTTACTAACATTCGCCTACTCTTTGCTCACACTTCTGAAGCACTTGAAGTGGTTGCACTCCTTGCGTTGGGTTAGCTACTGTGATTTACCTTCCCACTGTCATTGAACTTCTGGAATGCAAGAAGTTTTGCCCGAAAAGAGCAAAAAGTTTACTCCAACTTGGAGTAAGTCTTTGATAGGTCTGGTCGCCTTTGGGATTGTACTGCCCTCTCCATCACCTTTACCGCCTACTCCTTGAGTAGAAAGGTACAGTACCATGTATTGCCTACTTCGTTCCTTGGTCGAGCACTCCTGCATCAACCCGAAGTCCCTTAATTTCGGCTATCTGGATGAGAAGCCCATCGACATCGGTCTTATGAAGTTTCTTGGCCTCTGCCCTTCTGCCTCGTCTTGGTACTTGGAGTTTACATCTACATTCTCCACCTCCTTGGCCCCTTTTATGACCAATGCTGTCCCTTCATGAGAGCAAGGGATCGATGACTTCACGGAAGTCCCGCATCTGCAGTACCATGGCGCTGCCAAGCCCATAGCACTACTATCTGTTACCTTGCATCTTCATCCCTTCCTTCGCGATCGGTAGATCTGCCTCTATGGCACTGTGGAGCTCCTCCGAGTCCACCTCCTCTCTAATCGACGCTTTTCTTTTGGGTAGCTGAGCCTCGTTGGACTCGTCGTCGCTTCCTCGCCCCTTTCGACCACCTGCTTTGACACCACTATGTCCTCCTAGCAGTTCTCCTTGGTCGATGGAGAGATAGACTGCAACTCTCATGCATGGCCTCTGCCATCTTGTTGCAGGGCTCGCGCCGATTTTGTTCTCCTTAGCTTCCTTGGTAGCATCGTTCGCTTACTCGGCCTCGTCCTCTGACTTGCCGGGCTCCCTTAAGCGAATGTGAGCACTGAAGTAGTCCAACTCTCCAACTGCTCCGGTTAATCAAGTCCCCTCTATAGGACTCACTGGTACTTGCAATCTGACTACTCCCTTGATGGTACATAGCCCCCATATGCTGACGACCAAGGCTTTCATCTAATGCAAGCTTCGATGCATAAACACATAAGACCCGCCTCTACGGTACTGTGGCATTCACTCCTTGAATCCACAGTCCTTCTTGCCATTGCATGGTTTACCGAAGTGGAGCTCCCAGCAGCTCCCGATCATTCACATGATCATGTCCCCCTCCATGGGACTCACTGGTACGTGCACTTAGACTTCTTCCTCGGTGATATACAGCTCCCATATGCTGATGACTAAGGCTTTCATCCAATGCAAGCTTTGATGCACATACGAAGACTCGCCTCTGCGGTACTACGACATTCACTCCTTGAATCCATAGCCCTTCTTCTTGTTGTGTCATACACCAAAGTGGAGCTACCAGTAACTCATGATCATACCTCCGCATGATTTTGTCCCTCGTAGGACAAGATTGCTTGTATTGCATTACCACGAATTATTCCATCGTGATCCGCTGCACCATGTTGCCTCCTAGTGACATCTCCATTGCATACAGATTCTCGTGTGATGAACTCGGACTATGACTTCTCCACGTGCGGCCTCTGCCAACACATCGTAGGGCCTCTGCCATCTCCGACTTTTAGTTCGCTCTCTTGGCAATTCCCCTTCGTCCCCCCCACGCCTGGGTTACACCTGGACGAAGCATAGCTCTAGGACAGTCTGTCGCCTAGTAGCTCCTGAAGTCCCCTGACTTGGCTATAGTTGGTGCACCATTGTCTGGATCTTGGGCCTCTATCCCCTACCAACACAATCTTGCTATGCACCTCCTGTTCTTGACAACTCGAATGGCAACACTGTGGCATATTCTTCAAGAGTACCCACCTCTGTGTCCTCTTGCCCCGTACTAAGGTCTCATGATCCTAACTTTGCCTCCGCAAGTTGAATCACCTTAGTTACTCCATCAAATGCATCTCTTAGGTAGCTTGCATATGCCTTGAAGCTCCCTTCATCTTTGGCACCATGCAAAATAAGTCTGTCCCATCAGAATGAAGAACCCATGGAACGACATGATCCCACTCTTGCCTCTACAAGAGTTCATACCCTTGACCTCTGTCTAAGGAAAGCTCTGTGCCTCCGCTCCATGTTCCATCTTCTATGTCGACTTCCTTTATACGGCTTGGATACTTCACCGAGTTCCACCCAGGTCGCTCTGCTCCTCGATTTGCAATGAGTTGATAGTGGCCCTCACGTCCACCATTCAACGGGTCAGCCCTCTATTGAGTTCGATTTCTGCCTCAACTCTAAGTGTGCCTTCATATGATGTTGCCTTGGATTTCTCCCCCACTTGATCTCGAAATGCATCCACCAATGTATTACCTCCTTCGAGATCATGCGACAACTCTTCGTCGCTCACTCGGTCCGTTGAGCTTTATGGAGATATAACCTTAAGAAACTCTTCCTCAATATGTGCAGTCTGTTACACATGATTCTCCCACTAGAGAACTAGGACTTATCCCTCCTGGATATCTGTCCTGCTGGAGCAACTTTTCTCTTTACATACTTCCCACTGGAAGTTTCGGGGACCATCATCCCCTTTAGACTACTCCGTCTTGCTGAACTCGAGCTTTGTTCTGCCCCCACAAATGTATTTACTGGATTGTGACCCTTCTCCAATAGAGTCTCCACTGCACTCTTCAAGGTCTAGCAACATGTGGAACTTGTTGCACATTTCAGCCACCTACGGACATATCATTTCCAAGTTGCAGAGAAAGTTCTGATGCTCCATGGCGCCGAGTTCTAATCGCGCCTTGGGATGGCCACGAACACTCCGTCATCCGTGTACAAGCCCTTGCATGAGTTTCGAATCTTTCGAGTTAGCAATTCCCCTCACCTCTGTGAGCTTTGCACAACTCTTTCGGTCGTTACACAACACCTCCCACCTTGCACAGTCTCATCTTTCACCAAGCACTCTGCTTTGCCTTAAGCACCGTCAAGTTTGGTTGCCAACGTCGAGCTATAGCTCAAACTCAACCATCCCAATCTTTGTGTGCTATGCATTCTTCTTCGCTTGCTTGTCCTCATGGTGCCTCTCGCGCAAAGGGGTTGGCTATTCCTTGAATGCCAAACCAGGATGCCCGCTCCTGTGAGCGACTCCTTTCCCTACATCTCAATGTCCGTTTCCCCCAAACGGTTGCGCGTGCTAGCTGTCCTCCACACTGCCTAGCTAGGTCCCCCAAATTTGTATGGCAAGTGTTTCTGCGTGTGCTTGTCCCGCTCTGATACCACACTGTCACGGGCATAGCTGATTTTGCCTAAGCCATGTGGCACCCATGCGTGTCCATCTGCAAAGGTCAGCCCTCCCCGAGATCTCCTAAAATCCCACAGACTTACAAAATGAGAAAACGGGCCAGAAGAAGCAATTCCCACGGGATCCACAAGCAACTGCTCAAGAAAAACACTTTATAAAGCCAAAATACAAATTGCACCCATGGACATTCCAAACTTAGAGAGGTTGCACACAAAGGATAATGGTCCACTACAGACCGAAGTCCCCACAAGTGCTTATATGACACACTTGTATTTACATGCCAAACTTAGTCATAAAGCAAATCAAACTAGGGCTGCCAAGCCTACTGCAAGCCCGCTTCTTATTGTACAAGATATGTACCTAAACCGAAGGACACAGACTAACACAAGCATTTCATCGAACACCTTGTTTACATTGTTGTCCGTGACAGCTTGGTGAAAGATGAGACTGTGCAAGGTGGGAGGTGCTGTGTAACGACCGAAAGAGTTGTGCAAAGCTCACAGAGGTGAGGGGAATTGCTAACTCAAAGGATTTAGAACTCATGCAAGGGCTTGTACACGGATGACGGAGTGTTCGTGGCCATCCTAAGGCACGATTAGAACTCAGCGCCATGGAACATCAGAACTTTTTCTTCGACATGGAAAGGATATGTCTGTAAGCAACTAAAATGTACAACAAGTTCAGCACGTTGCTAGACCTTGAAGGGTGCAGTGGCGATTATATTGGAGAAGGGTCATAATCTAGCAAGTACATTTGCAGGGGCAGAACAAGACATAAGTTGTTCAGCAAGACGGAGTAGTCCAAAGGGGATGGTGGTCTTCGAAACTTCCAATGGGAAGTATGTAAAGAGAAAAGTTGCTTCAGCAGGACAGATATCTAGGAGGGATAAGTCCTAGTTCTCTAGTAGGAGAATCATGTGCAATGGACTACACATATTGAGGAAGATTTCCTCAAGACTATATCTCCACAAAGCTCAATGGACCGAGTGAGCGATGAGGAGTCATTGCATGATCTCGAATGAGGTAATGCATTGGTGGATGCATTTCGAGATCAAATAGGGGAGCAATCCAAGGTAACATCAAATGAAGGCACACTTAGAGTCGATACAGAAATCGAACTCAACAGAGGGCTGACCCGGGGAATGGTGGACACGAGGGCCACTATCAACTCAATGCAAATCGAGGAGCGGAGCGACTTCGGTGGAACTCGGTGAAGTATCCAAGCCGCATGAATGGAGTCGACATAGAATATGGAACATGGAGCGGAGGCACAGAGCTTTCCTTGGATAGAGGTCAAGGGCATGAACTCTTGTAGAGGCAAGAGTGGGATCATGTCATTCCTAGAGCTATGCTTCGTCTAGGTGTGACCCAAGAGTAGGCCGACGAAGGTGAATTACCAAGGGAGCGAACTAAAAATCAAAGATGGCGAAGGCCCTACGATGTGTTGGTAGAGGCCACACGTGGAGAAGTCATAGTCCGAGTTCATCACACAAGAATCTTTTTCCAATGGAGATGTCACCAGGAGGCAACATGGTGCAATGGATCGTGGTGGAATAGTTCGTGGCAATGCAATATAGGCAATCTTGTCCCATAAGGGACAAGATCATGCAGACGTATGATCAGGAGTTACTAGGAGCTCCACTTTGATGTACGACACAATAAGAAGAAGGGCTATGGATTCAAGGAGTGAATGTCGTAGTACTGCAGAGGCAGGTCTTCGTGTGTACATCGAAGCTTGCATTCGATGAAAGCCTTAGTCTTCAGCATATGAGGGCTGTATACCACTGAGGAAGAAGTCGAAGTGTAAGTACCAGTGAGTCCCATGGAGGGGGACATGATCATGTGGATGATTAGGAGCTACTGAGAGCTCCACTTCAGTGAACAATGCAATGACAAGAAGGGCTGTGGATTCAAGGGGTGAATGTCATATTACCGTGGAGGAGGGTCTTCTGTGTGTGTGTATCGAAGCTTGCATCAGATGAAAGCCTTGGTCATCAGCATATGGGGGCTGTGTACCACCGAGAGAGTAGTCAGATTGCAAGTACCAGTGAGTCCCATAGAGGGGACTTGATTATACTAAGGTATAATCGGAGCAGTTGGAGAGTTGGACTACTTCAGTGCTCACATTCGCTTAAGGGAGCCCGACAAGTCAGAGGATAAAATCGAGTAAGCGAACGTTACTACCAAGGAAGCTAAGGAGAATAGAATCGGCGCGAGCCCTGCAACAAAATGGCGGAGGCCATGTATGAGAGTTAAAGTTTGTCTTTCCATCGACCAAGGAAAATTGCAAGGAGGACATAGTGGTGTCAAAGCAGGTGTCGGTTAGAAAGGAGGTGGACTCAGAGGAGCGCCACAGTGCCGTAGATGCAAATGAACTGATCGCGAAGGAAGGGATGAAGATGCAAGATAACGGATAGTAGTGCTATGGGCTTGGCAGCACCATGGTACAGCAAATGCGGGACTTCCGTGGAGTCATCAATCCCTTACTGTCATGGAGGGAGAGCATTGGTCGTAAAAGGGGCCGAGGAGGTGGGGAATGTAAAGGCAAACTCCAAGTACCAAGACAAGGTAGAAGGGCAGAGGAGAAAAAACTTCATAAGACCGATGTCGATGGGCTTCTCATCAAGATAGCCGAAATTGAGGGACTTTTGGTTGATACAGGAGTGCTCCACCAAGGAACGAAGTAGGCAGTACACGATACTGTACCTTTCTACTCAGAAGAGTAGGCGGTAAAGGTGATGGAGAAGACGGTACAATCCCAGAGATGATCAGATCTATCAAAGACTTACTCCCAGTTGGGGGACTCCAAGTTGGCATAAACTTTTTGCTCTTTTCGGACAAAACTTCTTGTATTCCAAAAGTTCAATGGCAGTGAGAAGGTGATTCATAGTAGCTAACTCAACGTAAGGAGTACAAACACTTCATATGCTTCAGAAGTGTGAGCAAAGAACGGGCAAATGTTAGTAACCAACTTAATGCATGAAGTATAAACTCGAGGAGGCAGGTGAAATTGAGCAACCTTTGCCTTCTCAACTCGAGAGAATGGGCGAAATGAGTACCCCAATTCTCTTAACTCGAGGAGGTGAACAAGGCCAAGCAACCTTACCTTCTCAACTACGAAGAGAATGGGTGAAGTCAAGTATCCCAGTTCTATTACTTATCCAGCAGGGGAACTCTGCACAAGTTCAGTGACCCTTCAAAGAAAGCTTATGGAAGACAATAGTTGTCAAATCCTTACCATTAGTGATCAGTACTACTGAGAGTAGATTTTTCACTTCATTTCCCAATTTACTAATCGAAAGTAGGAGTGATGCAAACATACTTAGAAGTGATAACTAACAGTGGAAGAAGGTTCAATGGGCAAACATTATGGAGGAAGGACCTTAAAAACTTTAAAGTCTGCAAGGCGATGCTCGTTAAAGCTCCAACAAGCATCTACCCAGTTTAAGCAATTTGAGTATACTATGATACTAGTGCATAATAAGGCAAGTTTTTTCCTTCATCAGAAGGATCTGTGAGTACCAACAAGGATCAGCACAACTCAGCCAACCCCACACCAGATTCAGTCATTGGTGAGCTGAAGCAGCATGGCGGATCAGAGTTCGACTACTCAACAACAATAGTAGAGAGCGGTTGGGAGCCAAAGGGGCATGTTGCAGCCAAAGTAGAAGATTGAAGATTCAGCAAAATGTGAGGAGATGCAGCGTCTACAGTGACTTTGATGAGGACGTCGAAAGAATTAGTGGGGGAGACTGTCATAGACAATAATGTAAACAAAGTGTTCGATGAAATGCTCATGTTTGTCCGTATCCTTTGGTTTAGGTATATTTCTTGTATAACAAGAAGCAGGCTTGCAGTAGGCTTAGCAGCCCTAGTTTGATTTGCTTTATGGCCAAGTTTGGCTTGTAAATACAAGTGTATCTTATAAGCACTTGTGGGGACTTCGATCTGTAATGGACCATTATCCTTTGTGTGCAACCTCTCTGAGTTTGTAATATCTATGGGTGTAATTTGTATTTAGCTTTATAAAGTATTTTCTTGAGCAGTTGCTTGTGGATCCTATGGGAATTGCTTCTTCTGGCCCATTTTCTCTTTTGTAAGTCTAAGGGACTCTAGGAGATCTCGGGGAGGGCTGACCTTTGTGGACGGATATGCATGGGTGCCGCATGGCTTAGGCAAAATCAGCTAAGCCCATGAAAGTGCAGGTGGCCAATTATAGTGTATCCTTCTCCTTGGGCTCGAGAGTCGTATCTTCAAGTTTGGATTCTTCAGTGAGCGCAATCATCAGCAATGTCTCCTTTTTACATTTGTGTTCTCGACTCCACAGTTTATCACAACACCCACATAAGCCCTTTTGTCGATCTATCATGAAGGTCTTCTTTTGTTAATTTCTATAGCTAAGGGGGTTGGTTGATAGTAGGAGGAGTTGAAAGCTTTGGTGCTACTGGTCGAGGAGCAACTCTAGTCGTCCGAGCTTCATAGTTCAATCACTCCTCTTGATGTCATGCAAAGCAGATGATTGCCTGAAGTGTGTACGGTTGTCACGCTTTAATTTCTTACTGAATCTCCGACTTTAAGCTCTTAATAAAAGTCCTTAATATTTATTTTTCAGACTAATCATAAGTTTGATTAAATAACTTTTCAAACCTAGTTTGGTACTCTTAGATGGTGGAGGTTTGATGTATCTTCTGGTTGAAGGTAGCAATGACAATAATGTCAAGGCTATGGTGGTAAAGTCTCTAAGTCGAGGATGGCAGCCAAGGGTAGCAGCAACGGTGGAGGAACAAAATGGCAGTAGTAACGTCGGTTGCGATCCTTTACTGATGCTGCAATGTTAACGCTGCAATGTCGTCGAGGCTATGATTTTTTAGATGGCTGATATTTGTTGGAAGATGGCAGCCAAGAGATCTAAGTCAAAAGGCAACAACAATGGCATAGGAAGAGGGTAGTAGCAACGTCGGCTGCAGCCGGTGCAACTTTGTGGCTGCAAGAGTCATCGGTTGCAGCAAGGGTGCAGCTGCAATAGGAGGAAGATGGGGCAGCGATGTACACGACTATTACAGAGGAGTGCAGCAGCGGTATGGAGTAAGAGATGGCTATTTTTGTATTCAATTTGTTATTAGGCGTGATTAAGATAGTTGGCAGCGAACGATTGTTGCAGCTATGATGTAAATAGATTACAACAAAAGATCGCTATTGGTAGCTTTTTGCCGCAAGGATCGTTATTGGCTGCAATCAAGGAGGATGGCAGTAAGAGGTCCCTATTTGTAGTGTTGGATACTGAAAGATGCATGTTACGGTTGAAGGAATAAGGGAGATTGGGTGGCTGAAATGTTGGTGGACCCAAGGCTATAGTTTTTGGGTACAATTTGTGGCTATTTTGGGTGTAATATGGGGCTATGATTTTATAGAGTTTAGGCTATAAATTGGTGTAGTTTTAGGGCTATGATAGCAGTAGATGAAGGTTAGAAAAATAGATTTTAGATCTGGGATAGATGGCAGCAAAAGTAGGTGTATTGGTAAGGAAAGTTGGTTGAAAAGGTAAGTGGATCGATAACGAAGTAGCCTACGGTTAGGGCTGATTAGGATGGCTGTTTAGCTATAGTTTTATTAGGGTTTTTTGGGGAGTACTAGTAGGAATTGAAGATGAGAGGGGAAGTCTCAAATCTAGAAAAGATGGCAGTGAGATCCGATAAATTTTGACAAAAGATCGCTGTGGTATATGCTGTACTGTCGACCAGAATTCCCATCGAAGAAGCAGTAGTTTCTCGATGTTAATTCTAGCAAAAGTCAAAGAATTTTATGGAGAATTTCAATATCATAATCTTGGTTCTGATGGTGAAAGTAATAGTAATGTGGATCAAGAAAATTTCAGCAGCGTAATGGTAGAAAAATTGTTGCAAACAAGATCATAGAATTCTCATCGTAAAATTTTAACACTGCGTGATGAAGGATTACAGTGCTATAAGTTCAGATCCAGAAGGAGTTTTTTCTAGAGATTAGTCTTAGATGAAAGCTAAGATGATCTATGAATTTGTATAAAAATTTTGACCAAAAAGGATGAATAAAAGTTCTAATATGCGAAGGGCAGATTCTTCATCATGAAAATTCTAACACTTCATGATGGTGAAATATTACATAAGAAAACTAGTTCTAGAAGGAGTTTTTTTCCAAAAATCAATCCCAGATGAAAGCCAAGTTAATATTTAGAATTTTCTAAAAATTTCAGCCAGAAAGAAGAAGAAATAAACCAGTTTCAAGAGACGAAAATGTGGCTAACAATTTTTGCAACATTTCGCCTTCACAACAACGACAACGTTCGCGATGAATGAAATTTGCAGTGGATAAAATTTGAGAAAAATCTTCAACATATAAAGTAAGGAATCTTACAGTATTGAAGAGGCATAGATGATAAAAATATATGAGATTTTCAAATTACGCAAGGGGCGGTAGCAGTCAGATAGATATACGGCTTGGTGGGTGATGGTGGATGGAGGCGACGTTAAAAGCAATTGTGGGAATTGCTTGGAAAGGTAGAGGTGGCTGCAAGGTAGTAGGAACGTCGCTCTAATACTAGATGATAGAACCCCAGAAGGAGCTCTATATATTTTGATCCTTGAGGGGGATCAACCCTTGGAACGTTGTAGGGGTGCTCCCTCCTAGACTCAACACAAGGCTGAAATAAAATTGATAATTCTTGATAAAAAGAGGTAGAAGCTACATGCTTATATAAGGCTCCAAACCCTATCCCTATGGAGTTTTTGCCTAATTAAAAATATACTTTTACCCCTTCTATAGCCTACCTGCCTTAGAGGGAATAAGTGGCGGCTAGGTTGGCCCTATAGCCGACCTAAGCAAAGGGAAACCCTGGCCAACCAGCCCAGTAAAGGGGGCGGTGGCTACTAAACCCTAAGGCTCCAATCTAAACCCTAACCATACTTCTTTATAGGATAGAAGTGGCTAGGTGGAATTTTTTTACAATCTCACAAGATTTTATTGACTACTTCTAGGGAGATTAGGACTCAACCCTGCTGGAGTCCTATCAGAATAGTCCTAGAAGATAACCTATATGTTAATCTTATACTTTAGTCCTGCTAGATTATTTTTCACTGTTTATTATGAACTTCAATATGAGCAAGTTTGAGGTCACTCTACTAGAGCACCTCAATATATTGAGGGAGGCTGAGAGCAATATCAAGAAAGAGAAGCCAGTTCTCTATGTTGGTGAGACCAATAAGAAAATGAAGGCTAATAAAACCCTTAAGAAGGGCATAGGCAAGGGTAAACTAGGTACGACAAAGGTTGCCAAGAAAGACCTAGCTAAGGGCAAAGGCTAGTGCTTTCACTATGGTAAAGATGGGTAGTAGAAGAGGAACTATAATGATTACCTCAGAGAAGCAAAACAGAAGCCTAGAGAACCTTAAGGTACTTTCATTATCAGACTCCATTTGTTAGATTTTTATGATAACATAAGGTTATTGGATACTAAGAGTACTTATTGCATCTATAATTCGTGGCAAGTTTTGTCAAAGCTTAGGAGACTAGCTGGAGATGAGATGGACCTCAAGATAGGCAATGGAGCAAGAGTTGCTATAGTTTCCACTAGGGAGGTCACCCTACATCTGCCTAGTTGTCACGAACGGTCGTCGCTCAACCGTAATGCCTTTGCTCCTTGAACCGTTCGTCACTTTTTCTTGCTTGTACATATGTTTGGCAGCTTGTTTTGCCTTGAGTTTACGTGTTTTTACCTAAGAAATGTGAGCGAAAGTAGTGTAGAAGGCTGCTGAACGATCGCTCCATCAAGCCAAACTGCTTTTGGGTCTTTTTCATGTGCCACGACAACCTTTCTGAGTGGTACAAAATGTCAACCATTTCAGCACCTTGGAACCCCCCGGGTGGCACCGGGCTGGATGGGGTTCCGGGTATATGTCGGGCGTAGGCATTCATCAGCAATTGAACTTGTCTTGCGTCTGATACCTTGGGAACCGTCGTTTGTGGACTTGCGACCGTTCCTACAACCCTCCAAAGTCCTGTTTCGCTCTCTTTCTCTCTTTTCTTTGCTGCACTCAAGGTGTTCGATAAATTGCTTGTACAGCTTTCCGCTTCGCGAGACGTCGGGATGTGTCCGTCGCTCGCTTCTGAATTAATCAACTTCTTCTTTGTAGGTCTTACAGGACCTTAAGAGGTTGTAAGAGGGCTGACCCTTTGCGGACAGAGAACGCGTTGGGCGTTTCATGACTTAGGCAATCCCAGCTAAGTCTGGAATAGTGAGCAAGGTTGCTCTACGACTTAGGCAATTTCAACTAAGTCTTGAGTCATGGCGAGGTGCTTAGGCAAATTTTAGCTAAGCCCGTGACGGTGGTATCGAGCGGGCAAGCAATTCATCTGACAGAGAAGATTCGCAATCTCACCATGGTGAAACATCGTGGTGAATCGAGCAAGATGGGGCAAGCGGACCCTTGCTCCAAGCAATCGCAGTGCAAGTGCAAACTCGCTCGCAAACTATGGGAGTCACTCATGAGGAGCTCTATAGTGAATAAGACGAGCGTGAAGTTGGGTATTCTCCACGAGGGGAGGAGGCGCCATCTGGAGCGCCAATCGGGAAAAAGGGTCACAAGGAGAGAATTATAGCGGCGGAGACCCGCCTTGATGTTCTTGAAGCGAGCGTGGAGGAACTCTACCAAGGCCAGCGAGGGCTACTTAGGGTAGAGAGCTCGCTAGAAGAAGCTGAATCCCGGATCGAGAAAGTTGAATCTATGATGGATCAACTGACAGAGGACACCAAAGATTCCGTACGACACCTACATGAAGTTGTGGCGGAACTCACGACTAAGGTGATGGTGTTAACAAGGACTCTTGATGCGGGAGGGAACAACACCCGCGCTGCGCCACCACAAAACTTCAGGGCACCAGAGCCGCAGTGCTACGGAGGTGCTAGAGATGCCAAAGAGCTTGAAAATTTCTTGTTCGACATGGAACAGTATTTCCGTGCTACAAGGCTTGATTCTGAGGAAACCAAAGTTGCTATAGCAACAATGTATCTGAATGGGGATGCAAAACTTTAGTGGCGAACCTGTTGGGAAGAGATCCAACAAGGACGATGTCAAGTGGATACATGGGGAGACTTGAAGCGAGAGTTGATAACTCAGTTCTTACTAGAGAACACAGAGTTTATCGCAAGAAGGAAACTGAGACAACTCCGACAAAGTACAACAATCCGAGACTATGTGAAACAATTTTCAGCACTGATGCTGGATATACGGGACATGTCTGAGAAAGACAAACTATTCAGCTTCCTCGATGGCTTGAAGCCATGGGCACAATAAGAACTACATCAAAGGAATGTCACTGATATAGTCGGGGCAATTGCAGGAAAGGCTAATCGACTTTGTTTCTTGAGGATTTGAGAAAGAAGAAACAATCTTGAAATCGCCCATCTAAATACTCTCGAGCGAAGGAGTCTGGGGCGAGCAAAAGAAGAAGAATTTCCACAAGGGACCGGGCTCAAGAGGTAGAGTCCCAAAACCTCTTGGATGCTTCTTGTGTGGAGGACCGCACATGGTGAGGGAGTGCCCACAAAACAGGCACTCAATGCTTTGACGGCATCGATTCTACCCGTAAGTCGACAAGGGCAAAGCAATCGCCCTTAGTTCAAGTAGTTCGACTCCGATGGCGGCGCAAGGACCCAGGATGGGAGCAATGCGTTTGTTGAATGCATTGCAGGGTCAAGTGGGGGAGAATACAAAGGTGAAGCCACCGAAGGCAGGAAGCAACGAGTTGATGTATGTGGACATCAAGCTCAATAGCCGAACAACCAGTGCAATAGTGGACACGGGCGCGACCCACAATTTTATTGCCGATCGCGAAGCTAAGCGACTGGGACTAGTCTTGGAGAAGAGCCCAAGTCGTATGAAAGCGGTGAACTCGGAGGCCAAGCGGATCTCGAGACAAGCAAAGGGGGTCCCCATCAAGATCGGGACATGGAACGGGAGCACAGACTTGATGGCGGTGCCATTGGACGACTTCCAAGTGATTCTCGGAATGGAGTTTATGCATGCAGCAAAGATGGTGCCAATACCATTCCTGAACTTCTTGTGTCTAATGGGAGGCGATGATCCCTGCATGGTTCCAGTTTCTCGAGTAGGAACCAAGGACCTACAACAAATATCGGCTTTACAATTGAAGAAAGGGGTGTGAAAAGGTGAATTAACCTTTTTAGCTGCTATGAAGCTAGAGATACTTGACGGGGAGGCCATTCAGGAACCTGCCATTGTGAAGAACATCCTGAAGGAGTTCTCAGATGTGATGTCACAAGAGTTGCCGAGAACTCTACCACCACGCAGAGGCGTGGATCATCAGATTGAGCTGGAGCCGGGAGTTAAGCCTCCAGCGAGACCACCATACCGCATGGCCCCTCCAGAGTTGGCGTAATCGAGGAAGCGTTAGATGAAGCGCTAACCTGGTCTCATCCAGATTCAAGCACCTTTCGGAGCTCCAGTCCTCTTTCAGAAGAAACAAGATGGGAGCCTCCGATTATGCATTGATTATCGAGCCCTCAATAAGATGACGGTGAAGAACAAGTACCCTATCCCACTCATCGCGGACTTGTTCGATCAATTGGGCAAGGCAAAGTACTTCTCCAAACTCGACCTTCGGTCAGGGTATTGGCAGGTGCGCATCGCAGAAGGTGATGAGGCGAAGACTACCTGCTTGACCAGGTATGGAGCATTCGAGTTCTTGGTGATGCCCTTGACCAACGCTCGGCCACATTTTGCACTCTCATGAATCAGCTGTTCAAAGAATATCTGGATAAGTTTGTGGTCGTCTACTTAGACGACATCGTCGTCTATAGCCAAACACTTGAGGAGCATGTTAGACACCTCCGAACAATTTTCAAAGTTCTCAGGGAGAACACCTTATTCGTGAAGAGGGAAAAGTGCTACTTCGCCCAAACAGAGATTTTATTCTTGGGGCATCGAATTGGGAATGGGTCCATTCGAATGGACAAGGCTAAGGTGCAAGCTGTGGTGGACTGGCGAACACCAAAGATGGTGCCAGAGTTGAGATCCTTCCTTGGGTTTGTCAACTATTATCGGCGCTTCATAGATGGATATTCGAAGCGCGCAGCCCCACTGACGGAGTTGCTAAAAAAGGAGCAGTCCTGGAGATGGTCGGACAAATGTGAGGCGACATTTCAAGACCTGAAGACTGCTATGTTAGAAGAACCTGTACTCAGATTGCCGGACTATGGAAAGTCTTTTGAAGTCCATACCGATGCTTCTGACTTTGCTATTGGAGGAGTTCTTATGCAGGAGGGTCATCCAGTGGCCTACGAGAGTCGCAAGCTCAACGAGACCGGCGATATCCGTACATGAGAAGGAGATGACGGTGGTCCCGCTCACGAGTGTGGCGACACTACCTTCTGGGAGCACCATTTGTGCTAAGGACCGACAATGTCGCATTGAGTTACTTTCAAACTCAAAAGAAACTCTCCCCCAAGCAAGCACAATGGCAGGACTTCTTGGCTGAGTTCGACATGGTGATGGAGTACAAACCCGGAAAAGCAAATGTCGTGGCCGATGCATTGAGTCGGAAAGTGGAGCTAGTGAATGCTATACAGTTGGAGGGCGGAGGCCAAGCAAGTCAATTGCGCTCCAACTTTCTTTCCAGGATCAGGGTTGGACTGTACCGAGATCCTTAAGCAGTGGCTCTGATTCAACTCATTAAAGAGGGCAAGGCATGATGATTTTGGGTCCAGGAGGGACTCATCTACACCAAGGGGAATAGAGTTTATGTCCCACAAGCGGATAACTTGAGGCGTGAACTCTTGAAAGAGTGTCACGATTCCCTTTGGGCTGGACATCCGGGTATCCACCGAGCAATGGCTCTCGTGGAGAGGGCTTTCTATTGGCCGAAGATGGGGACAGATGTGAAGGAATATGTTCGAACATGCCTTACTTGTCAATAGGAGAAAATAGAGCAGCAGAAGCCAGTGGGACTTTTGGAACCGCTACCCGTACCAGAAAGGCCATGGGAGAGCATTTCTTTGGACTTCATATCAAGCTTGCCCGCAGTAGGGGGACTTGGATTGATACTCGTGGTAGTTGATCGATTTTCAAAGTATGCAACATTCATTGCTGCACCCCTACATTGCTCAGCGGAGGAGGCGGCTAAGTTGATGATGAAGAATGTGGTTAAGTATTGGGGAGTCCCACACAACATCATTAGTGATCGGGATTCTCGGTTCTTGGGATGATTCTGGACTGAGTTGTTCAAGTTGTTGGGGTCTAAATTATACTTCTCCACAAGCCTCTACCCTCAAACGGATGGCCAAACAGAGAGAATTAACTCACTCTTGGAGCAATATCTTCGGCACTACGTGAGTGCCAACCAACGAGATTGGGTGAAGCTGTTGGACATCGCCCAGTTCTCCTATAACTTTCAACGGAGCTCTGCATCCAACAAGAGCCCGTTTGAGATTATTACGGGACAACAACCATCAACTCCTCATACCCTGGTTATTGGTTATACAGGGAGTAGCCCATCAGCTTATCACTTCGTAAGGGAATGGCATCGTAATGCAGATATCGCGCGGGCTTACTTGGAGAAGGCGGCCAAAAAGATGAAGAAGTGGGCAGACTTGGGAAGGCGACCACAAGAATTTAAAGTTGGTGACATGGTGTTGGTGAAGCTCCAACCAGCATCACTCCAATTCTTTAGACACAAAGTACACAAAGGATTGGTACGCAAGTATGAAGGGCCTTTCCCAATCATCAGCAGGGTAGGCAATGTCTCATACAAGTTGCAACTGCCAGTATGGTTCAGAATTCACAATGTCTTCCATGCGAGCAACTTGAAAGCCTACCACTCAGATCCGCGAGATGATTCCTGAAATGTTCCAACTCGACTACCCCCCACCAGAGCCTCTTACGAGAAATGAGTTGAAACTATTATAGCGGATCATAGAATAAAGCTACCCAATGGAGTGCAACAAATAGAGTACTTGGTGAAGTGGCAAAAGCTTCCTCAAACAGAAGCCAGTTGGGAGCTAGAAGATGCCTTACGACATGAAGAAGCTCGCATCAAAGCCTACCACAAGCGTCGAGGGCGCTTAAGTGGGGGAGAATGTCACGAACGGTCGTCACTCAACTGTAATGCCTTTGCTCCTTGAACCGTTCGTCACTTTTTCTTGCTTGTACATATGTTTGATAGCTTGTTTTGCCTTGAGTTTACGTGTTTTTACCTAAGAAATGTGAGCGAAAGTAGTGTAGAAGGCTGCAGAACCATCGCTCACTACGTGAAGCCAAAACAGCCCAAAACATCCCTATTTTTGGGTCTTTTTCATGTGCCACAACAACCTTTCTGAACGGTGCGAAATGTCAGCCATTTCAGCACCTTGGAACCCCCCGGGTGGCACCGGGCTGGATGGGGTTCCGAGTATATGTCGGGCGTAGGCATTCATCGAATTGAACTTGTCTTGCGTCCGATACCTTGGGAACCGTCGTTTGTGGACTTGCGACCGTTCCTACAACCCTCCAAAGTCCTGTTTCGCTCTCTTTCTCTCTTTTCTTTGCTGCACTCAAGGTGTTCGATAAATTGACAAGAGATGAGCTTCACGAATGATCGGCTAAGGGGTTCTGTTGGCATTGTGATGAACCATGGAGCCGCGAACATTGTTGCAAAAAGGACCGACTCCTCATGATTGAATCAGCGGAGGATAAGGACAATGAAACATATAAAGAAGCCCTTGAACCTGAAGAAGAAGCTATGAAGGAAGAGTCCCAATCGGCCAACTATGCAGTGCACGCATTGGTTGGCTACTCTAACTTGCAGATGATGAAAGTTAGAGGACTTCTAAAATAGCAACCTATCACCTTCTTATCGACACGGGCAGCACAAATAACTTCCTCAACAGTAAGGTTGCTGCACATTTGGCACTTTAAATCGAAATTTGCAACAAGTTTGATGTAAAGGTCACCAACAGTCGAATCTTCAATTAAGACCAACGGTGACCGCGGGTGAAACTACTCATCCAAGACCAAGAAGTGGTAGCTGATTTCTTCCTCCTACCCATCAATGATTATAAAGTTATACTCGAGATCACAACACTAGGTGATATCTACTAAAATTTTTCTAAATTAATCATGAAATTTTATTGCAAAGGGAGACAGGTAACGTTACGAGGCAAGCGCGGGAGCCAAATTTCCACCATTTCATCATAACGAATGGAGAAAGCTTTGCACAGAGCACATGGTGGATTTTTATCTAACATCCATATAAGGGGGATAATCTACAAAATTTAGATCCTAAGCTTGCCCTCTTGCTAACGAATTTATGGACGTTTTCACAGAGCCGTATGAGCTGCCCCCTAATTGGCCGCATGACCATCGTAGTCATATTCTGCTCTGTAAATCTCCAACAAATTTGCATCTGTACCACTACCCTCACTTGTAAAAGAGATGCTTGACACCGGGGTGATTCCAAAGAGTTGTAGCCCTTATTCTTCACCAGTGTTGCTACTGCGCAAGAAGGACGGTACATGGCAAATATGCATTAATTATCAGGCCTTGAATGCTATCATCGTCAAGGACAAATATCCTATAGCAGTCATAGATGAGCTCTTGGATGAATTAAAAGGAGCTCGAGTCTTTACTAAATTGGATCTTCATTCCGATTATCATCAGATTCATGTTTGCACTGAAGATGTGAAAACTACATTCTACACACATAACGGCCAGTACGAGTTTGTAGTAATGCCTTTTGGACTTACGAATGCTCCTTCTGCTTTCCCAAGCCTGATAAATGATATCTTCTGGAGTTTACTACACAATTTTGTATTGGTGTTCTTTGATGATATTTTCATTTATAACCCTATACTTGATATATATTTTCAGCACTTACGAACGATTCTAACGATTCTTCGGGAGAATATCTTTTATATTAAATAGTCAAAGTGCAGCTTCTTATAGTATAAAGTGGAGTATCTTGGGTACATTATATCAGAGGATAGAGTGGCGGTAGACCCGACGAAGATTGAGGCAATGCAAGGATGACCGAAACCTACAAACGTAAAATCGCTACGCAGCTTCCTTGGACTCACGAGCTACTATCATAAATTATTAGTGCCCCGCTCACATCCCTACTGAAGAAAGACTTCTTCTTATGGTTGGAACAAGCTTCTACAGCCTTCGAACGACTCAAGGCCACCATGACGATGGCACCGGTCTTAGTACTGCCTGATTTCAGCCACACTTTCGTCATTGAGGCCGACGAGTCAGGAGTTAGAATTGAGACTATTCTTATGCAAGATGGTCGACTCCTAATTTACACGGAGGCTTCCCCCACACTCCCAATGAGGTTTTTACAGGATATACTAATTACTACTAAATTTAAAATATGGTTGGAAACAGGTCCATGGCATAAAAGAGAAGTAAAACTAGAAGAATTGCAATTCATGCTCATGCCAGATTGGGCTCTCATCATCCTAAACCATACTAGAGTGCAATCACTATTCCAGAAGAAAGATTGGTTATCACTAAAGACTAACTATATGGCAGCACATGCAAAGAAGAAATGACGTCCCGATAAACTTCAGAATGGATGAAAAATTAAAGATCAATTTTTTTTGCACCTCTAGCTTGATCAGTAGGAAACTAGAGCCTTAATGAAGTAGTCTCCCTATTTCTTTGGGCCTTGCAAAATTGGGGATCACATTGGGGCCCTAACTTGGAAATCAGATTCACATACTAGATCAAGATTATAGTTGATCGGCCAGGTATCCCACTATAAATGGAAATTTAAAGAAGATGACTTAGCCCAAATCCTTCCAACTAACACCCTAGTTAATGAGGAGGGCAAAGTTTAGTTGATGAGCTCATGGAACCTCAGCCTTAAAGACAAGGCTGATTTGAAGAGGGCAGGTTTGATAGGACTCTAGTAGGGTTGAATCCTAATCACTTAGAAGTAATCAATAAGAACCCTGTAAAATTATAATAAAATAATACCTAGTCACTTCTATCCTATAAAGAAGTGTGGCTAGGGTTTATTTTGGCCTTAGGGCTTAGTGGTCATCACCCCCTTTACTAGGCTAGTCGACTAGGGTTTCCCCCTGCTTCAGTCAAGTATAGAGCCAATGTAGCCGCCACCTATTCCCTCTAAGGCAGGTAGGCTATAGAAGGGTAAAAGGGTACTTTTAGTTAGGCAAGCACCTCATGGGCTAGGGTTTACAACCTTATATAATGATGTAGTCGACCCTCTCTTTTATTAAGCAATTATCAATTTTGTTTCAACCTTATGCAGAGTCTACGAGAGAGGAACCCCTACAATATTCAAGGGTTGATCCCTCTTAAGGGTCAAAATCTATATAGCTCCTTCTAGGGTTCTATCATTTCACTGCGGCCAAGACGGGCATTGGAAGAGGAACTGTTAGGACTACCTTGTAGATAAAGTGAAACAGAAGCTTGGAGAAGCTTTAGGTATATTCATGATAAGTCTCCACTTGTCATATTTTCATGATAACACATGGGTATTAGACACTAGGAGTGTTTATCATATCTGTAATTTGTTGCAGGTTCTGGCAAGACCTAGGAGATTGGCTAGAGGCAAAATAGACCTCAAGATCGATATTGGAGCAAGAGTTGCTGCAGTTGCTATTGGAGAGATCACCCTACATCTGCTTGGTAGAGCTATTATTGTATTAGATGCATGCTATTTTGTTTTCTCTATTATCAAAAATATTATTTCTATCTCTTGTTTGACAATTAGTGGATATAAATTAGTTTTTGAGAATAATAGTTCAATAATTATGGATGATGAGATTATCACTAGAGATACCCTTATAAATAGCTTATATGTGTTAGACACTTCTCCACATATCATGAATATAAATGTCTAAGAGAAAAAGAGATGTGATGAATAATGCATACTTATGGCATTGTAGGCTAGGTCATATATATGAGGGAAGGATTCAAAAGTTGTTGAAAGATGGATATTTAGATCTATTTGACTATGAGTCATATACAACTTGCAAACTTTGCCTTTATGGGAAGATGACCAACTATCTTTTTAGTGGAACTAGAGAAAGAGCCACCGAGTTATTGAAAACTCATACATAGTGATGTATGTAGTCTCATATCGACTCAGGCCATATGTGGTTACTCATACTTCATTACATTCACTAATGATTTCTCTAGGTATGGATATATGTACTTAATGAAGTACAAATCTAAGGCCTTTGAGAAATTTAAGGAATATAAAAATGAGGTAGAAAACCAAATTGAAAAGAGTATTGAGACTCTTCGATCAGATCGAGGAGGAGAGTACTTGAGTATGGAGTTCACTCATTTCCTCAGGGACAATGAGATTCTATTCTAGTGGACACCTCCTTATGCACCTCAGCTCAATGGTGTATCAGAAAGGAGGAATCGCATGCTGTTAGACATGGTGCAGTCCATGATGAGTTTCACTGACCTACCCATCTCATTTTAGGGATACACCTTGGAGACCATAGCTTACCTTCTGAATAGAGTTCCATCAAAGTCGATAATGTCTATGCCATATGAGATATGGAAAGGAAAGAAATCCGATCTTAAGATTGTTAAGATTTGGGGTTGTCCTACCCATGTTAGAAGACACAAGCCCGATAAGTTGGAATCAAGGACATAATGGTACATATTCGTGGGATACCCAAAGGAAACTTGTGGGTATTATTTCTATCACCCCGATGACCGAAATGTCTTTGTTACTAAGAGAGCCATGTTTCTAGAGAAGGAACACATTCATGGTGGAAATAGTGGGAGTAAGATAGAATTGAGCGAGGTTGGAGAACCTAGCTCAATCACCATTCTAGAGACCGAGTATGTTCAGATACCTAACACACAAGCTCCAACTTTGCATAGGTCTTGTAGAGTATCTGACATCCTGAAAGATATGTGGGACATATCAATGAAGATGACTATCAAGATATTGATCCTTAGACCTTTGAGGAGGCTATTATGAGTTTAGACTCCGGGAAGTAGTAAGAAGCCATGAATTCTGAGATGGATTCCATGTACTATAATAAGGTTTGGAACATTATGGTTGCACCTGAGGGTATTGTACCCATCGGCTATAAATGGATTTTTAAGAAGAAGATCAAAGTGGATGGAAAGGTAGAGACCTATAAAGCAAGGCTGGTAGCTAAAGGATATCGTCAAAGAAAAGGAGTTGACTATGATGAAATCTTTTCACTTGTAGCCATGCTTAAGTTCATTAGAATTATTTTGGCCATTGCAGCACACTATGATTATGAGATTTGATAAATGGATGTCAAAACAATATTCCTCAATAGAAATCCCGAGGAGGAGATGTATATGATACAGCTAGAGTGTCACGGACAATAATATAAACAAGGTGTTCGATGAAATGCTTGTGTTAGTCCGTGTCCTTCGGTTTAGGTACATATCTTGTACAACAAGAAGCGAGCTTGCAGTAGGCTTGGCAGCCCTAGTTTGATTTGCTTTATGGCTAAGTTTGGCTTGTAAATACAAGTGCGTCTTATAAGCACTTGTGGGGACTTCGGTCTGTAGTGGACCATTATCCTTTATGTGCAACCTCTCTGAGTTTGTAATGTCCATGGGTGTAATTTATATTTTGGATTTATAAAGTATTTTTTCTTGAGCAGTTGCTTGTGGATCTCGTGGGAATTGCTTCTTCTGGCCCGTTTTCTCTTTTTGTAAGTCTGTGGGATTTTAGGAGATCTCGGGGAGGGCTGACCTTTGCGGACGGACACGCATGGGTGCCGCACGGCTTAGGCAAAATCACCTAAGCCCGTGACAATGTGGTATCGAGCGGGACAAGCACACGCAGAAACACTTGCCATACAAATGTGGGGGACCTAGCTAGGTTGTGTGGAGGACAGCCAGCACGCGCAACCGTTTAGGGGAAACGGATATTGAGATGTAGGGAAAGGAGTCGCTCAGAGGAGCGGGCATCTTGGTTTGGCATTCAAGGAATAGCCAACCCCTTTGCACGAGAGGCACCACGAGGACAAGCAAGCGAAGAAGAATGCGTAGCACACAAAGATTGGGATGGTTGAGTTTGAGCTATAGCTCAACGTTGGCAACCAAACTTGACGGTGCTTAAGGCAAAGCAGGGTGCTTGGTGAAAGATGAGACCGTGCAAGGTGGGAGGTGTTGTGTAACGACCGAAAGAGTTGTGCAAAGCTCACAGAGGTGAGGGGAATTGCTAACTCGAAGGATTCGAAACTCATGCAAGGGCTTGTACACGGATGACAGAGTGTTCGTGGCCATCCCAAGGCACGATTAGAACTCGGCGCCATGGAGCATCAGAACTTTCTCTTCGATATGGAAAGGATATGTCCGTAGGCGGCTGAAATGTGCAACAAGTTCCACATGTTGCTAGACCTTGAAGGGTGCAGTGGAGATTGTATTGGAGAAGGGTTGCAATCTAGCAAGTACATTTTTGGGGGCAGAACAAAGCTCGAGTTCAGCAATACGGAGTAGTCCAAAGGGGATGATGGTCTCCGAAACTTCCAATGGGAAGTTTGTAAAGAGAAAAGTTGCTCCAGCAGGACAGATATCCAGGAGGGATAAGTCTTAGCTCTCTAATGGGAGAATTATGTGTAATGGACTACACATATTGAGGAAGAGTTTCTCAAGGTTATATCTCCATAAAGCTCAATGGACCGAGTGAGCGACGAAGAGTTGTCGCATGATCTCGAAGGAGGTAATGCATTGGTGGATGCATTTCGAGATCAAGTGGGGGAGCAATCCAAGGCAACATCATATGAAGGCACACTTAGAGTCGAGGCAGAAATCGAACTAAACAGAGGGCCGACCCATGGAATGGTGGATGTGAGGGCCACTATCAACTCAATGCAAATCGAGGAGCAGAGCGACTTGGGTGGAACTCGGTGAAGTATCCAAGCCGCATGAAGGGAGTCGACATAGAAGATGGAACATGGAGCGGAGGCACGGAGCTTTCCTTGGACAGAGGTCAAGGGCATGAACTCCTGTAGAGGCAAGAGTGAGATCATGTCGTTCCATGGGTTCTTCATTCTGATGGGACAGACTTATCTTGCATGGTGCCAAAGATGAAGGGAGCTTCAAGGCACATGCAAGCTGCCTCAGAGATGCATTTGATGGAGTAACTAAAGTGATTCAACTTGCGGAGGCAAAGTTAGGATCATGAGACCTTAGTACGGTGCAAGAGGACGCAGAGGTGGGTACTCTTGAAGAATATGCCATAGTGTTGCCGTTCAAGTTGTCAGGAACAAGAGGTGCATAGCAAGATTGTGCTGGTCGGGGATAGAGGCCCAAGATCCAGACAATGATGCACCAACTCTAGCGAAGTCAGGGGACTTCAGGAGCTACTAGGCGACGGACTATCCTAGAGCTATGCTTCGTCCAGGTGTAACCTAGGAGTGGGGCGAAGGGAATTGCCAAGGGAGCGAACTAAAAGTCGGAGATGGCAGAGGCCCTACGATATGTTGGCAGAGGCCACACATGGAGAAGTTGTAGTCCGAGTTCATGACACGAGAATCTGTATGCAATGGAGATGTCACCAGGAGGCGACATGGTATAGCGGATCGTGGTGGAATAGTTCGTGGCAATGCAATACAGGCAATCTTGTCCCGTGAGGGACAAAACATCATGCGAAGGTATGATAAGGAGTTATTGGGAGCTCTACTTTGGTGTACGACACAACAAGAAGAAGGGCTATGGATTCAAGGAGTGAATGTCGTAGTACCGTAGAGGCGGGTCTTCTTATGTGCATCAAAGCTTGTATTGGATGAAAGCCTTAGTCATCAGCATATGAGAGCTGTATACCACCGAGGAAGAAGTCCAAGTGCACGTACCAGTGAGTCCCATGGAGGGGGACATGATCATGTGAATGATCGAGGCTTGGGAGCTCCACTTGGTGAACCATGCAGCAGAAGAAGGGCGTGGATTCAAGGAGTGAATGCGCAGCAGGCGGTCTTCGTGTGTATGCATCAAAGCTTGCATCGGATGAAAGTCTTGATCGTCAAGATATGGGTGTACCACCGAGAGAGTAGTCAAATTGCAAGTACCGTGAATCCCATGGAGGGACTTGATTAACCGGAGCTTGGAGAGTTCAACGCTGCTCACATTAAGGGAGCCCGAAGTCGAGGACAAGGCCGAGTAAGCGAACGTTGCTACCAAGGAAGCTAAGGAGAGCAGAATCGACGTAAGCCCTACAACAAGAAGGTGGAGGCCATGCATGAGAGTTGCAGTCTGTCTCTCCATCGACCAAGGAGAACTGCTAGGAGGACATAGTGGTGTCGGCGGTGGTCGAAAGGCGAGGAAGCGACGACGAGTCCAACGGGGCTACCCAAAAGAAAAGCGTCGGTTAGAGAGGAGGTGGACTCGGAGGAGCTCCACAGTGCCACAGAGGCAGATCTACCGATCGCGAAGGAACGGAGGAAGATGCAAGGTAACAGATAGTAGTGCTATGGGCTTGGCAGCGCCATGGTACCGCAGATGCGGGACTTCCGTGAAGTCATCAATCCCTTGCTCTCATGAAGGGACAACATTGGTCGTAAAAGGGGCCAAGGAGGTGGAGAATGCAGAGACAAACTCCAAGTACCAAGACGAGATAGAAGGGCAGAGGCCAAGAAACTTCATAAGACCGATGTCGATGTGCTTCTCATCCAGATAGCCGAAATTAAGGGACTTCGGGTTGATGCAGTAGTGCTCGACCAAGGAACGAAGTAGGAAGTACATGGTACTGTACCTTTCTACTCAAGAGGAGTAGGCGACAAAGGTGATGGAGAAGACGATACAATCCCAAAGGCGACCAGATCTATCGAAGATTTACGCCAAGTTCGGGGACTCCAAGTTGGGGTAAACTTTTTGCTCTTTTCGGGCAAAACTTCTTGCATTCCAGAAGTTCAATGGCAGTGGGAAGGTGAATCACAGTAGCTAACCCAACACAAGGAGTACAACCACTTCAAGTGCTTCAGAAGTGTGAGCAAAGAGTAGGCGAATGTTAGTAACCAGCTCAATGCATGAAGTACAAACTCGAGGAGGCAGGCGAAATCAAGTAACCTTTGCTAGGCGAAATTGAGTAACCTTTGCCTTCTCAACACAAGAGAATGGGCGAAACCGAGTACCCCAGTTCTCTTAACTCGAGGAGGTGAGCGAAGCCAAGTAAACTTTTTGCTCTTTTCGGGCAAAACTTCTTACACTCCAGAAGTTCAATGGTAGTGGGAAGGTGAATCACAGTAGCTAACCCAACGCAAGGAGTGCAACCACTTCAAGTGCTTCAGAAGTGTGAGCAAAGAGCAGGCGAATGTTAGTACCCAGCTTAATGCATGAAATACAAACTCGAGGAGGCAGCCGAAATCAAGTAACCTTTGCCAGGCGAAATTGAGTAACCTTTGCCTTCTCAACTCGAGAGAATGGGCGAAACCGAGTACCCCAATTCTCTTAACTCGAGGAGGTGAGCGAAGCCAAGTAACCTTACCTTCTCAACTACGAAGAGAATGGGTGAAGTCAAGCATCCCAGTTCTCTTACTTATCCAAGGGAGCTCGCACAAGTTCAGTGACCCTTCAAAGAAAGCTTATGGAAGACAATGGTTGTCAAATCCTCACCGTTGGTAATCAATGCTATTGAGAGTAGTTTTTCCACCTCATTTTCCAATTGACTAAGAGAGAGTGATGCGAACATACTTGGAAATGACAACTAACAATGGAAGAAGGTTCAATGGGCAAACATTATGGAGAAAGGACCTTAAAAACTTCAAAGTCTGTGAGGCGATGCTCGTTAAAGCTCCAACAAGCATCTACCCAGTTCAAGCAATATGAGTATACTGCGATACTGGAACATAATAAGGCAAGTCTTTTCCTTCATCAGAGGGATCCGCGAGAACCAACAAGGATCAGCACAACTCAGCCAACCCCACACCAGATTCACTCCTTGGTGAGTTGAAGCAGCATAGCGGATTAGAGTTTGACTACTCAACAACAGCGGCGGAGAGCGGCTAGGAGCCAAAGGGGCGTGTTGCAACCAAAGCAGAAGATTAAAGATTCAGCAGAATGCGAGGAGATGCAGCGTCTATAGTGGCTTCGACGAGGACGTCGAAGGAATAAGTGGGGGAGAATGTCACAGATAATAATGTAAACAAGGTGTTCGATGAAATGCTTGTGTTAGTCCGTGTCCTTCGGTTTAGGTACATATCTTGTACAACAAGAAGCGGGCTTGCAGTAGGCTTGACAGCCCTAGTTTGATTTGCTTTATGGCTAAGTTCGGCTTGTAAATACAAGTGTGTCTTATAAGCACTTGTGGGGACTTCGGTCTGTATTGGACCATTATCCTTTATGTGCAACCTCTTTGAGTTTGTAATGTCCATGGGTGTAATTTGTATTTTGGCTTTATAAAGTGTTTTTTTCTTGAGCAGTTGCTTGTGGATCCCGTGGGAATTGCTTCTTCTGGCCCATTTTCTCTTTTTGTAAGTCTATGGGATTTTAGGAGATCTCGGGGAGGGCTGACCTTTGCGGACAGACACACATGGGTGCCGCACGGCTTAGGCAAAATCACCTAAGCCAGTGACAAGAGGGATACGTATCCAAAAAAAGTCTAGATAAAGTATACAGATTGCTGATAGGACTCCAACAAGGTTGAGTTCTATTCATTTCAGTAGAAGCCAATAAAAAACTCTGCTAGATTGTAATAAGGCCTCTCCTATCTTCTAAAGGAGTATGACCAGAGTTTGGATTAGCCCTTAGGGTTTAGTAGTCACTGCCTCCCTTACTGGGCAAGTCGGTCAGGGTTTCCCCTTGCTTAGGTCAGTTATAGAGCCAACCTAGCCGCCCCTTGTTCCTATTAAGGTAGGATGGCTATAGGAGGGGTAAAAGGATAATTCCACTTAGACAAGTGCTCCCTTAGGCTAGGACTTTGATCCCTATTTAAGATTTAGCCACTCCCCTCTTTTAATCAAGCAATTATCATCTTCAATTCAGCCTTTGTGCCGAGTCTAGGAGGGAGGAACCCCTATAGCGTTCCAAGGGTTGATCTCCCTCAGTGATCAAAATCTATAGGACTCCTTCTGGGGTCTTATCATCTGGTATCAGAGCAGTGATCTTGAGGATAAGGTTGATTTTAAGAGGGTAGGTTTGATAGGATTCCAGTAGGGTTGAGTCCTAATCTCCTTGGAAGTAGTCAATAAAACCTTGCTAGATTGTAATAAAGCCACTCCTTTCTTATAAAGGAGTATAGCTATGGTTTAGATTAGCTCTTAGGGCTTAGTACTCACCGCCCCCCCTACTAGGCAAGTCGGCCAAGGTTTCCCCCTACATAGGTCGGCTATATAGCCAACCTAGATGCCCCTTGTTCCTATTAAGGCAGGATGGCTATAGGAGGGGCAAAAGGATAATTTTACTTAAAAAAGTGGCCCCTTAGGCTAGGACTTTGATCCCTATTTAAGATGTAGTTGCCCCCCTATTTTAATCAAGCAATTATCATCTTCAATTCAGCCTTTGTGTCGAGTCTAGGAGGGAGGAACCCTATAGCGTTCCAAGGGTTGATGCCCCTCAGTGATCAAAATCTATAAGGCTCCTTCTGGGGTCTTATCATCTGGTATTAGAGTAGTGATCTTACTGCCACTATAGCCATCTCAGCTGTCTCTACCTTCCCAAGCAATTCCCATAATTACTATGACACGCACCTCCACCTTCCACCCTAGTAGTAGATCAAATCAGTCTACCACTGCCCGCTGTGTTTGATCTAAAATTCTGGTATATTTTTATAACCCACACCTCTTCAATACTACAAGATCCTTCATATCATACATGGGAGAAGTTTTTCAAAGTTTTCTTCCAATAATTTTTTACCATTGTAAATGTTATCATCTTTGCGAAGGTGAAACGCTACTAAAAATTTTTAGCCAATTATTGCTACTTGAAACCAAACTTTTGTTCATTGTTTCTGATTTAAATTTTTACACAATTCTCAAGTTCAAGTTGGCTTTCATCTGAAATTGATTTCATGAAAAAACTCCTTCTAGAACTAGTTTTCTTGTATGATCTTTTACCATCATGTAGTTCTAGAATTTTACTATGAAGGAATCGGCCTCGCATCTTTTGCCCTATTTCCCTACTGTTACGCGGCCAAAATTTTGTCAAACTTTTTACTGGTATTAACAACATCTGAACAAAGGGTTTCTACATAATTTTCTTGAACTTTCCTTTGGAATTTACATCGAGAGGTCATCCTTTCTTCAACATAAAGTCGGTTCAGCAGGACAACACATCACAACACTTCTTTTCACCGAATTCTATCAGATTTGAGTGCTATTTATTGTGGAATTTTGGACTCTCTTTATCTCCAAACCCTACCATCCTTACCAAAAATCCTTCCAAATATTACCCTAAACACAATCCAAACAGCCCCTAAATCAACCACCCAAATCAGCCTACTTCCTTATCGATTCACTTATCTTTTTAGTCAACTTTCCTTACCGAGACACCTACCTTTGTGATAAGACCCCAGAAGGAGCCCTATAGATTTTGATCCTTAAGGAGGATCAACCTTTGGAACGTTATAGGGGTTCCTCCCTCCTAGACTCGGCACAAAGGCTGAATTAAAGATGATAATTGCTTACTTTCAAAGAGGGGGCAACTACATCTTAAATAGGGATCAAAGTCATAGCCCAAGGGGACACTTATCTAGGTAAAATTATCCTTTTGCCTCTCTTATAACCATCCTACCTTAATAGGAACAAGGGGCGGCTAAGTTGGCTCTATAGCTGACCTAATCAAAGGAAAACCCTAGTCGAATTGCCGAGTAAGGGAGGGCGGCGACTTCTAAGCCCTAAGGGCTAATCTAAACCCTAGCCATACTCCTTTATAAGATAGGAGTAACTTTATTACAATCTAGTCGGTTTTTATTAACTAATTCTAGGGAGATTAGGACTCTACCCTGTTGGAGTCCTATCAAACCCGCCCTCTTAAAATCAGCCTTGTCCTCAAGGCTGAAGTTCCATGAACTCAGGGAACCGGGTCCTTAGCTCCTCATTAGCTTGGGTGTCAATTGGAAGAACTTGAGCTGAGTGGTCATCTTTAAATTTCCATTTGAGGTGAGATACTTGGAGGATCAACTGTAATTTTGATCTGTTGCACAGATCTGATCTCCAGGTTGGGGCGCCAATATGATCCCTAATTTTACAAGGCCTAGAGAAATAGGGAGACTAATTTCTTGATGCTTGAATTTCATGCTGGTGGAGCTAGAGATGTAGGGGCACTTGATCTTTCTCAGGAAATTTTCTTCTGCTTCGGCGTTTGTCAGGGGAAATTTTTTTTTTGCATAGGTTGCCACATGGTTAGTCTTTAGTGATAGCCAATTTTTCTTCTGGAATGGTGACTGCCCTTTGGTATGGTCAGGATGATGAGAGCCCAGTCTGGTATGAGCATGGATTGCAATCTTCTAGTTTAACTCCTCTTTCATGCCATGGACCTATATCCAACTATATTTTAAATTTGGTATTAATTAGTATCTCTTGTAAAAATCTCATATGAAGTGTGGGGGAAGCCTTGATGTAAATTAGGAGTCAACTATCTTACATAATAATAGCCTAAATTCTAACTCCTGATGCATCAACCTCAAGGACCAAAGTGCGGTCAAAATCGGGTAGCGCTAGGACCGACGTCATCGTCATGGCTACCTTGAGTCGCTCGAAGGCTACGAAGGCTTTATCCGACTATAAAAAGAAGTCTTTCTTCAGTAAGGATGTGAGAAGGGCACTGATCTTATCATAATCTTTCATAAAATTTTGGTAGTAGCCCGTAAGTCTAAGGGAATCACATAATGATTATACATTTGTAGGTCTCGACCATCCTTGCATTACCTCGATCTTTGTCGGGTCCACTGCTACTCCATCCTCTAATATAATGTGCCCAAGATACTCTACTTTATGCTGTAATAAGCTACACTTTGACTATTTAATATAAGGAGTATTCTCCTGAAGAATCATTAGAATAGTTCATAAGTGCTGAAAATGTATATCAAGTGTAGGGCTATAAATGAGAATATCATCAAAGAATACCAATATAAACCTACGTAGAAAACTCCGGAAGATGTCATTCATCAGGCTTTGGAAATTAGAAGGAGCATTCGTAAGTCCAAAAAGCATTACCAGAAACTCGTAGTGGCCATTATGTATGCGGAATGTAGTTTTCAGAATATCTTCAATACATACTCGAATCTGATGGTATCAAGATCGAAGATCCAATTTAGTGAGGACTCTGACTCCTTTTAGTTCATCCAAGAGCTCATCTACGATGGGTATAGGATATTTGTCCTTGATGGTGATAGCGTTTTGGGCCCGGTAGTCAACGCACATCCGCCACGTACCATCTTTCTTGCGCACTAGCAACACCAGTGAGGAGTAAGGGCTACAGCTTGGTCGAATCACCCCGGTGTCAAGCATCTATTTTACAATGTTCTTGATCTCATCCTTCTGCAAGTGAGGATAGTGGTATGGTTATAAATTTGTAAGAGGTTTGCCTGGCAAAATAGGAATGCAGTGGTCATGCAGTCGGTTAGGGGTTAGCCCGTGCGGCTCTGTGAAAATGTCTGCGAATTCATCTAGCAAGAGGGCAAGCTTAGGATCTTAAATTTGTATATTCTCCCCCTGAGATGGTTGCTAGATATGCATAAAAAATCCTCCATGTGCTTTGTGCAAAACATTCTCCATTTGTTGTGATGAAATGATGGAAATTTGGTTCCCGCACTTGCCTCGTAACATGACCTATCTCCCTTTGCAATAAAATTTCATGATTAATTTAGAAAAATTCCAGGAGATATCACCTAGTATTGTGAGCCATTTGATCTTAAGTAAGGCTTCATAATCATCGATGGGTAGGAGGAAGAAATCAGCAACCACTTCTTGGTCTTGGAGGAGTAGTTTCACCCGTGGGCACCGTTGGTCGCAATTAAAGATTCGGCCGTCAGCGACCTTTATGTCAAACTTGTTGTAACTTTTGATTTGAAGCGCCAAATGTGCAGCAACCTTACTATTGAGGAAGTTATTGATGTTGCCCGTGTCGATGAGAACCATGATGGGTTGCTATTTTAGAAGTCCTCTAACTTTCATTATCTGTGGGTTGGAATAGCCTGCCAATGCGTACACTGCATAGTCAGCCGGTTAGGACTCTTCCTCCATGGCTTCTTCTTTAGGTTCAAGGGCTTCTTTAGATGTTTTATTATCCTCATCCTCTGCTGGATCAACCACGAGGAGTCGGCCCTTTTTGCAGTGATGTTCATGGCTCCACAGTTCATCATGATGCCAACACAACCCCTTGGCCGATCGTCCGCGAAGCTCGTCTCTTATCAACTTTTTGGTGCGGGGCTTGGATGATAGTAGAGGGGGCATTAGGCCTTGGCATGGCTGGTCGGGAGCGACCCTTGTCCTTCGTACCTCATGGTTCAATTGTTCTTCTTGGATACGTGCGATGGCAATCGTCGCCATAAGAGTGTACAGTTGCCGCACCTTTACTTCTCCTCGGATCTCCGGCTTTAGGCCCTCGATAAAAGTACCTCAAAGTTGTTTCTCAAACCAATTCTTAGTTTGGTTAGATAAATGCTCAAACCTTATTTGGTATTCTTGTATTGTAGAGGTTTGACGAATCTTTGCCAATTGTCCGTCGATGTTGTTGAAATTGGTTGGTCTGAAGCGGTCTAGTAGTCCTTCCTTAAATCGCTGCCAAGAGAGTCCTCCATGGGTGTGCTTAAACTAATTAAACCACTAAATAGCATCTCCCTTAAGGTGGATGGAAGTAATCTCCACTAATGTGGCGTCAGCGGTTCGGTAGAACGAAAAATAGCGCTCCGCGCGCGAGATCCACCCGATCGGGTCTCCTTCTTCCCATCTAGGGAAGTCAACTTTCATGTATGGATTATTGAGATCAGAGGTGATGTGGTCATATTCTTAAGGATCGTCTCACCGATCTGAAGTTTCTCCGTGTTGTGATTTCCTCAGGCTCGACGGTCGGCCAATGCTGAATTCGGCAAAAAGGGATCACATCTTCTCTTCTATGTGGTTTCCAAAGGCTTCAAATTTTACATCAATAACCTTCTCTGATGTCATAGTATATGCCTCAAAATCTATAATATTGAGATATTTTTTCTATTGTCAGGTTAATGGCATTGGAATTTTGGAGAAGGGGGTGGCCGGTTGGAAGGTGAATCGGTTTGGATGGAAGTAGACTACAGTTTATGGTAGATTTGGGGCTACGATTTTATGGAGTTTAGGCTGCGAATTGGCATGGTTTTAGGGCTATGATAGCAGTAGATGAAGGTTAGAAAAATAAATTTTAGATCTGAGATAGATGGCAGCAAAAGTAGGTGTCTCGTTAAGGAAAGTTTTCTAACAAGGTAAGTGGATCGATAAGGAAGTAGGCTGATTTGGGTGGCTGATTTAGGGGCTATTTGGATTCGGTTTAGGATAAGATTTTAAAGGGTTTTTAGTAAGGATGATAGGGTTTGGTGTTGAGGAAAGGAGAGTCTAAAATCCCACAAAAATTAGCACTTAAATCTGATAGAATTCGGTGGAAAGAAATGCTACGATGTGCTATCCTGCTGAATCAATTTTTGCATCAGAGAAACGCTGATTTTTCAATGTAAATTCCAAGGGAAAGTTTAAGAAAATTATACAAAAACCCTTGGTTCAGATGTTGTTAATACTAATAAAAAGTTTGATGAAATTTTGGCAGCATAACAGTAGGGAAATAGGGTAAAAGACAAAAGGCAGATTCCTTCGTCATAAAATTCTAGAACTATGTGATAATCAAAGATTGCACAATAAAACTAGTTCAAAAGGAGTTTTTTTATGAAATTAAATTCAAATGAAGTCAACTTGATTTTGAGAATTATGTAAAAATTTTGGCCAAAAAGGATGAACAAAAGTTTGGTTTTAAGAGGCCAATATACGAAAGGCAGATTCTACGTTGTAAAACTTCAGTACTGTGCAATAAAGAATCGTAGCACTATAAGTCCAGATCTAGAAGGAGTTTTTACACAAGATTAGTCTTAGATGAAAGCTAAGATGATCTATAAAATTATATAAAAGTTTCAGCCAAAAACAATGACTAAAAGTTTAGTTTCAATAAGCAACAATCAGTTGAAAATTTCTGCAATGTTTCATCTTTGCAACGATGATAATGTTTGTGATGAATGAATTTTGCAGCAGATAAAATTTGAAAAAAATCTTTAACATGTAAAGTAAGGAATCTTGTAGTATTGAAAAGGTGTGGATGATAAAAAAATACTAGAGATCAATGCAGGGGGCAACAGCAGACTGATTTGATCTGCTGCTAGAGTAAAGGTGGAGGCGTGTGTCGTAGCAATTGTGGGAATTGCTTGGGAAGGTAGAGGCGGTTGGGATGGCTATAGGGGCAGCAAGATTGCTGCTCTGATATCTGATGATAAGACCCCAGAAGGAGTCCTATAGATTTTGATCCTTCAGGGGGATCAACCCTTGGAATGTTATAGGGGTTCCTCCCTCCTAGACTCGGCACAAAGGCTGAATTAAAGATGATAATTGCTTGCTTTCAAAGAGGGGGGTGGCTACATCTTAAACAGTGATCAAAGTCCTAGCCCAAAAGGGCACTTATCTAGGTAAAATTATCCTTTTGCCCCTATAATAGCCATCCTACCTTAATAGGAACAAGGGGAATTTCTTTTCATGAGCTTTATGATGAATTTAGAAATATTAGCAAATTATATAAATTACTTAAGGTAGAACATGCATCATTTGTTAGTAAACTTGATGAAATGCATAAAGTAGGACCATCACATAATACATGCACCAAACATGAAACATTGCATGATGCTTTATCATTACATATTTTTTGCTCTAAATGTGAAATGCTAGATGATGTTAAAAAAAACTATCATGCATAAATAAATATTAGAAAATTTTGAAATAAGGAATAAATCCCTTAATATGATCCTTGCGAATAAGGGTCATATTAATAGAAGAAATAGTATAGGCTTTGTTGGTAACATTCAACAAAAGCCAACATCTTCACTAAAGGACCTACGTTATATATTTCATCTAGAAATAAATATAATTTTTGTGGAAGAATTGGACAGTATGCTAATAAATGTTCATTTAAAAGGTATAGTTCACATAAATTAATTTGGGTTCTGAAGGAACTATAAACAACTCGATGTCAATTAGAATTAAGTAGTGTTTCATAAGGGACCCAATGTAAAATAGGTACCTAAACTAAAACCTCTCATACTATAAATTTATCTCCTAACAAGGCTAAGAGCACTAAGTAATATTTTAAAAGTAGATGCTGTAGACATATGACTTGATATCTAATACTCTTTTAAAGCTCACTAGCCTAAATAATAATAATAATAAATTATTAAAATAAAATTATTTTTCTTTAAAAGAAAAAATCTTCTTGATAACATGATAGAACCTTACAACATAAAAAAAAATCATTAGATTTTGGTTGTAGAATATCTCATAGTAATGACTCCACTTAAAAGTGATTTACTTATTTGATTTATCTTATCATAACCTTGATTGATAATGCAAAGTTAGAGCATACTAGTATGAAAATGAACTAGAACTAAGAAACCTTAGTTATTGTTAATGAAAAATATTTATGTTAAAATTTATGAAAATGGGTTTTTATTGATGATATATTAGTTTTTATTATTTGAAAGGTATTATATATAAAAAAAACCTCTTGACTCCCATAGATATTTATCCAAACAAAACCTTTTTATATGAGTCTAAAGTTTTTTTTTTATCATGGTTATTACTAAAGATCTTTCTAAATAAATCATGATCTTTTAAAACATATTTAATGATTAATTTGAATTTTATATTAGATAGACCTGAAATAAATAAAAATTTTGAAATGATTTTGTCAATTCCTTACACTATGTGTAAATAGATAGACTCATTTACATGTTGGAATGGAGATGGGTTAAATTTTTGCTTTAAAGACGTTTTATCATTTTGATGTATTATTGTAATAGCCTTGATAATGTTGAAGAAGTAACTTAAATATGGGTTGTATGATTAAATGGATGTTGTTGATTTGAGTATATAACATTATAAAAAGGGAAAGAAAAATCATGCTTCATTGTCTAATATTTTTAAATTAAAAATATATTTAATGAGAATGAAATGAGCATGATAACTCACTCTAAAAATCATTGGAATTGAAATAAATTAAGTTTTTGTTTGAAAATATTTTATTGCAATGATGTTGATGAAATTTTATTATTGAAATAAATTTCATAAGTTAAAAATAACTCAAAATAGGATAATTCTTCTTGAAAATATTTTTATCAACCCTTCAACAAGAGATAAAATTTTAACATTATTGTTGAATCTCCTAAACTACAATAATTTGATGATTCAAATATTATATTATTGACTAAGTTTACAAAATGATTTAAATGTTATAATGATAGTTGTAGGTTAAAATGAGTTATGATTAGATGATGATTTTTTAATTAAAATTTAAAACAAAAAATTCATATTTCTCCTCATAGTGTTTTTAAATATATATATATATTTAAAATACATATCACAAGTGCAACTCTCTTCCCTAAAATCTAAAAGAGTTAGACACACTTAACAAAGAAAAATCATTGAATCAACGATAAACCAAATATCATATTTGAAAATATCTTATTGTAATATTTGTGATGATCTCTTTTGAAAATTTCTCAATTTCTAACTTATTAAGATTTCAATAAGAGATTGATGAATCTATTCTTGATATTTTTTTTGAAATATCAATTTTGATGATTTGAACTTGAATAAGTTATTATCATGATTTTGGTAAGTTTAGAAAATGAAACTTGAAATCTTAATATAAATCAAGTTCGTTTGAAGAAGTTTATAAATGAATCATAAGTTTATCTATTCGGAACTATAACATGAATCTAAAATAATGATCTTGATGATTTGAAATCATATATAAAAATTAAGATTCTATATTTTCATATTTTACTTTATAAAATCATGATCTTAATTTCTTGATACTTGTAACTTGACAATTTTCATTAATTCAGATCTTGTTTACAATTAATCTCCTAAAATTTTTATCGAAGAAGAAGATTTATTAAAAAGAAATAGTGTCTATTGATACTTCTAATTTAATTCTTCATGACATGATTACTTTATACTCATGGTTATATTTAAAACATGGATGTATTAAAAAATTAAACCATTATATTTCTTATTGACAATAAAAAGGAGCAGGAATCAAAATTAATTTGGTTAGAAGAAAATTTGAACATTGAATAAGGAACAATTGGTTAGAAGAAAATTAGAACTTTCTAAATGCATGCAAAATACTTGATAACAATTTGAGCTTGATTTACTATCATATTTTCTTTTGGGATTCTTGATGCTCATTATTAAAATTTATATGAGATAATCTTCAAAATGCATGATTTGATTGATTTGCTATATTACTTGAAATTTCCATAAGATGAACTTAATTGCATGGGTAGCCCTTAATTTTAGAATTTATATCTATAAAATTGAGTATTTTTTTGATATGATACTTTTCAGAACCCCCTCATTGATTCTACTTTTTTGTTTACAAAAAGGGGGAGAAATGGACTATATTTCTTTCTTTGAGTAATGAATATTTATGATAAATATGTTGACATATGTATTGAACACTCATTATTCAAATATACGATGAATATTTCTTCTTTTTGATAACAAAGGGGGAGAAATAACATGATTGATGACATATGATAAATGTTGTGTTTGAAATTTTATCATATAATGAACATTTGTTTTGAACAATTGTTTCAAAAAAATATGTTGAACATTTCTCCTTATTGATAAATATTTAAAAATAATAAACATTCAAATGATGGATATTTATGATAAATGCTCATATATGAATTGAATATTTCTCCTTTTTGTTGATGACAAACGGGGAGAAATGACATAATTGATGACGTAAGAGAAATATGTCTTTTAAAATATTTGAAATATTGATATGATACCAAGAAAAGATTATTACTCTAAAAATTTTATCATGTGTGGTATCATAATTTTTTGACATAAAGTGGATGTTTAAAATATTTATTATGTGAAATATATCAATTAAAATTATTTATCATGTGATACCAAGAAGAAGAATGCTTTGAAAATTTTATTATGTATGATATCATGAATGTTAAATTATGAAAATATTATACTTGAATTCAAAAGTGATAGGTTCTTTTAAATTTAAGTTTGTTGTATTTAAACTATGGCATATGCATAGGAGGAGTTAAGGTTAACTCTATCATCAATTGGTTGTCATCATCAAAAAGGGAGAGATTATTAAATCTCAGATTTTGATGATAAATCAATTGATAAGTTTTATGATCTAACTCATGTATTAAAGAAAGTGATGCAAGATTAACTACGATGGTAAAAGGGCCTTATAATCAGATGTTGGGCCGGAGTCAGGTTCGAATATCGGGCCACGGTTCGAACAACGTAGTGGGAGCTCGCCGAGAGTTCATCGGAGGTTGATCGATGTTTGGACGATGTTATCATGAACTTGCTGAGACCTCATCAGAGGTTTGCTGGGAAGTTCATTAGGAGTTCGCTGATAGGTTGTCGGGAGCTTGCCGGGAGTTCAATGGAAGAATACCGAGAAGTTCATCGAGAGTTCACCGATAGGTTATCAGGAGCTCGTTGAGAGTTCACCGGAAGAATGTTGGAAGTTCATTGGGAGATTATCAAAGGAAATCGGGAGCTCGCCGAGGGTTCATCAAAAAGATGGCGAGAGTTTATCGAAGAAACGATCAAACAATGAAGATTATATGTTGAGTGTCATGGTTAGTATCATAATGAGAGTTAATTTTACTAACTTAATTAAGAGGTCATTAGGCCATAATTGGGACTGATTTGGACTCATTATTAAAGCCATTTTAGTAACCAAAGGTCAGATAAAGTATGGCCTTCGAAGACATGGTCTCCAAGATGATATAGTATTCAAAGGTGTGTCAGGAAGTTAAACCACCAAGATTGGGTAGTTGAACTGCCCAGACATAGTCTCTCAGACTATCAGGTAGTTGAACCACCCAGAACATAGTCCCCCAGACTGTGTCAGGCGGCAAAACTACCTAGAATGCAATCTTCGAGACTAGCACCTCAGGATCATTTAAAAATTAATTTTTGGCTCCACTTTTGAAACCATTTTGGGTCTATAAATATCTCACCCTTTCTTGCCTAAGGTATACAAGCAATTAAGAGCAAAAATCTTGTGAAATCGTTATTGTAATTGAGAGCTTCTCCTCATTTCATCTTGTATATTTTTTATTTAAGGGAGATCTTTGAGTCTTGTAAAGGTTATCCCACAGACCTATAAAAGGAGAATAGAGTTGTAAGAGGGTAGTTGATCTTCACCCATTGAAAGAAGATCAATAATAGAAGTCGGTTGCCTTAATGAAGGAGGAATCGGGAAGTGGACGTAGGTCACGAGACTGAACCACTATAAAATCCGTTTGCTTCCTCTTCTTTGCTCTTTAACTTTATTGCTATGTTATTTAACTATATATTATCTTTGCTTGTACTATTACAAATATCTCTACACTTAAACGCATTTTGATATAGTTTTCATTGAGCAAAATTTTCAAATCGATGAAGATTTCTCATCAGCACTAATTCAAGCCATCCCCCACGACCCCCTCCCTCTCTTAGTGCCGTTTTGATCCTAACAGTCTATAGAGATCAAGAAAAGGCTATGATGTCTATGTCTTAAAGCTAGAGGAGTGCTCTAAAGATGATGTGGATGGTAGCAATAATTTTGGTAAGGATCAGATGTGGGTGCAGCAAAAACACCGAAAAGTAGTGCTATAGAATTCTACGTCAATAGGCTGCAATAGGTCATTGTTTTGGGCTATAGTTTTGGGTGCTATTTGGGTTATGAAAATAGGTTATGATAGTTACATCTTAAGGCTAAAGGGATGCCCTAAAGATGTCTTGGGTGGTGGTAGCAAGATAGTTAGGTTTCAGTGGGTTAAGGAGAAGAAGAAAGACAAAGGTGCAGTAGTAGATTTTAAATCAAAAAAATTCCAACAGTGAAGACATAATTTTTTCTAGAAATTCTCAATGATAATTTAAGTGAAACTCAAGGGGAATCACTAGTAAGGAAAGATAATATCATCAAAAATTTTATGGAATGAAATGATAGCAAAAGTTTCAACAAAATCAAAGATTGGAAGAAGGTATTGCTATAGAATTTTTTCAGTAAAAGATTTCAGTAGTATAGTCAAATTTTTTGCAGTAGTTCATAATAAGAAATTGAGTAAAACTCAATGGAAATCCACTAGCAAGGAAAAAGTAATAATGTCAAAAAATTCATGGAAGAAAATAGCAGTAAAAGGTTCAGCAAAATTGAAGATCATGAGAAGGTACTACAGTAGATTTTTACATCTAAAGTGCAGTAGATTGGACGTAAAAGATCAGTGATTTATATTAAGAATTTTTTGACAAAACCAAAAGAAAATGCAAAGATAGGAAGTGCTAAAGCCATTGTAAAATTTCATAGAGATTGGATCAATTAAATGCAGCAGCAAATCAAAAAGTCATGGGTGTGCAGCTAGAATTCTGTAACGTAACTTTCATCATAACGATGGAGACTTTACGATAGAAAGTTTGTTTAGCAAAATAGGAACAAATTTTTGGGTTTTTTTTTTGAGTAAGGATAACTAAATTGCAGCAGTAGTAAGGTAGAAAACTAGAACCTATTACAATTCATAGAGAGATAAAAGGATGATCTGTGATAGTGGAGATGACGACGGAATTAGGTGATAATCTTCACGCAATTGTGGGAATTGCTTTGGACAGCTATAGGGGGCTAATGGATGGCTGAAGGGCAACGAGATGCCAAGAACACTACTCTGATACCAAGTGTTAGAGCCCTTATAGATTCTAAGCTTCGAGTGATCTCTATAGGGGATCGGCCTCCTTGGAACTCTAAAGGGGTTCCTCCCTCGGTTTTCTGCTATATGAGCTGAAATATAATTGATCTATTATTGATGAAAGAATGGAGAATACAAGGCTATTTATAGAGCTTCTAAACACCAACTCCTAATAGGATTCCTACTTAAGACTCCTACTCCTAACAACTATTACTCCAACTCTAAGAAGCAACTCCTACTTTCAACAACTCCAACTCCAACTCTAAGAAGCAACCTCCAAACTAATCCTAATCCTATTCTAACTTAACCCTTCCTCAACCAAACCTTCTTTAACTAAGATAAGGAGTGGTTAATTAGGGTGATATGTATCTTATTCTTCTCTCAAAATATCTTCCTCCCATCTAATCTTAACCTAGCCGGCCTCCTTACTTCTTTATTAGGCGTCGGCTAGATAAAATTTATATGAATGCCCTTAGAATTTATATATTTTTCCTCTTTAATGAAACTAAATTATGACTCTCCTCGCTAGAGTCCTAATAGAGCCTTCCTTAACTTTCATTTTTGAATTTACATGTTCTTGCTCTAGCTTTCTTTAAGCAAGATAGTAACTTAACATTGTTCATTGTTTAATTGCTTATATATTCAACTTAAACGAAACGCTTTTGATTTTCAATTTTATTTTAAGCAAGTATTTCTAAAATTAAGGTTTTTAACACTTGCACTAATTCCCCCTCACCCCCCACCCCCCTCCTCCTCCTCTCTCTTAGTGCTAATTGATCCTAACAACAGGTTTAATAATCTCATCATTATCAATACCTTGATGATCAAAGTCTACAGCCTCAATCTCTGGTTCATCCTTAATTGGTTCCATCATCAAAATTTTTTCTTGCATACATCAGTGCTCCCTACTTCCACTTTTCATCACAATGCTAGCACGAACCCTTTGTTGATCATTCTTTGAGTTTCTCTTAGATCAATCTTCTAGTATTAGGATTATGATTATGAATGATTAGATTAGTTTGTTGAATCTCAGATTTTAATGATGAAATCAATTAATGAAGTTATGATCTCATCTATGTTCATGAAAAGTGATACAGGATTGTCTTTGATCATGAAGAGGCAAAACGATCTAAGTAAAAAAAATCAAACATTGGGCCAGAGCCAGAGATCGAGCGTCGGGCTGAAAGAATTGGACATTGTGTTAAGATCGAATATTGTGGGAGTCAACATGTCGATGGATCGGGTAATATACCGAAGGAGAGCATTTATGTCAAGCAACACAAGATTTATACTTTGTAATCATTTATGTTATGATTATTATAATTTAGGTCTTAATTGAGTTAGTTTTGGGTATAACCTTGCTAACTCAATTAAGGACCCATTAGGCCTTGTTTGGGATTGATTTTGAACCATTAGAAGGCCTATTCAGTGACCCAATGCTAGGTCAGGCGATGGCACTACTAAACCTAGCAATGGTATTGCCTAGAGTGGGCAGTGGTATCGCCCATACATAGTCTTCTAAACTATGTGAGGCGATGGTAATGCCCAGGCTGGTGGTAGTATCACTAGAGCTCAATCTTTGAGGCCCTATTCGGTGATAGTATCACCCATTAATGGTGATGGTACTACCAGCAACTTGGAAACCCCAAATATTTAAAATTTAGCTCTATTTTCTAAGTCATTCAGGACCTATAAATACCACACTCATTCTTACTTAAGGTAACAAGAATTAAGATCAAAAACTTATGATTCTAAGTGTGCAAACTCTACTCTGTTGAAATCTGTTGAGAGTTCCCCTCCTAAAGTTCAGGTTTCATTCTAAGGGAAGTGTGAGACTTGTAAAGGTTCTCTTCTGAATATGTAAAAAGGAGAAAGGGTTGTAAAAGGGTAGTTGATCTTCACCGATTGAAGAAAGATTGTTAGTGAAAGCTAGTAGCCTCGAAGGAGGAGGAATCGAGAGTCAACGTAGGTCATGACAACTGAACCACTATAATCTCAGTGTGCATTTCCTTTTATACTCTTTATTACTATTGCTGTCTGATTTAACTACTTATAACACTTTCCTAGTCAAAGCACACTTTCAATATTGGTTTTCATTAGATAAAATTTTCAAACAGAGATTTTTGTGCAATATGTATGTGTGTGACACAACATATCAGAGATCAATACAAAAACCAAAACCTCTCCTATGAGAATATTAAGTCGGTAAGCGTGAGGTAATAAGATTGACCCATGTGGCCTTCCATCATTATAGGAATAAATTGAATCATGACATAGGTTGAGTTAGTCGAGTCCCTCGATGCTTACCTATCTGCATGATCGAGATCTTACCTACAACATAAAGATATCACCGGTGACTTGAGGACATAGTATACTTGGTCGAGTCCCTCGAGGGCATACCATCAAATCAGACTCATCTTGTAACGATGGTGATGACTTAATTGAACATTATGGTTGGTCGAGTCCCTCGAGACCATGATGGTTCGGCGACCAAACATGACAGGAATCGTAAAGAGTTGTGATTGACAAGAGTTGCCTACCTTTTGGGCTTAGTGTAATTGGTCAAGTCCCTCGAGGTTGCATTAAGATGCCAATTGGATCCCGATCTCCACTAAGAGTCTACTAGAAAATTTCATCGCACGTGTTGAGGGTGTCACGTGATTCGCTAGGAAAATAGTGGGAGTACAATAAGATAGAAGTTCATATCTTAATTAGTTTTTTCTATAAAATCTACATATTATTTATTTGTGTTATATCTTATTTATTAAAATCATGTCACTCACGAACCCCTTGTGTGGCATACTTGATGTCAACCGCCTTACTAGTCTTAACTACATAGATTAGATCCATAATTTGAGAATTGTTCTCACAATGGAAAAAATTATATACGTCCTTAATACGATTGTGCCTACGCTGGAGGAAAGGACAAGCAAGGATGAGATTACTCACTATATAAAATATATAGATAGTCTTAGAAGATGAGATTCCTCACTACCGGATTCTTTTTCTCACTTTATCATGAATTTTAACATAAGCAAGTTTGAGGTGACTCTCCCTGAGTCCTCAATAGTTGAGAGAAGTTGAGAGTGCTATCAAGAAAGATAAGTCAGTTCTTTATTTTAGTAAGACCAAGAAGAAAAGGAAGGCTAGTAAGACCCTCAAGAAGGGCCAAGGACATAGAAAAACTAGGTAAGGCAAAGGTTGCTAAGAAAGACCCGATAAAGGAGAAAGGACAATGCTTCCACTACGGCTAAGATGGGCACTAGAAGATGAACTGTAAGGACTACCTTACAGATAAGACAAAAACAGAAGCTTGGAGAAGCTTTAGGTATATTCATGATCAGTCTTCACTTGTTAGATTTTCATGATAACACATGGATATTGGATACCGATAGTGCTTATCATATCTGTAACTCGTTGCAGGTTCTGGCAAGCCTAGGAGATTGGCCAAAGGCGAGATGGACCTCAAGATGAGTAACGAAGCAAGAGTTGCTATAGTTGCTATTGGAGAGGTCACCTTAAATCTGCCTGGTGGAGCTATTATTGTATTGGATGCATGCTATTTTATTCCCTCTATTATCAAAAACATTATTTTCATCTCTTGTTTGACAATAAATAGATATAAATTATTTTTAAGAATAATAGTTGTTTAATAATTATAAATAATGAGATCATCACTAGAGGGACCCTGATAAATGGCTTATATATGTTAGACACTTCTTTATATATCATGAATATAAATACATCCAAGAGGAAAAGAGATGAGGTGAATAATGCATACATATGATATTATAGGTTAGGTTATATATATGAGGGAATGATTCAAAAGTTGTTGAAAGATGGATTCTTAGATCCATTTGACTATAAGTCATATGCAACTTGCAAACTTTGCTTCGTGGGAAGATGACCAACTCTCATTTTAGTAGAACTGGAGAGAGAGCCACTGAGTTATTGGAACTCGTATATAGTGATGCATGTGGTCCCATGTCGACTAAGGCTATCAGTGGTTACTCATACTTTATTATATTCACTGATGATTTCTCTAGGTATGATACATGTACTTGATGAAGTACAAGTTCAAGGCCTTTGAGAAGTTCAGGGAATATAAGAATAAGGTAAAGAACCAATTAGGAAAGAGTATTAAGACTTTTCAATCAGATCAAGAAGAAAAATACTTGAGTACGGAGTTTATATATTTCCTCAGGGACCATAGGATTCTATCCGAGTAGACACCTTATATACCTCATCTTAATGGTGTATCAGAAAGGAAGAATTGCATGCTGTTGGACATAATGCGGTTCATGATGAGTTTCGCTGACTTACCTATCTCATTCTAGGGATATGCCCTAAAGACTGTAACTTACCTTCTGAATAGAGTTCCATCAAAGTTGATAGTGTCTACATCATATGAGATATAGAAAGGAAAGAAGTCTTATCTTCAGGTGATTAAGATATAGGGCTGTCTTGCCCACGTTAAAAGACACAATCCGGACAAGTTGGAATCAAGGACAGAATGGTGCAAGTTCATGGGATACCCCAAGGAAACTTATGGGTATGATTTATGTCATCTTGAGGATGAGAAGGTCTTTGTTGCCAATAAGGCTATGTTTCTTAAGAATGAACACATTTTTGGTGGAAACAGTGGGAGTGAGATAGAGTTGAGCGAGATTGGAGAACCTAGCTCAAGCACCATTCTAGAGTATGAGTCTGTTCAGGTACCTAGCACACAAGTTTCAACTTTGTATAGATCTAGCAAAGTATCTCACCCTCCTAAAAGATATGTGGGACATATCAGTTGAGAGGACCCCTAGGATGTTGATCCTCAAATCTACGAGGAGGCTATTATGAATACAGACTCTAGGAAGTGGCAAGAAGCCATGAATCCTGAGATGGATTCCATGTACTCTGACAAGGTTTGGAACCTTATAGATGCACCTGAGGATATCGTACCTATCTACTACAAATGGATCTTCAAGAAGAAGATCATAGTGGATGGAAAGGTGGAAACCTATAAAGCAAGGCTAGTAGCTAAAGGATATCATCAAAGACAAGGAGTTAACTATGACGAAACCTTTTCACTTGTAGCTATACTTAAATCCATTATAATTTATTTGGCCATTATAGCACACCATGCCTATAAGATCTGGCAGATAGATGTGAAAACGACATTCCTCAATGGCAACCTCGAGGAGGTGTATATGATACAACCAAAGGGATTTATTTCCAGAGAGGGTCCAGATAAAGTATATAGGTTGCTCAGGTCCATTTATAGATTGAAGTAAGCTTTCCAAAGTTGGAACATCCAAAGTTGGAACAAAAGATTTAGTGAGACGACCAGATCTTATAACTTCGTTAAAAATGAAGATGACCCTTATGTATACAGGAAGGTAAGTGGGGGTATTATCACCTTCTTGGTGTTATAGGTGGATGAAATCCTAATCATTTCAAATGATGTAGGAATGCTCTCCACAGTAAAGGCTTAGCTATCTAGAAACTTCTCCATAAAGGACTTAGGGGAAGCATCCTATATTTTAGGGATCTAAATCTGTAGAGGTTGATCCAAGAGGATGCTTGGTTTGTCCTAGTATAAGAACATAGACTCCATTATTAAAAGGTTTGGCATAGAGAATTCCAAGAGAGGTCTCATATCGATGAGATATAGAATATCACTTTCTAAGAGTATATCTCCAAAGACTCCTAAAGAAAGGACAAACATGGATATGATATCTTATGCCTCAGTGATAGGGTCTATCATGTATACTATACTATGTATCAGGCTTAATATAACACATGCTCTAAGTGTCACGAGCAAGTATTAGGTGGATCCAAGTTTAAAATATAAGAAGACGATAAAGCATATCTTTAAGTACTTGAGAAGGAGCAAGGATATTTTACTAGTATATGGAGAAGGTAGCCTCCAGGATGAGGGCTACATAAACTAGAGTTTCTAGTCTAACAATGATGATAGCAAGTCAAACTCAGGGTATGTTTTCACCTGAATAGAGAAGCAATAAGCTAGAAGAGTTTCATGCAAGATACTACTGTTGACTTGACCATAGAGATGGAATACATTACTGTAGCAAAAGGAAGGTGTATGGATAAAGAGGTTCATCAAGGATTTAGGAGTCGTATCAAGCAGCATGGAGTCGATTCCCATATACAATGATAATAATAGGGCAATAGCTCTAGCAAGGGAACCCACGTCTCATCAAAATTGTTTTGAAGAGGTTCCACTTAATTATAGAGATCATAGCCTAAAAAGAGATAGCAATAGAAAGAGTTTTTTCTAAAGATAACACTACAGATCTATTACCAAAGCCGTTAGCTCAAATTATACTTGAGTGTCATAGGAGTCTGATGGGTATTAGATACATAGGTGATTGGCTTTAGTCAAGTGGGAGATTGCTGGTTACATGTGCCCTACAAGCCAATCACGTGAATGATGGCACGTGCGACATACTACGTGATCTTTTGATTATGATTATTATTAACTTATTCTCATATTATATTATATGTTGTATATATATTGTGATGTCTTTGGTTCTATGCAATGGGAATCGAATCATGAAGAGATCACGATAATGAGATCGATTCACCTTTAAACACAGATCCTAAATAATCTCGGTTATAGGTTACTCGAGAGGGACATCGAGATAACCGGATAGACCCCTGTACTATATACCCATCCATATGATGGAGGTGATTGGTGTCATAGCCACTTGTGTAGAGACATTAAGGATATAGTACAGGTGCTCATTGGAGAATAAGTTCATTGATTAATCCACTTATGGAATATTGCATGGTTAATAATACCTAATGTCTAATAGCAATTCCATAGTCTCAGTTGTGTGTTTGATCTTTAGACTTGAGACACTAAGGATGCCTTGTATGAGTACTCCTTTCTTTAATTCCGGACTTACAAGTTCGAAAAGTTTTAAATCTAGTATAATCGGTTATCAGGATTAGTAGCCAACCTTACGAAAGCAATTGAGTGTCAATAAAGGATCATCCACTCTTGATATCATGAGAGAAATATCATATATGTGCTTGTTCAAACAAATCCCTAGCTAGGGTCATTCGGATTGAGAGAGAAGTTCTCTGAGAGAATCCGATAAGAGTGAGACTTAGATGGAGTCCATATACGACCTGATAGTACTATGTCCAATATATGATCTCTGGGATATTAATTGGATGAGGGACTATAGATACACAATAATTATGGATAGACTCTTCCTATGGATTTGATACTCTTATACCATCTGGGGATTATGGCGTAGTGGCCTAGTACATCCATAGTCGATGAGTCAAGTGAATTATTATGGAGATAATAATTCACAATATCATGAGTTCTGATGGGAGCGACTCACGTCCAACTTGGTATTGGGCCTAGAGGGTCACACACATATGATAGATACTTTAGTGAATAGAGGATTGGTTGAAAATCCAGTTAGCCCCTATTCTAATTAGATGAGAACCTGCATTAATGGGCTCCTTGCATGAGGCTCAATTAGAGGTCAAAAGAGATTATTGGATAGAGATCTAATAATACAAGGTTAACAGGCCATTAGATGAAGATTCAATACCTAATAAGAGAGAACCTCTAGGATTTTTGGTGACTCTCTATAAATAAGAGGAGGGGCACATAGTTGATATGCTAGACCTTTAGTCGCCCCCCTCCTATTCTCCTCCCTACCTTTACGCAAGAGTTATGAGACCTGGGATTGTGCGTCGAGTATTGCTGCAGTGATCCATCGTGTGGATGCTGCTAGAGAGGAGGACGCTTGATCTCCTTCATCTTATCCATCCGAATCTGAAAAAATAGGGGTATACAATCTCCCTAGATAAATAATCTCTCACATGATATGGTTTTTCGATTTTGCGGATTTCTCGTGATCCAATCTTTTGCACAGTGATTTGATCTGCGTGTGAAACCTATTTTATTTTGATCTTTTGCTATATATATGATAATCTCATTGAGGTTTCCCAACAAAGGATCTATTGGGCCTTATTTGGGACTGATTTAAGCCCATTAGGAGGCCCATTCAGTGATCTGATGCTGGGTCATGTGGTGGCACCGCCAGACCTAGCGATGGTATAATGAAACTCCATAGGATTCTATCTATGAAACGATCTCTATAGGGGATCAGCCTCCTTGGAACTCTAAAGGTGTTCCTCCCTCCTTGGAAATTAGCATAATAGTTTGAAAAAAAGTTGTATTACTTGATGAAAAAGAGGGAACTACAAGTGCTTATATAAGGCTCAAAAACCCTTACCCTAATATAGACTCCAACTACTACTCCAGCAACCTTAGTCGCCTTTCCCAAATAGTAGGATAGGAGATGATTAAATGACTCCTAACCTTAATCGACCTTTTTAATTAAGGTGGTTAGGGTTTATTATATGCCTTAGAGTTTTATTAACATCATGATAAAGTAAACTTAGGACCTGACCAAACTAGGATCCTAACAGACCCGCCTTCTTCAAATTAGTCTTGTCCTCGAGGCTAAAACTCTATGAACTTTAAAAATTTGATCTTCAAACCTTCATAAGGCTCCCACGTGACATCTTCGGCATGTAGACTCATCCATCGTACTAGCACTTCAGTAGTAGGACGTCGATAACGCATCATGATTCATCAATCAAGAATCACCTTCGGTTGGATCTAGATCTCTCCGTGGGCGATAATGTCTGGTAGGTGACTCTGGGCCTTCTCGTTCTAACTAAGCTTGTGCTTTGGGCATGATACATGGAAGATGGATGGATCTTACAATTTGTAGGTAGGTCCAGCCTGTATACCACTACTTCGATGCGCTCTATAATTTGGTAGGGCCTGTAAAAGTGAGGTGATAGCTTCATAGATACTCCGATGTGGATGGATGTCTGTTTGTAAGGCTAGAGCCTAAGGAAGACCCAATCTCCTACCGAGAACTCTCTTTCGCTTTTGTGCATATCGTATTATTGTTTCATCCTAGCCTGCACTCCTGAAAGACTATCCTTCAGCAATTTCATTATTTTGTCCCTGTCCATGAGTTTCCTGTCTACCTGGTCTACCTTGGATGAGTCGATTACATACTTTGGGATTACAGGGGCAATCGGCCATATATAGCTTCAAAATGAGTACATTTAGTGAAAGACTGATAAGTCATGTTATACCACTACCCGATCTAGGGGAGTCACTTCATCCATTCTTTTGGTCAGTCACTGGTAAAGCATCTGAGGTAAGTCTCCAAGCACCTGTTTAACACTTTAGTTTGGCCGTCAGTCTGTGGGTGATATGTTATGCTCATCTTTTATTTGGTGTCTTATAACTAGAAGAATTCTATCCAAAATTTACTAGTGAAGATCCTATCACAATCACTTATGATAGATCTAGGCATCCCATGTAATTTTATAATATTATCCATGAAGATCCGAGTAATGCTAGTGGTGGTGTAAGGGTTACAGACGGTGCAAAAATGAGCATATTTTGTGAGCCAATCAACCACGAGGATTGTACCTTGTCCTTGGGATGGGGGTAGCCCTTTGATGAAGTCCATCGAGATGTCAGTCCAAACTGAGTCCGGAATAGGTAGAGGTTGTAGCTTCCCAGGGCTTACCATTGTTTTGCCTTTTATGTCATTGACATGTGTTACATTGTGCTACAAATTCAGCAATGAAGTTATTCATCCCTTTCCAAAAGAAATTTTGTTTGATCCTCTTGTAAGTTTGAAGGAATCCAGAATGCCCAATTGATGGTGAGGAATGTATGTCCTATAAGATGGTATTTATGCAAGGGGAATTTCTCACTAGTACTATACGTCCTTTATATCGTAAGTCCTTTGAATCCCAGTTCTTCCTCTAATTTTTTGATGGTCTCCTGAATTTTTGGGTCATCTTGCTATTCCTTTCTGATGTCTTCAAGGAAGTTGCTAATCAGAACAGAGATGACCGAAAGTGCAGCTTGCTCGGGTAGTCGGGAGAGCACATCTGCCACCATATTCTCTTTCCCTTTCTTGTAAGTTATTTTATAATCATATCCAAGGAGTTCTAATACCTATTTTTGCTGCTCGGCAATCGATATCTTCTGCTCTACAAAATATTTAAGGCTCTTGTGGTCAGTCTTTATTTGAAAGCACCGGCTGATTAGGTAAGTTCTCCACTTTATCACCACGTGCAAGATTGCAAGCATCTCCATGTCGTAGATAGATATTTTTAGGTATGAAGGAGATAAGGCTTTCCTGGTGTAGGCAACGGCCGGCCTTCTTGCCTGAGGACAACACCGATCCTAGCTCCCGATGCATAAACTTTAATTACGAATGTTTTATCGAAGTCGGGTAGCGCCAGCACATGTGTAGACAACATTGCAGCATTGAGAGCATCGAAGGCTATGGAGGCTTTATCCGACCAAAGGAAGGCATCCTTCTTTAGTAAGGATGTGAGGGAGGCGTTGATCTTAACATAATCTTTTATAAACTTACAATAGTAGTCGGCTAGTCTGATAAACCCGTGCAGCGCTTTTATATTCTTGGGCATTGGCCAGCCTTGCATTACTTCAATTTTTGAAGGGTTCATGACTACGCCTTCCTCTAAAATTATATGCCCAAAATAATCCACCTTTTTCTAAAAAAAATTACATTTCAATTATTTGACAAAAAGTGTATGCTCTTGAAGTACCATCAGAATAAGTCGTAAGTGATAAATGTGGATTTCAAGAGAAGGGTTGAAAATGAGAATGTCATCGAAGAAACCCAACACAAATTTATTAAGATAACTCTAAAAAATATCATTCATGAGGCTCTGAAAAGTACAGAGAGTATTAGTGAGATTGAAATGCATTGCCTAGAATTCGTAGTGGCCATTGTTCACCCAAAAAGGGATCTTCGATATGTCTTCCTCGTGCACTCGAAATTGATGATATCCAGATCACAGATATAACTTCTTGAAGACTCGAGCTCCCTTTAATTCATGTAGTAGCTTGTCTACCACCGGAATAGGATATTTATCCTTGATCGTGATGCCGTTGAGGGCTCGCTAGTCCATGCACATACGCCATGTTTTATCCTTCTTCCGTATGAGGAGCACCGATGAAGAGTAGGGGCTACAGCTTTGCCGAATGTGTAATATCTCTCATTCTCAAAATATTTATAATAATCTATTTTAAATTATTAATGAGAATTTATTTTATAATAGATTATTTTTAAGGACCTATTTTTAAATATGAGAATTTGTTTAAAAACTTATTGCTAAGGACCTAAATATAAAACTTAAAAATTTGATATGAATTATGTAAGATTCAAATTAAGTTATAAAAAAAAGGATGATGACAAGTGTCATTACCTAGTTTAAAGTGGTGCCACTTATGTATGTTGTATATGTGACACATAAGCACCTTGCGTACATGCTTGCCACCTAACAACTCATATGTTAGCTTAAACAAGTAACAATTGGAGAAGAAAGGGATTTGGCTACAACATAAACTTGAGAAGAAGAAGATAATGATGATGATGATGATGATGATGACGATGATGACGACGAAGAGAAGAAAAAGGAGAAGAAAAGATTTAGGGGTTTTAAGATTTGAATCAAATCGACATTTGGGATCAAAATTGTAAAGGCAAGTGTTCTAACGCCATCCTACATAATATTTTCTATCCTTTCTCTATTAAAATTTATTATTGTTCTTGCTTTGATTATGAGAAAAATTCTGGACAAATATAGCCTTAAAATCTGAATTCTCCTTTGCTAGCTGCAAAAGTTAGAAATCTAGAATATTTTTAAGAATATGACCTATTTGCTTTGTTTAGGTCATAACTTTCTATACAGACCTCTGTTTTGGAAAAATATTAGTTCCTTCAAAAATAGATTCATAGATATTTCTTTTAAAACTGAGTTTGAAGAATTTGGAGTTGATTTGCTAGCCCAAATATTTATTTTAATTGAGCATGTAAAATCTGTAAAACAGAATCTGTAGCTTTCGACCTTTCATTATACTTATATCTCCCTATCGGAATCTCTAATTTATGTAATTCTATAAACCAGGGACTACGATTCCTGACCTTTGGCTGACAAATCATCTATAACCTTTTCTAGAGACTTCCAATTTGTATGAAACTTATTTCATTTGAAATTAGATTGATTTAGCTTTCCAAAGATATCCTTTTTAAGTAATTTAAAGCATATTTGATTATTCAAAATAACTTTAAGATGTGCCTTCTGAATTCTGCCAGAATAGTTATTGTATCAGTTTTGTCTATTCTTGGTTCATCCATTTCAAAACTAAATTCTTTGATGCTCTTGCCTTTGATTATGAGCATAATGTCTTCTATCCTTTTTCTAGTAAAGTTTATCTTTATTCTTACTTTGATTATGAGAAAAATTTGAAACAAATCTGAAATCTCTTTTGCTTTGTTGCTAAAGTGTGAATTTATAATATTTTAGAGATTATGACCTGTTTGCCTTGTTCAAGTAGTAACTTTTGGTACAAAGCCTAGTTTCAGACAAAACCTAATTCTTTCAAAAATAGATTCATAGATCTTTCTTTTGAAACTAAGTTTGAAGAATTTAAAATTCATTTGCTAGCCCAAACGATTACTTTTAATGAGCATATGTAATCTGCAAAACAGAATCTGTAGCTTCTAACCTTTCATTATTGGATTACTTATATCTCCCTGTTGGAGTCTCTGATTTATGTAAAACTTAATTCATCATAAACTAGGCTCATAGATCTCTCATTTGATACTAGGATTGAAATATTTGGAGCCCAAATGACTATGAAATTTCTATTTTGTTAGACCTTATGGATTTTGTAAAACATGGACTATAATTCCTAAACTTTAGCTACTAAATCATCTATAACTTTTTGTAGAAACTTCCAATTTGTATGAAACTTATTTCAACTAAAATTGGATTAATTTATCTTTCTAAAGCTATCATTTTTGATAATTTAGAGTATATTTTATTATTCAAAATAACTTTGAGATGTGCCTTATGAATTCTGACAGAATAGTTATTGTATCAGTTTTGCCTATTCTTGCTTCATCCATTTCAAAACCAAATTCTCTTATGCACTTGCCTTTGATTTCTTTACATATCTAAATATGTTATGTATTAATTAATATTATATTATATTATTATATTTAGATGTATGCATGATTTATTGTTCTGTATATACTTCAAATATAAATCAAATTTATTTCTCATGTCCTTTTGTACTCTAGTGTTTGTGGAATATTCTGGACCTTTGCTAGAAATGATAAAGGGTATTATGCTTAGAGCTTGTGATGCTCTACTTTTGTTTATACATATGATCCCACATCACCATTTATGTTTTTGATATGATATTGGATCATATTTTGTCTGTGATCTAACTAAAGTCTTTCTTCTTTGGAGCTGTATATCATTGCTTTGAAATCTTGCGTACTCTTATTCCTTATTCCTTGCCTATTTGAATGCATATTATGAATATTTATATATTCATCATATTATTTCATACTTAGTACACATATATTTCATTGTTTCGCATGTACTTCTGATATATATCAATTCTGTTGCTTATATCCTTTTGTACTATGGTATTTGTGAGATAATTCTAGACCTTTGTCAGAAATGATAAATGGTATTGTACTGAGCCTGTGATACTCTGTTGGCCCCCATTGACTTCACTCAGACGCGGGTAAATAGAGCTCCTAAACATGGGAGACTTACGTTTGGTGGTCATCCAATGATGAATGATCCACATTATGTTTATAATCCTACTTCACCCTTTATGTCATTGATATTATATCCAAAGCATTGCTTATGAGTTTGTTTCTACGCTTTGGATTAGAATGAAATGAATGTTATATGTGATATGATATTTGAGCTTATGTTCCTTAATTTTCCATTTAATAAGCTTTGAGATTATTCATATACCATTGATATGCTTTAAAATATGACCTATGTATCTTGATAACCTCCAAAATGTTTCATTTGGTATTAATATATTCTAAAACATTTTATATATCTTTGACATGCTCCTAAATGTTTCAAATGCTATTGTTATGTTCAGAAATGTTTCATTTGCTATTGATATATTATGAAACATTTCACATGTCATTGATATGTTTCAAAATATCCTATGCATCTTTAATATACTCCGAAATATTTCTTATGCTTTTGATATATTTCTAAAACATTTTATGCATCATTGATATGCTTTGAAATATTTCGTTTGCCATTGATATGCTGCTTGACATTCCTATACCTTTGATATGCTCTGAATCATTTCACATTTTTATTGATATGCTCCGATATATTTCATACGACATTGACATATTTTGAGATATTCCACATTAATGATATACTCTAACTACTCTTCCTCTACTATTATGATCAAAGTATGTTTCGAATGAAATGATTTGTGATTATGTATCTACAAGATACTACCTATGAATTCTGATACCTTTGTCTTGCTATCAGATATCAAGTTTGTTTTAAAAATTATCCTTCTTTGTTTTGGATATGTTAGTCATTTATTGAGCTCTATATGTTTACTCTATTGCTATATAAATTTTACAAGTTAGCTTGTCACTTATAGAAAAAGTTAGAACTCGATTGAGACAGTGGAAAGCTATATAGATTTTGGGCAAGTCTTATTGAGAGATGTTGTATAAGAATATTTTGTATGTAATGAAATATTATAGATAAATATGAATTGATATATCTTGTAAAAATGATTAGAATACCTCTCAGTGTGGAATCTTTGAATGTTAAGTTTTACAATCATATGAAGTGGTGGAGAAATGATTGGTTTTGCATTCATATAGATTTCTGAGACTAATGGTTTTATAAGTGTGGTTAATGTTTTTGGTTAAGCTAACTTTGAGTTTTGTGGATTATCGAGTGATGTGGTGTAAGATTTATAAATTACACAGGTTTTATAAATGGATGTAAATGATCTTTAAAAATATTTAATCAGTATTCTCAATGTTAGTTTGGATCCTGGGTTCGGATTGTTGATGAATTACAATGTATTTCTAATTATACAATGGGTTCACACCTCTCGAATGTGGGGTCATAACAAAATGGTCCCTATCTCAAGCATCTCCAATACAATCTTCTCAATTTCCATCTTCTAAAGATGGGGATAGTGGTACGATCGAGTATTTGCCTAGTAGGATCGATATACGGTGGTCATACAGTCGGGTAGGAGGCAGGCTGCACGGTTCGATGAAGATATCTAAAAGTTCAGCAAGTAATTGGAGAAGGTATGGATCTTCAATCTTCATTAGCTCCTTTATTTGTAACTGCTGAAGGTACATTAGGAAGCCACTATGCACTTTCTATAGGACTTACTCCATATGTTGTGTCAAAATTATCATCACATCGCTCCCACGTTTCATATATAGGATCACCTATTTTTCATTATTAAAAATTTTCATAATTAATTTTAATCAATTTTAAGAAACATCACCTAGTGTGGTCAGTCATTCGATGTTGAGTACTACCTTATAATCATTGAGAGGGAGGAGGAAGAAGTCGGTAATGATTTTCTGATTTTGTAGCATATATCTCACCCATGGGCACTTTCAGTCGCATGTCAAAATTTGACCATCGGCCACCTTGACATCGAATCTGCTACAATTCTCGATAAGAAGCACCATTCGAGTAGTAATCTTATTATTTATGAAATTATTGCTACTTCCGAAATCGATAAGGACGGTGATAAGTTGCTACTTGAGAAAACCTCCAATTTTCATCTTTTGTGGGTTTGCATGGCCTGCAAGAGCATTCACTATACAATCGGTCGATTGTGGATCTTCCTCTATTTTCTCCTCCTCATGTTCATGGTCCTCTTCTTTATGTTCAAAATCATCAATGGGTTTGATCAAGAGAAGTCATCCCTTCTTGCGGCAATGGTAGCGGCTCCACGGCTCGCCACAATGCCAACATAGGCCCTTTATCGACCTGTCACGAAGCTTTTCTCTTATTAATTTTTGGCTAAAGTGGGCGGCTAAAAGTGAATGGGGGTGGAGATTTGTATGTCACTAGTCGTGGTGTGTTCTCCTCCTTCAAATATTTTGATTGAACCGCTCCTCTTGAAGCCATGCAAAGGAGATTGCAGTCGACAATATGTAGGGTTGCCGCACCTTAATTTCTCATCTTATCTCGAGTTTCAATCCTTCATTAAAAGTTTATAGCAATTATTTCTCAGACCAATCATGTGCTTGGTTAAATAATTTTTCAAACCTAGTCTGGTATTCTTGACTTGTGGAGGTCTGTCGAATCCTTGCGAGTTGACCGTCGATGTTCTCGTATTTAGATAGCCCAAAGCGGACTAGCAGTCTGCTTTTGAATTATCTTCACGCGGGGACTCCTTGGGTGTGCTCAAGTCAATTGTACCATTGTATTACATCTCCCTCGAGGTGGATGGCAGTGATGTCCACCATAGAAGCCTCCGGTGTCTAGTGATAACGGAAGTATAACTCTGAGCACAAAAACCATCCCATCGGGTCTCCCTCTTCCTATCAAGGAAAGTCCACCCTTATGCATGGCTACGTCAAATCAGTGGCTTGTTCTTCCTTCTTGGGAGGCCTCTGTGAACTTTTACTTGCTACAATTTTGTCGAGCTTTGAGATCGACCAATTCTGAATTCTATAAATAAAGCATACAGTTTATCCTCTATGCGCGATTCGAATGCCTCCAACTTGGCATTGATCAAATCTTCAGATGCTATTGCATACATTGTCAAATCTGAGATGTTATGATCTTTCTTCTATTGATGGGTCAAGAGCATAGGTCGATGGAAGGTTTGGTGGCTGCGAAAGATAAAGATCGGTGATGGAGGGTTGGGACTGCAGCAGACCATTGTTTGGGCTGTAGTTTTTGTTGTGGTTTGGGTTGGCTATGGATTTTGCTGGAAAAAATCAAATTTCCATCTTGTTGATTTTTGTTAAAACTCTCAGGCAAACTCTTTTTAAAATTATTGAGAATTTCTTGTAGACTACTCTTAATTTTTGCTTCTAAGGCTTCAAATTGGAATTTCATACAATTATTAGTAGTTATTGCACATGATTGTAGATATGAAATTCATAAGTTTTAGTTTTGATTTTTATCAAGGGCATAAGCACTTCTTATTTGGCATTGAAGGTGAAGTCATCGTTGGCAATGCAAGCATCAAGCCTTAGGGTGACATCGGAGAGAAGATTGAGGGAACGCTAAGAAAACGCCACAAGAACTTTAGAGTATCGAGGAAACGACACAAGAACTTTAAGAACGTTGTTTTGATATAAAATAATCAAACCCTAAGGCTTTATCTAGGAAAATAGATAAGATTTAATCGCTTCGAGGGGATCAACCTCTAAATTGGGTAAAGACTTTAAGTTGTATTTGATTGCTTAAAAAGAATAGCTAAAGACATTATATACAAAGTTATATGATCCTAACATAAATAAATAAAAATAGTAATTCTTAATTTGCTACTCCTAACATAATTAGAAAAAACTTGAAAACTCTTGCCAAAATTAAAAATAAATAAATAAAAATGAAAATTAATATGAAATTCCTAAAATTAAAGATTTTAGAGTTCAAACATATCTTCATCAAATGTACTATTGAGATAGTGTGTTCATCTCCGAGTGGGCAGCATATTTTTACATCAGGTTCCATTATATCCTCTACAGAACATTCCAACCCACCTATAGGAACCATATATATTAATAGAACCCCAGAAAGAGCTCTATAGGATTTGATCTTTGAGGGGTATCAACCCTTGGAACACTATAGGGGTTTCTCCCTCCTAGGGTTGACCAACAAGGCTAAAAATAAAAGATATCTTACTTGATTGAAAAGAGGATGAAGCTACAAGCTTATATAGGGCTCAAAACCTAACCCTAGGGGTGTTGTCTAAGTAAAAATTATATCTTTACCCCTCCTATAGCCACCCTACCTTAATAGGATGGGCCATGGCTATGTGATAGGACCCTAACAGGGTTGGGTCCTATTCACCTTATTAGAGTTAATAAAACTCTGTGAAATATAATAAAACCCCCACCTAATCACTTCTATCCTTTAAAGAAGTGTGGCTAGGTTTTATTTAGGGCCTTAGGGCTTAGTAGCTATTGCCTCATTTACTAGGCTAGTCGGATAGGGTTTCCACCTACTAGAGTCAGCTATGCAGCCATCCAAGTTGTCGCCTACCTTATTAAGGCAGGTCGACTATAGGAAGGACAAGGAGGGTAAATTTATTTAGGAAAGCACCCCCCTATGGCTAGGGTTTTGAGCCCTATATAAGTTGTAGCCTCCACTTCTTTTCAATCAAGCAAGAATCATCTTATTTTAGCCTTTGTGCCAAGTTCTAGGAGGGAGGAACCCCTATAGTGTTCCAAGGATTGATCCCCCTCAAAGATCAAATTCTATAAAGCTCCTCTTGGGGTTCTATCATTTGGTATCAAAGTAGCATTCCTGCTGTGCCTGCTATCATCTCTGCCACCTCCACCCATCTAAACAATTCTCACAATTACTTTAAGACGTTGCCTCCACTGTCATCTCCAAACCGCAGATCCATCAATTTGCTGCTGCCCCCTTTGTGTTTGCTTTGAAGATCTGATAAAAATTCTATCACCCACACCTTGTTAATACTGCAAACCTTTATCCTTGCATTCCAAAGAAAGTTCTGTATCCTTGCTTCATTGCAAATTCTTTCTGTTGCAAACGTGATCATCGTTGCGAAGGGAAATTGCTATAGAAAATTTCAGCCATAAAGAGGCTTACTGAAACCAATCTTTTGAGTATCCTTTGTGAATGAAATTTCTATATATTCTCATAGATCAACTTAGCCTCCATCTAAAATTAATCTATCATGAAAATTATCTCCGAAACCAATTCTATATTGTTGTAATTCTTCGCTGTGTATTGCTGAAATTTACGACGAAGAATCTGCCATCTTTCCTTGCATCGATTTTTCTACCATTATGCTGCCAAAATTTTGTATTCATATATGAACCGAGGACTTATTAATAAATTGCTACATATTTTCCTTAGGTTTTTCTCTAGAATTTACATTGAGAATCCATTGTTCTCTGATGTAAATTATGTTTGGCAGGACAACACATACACAACACTTTTTTCATCGAATTCCATCATATTTGAGTGTTGTCTCCTTCAGTTTTTTTTACTCTCTTTCTCTCATCCTTAAACCCTACCATCACCACCTAAAAAAACCTATCAAACTATAGCAAAAAACTAATCCTAATTAGCCCCAAAAATAGTCCTAATCATAGCCTACTTCCTTATCGATCCACCTACATTTTCAGCTAACCTTCCTTACTGATCCACTTACCTTTTCAGCTAACCATCCTTACCTATCCACCTACTTTTCAGCTACCCTTGCTCCAAAAACCAATCCTAATCAGCCCAAAAAATAGCCCTAATAACAGCCTACTTCCTTACCGATCCACCTACCTTTTTAGCCAACCTTCCTTACCAATCCACCTACCTTTTCAGCCACCCTTGCTCCGAAACCTCTCATGCCCTTAACCCGATAGCAAAAGAAAAGCCTTAACATTATAGATCTAAAGGCTTATACCATGGCAACATAGAAGGCTACTGATACCAAGTTTGAAGTTTTGAGACCCACATGGAGGAAAAAATTTATGCTATCTTCGCCGAACTCAGCATGGGCCGACCACCGAGCCCAAGGAAAATATAGCAAGGGAAAACTTCAGATCGGAGAGAAGAACTCCAAGAACGAGGAGGCACTAAACTGATCCATACAATCCACGCATGAAGGCGGACTTCCCAAGATGGGAAGAAGGAGACCCGATCAGTTGGATCTCGCGAGCATAGTGCTACTTTTAGTTTCACCGAACCGCTAACGCTGTCATGGTAGAAATTGCAGCCATCAATCTTAAAGGAGATGCAATTTATTGGTTTGATTGGTTCAAGCACACCCATGGAGGCCGAACCTGGCGACAATTCAAGGAAGGACTATTGAACCATTTCGAACCGATATACTATGAGAACATCGACGGGCACTTAGCAAAGATTCGATAAACCACCATCGTACAAGAGTACCAAATGAGGTTTGAATGATTATCTAACCAAATCTATGACTGGTCTAAATGGCAACTTCTAGGAACTTTTATTCAGGGCTTTAAGCTAGAGATACGAGGAGAAGTGAAGGTGTGACAATCGTACACTCTGATGGCAGCTATCTCCTTCGCATGGCTACAAGAAGCACGTTTAAACTACGAAGCCCAAAGGATTATGGTTGCTCCCCAACTAGCAATGTCGAAGCCTTCAGCCCCCTCTACTACCATCCAAGCCCCTACACCAAAAAAATTGATGAGAGACGAACTCCGGGAGTGATCCACTCAGGGACTATGTTAGCATTGAGATGAGTCATGGAGCCACGAACATCAATGCAGGAAAGGCCAATTTCTTGTAATAGAACTAGTAGAGGATGAAGACATTGAATTACTTAAAGAAAGCCTTGAATCCGAAGAAGAAGTCACAAAGGAAAAGCCCTAGCTGGTCGACTTTATAGTGCACGCTCTAGCCGGCTACTCTAACCTGCAGACAATGAAAGTGGGGGGACTTCTCAAGCATCAATCCATCACCATTCTCATAGATATGAGCAGCCCAAATAACTTCCTCAATAGCAAGGTTGCTGCATGTATGGCACTTCAAATCGAAAGTTGCAACTAATTCGATGTAAAGGTCACCGACGGTTAAATTCTTGTGCGACCAATGGTACCCATGGGTGAAATTGCTCCTACAAGACCAAGAAGTGGTAGCTGACTTCTTCCTCCTACCCATCGATGACTACGAAGCCATGCTCAAGATTGAATAGCTCATAACATTATGTGACATTTCCTAGAATTTCTTTAAGTTAATTATGAAGTTCTATTGTAAAGGCAGACGGTCACCTTACGAGGCAAGCGCGGGAGCCATATCTCTACCGTTTCGATTTAACGGATGGAAAAAGTTTTGCACAAGACACATGGCAGATTTTTGATGCATATCCGTAGCCATCAGAGGATAAGAACGTGCAAGTTAAAGATCTAAAGCTTACCCAATTGCTACAGGAATTTGTCGACATTTTCTCCAAGCCGCATGGACTTCCTCCTACTCGACATCATGATCATCACATACCTATACTCTTAGGCCAACCTCCATCAAACTCAAGGCTGTACGACTATCCTCACTTGTAGAAGGATGAGATTAATAACATGGTTAAGGAGATGCTTGACACTGGAGTAATTCAACCAAGCTGCAGTCCCTACTCCTTGCTAGTGTTACTAGTGCGCAAGAAGGATGGCATGTGGCGGATATATATTGACTACCGGGCTTTGAACGCTATCATCGTCAAGGATAAATATCCAATACCAATAGTGGATGAGCTATTGGATGAACTGAAAGGAGCACGAGTCTTCACCAAATTAGACCTCCGCTCCGGGTACCATCAGATTTGGGTATGTACTGAAGATATTCCAAAAACGGCATTTAGTACATATAACGGCCACTACGAATTTTTGGTAATACCTTTTGGACTTACAAATGCTCCTTCTACCTTCCAAAGCCTAATGAATGATATTTTTCTAAGGTTTTTATGTAAATTTGTGTTGGTATTCTTTGATGACATTCTCATTTATAGTCTTACACTTAACATATATTTTCATCACTTACGAATGATTCTAACAAGACTTTGAGAGAATATCCTCTATGTTAAACAATCAAAGTGCAGCTTCTTACAGTAGAAAGTGAAGTACCTTGGGCACTTTATATCAGAAGATAGAGAAGCAGTAGACCCGATAAAAATCGAAGCAATGCAAAGATGGTCGAGGCCTATAAACATAAAATCGTTGCATGGCTTCCTCGGACTTACGGGCTACTATCGAAAGTTCATGAAATACTATGGCAAGATCAGTACCCCACTCTCTTTCTTATTGAAGAAAGACTCCTTCCAGTGGTTAGAAAAGGCATCCACAGCCATCGAACACCTCAAGGTAGTCATGATAACGACGCCAGTTCTAGTGCTGCTCGATTTCAATCGACCCTTCGTGATTAAGACCGACGCATCCAAAGTTGGAATTGGAGCTATCCTAATGTAAGATGGTCGACCCCTCGCCTATACCAGCAAGGCCTTGTCTGCCTCTCATCACAAAATGTTCATCTATGATAAAGAAATGCTTGTAATCATACATGAAATGAAGACCATACCTGATCAGCCGATAATTTCAAATAAAGACGGACCTCGGGAGTCTCAAATACTTCTTGGAGTAGAAATTATCTTCCCTAGAGCAGCAAAGATGGGTAACTAAACTCCTTGGTTTTGATTATGAAATTATCTATCGAAAAGGGAAAGAAAATGTGGTTGTAGATGTGCTATTACGGCTAGCGGAGCAAGCCGAACTTTCAGCTGTCTCCCTTCCTTCCATTGACTTTCTTGAAGATATTATGGAGGAATGGAAGAAGAGCCCAGAGACCCAAGACATCATAGAGAAATTGGAGAAGGATTCGGGTGCTGTTAGCCACTACACTTGAGATTCAAGCGACCTATGCGACAAGGGCCGAATTGTGCTTGTTCCCTCATCTCCTTGCATCAAAATTATTATACATTAATTGCACTCTTCACAATCATCAGGGCACTCCGACTTCTTGAGAACATACAAGAGGATGAAGCAAAACTTCTATTGAAAAAATATGAGAAAATATATTTGTGACTATGTGGCCAAATACGATGTGTGCCAACAATATAAGGGAGAAACAATGGCCAGTCTGAGAAAATTGCAACCACTAACTATACCGGACTCAGCATGGACCGATATTTCTATGGACTTCATCAAAAGGCTGCCACCATCATAAAGTAAAAGTACGATCTTTGTAGTGGTAGATTGCTTAACAAAGTATGCTCATTTTTGTGGTGTGATATATCCTTATACTACTACTACTAGTATCGCCCAACTCTTCATGGAAAATATTATTAAACTGCATAGGATGCCAAGGAAAATTATGAGTGATCTTGATAGAGTATTTATAAGTAAATTTTGAATTGAGTTGTTTCAACTGCAGGGCACCCAGCTTAATATAAGCAGGAAGGGTGGGTATTGGCTGAAGAGGACTTCTTTCTTGTCATGAAAGTACTTAATACATAGTCAAGTTGTTTTCTCTAAGTTTAATACCTGTCAACTACTCTACATTCTTTCTAATCTTTATCTTAATATGGAATAAACATTAGGATGTCTATCATCTACAGACAAATGGTAAGACAAAAGTGGTGAACAGATGCCTAGAGACATCTACGATGCTTCACCAGTGATTGACCAAAACAGTAGATAAAGTGGCTCCCTTAGTCGAATGGTGGTACAACACGACCTATCATTCCTTCACCAAATGTACACCCTATGAGTCGTTATATGGCCAGATCCCGCCCCCTCCCCCCGTAATACCGAAATATATAATCAGTGTGACTAAAGTAAAACAGGTTAACCAAAATCTAATGGATAGAGATAAGCTCCTACAACTGATGAAGAACAACTTAGAGGCCGCCCAAGCCCATATGAAGTAGCAAACCAACACTCATCGAAGTGAGTAAAAATTTTTGGTAGAAGATTGGGTCTATCGTCGCCTACAATCATACAAGCAATTGTCCATCAACACAAGAGCCTCGATGAAACTATCTCCTCGATTCTACCAACCATATCAGGTCATGGAGAGCATCAGAGCTATGGCATATAGACTAAATCTACTAGAAGATGCCAAGATCGATCCCGTCTTCCATGTGTCCTACTTAAAGCCCAAAATGAGAGACCATGAGTCAGCCCAGACCCAACTACTAAGCACCACATATGATGGAGTTATTAAAGCCCAACCACAAGCAATCTTGGATCGGAGAATTGTGATGCACCAGCAACACCCTTCAACCAAAGTACTAGTGTAATGGAGCAACTTACCTTCAAAAGATGCTATATTGGAGTCTTACGGGGAATTAAAGACCCAGTTCCCAAAGTTCACAGACCCTCAGTCTTGAGGACAAGGCTGATTCAAAGAGGGTGGGCTTGATAGGACCCTAGTAAGGTTGGGTCCTATTCACCTTAGTAGAGTCAATAAAACTCTGTGAAATGTAATAAAACCCTCACCTAGTCACTTCTATCCTATAAAGAAGTGTGGCTAGGGTTTACTTGGGATCTTAGGACTTAGTAACCATCGCCTTTTACTAGATTGGTCGGTTAGGGTTTCCACCTGCCAAAGTTGGCTATGTAGCCAACTAAGCCATCGGCTACCCTATTAAGGCAAGTCGGCTATAGGAGGGGCAAGGGGGTAAATTCACTTAGGAAAGCACCCCCCTAGGACTAGGGTTTTGAGCCCTATCTAAGTTGTAGCCTCCACCTCTTTTCAATCAAGCAAAAATAATCTTATTTCAGCCTTTATGCCGAGTTCTAGAAGGGAGGAACCTCTATAGTGTTCCAATGGTTGATACCCCTCAAAGATCGAATTATATAGAGCTCCCCTTGGGGTTCTATCACTAATATGGCTCCATGGCCACTTATACCTACTAGAAACTCTTGCCGACTAGCCGAGTAAAGGAGGTGACAACCAGTAAGCCCTAAGGCCCCAAAATAAACCCTAGCCATACTTCTTTATAGGATAGAGGTGACTATGTGGGATTTTATTACAAATCTCACGGTTTTTATTGACTACTTATAGGGTGATTAGGACCCAACCCTGCTAGGGTCCTATCAAGCCCACTCTCTTTGAATCAGCCTTGTCGCTGAGGGTCTATGAACTCTGGGAATCAACTCTTCAACTCCTCATAAGACTTCATGTGGCATTTTCAGGTGGTAAGTAGTCACAATACACTAATACTTCAGTTGAAGGGCATCGGTGGCGCATCACAATTCTTCGATCAAGTATGGCTTGTGGTTAGACTTGAATTTTACCATCAGCTGTGGTTCTCGACAATTAGGTCTAGGTCGACTCATGTTCTCCCATTTTGGGTTTCAAGCAAGACACATGGAAGACGTGATGGATCTTGGCGCCTTCTAGTAATTTCAATCTATATGCTACAGCTCCAATACGCTCTGTGATCTGATATGGTCCATAGAATCAAGGAGAAAGCTTCATTGAGGCTCTTATGTTGATGGACAGTTGCTTGTATGATTGTAGGCGAAGGTAGACCCAATTTCCTATCGAAAATTTTTACTCGCTTCGATGAGTGTCAACTTGTTGCTTCATGCGAGCTTGAGCGGTAGATAAGTTGTCCTTCAACAACTATAGGAGCTTGTCCTTGTAAATTAAACTTTAGTTGACCTAGTCTACTTTGGCCATACCAATAACATACTTGGGTATTACAGGGGGCAGTCGGTCATACAATGCCTCTGCCTCATAGGGGGTACATTTGGTGGATGAATGATAGGTCATATTGTACTACCATTCAACCCAAGGAAGTCACTTTGTCCACTCTTTTAGCTAATCACTGGTGAAGCACCTCAGATAAGTCTCTAGACATATGTTCACCACCTCTATTTGGCCATCCGTCTATGGATGATAGGTTGTACTCATCTTGAGTTGGATGTCTTATAGTTGAAATAATTCGGTCCAAAATTTGCTTATAAATACCCTATCACGGTCACTCACAATTGACCTTAGCATCCCATGTAGTTTAATAATATTTTTAACAAAAATTGAACAATACTGGCAATAGTATAAGGGTGTCTCACAGCATAGAAATGGGTGTATTTCGTTAAGCGATCTACCACCATAAAGATTGTACTTTTACCTTGAGATAGTGGCAGCCCTTCGATGAAGTCCATGGAGATGTCAGTCCATGCTGAGTCTGGTATAGGTAATGGTTGTAGCTTTCCTAGACTTGCCACTGTTTCACCCTTTTGCTGTTGGCACATATTACATTTAGCTACAGAATCACAAATAGATTTCTTCATGTATCTCCATAGAAGTTTTGCTTCAGCCTCTTGTATGTTCTCAGAAAGCCAGCTGAAAGTGAAGAGTGCATTTCATGCATAATAATTTTGATGCAAGGAGAAGAGGGAACAAGCACGATTCGGCCCTTGTAGCGTAGGTCCCTTGAATCTCAAGTGTAGTGGCCAATGGAACCCGGATCCTTTTCCAATTTCTCTATGATGTTTTGGGTCTCTGAGTCCTTCTATTCCTCCCTAATATCCTCTAGAAAGTTGGTGGAAGAAAGGGAGATGGATGAAATTTTGGCTTGCTCCGATAGCCATGATAGTGCATCTGCAACAACATTTTCTTTCCCCTTTTGATAAATAATTTCATAATCGAAACCAAGAAGTTTAGTTACCCATCTTTGCTGCTCTAAGGATAATATTTTTTTGCTCCAAGAAATATTTTAGGCTTTGGTGATTAGTTTTGATTTGGAAGCGTCGGTCGATCAGGTAGGGTCTCCGCTTCGTGACGGCGTGCACAATCACAAGCATCTCCTTGTCGTATACAGACATTTTATGATAAGAGGGAGACAAGGCCTTGCTAGTATAGGCAAGGGGTCGGCCATCTTGTATTAGGACAACTCCAATTCAAACTCCGAGTATGTCGGCCTCAATTACAAAGGGTCAGCTGAAATCGGGCAACAGTAGGACCAGTGTCATCATCATGGCTACCTTGAGCTTATCGAAGGCTGTGGAAGCTTAGTCTGACCACTGGAAGGAGTCCTTTTTCAGTAGGAAAGTGAGTGGGGCATTGATCTTTCTATAGTCTTTCACAAACTTCTGATAGTAGCCCGTAAGTCCGAGGAAACCTAGCAGCGATTTCACGTTTGCGGGTCTCGGCCAACTTTGTATCACTTCAATTTTTGTCAGGTCTGCCACCACTCCATTTTCTGATATAATGTGCCCAAGGTACTCCACTTTTTTTTTGTAAAAAGTTACACTTTGATTGTTTAACATAAAGGGTATTCTCCTGAAGAACAATTAGAATAATTCATAAATGCTAAAAATATATGTCAAGTGTAGGGCTATAAATGAGAATGTTATCAAAGAATACCAGTACAAATCTACATAAAAGCCTCCGAAAAATATTGTTCATCAAGCTTTAGAAGGTAGAAGGAGCATTAATAAGGGCATTACCAAAAATTCATAGTGGTCGTTATGTGTACAGAATGTCATTTTCGGAACATCTTTAGAGCATACCCGAATCTAATGGTATCCGGAACGGAGATCCAATTTAGTGAAGACTCGCTACTACTCTGATATGGGATATTTATCTTTGATAGTGATAGTGTTCAAAGCTTGTAGTCAATGCACATCCACCACATACCATCCTTCTTGCGCACTAGCAACACCGACGAGGACTAGGGATTGTAGCTTGGCCAAATTACTCCAATGTCAAGCATCTCCTTAACGATATTCTCAATCTCATCCTTCTATAAATGAGGATAGTGGTATAGCCTTGAGTTTGCTAGAGGTTTGCCCGAAAGTATAAGGATGTGGTGATCATACTATCGGGTAGGGGGAAAGTCCATGCGGCTCGATGAAAACGTCAGCAAATTCGTCTAGCAATTGAGCAAGCTTAGGATATGCAATTTGAACATTCTTCTCCTCTAATAGCGGTTAGATATGTATTAATAAACCACCATATATCTTGTGCAAAACTTTCTCTATCCGTTACGTTGAAACGGTGGAGATATGGCTCCCACGCTTGCCTCATAAGGTGACATATCTGCCTTTACAATAAAATTTCATAATCAAGTTAGGAAAATTCCAAGAGATGTCACCTTATGTTGTTAGTCATTCAATTCTAAGCACGGCTTCATAATCATCAATGGGTAAGAGGAAGAAGTCGGCTACAACCTCTTTGTCTTGTAGAATCAATTTCACCCGTGGGAACCATTGGTCGCACGTAAGGATCCAGCCGTCGGTGACTTTTACGTCGAATTTGTTGCAACCTTCAATTTGAAGCAACAAACAAGCAGCAATCTTGCTATTGAGAAAGTTATTTGTGCTGCTCGTATCTATGAGAACGGTGATGGGTTGTTTCTTGAGAAGTCCTCTCACTTTTATCGTCTGTGTGTTGGAGTAGCCAGCTAACGCGTGCACCATAAAATACGTCGATTGGGGCTCTTCCTCTGTGGCTTCATCTTCGGATTCGATGCTTTCTTCAGATAGTTCAATGTCCTTATCCTCTACTGGTTTTATCATAAGAAGCCACCCTTTTTTGCAATGATGTTTGTGGCTCTATGATTCGTCACAGTGCCAACATAACCCCTTGGCAGACTGTTCTGGAAGCTCGTCTCTTGTCATTTTTTTGGGTGCAGGGACTCGGATGGTAGTAGAGGGTGGTGGAGGCTTCAGCATTATTGGTCGGGGAGCTACCCTTGTCCTTCGGGATTCGTGGTTCAATTGTTTTTCTTGTAGCCGCGCGAAGGAAATAATCGCCATAAGGGTGTAAGGTTGTCATGCATTCACTTCTCCTCGTATTTTCAATTTTAAGCCCTCAATGAAAGTTCCTAAAAGTTTCTTTTCAGACCAGTCACAAGTTTGGTTAGATAATCACTCAAAACGTGTTTGGTACTCTTGTATAGTGATGGTTTATCGAATCTTTACTAATTATCCGTCGATGTTCTCTAATTCAATCGGTCCGAAGCAGTTCAATAATCCCTCCTTGAATTGCCACCAGGAAGGGCCTCCATGGGTATGCTTGAACCAATTAAACTATGGAATCTCATCCCCTTCAAGATGGATGGTCATAATCTCCACCATGAAAGTATCGATGGTGCGGTGGAACCGGAAGTAACGCTCCGCACGTGATATCTAATCGATCGGGTCTCCATCTTCTCATCTAGGGAAGTCTACCCTCATACGTGAATTATATGGATCGGTTATAGTGACTCCTCACTCGGCGGGGGCGTGGGTTTGGGTGAGTGCTGTTCTGATCAGCCGTCCACCGCCTTCTGCATGTCTCTGTTTACCGAGGGAAACAGGAGAGAGGAGAGAAGACGCGGTGGTGGTAAGGAAGGGAAGGAGAAGAGAAGAAGGGAAAGGGAAGAAGGAAGAGAAGAAGGAAAGGGGAGGATTAGGGAAGAAGACAGGAAGAAGAAGAAGAAGAAGAAGAGGAGGAGAGGAAGAAGTGAAAGGGCTGCAGCTGCGGTTGGGAAAGAAGGAGAGGAAGGAATAAGGAGGAAGAAAGAAAGAATAAGAAGGGGAGAAGAGAATAAGAAGAGAAGGGGAAGAAGAGATGCGTCGGTGGTGGAGAAGGGAAAGAGAAGAAGAAGAAGAGGATGCAGCTAGTGTTGCTGCTGCACCTCTGTTTCCTGCAGATGAAACAGAGGAGCAGCAGTAAGTTGGGAAAGAAGAAGGGAATAGAGGAAGAAGAAAAGGGAAAGAGAGGAGAAGAGAAGGGGCTGCGCCCCTCTGCTTCCGCAAGAGGAGGCTGCGTTAGGACGGCCGCTTATTGCAGCACCTCTGTTTCCTGCAGAGGAAACAGAGGAGGTGCAGTGAATTGGGGAAGAGAAAGGAAGAAGAGAAGAAGAGAACAAGAGTAGAAGAAGAAGAGAACAAGAAAGAGAGAAAGGAGCTGCAGCGGGCTGTGGCAGCTGCGGCTGGGAAAAGAAGAGGAAAGGAAGCAAAGAAGGGGCTGCAGGTAGAAGAAAAGAAGAAGGGCAGAGAGGAGGAGAAAAAGAAGAGGGAAAGAGAGGAGAAGAGATGGGGCTGCTCTTCTCTGCCTTTTTGCAGAGGAGGTGCGTCGGTGGAGAAAGGAAAGAGGAGAAGAAAGAAAAAGGAAGAGAAAAGAAAATGGAAGCTGCGGCTAGGGCTGCAGCTAAAAGAGAAGAAGAAGGGAAGAAGGGGAGAAGAAGAGGGAAAGGAGAGGGAAGAATAGGAAGGGAAGACGGAAGTTTCAGCTGTTGTTGCTGCACAGAGGAGGTGCAGTGAGTTGGGGAAGAGAAAGGAAGAAGAGAAGAAGAGGAAGGAAGAAGGGAAATAAGGGAAAGAAGAGGAAAGGGGTGGCAGCTGCGACAGGAAAAGAATAAGAGGAAAGAATAGAAGGACGGAAGACGAAGAAGAGAAAAGAAAGAAGAGAAAGGAGGAAAAAGAGGGAGAAGGCTGCAGCTAGGGCTGCGGCTGGGAGAAAAGAAGAAGAGAAGAATAGAAGGGAAAAGAAGTGAAGGTTGTTGCTAGGGAAAGAAAAGAATAAAGAAGCATATATTCTACACAAGTTGAATTGAAGAAATAAGATAAGTAAACACAAAAAAGAGAGTAAACAAATCAAAGGAACAAAAGAAAGGGAAGACGTTGGGTTTAAGTACTTCTGATCAAAATTATTGAAAGGTAAGCGTTCTAATTTTTTCATATTATCATCCTGTTTTTATCTTAATATGATTAACTGAATTAATGTAACTTTATAAGTGTCCTAGCATTGCTTCTATATTAATTGAGCTATTATAACATTACAAATGTCTAAATCATTTTGTATTGTGATCTCAATCTTTATATTCATCTTGATAAACTTCAATTGATTGTTACAATCTTGAAATTAATCCCTTTCCTATTGGGATATAAATATTGACATCTCAATCTTTATATTCATCTTGATAAGATTCAACCTTACAATTAATATTTTTCTTGCTTTAATATACACACTTTAGTCTAGTTTCGATATTGTAACTTTTGTTCGCTTAATTGCTCATAACTTTATGTTGGAAATTTTGATTTATGCAAAATGTTTCATGCTATATGCTTCTTAAATTCTATTAGAATCATGTGTTTGTTGATCTTTGCCTATTCTTGTTTACCTTTTGGAAATGGATTCTTCTTTCAATTTAGCTTTGAACTCTTAACTTTTATTCCTTACCTATTCTGATTGCTCTATGTGAAAGTTTATGTTTACATCTTATTATTTCTTATTAGCACATGTATTTTTCAATGTTTTGCATGTGCTTCCAATACATACCCATTTTATTGCACTTGTTCTTTTATACTTCGGTGTTTGTGGAATACTTTATGGACCTTTACCAAAAATGGCAAAAGGTATGTTATGCTTGGAGACTATGATACTCTATTATGTTTGGTGGTCAGATGGACCACATTATGTTTATGATCCCACTTCACCATCTATGTTTTTGATATGCCATCGGATCATATTCTGTATATGATCCGATTAAAGTTATTTCTTTCATTGAGCCTTACATTATTGCTTTGAATACTTATACACCCTTGTCCTTTATTATTTGCATATCAGACTGCAAATTGTGAATGTTTATGTTAACATCGTATTACTTCATTTTGGTACATGTATATTTCATTGTTTCGCATGTGCTTTCGATATATGCCACTTTTATTGCTCATATCCTTTTGTATTCTAGTGTTTGTGGGATAATGTGAACCTTTACCAGAAATGGTAAAGGGAGTTATGCTTTGAGCCCGCGATGCTCTGTCGGCCCCTTCTGACTTCACCTAGACGTGGGTGGATGGAGCTCCAAGACGTTGGAGACTTCTGTCTGATGGTCATTCAGAAATGGATGAATCATATTTTGTCTGTATCCCACTTCACCCTCTATATTTTTGATATGATATCTAAGGTATTGCTTGTGAGTTCATATATGTGCTTTGGATAAGAATGGAATGTATATTATGTTTGATTCGATTTATGATCTTCTGTTCCTTGTTTGTTCATCTGCTAAGTTCTGAAATTATCCATTCACCATTGATATGCTTAGCAATATGTTTACATCCTCGACATGCTTTGATATATTCTACTATTTCAATTGCTCTTGATATATTCTAAAACATGTCATACTCCATTGATATGTTATGAAATATTTCATTTGCCATTGATATATTCCGAGAATGTCCTATATGCCTTGATATGCTTCGAAATATGTTTACGTCGTTGATATGCTCCAAATACTCTATATTCCATTTGTTATGAACCAAATATATTTTGAATGAAATAACATTTGAACTCCAGTATCTACTGGGTTGATATCCATGAATTCTTGTATCTCTGCTTTGGATCTTGATATCAGCTTATTTGTATGTCATTCGCTCTTATCTTGGATTTGTTAAACGCTTGCTGAGCTTTCTAGCTCACTCTTTTGTTATCAACTCTTTCAGGTCAGCTTGACACTCATTAAATGTTAAGCTTGTATTGAGGTAGTGGAGAGCTAAATAGATTGTTTGGCAAGTATTATCGGATGATTTACCGTGGTTCTTGTATAAGTATATTTTGAGTGTAATGAAATGTTGTCGATGAATTTGATTGATGTATCATGTAAAAGTTTTAAATGACCTCTTACATTTGGAGTTACTTTGGAATGCTGAGTTTTGTCTACGATGAAGTGAATTTGAGGTAAATGATTAGTTTGGTGATTGTATAAATTCTTTCACTGATGAATTCTAAGTGTGGTTAATATCTGTTAAGCTAGCTTTGGGTTTTATAGATGTTTAAGTGATGCTGTGTATATTTATAAACTGCATAGATTTTATATATGTGAATCTTGAAGAATGAATGTTTTCTCGATGTCCTCAAATGTTTGATTGGATCCTGGATGGATTGTGATACTTACAAAATTATCAATTTATGACATAGTCACACCTCTCGAATGTGACATAATTCGGGGGGGCGTGACATCGGTGGTCGACCCATGCTAAGTTTAGCAAAGATATTCCAAATTTTCTCCTCCATGCACGTCTCAAAGTCTTCAAACTTGGCATTAAGGGCCTCCTCTAATGTCATATTATTGGCCTTCAGATCTGTGATATTGAGGTCTTTCTTCTATTATCGGGTTAAGGGCATGGGAGGTTTCAGAGGAAGGGTGGCCAAAAGGGTAGAAGGATCGATGAGGTAGTAGGCTGTGATTAGGGTTGTTTTTGGGGCTGATTTGTATTGGTTTGTGGGTGTGGTTTGGTAGGATTTTTGGGTTATGATGGTAGGGATTGAAGATGAGAAGGAAAGAGTGAAATCTGATGGAATTCGACGAAAAAGATGTTTATATATGTGTTGTCCTACTGAACAGAATTTGCGTCAAAGAAACAGCAAATTCTCGACATAAATTTTATAGAAAATCCAAGAAAAATATGTAGAATTTTGACGATAAAACCTCGGTTCATATGTGAGTAATAGCAGCAATTTAGATCAATAAAATTTTGGTAATGTAACAGAAGGAAAATCGATGTAAAGATAGAAAGCAGATTCTTCATCGTAAAAATTTCAACAATATGCCACGATGAATTGCAACACAACAGGATCAGTTTCATATAGAAATTTTTTGAGAGATCAATCTTAGATGAAGGCTAAGTTGATCTATGAGATTGTGTAAAAATTTCGTCCATAATAGATGAGCAATAAACCAATTTCAAGAAGCCTATATGCGACTAAAAAATTTCTGCAGCATTTCCTCTTTGCAACGATGATCACATTTACGATGGTAGAAATTTGCAGTAAGGACAAGATGGAAAAGCTTCTTCGGTATGTAAAGATAACGACTTGTAGTAGTAACAAGGTGTTGGTGGTGGAATTTTACCATATCTTTAATTCAAATGTAGTGTCACAGGCTTAGCTTAATTTGCCTAAGTCGTGCAGCACCCTAGCGGCACTCTCGAAGACTTAGCTTAAATTGCCTAAGTTGTGAAGCAACATTGCCCACTGTTTCGGACTTAGCTGAGATTGCCTAAGTCATGAAACACCCAAAGTGTTATCTGTCTGCAAAGGGTCAGCCCTCTTACAACCTTTTGTGGTCCCGTAGGACCTGCAAAGGAGAAGTTGATTAGCTTAGAAACGAGCGATGAACGAATCCTGACGTCTCATAAAGTGGAAGCTATACAAGCAATTTGTCGAACACCTTGAGTGCAGCAGGGAAAAGAGAGAAAGAGAGCGAAACAGGACTTTAGAAGGCTGTAAGAATGATCGCAAATCCACAAACAATGGTTCTCAAGGTATCGGACGCAAGACAAGTTCAATTATTAATGAACGCCTACGCCTGACATATACCCAGAACCTCATCCAACCCAGTGCCACCCGGGGGGTTCCAAGGTGCTGAAATGGCTGATATTTTGCACTACTCGGCGTGGTCGATGTAGCACATGAAAAAGACCCAAAAACGGGATTGTTTTGGACCGTTTTGGCTCCACGCAATGAGCAATTGTTCTGCAGCCTTCTACACTACTTTCGCTCAAATTTCTTAGGTAAAAATACATAAACTCAAGGCAAAACAAGCTGCCAAATATATGTACAAATAAGAAAAAGTGACGAACGGTTCGCGGAGTGAAGATGTTGCAGTTGAGCGATGACTGTTCATGACATTCTCCCCCACTTAAACTGTTGACACCCTCGTCGACTTTTGTTAGTAGGCTTTGATGCAAGCTTCTTCATGTCATAGGATGTTTTTTGGCTCCCAACTGGTTTCTGTTCGAGGAAGCTTTTGTCACTTCACCAAGTACTCGATTTGCTGCACTCCATTAGGTAGCTTTATATTGCGATCTACTATAATAGTTTCAACTCGCTTCTCGTAAGAGGCTCTGGTGGGGGGTAGTCGAGTTGGAACATTTCGAGAATCATCTTATAGATCTGAGTGATAGGCTTTTAAGTTGCTCGCATAGAAGATATTATGAATTATGAACCATGCTGAGAGTTGCAACTTGTATAAAACATTGCCTACGCTGCTGATGATTAGGAAAGACCCTTCATACTTGCATACCAATCCCTTGTATACTTTGTGCCTAAAGAACTGGAGTGATGCTGGTTGGAGCTTCACCAATACCATGTCACCAACTTTAAACTCTTGTGGTCGCCTTCCCAAGTCTGCCCACTTCTTCATCTTTTTGGTCGTCTTCTCCAAGTAAACCCACGCAATATCTGCATTGCGATATCATTTCTTTACGAAGTGGTAGGCTAATGGGCTACTCCCTGTATAACCAATAACTAGGGTGTGAGGAGTTGACGGCTGTTGTCTCATAATAATCTCAAAGGAGCTCTTGTTGGATACAGAGCTCTGTTGCAAGTTATAGGAGAATTGGGCTATGTCCAACAACTTTACCCAATCTCGTTGGTTGGCACTCACGTAGTGCTGGTATTACTCCAAGAGTGAGTTGATTCTTTCTGTTTGGTCATCCGTTTGAGGGTGGAGGCTTTGTGGAGAAATATAATTTAGATCCCAACAACTTGAACAACTCAGTCCAGAATCGTCCCAAGAACCGAGAATCTCAATCACTAATAATGTTGTGTGGGACTCCCCAATACTTCACCACATTCTTCATCATCAACTTAGCCATCGCCTCCGCTGAGCAATGTAGAGTTGTAGCAATGAATGTTGTATACTTCGAAAACCGATCAACTATCACGAGTATCGATCCAAGTCCCCCTACTATAGGCAAGCTTGATATGAAGTCTAATGAAATGCTCTCCCATGGCCTCTTTGGTATGGGCAGTAGCTCCAAAAGTCCCACTAGCTTCTGCTACTTTACCTTGTCCTATTGACAAGTATGGCATGTTCGAACATATTCCTCCATATCTGTCCCCATCTTCGGCCAATAGAAGGCCCTCTCCATAAGAGCTATTGTTCGGTGGATACCTGGATGTCCAGCCCAAAGAGAATCGTGACACTCTTTCAGGAGTTCACGGCTTAAGTTATCCGCTCGCGAAATATAAACTCTATTCCCCTTGGTGTAAATTAGTCCCTCCTGGACCCAAAATCATCGTGTCTTGCCCTCTTTGATGAGTTGCATCAGAGTTACTGCTTGAGGATCTCGACACAATCCATCCATGATCCTGGAAAGGAAATTGGAGTGCAATTGACTTGCTTGGCCTCCGCCCTCCAACTATATAGTATTCACTAGCTCCACTTTTTGACTCGTTGCATTAGCCACGACGTTTGCTTTTCCGGGTTTATACTCTACTACTATGTCGAACTCAACCAAGAAATCCTGCCATCGTGCTTACTTTGGGGAGAGTTTCTTTTGAGTTTAGAAGTAACTCAATGTGACATTGTCTATCCTTAGCACAAATGGTGATCCCATAAGGTAGTGTTGCCACACCCGTAGACAATAGATCACCGATGTCATCTCCTTCTCATGCATAGGATATCGCCGCTCGGTCTCGTTGAGCTTTCGACTCTCGTAGGCCACTGGATCACTCTCTTGCATAAGAACTCCCCCAATAGCAAAGTCAGAAGCATCTATATGGACTTCAAAAGACTTTCCATAGTCTGGTAATCTGAGTACAGGTTCCTCTAACACAGTAGTCTTCTGGTAATGCTGCCTCACATTTATCCGACCATCTCCAAGACTGCTCCTTCTTTAGCAACTCCGTCAATGGAGCTGCATGCTTCGAATATCCAGCTATGAAGCACCGATAATAGTTGACGAACCCAAGAAAGGATCTCAACTCTGGCACCTTCTTTGGTGTTCACCAGTCCGCCATAGCTTGCACCTTAGACTTGTCCATTCGAATGGAACCATTACCGATTCGATTCCCCAAGAATAAAATCTCTGTTTGGGCAAAGTAGCACTTTTCCTCTTCACGAATAAGGTGTTCTGCCTGAGAACTTTAAAAATTGGTCGGAGGTGTCTAACATGCTCCTCGAGTGTTTGGCTATAGACGACGATATTGTCTAAGTAGACAACCACAAACTTATCTAAATACTCTTTGAACAACTAGTTCATTAGAGTGTAGAATGTGGCTGGAGCATTGGTTAAGTCGAAAGGCATCATCAAGAACTCGAATGCTCCATACCTGGTTACATAAGTAGTCTTCGCCTCATCACCTTCTGCAATGCACACCTACCAATACCCCAACCAAAGGTTGAGTTTAGAGAAGTACTTTGTCTTGCCCAATTGATCGAACAAGTCCACGATGAGTGTACTTGTTCTTCACCGTCGTCTTGTTGAAGGCTCGATAATCAATGCATAATCGGAGGCTCCCATCTTGTTTCTTCTAGAAGAGGACTGGAGCTCCAAAATGTGCTTTTGAACTATGGATGAGACCACTGCTTAGTAGTTCATCCAACTGCTTTCTCAGTTCCACCAACTCTAGAGGGGCCATGCGGTATGATGGTCTCACTGGAGGCTTAACTCCCGGTTCCAGCTCAATTCGATGATCCACACCTCTGCATGGTGGTAGAGTTCTCGGCAACTCCGTTGGCATCACATCTGAGAACTCCTTCAGGATGTTCACCACAGTAGCAGGTTCCTGAATGGCCCCCTCATCAAGTGTCTATAGTTTCATAGCAGCTACAAAGGTTGATTCACCTTTTCGTACCCCTTTCTTCAATTGTAAAGCCGATATTTGTTGTAGGTCCTTGATTCCTCCTTGAGAAACTGGAACCACGCAGGGATCGTCGCCTCCCATTAGACATAGGAAGTTTAGGAATGGCATTGGCACTAACTTCACCGCGTGCATAAACTCTATTCCGAGAATCACTTGGAAATCATCCAATGGCAGCCATTAAGTTTGTTCTCTAGCTCCATGTTCCGATCTTGATGCGGACCCCCTTTGCTCGTCCGGAGATCCGCTTGGCCTCTGAGTTCACAACCTTCATACAACTTGGGCTCTTCTCCAAGATCAGTCCCAGTCGCTTAGCTTCTCAATCGATAATAAAATTGTGGGTCGTGCCTGTGTCCACTATTGCACGAGTTGTATGCCCATTAAGCTTGATGTCCATATACATCAACTTGCTGCTTCTTGCCTTCGGTGGTTTTGCCTTTGTGTTCTCCCCCACTTGACCTAGCAATGGATTCAACAAACGCATTGCTCCCATTATGGGTCCTTGCGACACCTCACTGTCGCTACTGGATTCAGAATTGCTTGAACTAAGGGCGATAGCTTTACCCTTGTCTGACTTGCGGGGCTGAATCGATGTAGTTAAAGCATTGAGTGCCTATTTTTACGGGCACTCTCTCACCATATGTGGTCCTCCACACAAGAAGCATCCATCAGACTTTGGGACTCTACCTTTTGAGCTTGGTCCTTTGTGGAAATTCTTCTTCTTTTGTTACCCCCAGACTCCTTCGCTCGAGAGTATTTAGCTAGGCAATTTCCCGAAGATTATTTCTTCTTTCTCAAATCCTCCGAAGAAACAAAGTTAGTTAGCCTTTCCGTGGCTGCAATTGCCCCGACTACATCGATGACATTCCTCCGATGTAGTTCTTATTGTGCCCATGGCTTAAAGCCATCGAGGAAGCTGAATAACTTGTCTTTTTCAGATATGTCCTATATACCCAACATCAGTGCAGAAAATTATTTCACATAGTCTCGGATTGTTATACTTTGGCGGAGTTGTTTCAGTTTCCTTCTTGCGACAAACTCTGTGTTCTCGGGCAAGAACTGAGTTCTCAACGCTTGCTTTAAGTCTCCTCATATATCCACCTGACATCGGCCTTGCTGGATCTCTTCCCAATGGGTTCGCCACCAAAGTTTTGCATCCCCATTCAGATACATTATTGCTATAGCAACTTTGGTCTCTTCAGAATCGAGCCTTGTAGCGCGAAAATATTGTTCCATGTTGAACAAGAAATTTTCAAGCTCTTTGGCATCCCTAGCACCTCCATAGCAATGCGGCTTCGGTGCCCTAAAGTTTTGTGGCGATGCAGCATGAGTATTATTCCCTCCCGCATCAAGAGTCCTTGTTAACACCATCACCTTAGCTGTGAGTTTCGCCATAACTTCGTGTAGATGTCATACGAAATCTTTGGTATCCTTTGTCAGTTGATCAATCAGGGATTCAACTTTCTTGATCCAAGATTTAGCTTCTTCTAGCGAGCTCTCTACTTCAAGGAGCCTTCGTTGGCTTTGGTAGAGTTCCTCCAAGCTCGCTTCAAGAACATCAAGGCGGGTTTCCGCCATTATAAGTCTCTCTTTGTGGCTCTTTTTCCTAATTGGTGCTCCAGATGGCGTCTCCTCCACTCGTAGGGAATACCCAACTTCACGCTCGTCTTGTTCACTATAGCACTCCTCATGAGTGGCTCCAATAGTTTGCGAGCAAGTTTTCATTTGTAGCCCACCTGCAGTTGCTTGGAGCAAGGGTCCGACTTACCCCATCTTGCTCGATTCACCATGATGTTTCACCATGGCAAGATTGCGAATCTTCTTCACTGTTCGTTTGAATTGCTTGCCTGCTCTGATACTACAGTGTCACAGACTTAGCTTAATTTGCCTAAGCTATGCGGTACTCTAGCGGCACTCTCGAAGACTTAGCTGAAATTGCCTAAGTTGTAAAGCAACCTTGCCCACTGTTTCAGACTTAGTTGGGATCGTCTAAGTTATGAAACGCCCAAAGCATTATCTGTCCGTAAAGGGTCAACCCTCTTACAACCTCTTACGGTCCCGTAGGACCTGCAAAGGTGAAGTTGATTAACTTAGAAACGAGCGACGGACAAGTCCTGACATCTCGCAAAGCGAAAGCTATATAAGTAATTCGTCGAACACCTTAAGTGCAGTAGGGAAAAGAGAGAAAGAGAGCGAAACAGGACTTTAGAGGGTTGTAAGAACGATCATAATCCACAAACGACGGTTCCCAAGGTATCGAACGCAAGACAAGTTCAATTGTTGATGAACGCCTACGCTCGACATATACCCGGAACCCCATCCAGCCTGGTGCCACCTGGGAGGTTCCAAGGTGTTGAAATGGCTGACATTTCGACTGCTTGGTGTGGTCACTGCAGCACATGAAAAAACCCCAAAAAGGGACTATTTTGGGTTGTTTTGGCTCCGCGCAGCGAGCGATCATTCTGCAGCCTTCTACACTACTTTCGCTCAAATTTCTTAGGTAAAAACACATAAACTCAAGGTAACATAAGCTGCCAAATATATGTACAAATAAGAAAAAGCCACGAACGGTTCATGGAGTAAAGATGTTGCGATTGAGTGACGACCATTCGTGACAGCAGGGTGGCAACGACTAATTGATTAATCTACGACTTGGGGTGGAAGATGGAGGCGACATCTTGAAGCAATTGTAGGAATTGCTTGAATGGGTGGAGGCGGCAAAGATGGTAGCAGGGGCAGCATGAACGAAGCTCTAATACCATATGATAGAACTCCAAAAGGAGCTCTATAGGATTTGATCTTTGATGAGGATCAACCCTTAGAACACTATTAGGGTTCCTCCCTCATAGGGTCGACCAACAAAGCTGAAAATAAAAGATGTCTTGCTTGATTAAAAAAAGGAGGCTACAAGCTTATATATGGCTCAAAATCCTAACCCTAAAGGGATACTACTTAAATAAAATTATCCTCTTGCCCTTCCTATAGTCGTCCTGCCTTAATAGGGATGAGCGACGATAAGATGGCTCCATGGCCGCCGATACCTGCTAGAAACTTTGATCGACCAACCTAGTAAAAGGGGCGATGGCCAATAAACCCTAAGGCCTCAAAATAAACCATATCAATTTATAGGATAGAGATGACTATGTGAGGTTTTTATTATAAATCTCACAGAATTTTTGTTGATTACTTTTAGGATGATTAGATCCAAACCTTGCTAACGTCCTATTATATATATATATATATATATATATATATATATATATGTGGGAAGGATAAACGTGGTGTTTTCAAACTCGGAAAGGATGGACATGTAAAACCCAGATATATTTATACATTATGTTTATATACTGTGTAGAATATCTGTACGGAGTTTACAAGCATCACAGTGCCTTAATCTGGCAGCTAGCAATGCTTAGCTTCACATTTTACCTGTACCATCTGCACTGATAAAGATTATGCCCACCAAAGTAAGCCAACATAAACATCAGAAATGAAGATTTGTTGTTTTAAAATGCTTTCTTATTGCACAAGGAGATGAGAATAAGAAAAACTAAACACCATGTTTGGACAAAAATTAGATAAAAGATATATTGTATACCTTGTTGCTTACACAATAATTTTGCTCGTCCCCAAAGTCCCAACATCAGTTTAAACTATGTAGCCGATCATAAATAGGTAAGACATTACAGCATGTTTTACATAGCCGATCACAAATAAGACATCCCAGCATGTTGTATATATCCGATCACAAATAGCTAAGACATTACAATGATGGTTGTTTACTTAACGAGCAAAATTATGGAATGATACTTTATGCATCATCTTTCTGGTCAAGAACTACAGCCAGATAAATGGAGTACACCTCCACATGTTACAGAAACCTACTAGTTGATATACAAGTCCCAACAAACTGCTGATAGTGACCAAAATTATCAAAATGACACTAATTCTCAAAAACTTTTTACACACAATATGCCACCAAAGTCGAGAAAATTCAGCTTGGAGACTCCAAAACATTTTAAGAACAGCATCCACTGTTTGAACACAAGGGTAGTAAGACATCCACAGAAGTCTTCACAGTTGCTAAAAGAGACCAGGTTGTTAGAAATGGTCCTAGAATATAGTCTTAGATGCATTCAAAAGTGGAAATTAGCAAATTGGACATTATCTTCAAAAGCCAAAGTGAGCAACCTCTTCATCTTCACCTTCATCCTCCTCTGTTTCCTCCTCTGAGAACCTCAGATCCTCCAAATCTTCTTCCTCTTCTTCTTCGGCCTCTTTATCCTCATCCATTTTAGGAGATTCCATGTCCTTCAGGCCAGTGCTCAGCACCACTGTCTGTCCTTTGGATTTCTCCATGTCTCTTCGTAGTCTCTCCATGTTCTCCTTCCTGCGGTCTGCTTCCAACCGCTCCCTCTCAGCCCTTATCTTGTCAAGATCAGCTCTGCAGGAGAGAATGGATAAAATCTTGAACATAATTTCAAAGTGAGTTTCAGAAACAAAGTCAGGTCAAAAGTTGGTTATCACTTGTAACTTTCCATGTACTCTTTAGCACTTTCTTCTATTGCACCAAAAAAGGCTTCCATTCCAGCACCAGAAATGGCTGAAACTCCCACAGAACGCATATTTTTGTAGAACTCATCAAGTGCAAGTGATAGGCTCCTTGACAAAGTTGATGTGTATGATGAATCAGCGTCCAATGCAGCCTGGAAGGCCTCAAAATCTTGCATCCACTGATTTCAAAAGAAAACAAGTTGTTACTAATAGTGGAAGGAAAGCAAAGAAAGAAACACTACATCAAGTATCATAGTAGTAAAATCACTAGGCTTATCCAGAAGATGAAAGGACTGAATCCATCTTGATGCCCAAAAATGTTAATTGTCACAGAATTGTCAACCTTATTGGTCAACAATTGGAAATTTCTGCAGTGAAGACGGGCGCATTATGATTATACAATAAATCCTGATTACAAATTTTCCTGGCATTGTCAGTTAAAAAAATAACATCCAAACCCCCTTCATCATCAGCTAAGGCTTTAAATTGCCGGAGTCGGTTCTTTTTCCATGTTTAGTAGGGACAGCCACTCCATGTATGAGGAGTTTCTTAACTATAGATTTGACTGAACCCTTTAATCAGTAGGTAGGATATGAAAATTTGGGAAGTCTCAAACTTGTTTAATAAACTCCTCTATTATGTATATTTTTTTCTATTTCTGGCTCAAAAACCTCAGCAGATAATTATAACCCAACATTTCATTGTATTCTCATTCCAATAATCAATTACCATCAACAAGTAAAACACATGTGAACCAACTCAATAGGACTAACAGAAAGTACATCTCAATAGCATACAACAAATAGAACTCATTTCATGTTTTCTCATCATTGGTTTCTTTCTGGTATATACTAATTATGGATCCAGAAGCTCAGGGCAGTTCCATCATGAATCAACGAAATGACCCCATGTGGATTTACATTCAGAAAAGAAAGGCCAGTCCCAAAGACACGATAGACAAGTCTACAATTATGCTTCATTTGGCTTCTTTGCCTAAAACCTAAAAACAAGAACATGTTTCATCATGATACTCATCATAAAGCTTTAACAGCATGACCACTGAGATCTGTGAATATCTATCATTGCTAATGTGGAGAAAACATGTATACAATCTTCAAACAACATTGGTAATTTGGGCAGAAGTGACTTGTAAGAACAAATAAAACAACTAATTAAGAGAAGAGAGAAGAAAAGTCTGCATTCTGATTAGCAATCTTTTTTCTTTGTGTGTGCGCAAAGGATAAGTGGCGAAGGTAGGATTCGAGCCTCAGACCTTGCGATATACTGTCAAAGTTTTTACCAGCTAAACTAACTAACACTTTCAATTAGCAATCTGTGTGTAGCTAGGTCATGTAAATTTGAATCCTAAAACTACAAAGAATGTCATTGAATACAATCATCGAGCATGTTGATGAAGCAATTATGTTATAAATGAGAAAACAGCACAATCTAGGACAAGCAAGAAGCAACACAGTTAGGAACAGTTTACCTCCAACGCAAACTCATGTTTGGCCACATCAACCTTGTTAAAGGTCAGGACTAAAGGCAGCCTTGTCTTGTAAAGTATGCTACAAGCATATAGCATGTTGCTCATAAAAGTTACTGGATTGGCAGACCGAGGTGTGTCGACAACGTAAGCAATTACAGTGGGAAACATTGAAGCAAAGGCTTCAGTGATTATTGCTCCAGAAGCTGACCAAGTAAATATTTCAATCTGACCAGGGGTATCCACCAGAACATAATCTAGCTGATCAGCTCGTCTTTCAATCACAGATATCACCTATCCAACACAAAGTGCAACAGCAACTTAGCTTACAGTTACATGGAAATGTAAGCATTAACCACAACAAAAAGGAAAAGAAAATCAGTCAACCTCATTGAACTTTGTTGAAAATAGATTCAGGGATGTCAGAATTCCACCGTTAGGGCCAAGGTGGTACTCCATCATGACTTCCTTATAACGAACAGTGTCTCTTATGTCAATGTTTGCTCCGAAAGGAAGGGTCATCACTGCCGGGTCAAGGTTCAGCACATATCCACGGATGTTCGAAGATTGAGTGTGGCAGACCAATCTCTGAAGAAATGTGGTTTTCCCACTCCCTGCAAGATGGAAAATCTACTGGCAGTGAAGAATTCAGAAAAATACGTTAGGACCAAACCTCCTCTTTTCATTTACAGGGGGTATAACATGCCTGCCATTCCAACAACGATGATGATCACAGGCTTCCTTTTGAAGCTAGAACTCAATGACTCAGATATCCGCAGATTCTCTATCGACTCCGAAATATCACCCTTCGTTTTGACCTTTGAATTTGACTAAATCATAAGCATGATGAACAATCAATCAGACGTGAATAAAAGACCGACTTCTGACAAAAAACACATAAGAGATTCCTTTGTTTCAAACCTCATCTACAAGTGGTTCTTCCAAATCTAACTGCATCTGCTTGTTTGAGATGGGATCCGAATTCCTATCCATGGCAATCGCCGATATGCCTTTCAAATACTGTTAAATGCCTCCAATTAGCAACTTAAGGATCGAGGAAAAAAAGAGGAAAACAAAAGGAAAACAAAAGGGAAAAAAAAATCCAGATGAACAGGTTTACTCGGTAGTGGGAGATGATCGAAGTAATTGAGATTGAAAGGGCTACTTCTGGATTGAGGACGGCTTCAGAGGACACCGGTGGTTTTGCAGGAGAATTTGAGGGCAGGACCGCGCCTCGGAAGCCTAATTTCTGTGGTTAGGAGGACAAGACAGCGACGACTACCGCGGTGGCGGCGGTCCGCTGTCGAAGGAAAGGGAGGCCGGAAATGAATCCCAAATCAGCGAAGTCACGGTGAGGAATTAGGGCTTTTCCGTGTACACGAACGAAACAAACAAACTCTCTCTCTCTCTCTCTCTCTCTCTCTCTCTATATATATATATATATATATATTGTAAAACCCTGAAGTTTTTATGTTTTTCTATATTGCATCCCTCATTTCATCATGTTTCCGAAATAGCCCTAAATCGTCTTTATTTCCTTGTTTGTGCAATATGAATAAGGATATTATTAAAATTGATTTTCTTAATAGTATGTACAAGTTAGAAATTTAATTAATTAATTAATAATTAAATAATTTTAAAATTATTAATTTATTTATTTCCTAATGAAATAGAAGGATGGAGAAGATTTAAAGGATCCTACGAAGTGGTCGATCCTCTAGTCTTTTTATTTATATTTCAAAATCTTAATTTTACAATTTTATGATTAATAAATATTGATCATTAAATCTTGATTTTAAAATAATTATTTATTTCAGGATGATGATACATTAGTTATAATATTATTTTAACTTATATCCTAAGTTGGTGAGTTTTACTAAATCTTTATCAAAATAATAGTTCTAATTTATTTAATTAGATATATCTTTATTTCAGGGAATTATATATGAAATTGTACAATATGATTGGTTTTTTAATTTGGAATCATCAATTTATTAAATTACTAATTCATAAAATTTTTTTCAAATTTAATTTTTTTAATATATTTTAACAAATCAATACTATATTTTTATAATGAAAATTTTATTCTAATAATTCATTTAAGTTTAATTATTATTCTATAAATATTTCATATTTTTCTTAAAAGACTAAAATCTAATATCATATAGGGCGAGTTTAACTTAAGTCAAATTGATTATCTAAGTCAACCAATATAGCTAGTGTGGTAAAATATAATTTAACATATATGATCATGTAATCTATATGGTCAAGTATAACCTGCTACTTGGGATAGATATGTATAACGCATGTGACCATTGTTGAATCTCGAATTTTGATAATGAAATCAATTAATGGGTTTTATGATCTAACTTGTGTATTAACAAAAATGGGAGCTCGCCGAGAGTTCGTTGGAGGTTGGCCAAGGTTCAGACGATGTTGTCGGGAGCTCACCGAGAACTCACCAGAAGTTTGCCGGGAAGTTCATCAGGAGTTCGCCGACAGGATGTCGAGAGCTCGTCGGGTGTTCGCCGAAAGAATGCTGAAAGTTCATTAGGAGTTTGCTGATAGGTTATCGGGAGCTTGCCGGGAGTTCGCTAGAAGAATGCTGGAAGTTCGTTGAGAGTTCGCTGAAAGAAATCGAGAGCTTGTCAAGAACTCATCAGAAGTTTTTCGAGAAGTTCGTAGGGAGTTCACCGATAGGTTGTCGAGAGCTTGTTGAGAGTTTGCCGGAAGAATGTTGGGAGTTCGCTGAAGGAAATTGGGAGCTCGCCGGGGGTTCATTGAATGAATACTGAGAGTTTGTCGAGAGACGATCGGACAACGAAGATTATGTGTTGAGAGTCGCAATTAGCATAATAATGAGAGTTAGTTTTTACTAACTCAATTAAAAGGCTATTAGACCTTAATTGGGGTTGATTTAGATTTATTATAAAAGTCATTCCAATAACCCAAGGTCAGATGAGACACGGTCTTCGAAGACATGGACTCTAAGATGACACAGTCTTCGAAGGTGTGTCAGGCGATTGAATTGCCCAGACACAGTCTCCTAGACTGTCAGGCAGTTGAACCACCCAAACACAATCTGCCAGATTGTGTCAGGTAGTTGAACCACCCAAAATGCGATCTTCAAGATTAGCACCTCGGGAACACTTAAAAATTGATTTTTGGTTCTACTTTTGAAGCCATTTGGGGCCTATAAACACCCTTTGGGGCCTATAAACACCCCACCCTTTCTTGCTGGTGAAAGAACAAGAATTAAGAGTGCAAAACTTGTGAAAACGCTATTGTAATCCCTTGAGAGCTCCCCTCATTTCTTCTTGTGTAGTTTTTGTTTAAGAGAGAGCTAAGAGAATTGTAAAGGTTATCTCCTAAACCTGTAAAAGGAGAATAGAGCTATAAGAGGGGTGTTTGATTTTTGCTCATTGAAAAAGATCAGGAGTGGAAGCAAGTGGCCTCAAGTGAAGAGGAATCGGGAGTGGATGTAAGTCCAGGGACCGAACCACTATAAAATCAGTGAGCTTCATCTTTTTTACTCTTTATATTCATTGCTTAATTGTCTACTATCTTTGCTTGCACTCTTACAAATATCTCTATCCTTAAACGTATCTCTATGCTTGAACGCATCTCTGCGCTTAAACGCATTTCCGATATGATTCTTATTTAGTGAATACTTAAATTGAAGTGAAATTTTTATAAGCATTAATTCACCCCTACCCTAAACCCAAAAACCCCCACCCCCCCTTAGTGTCGCTTTAATCCTAACAATTAGTATCAAAGTCACGTTTCTCTCTAATTGGCTTAAAATCGAAAAGAGATGACTTTTGTTGGCAATCAAGAGGGACTTTCTATTACATGTCCTCCTATGTTTAATGGGACGGACTATACATCTTAAAAAATTTGAATGTGTATCTTTTTTATTTCAATAGATTTTAATTCATAGTGTATTGTTAAAAAATATTTTCAAAAGTCATCTAATCTAATAAATGATTGGAATGATTATGAAAAATAAATATTTTCTTTAAATGTCAAGGCTATAAATGTCTTATATTGTGCTCTCAACAAAAATGAATTTGATTAGATTTCCTCTTGCAATTCGGCTTTTGAGATTTGGCATACATTAGAACTAACACATGAAAGTATAATAAATCTAAATGAATCATTAAACAAAAAATCTTACAAAAATGAACAAGAAGAATACTTTCCTAAGAGTAAGAAAAATTTGACATTGAGAATCCAAGAACACCTTCTAAAGGATAAGGAGGAATTGGAACTAAAGAGAACACAGACTCCTCGAGTGAAATCTCGAGTGATATGAACTTTGAACATTTGATAAATGAATCAGATAAATTAATCAACATGAACCATAAAAAATGATTTAAAGATAGACAAGACTTCTTACTATGAACACAAAAAATCGAGACGGTCCAAAGATAAAGAACACAATCAGGAAGAAGTGGAAGATCTCACGCTCGTGGCCAACCACGATGAGATAAGTAACCCACCCGAAAGCTCTTTTACTTTTAATGAGTTATTACTTTCTTTTCATGAGCTTTATGATGAACTTAGAAAGATTAGCAAATCCTATAAATTACTTAAGATAGAGCATATATCATTAGTTAGTAAACTTGATAAAATGTATAAAGTAGCACTATCACACAATACATGCACCAAACATGAAACCTTGTATGATATGTTACCATTACATAATTTTTGCTCTAAATGTAAGACATTAGATAGTGTTAAAGAAAAAAATATCATGCTTAAGACTATATTAAAAAATTTAAAATTGGGAATAAATTCCTAAATATGATCCTTGTCAATAAGGGTCATATTAATAGAAGAAATAGCATAGACTTTGTTAGTAACATTCAACAAAAGCCAACTATTTTTGTTAAAGGACCTACCTTAAATTTATCACCGAAAATTAAATATAACTTTTGTGGTGGATTACAATATATGCTTACAAATGTCCATTCAAAAACTATAGTCCTTACAAACTAGTTTGGGTTCCTAAGGGAACAACAAATAACAAAAAACCATTAGATAAGAAAGATAAATTTCTTCATATAGGTCTCAATGTAAAATAGGTACCTAAATCTTTCTTATTGGTTTGTCACTAAACTAAGGCTAGAAGCAAAATGTAATGATATCTTGTGGATGCTTAAGTCATTTGACTTGAGATCTATTTTACTTATCAAGCTTCCTAGCTAAAATGTAAAAAATAAGAAAAAATATTTAAATTAAGATGTTTAAAGCTTAATAATCTTTGTTTCTATTATAACAAATCTTTTTATTAAAAATAGTTATCATTATACAATTAATCTTAATGATGAATAGCTAGAACATATAATTATGAAACGAACTAGAACCAAAGAACCATAGTTATTGAAAAATATGTTAAAATTTACATAAATGAGATTTTGATGATCATTGAATAATAAGTTCAAAATCATTGGTTTTGAATATTTGGAAAGACTATTGTTGAATGACCTAAATGTTATAAATGATTGATGATTGAATAGTTATATGATTTGAATGTTATATTAGATAAACTTGAAATAAATAAACTTTTTTTAAATGAGTTTGTCAACTCCTTGCACACTGTGTAAAGAGTTAGACTCATTTACATATTGGATTTGAGATGTGTTGAATTTTTTATTTGAGGATGTTTTATCATTTTGATGTGTTATTATAATGGTCTTGATAATATTGAAGAAGTAACTTGAAATATGAGTTGTATAATTAAATGGATATTATTGAATGATAGAATTTGAGCATAGAACATTATAAGGAAGGAAAGAAAAATCATGCTTCATTGTTTAGTATTTTTAAAAATTAAAAATATATTTAATGAGAATGAAATGAGCATTGTAACTCTAAAATCATTGGAATTGGAATAAATCAAAGTTTTTGTTTGAAAATATTTTATGATTTCTTTTGGAAATGATACTTGATTTTCAGTTTTAAAAGGATAAAAATATTTTACTTATTTTAATGATCTTGATGATTTTTTTTAGATGAAACTAGAATTTAAATGATAATCAATGCATGGATTTAGCATAAAAGGTTAAGGAATTTTTGTATGAAATAAATCACATGGATTAAAATAACTAAAAAGAGAAAAAGTTTTTCTTTGAAAATTTTTCAATCAAGTTTTTAGTAAGAGATAAATTGTTATGATTATTGTTGAATCTTTTGAACTACAAAAGTGATTTTGATAATTGAAATTTGAGTGAGATTTTTTTTCAACTAAATCATGAACTTTCTCATGATTTTTGACTTGAGGCATCTTATATGGGAATTATTTTTTTTTACTTCTATAATTTTCTTTTTAATAAAGAGGAGACTTATGATCTTATAACTTAATATTTTTATTACGAACTATAATCTTGATAACTTGAAATTTTCTATATATAAATCAATTTTTTTCTTTTCTCCTATGCAACATATCATAAAAAGGGTCTTATCATGATCTTGACATCTTGAAAATTATAATTTGAGAACTTTATATAAATCAAGATTGTTCACTAGGACTTTTTTGTTTCATTAAAGAAAATTATATATATGAAACAAGATCCTTCTTATTATTTGATCTCATAAAATTTCTTTTTGACCTAAAAGGAAATTTGTCAAATTAAATTATATCTTTGATATTCATGATTTAATATTAATATCCTTCATAATATAATTTATTTATGACTTCCTTATATTCATGTATGATATATCACCAAATTAATATTTTTAAATTTATGATGAGTTGAAAATTGAATGGTTTTCTTTAAACTTCTCATTGACTTCTTCGCTTGACTTATCCTTTACGAAAATTATCTTTAACCTCTATGATTTCTTCTTTTTAATAAAAAAAGAGATTTATGGTCTTAACAACTATAATTTGAGATTTTTAATCAAGATCATTCTTTCATTTTATTAAGAAGAATTATTTAAATGAATTATATACATTAAGATCTGCCTTAAATGAATCAAGATTATTTACTCTCCTAGGACTCATTTTCATTATTTACAATGACCAAGGGAGAGATAAAATTGCTATCTTATAATAAAATCATTAAATAAGGAACAATTTGCTTGAAGAAAATTAGATATGAAAAATCTTTTAAATGCATGATTTGCTATCATCAATTTGAGGATTTCTTGATATTGACATGAGATGATATGAGTAGCTCTTATATTTTTCTCAGATTTCTCAACTTTTTGAGCTATCCTATGAAATGGTTTCACTTGATTATTTCTTCTTGAGATTTACAAAAGAAAAAAAAATACAAGTTAAAATTCTCTTGTGATAAGACACATGAGGTCTCTTTCAATATTTTGATTCATAGATTCATGAATATTTTAAAATATATCCCCTCTCTTAATAATTTATTTCGTTTTGGGATACTTGATTTTTAGATCTTTGACACCCCCTCTGCTTCTTATTCTTCTATTTTATTTATAAAGGGGAAGAAAACAATTTGATACAAAATGGATTAAACTCTATGTTTTTACTAAGGGGGAGAATGGACTAGATTTCTTTCTTGTGTAATGAATATTTAAGATAAATGTATTGATATATGTATTAAACACTTAGTATTCAAATGTGTGGTGAATATTTCTCCTTTTTGATAACAAGGAGAAACGACATGATGGCATATGATAAATGTTGTGTTTGAAATATTATCATGAACATTTATTTTGAACAATTATTTAGAAAAGTTATGTTGAACATTTCTCCTTTTTGATGACAAAAGGGGGAGAGATAGTATATTGATGACAAATGATGAATAGTATATTTGAATATTTTGATAAATATTAAAAAATAATAAATATTCAAATGATGAATATTTATGATAAATGCTCATTTATAAATTAAATATTTTTCTTTTTTGTTGATGACAAATAGAGAGAAATAACATAATTGATGACATAAGAGAAATACGTATTTTGAAATCTTTGAAATGTTTATATGATACCAAGAAGATGATTACTTTAAAAATTTTATCATGTATGGTATCATAATTTTTGACATAAAGTGAATATTTAAAATATTTATTATATGAAATATATCAATTAAATTATTTATCATGTGATAACAAGAAAAAGAATGCTTTGAAAATTTTATTATGTATGGTATCATGAATGGTTAAATTATGAAAATACTATACTTGAATTCAAAAGTAATAGGTTCTTTTGAATTCAAGTTTGTTGTATTTATTCTATGATATATACAAGGTTAACTCCGTCATCATCAAAAAGGGGGAGATTGTTGAGTCTCAGATTTTGATGATGAAATTAATTGATGTGTTCTATGATCTAACTTGTGTGTTAAAGAAAATAATGCAGGATTAACTATGACAGTAAAGGGTACTACAATCAGATGTTGGGTCGGAGTCAAGTTCGAGCATCGGGCCGAGGTTCGGACGACGCAATGGGAGCTCACCGAGAGTTCGTCGGAGGTTGGCTAAGGTTCGAACGATGTTGTCGGGAGCTCACCGAGAACTCATCAGAAGTTTACTGGGAAGTTCATCAGGAGTTAACCGATAGGTTGTCGAGAGCTCGCCGGGTGTTCGCCGGAAGAATGCTGGAAGTTCATTGGGAGTTCGCCGAAAGAAATCAGGAGCTCGTAGAGAACTCACCAGAAGTTTGTCGGGAAGTTCATCAGGAGTTCGTCGATAAGTTCTCAAGAGCTTGCCGGGAGTTCGCCAGAAGAATGTTGGGAGTTCACTGAAGGAAATCGGGAGCTTACCGAGGGTTTATCGAATGGATGCTGGGAGTTCGTTGAGAGACAATCGAATAACGAAGATTATGTGTTGAGAGTCATAGTTAGCATCATAATGAGAGTTAGTTTTTACTAACTCAATTGAGAAGTCATTATGCCTTAATTGGGGCTTATTTGGATTTATTATAAAAGTCATTCCAGTAACCCAAGGTCAGATGAGACACGGTCTTCGAAGACACGATCTCCAAGATGACATAGTCTTTGAAGGTGTGTCAAGCGGTTGAACTGCCCAGATATGGTCTCCCAAACTGTCAAGCAGCTGAACTACTCAACATAGTCTGCCAGACTGTGTCAGGTGGTTGAACCGCCCAAAACATAGTCTTCGAGACTAGCACCTCAGGAACACTTAAAAATTAATTTTTGGCTCCACTTTTGAAGCCATTTGGGGCCTATAAATATCACACTCTTTCTTGCTGGTGAAGGAGCAAGAATCAAGAGTGAAAAACTTATGAAAATGCTATTGTAATCCCTTGAGAGCTCCTTTCATTTCTTCTTGTATAGTTTTTGTTTAAGGGAGAGCTGAGAAAATTGTAAAGATTATCTCCTAAACTTGTAAAAAGAGAATAGAGCTGTAAGAGGGGTGTTTAATCTTTGCCCATTGAAAAAGATCAGGAGTGAAAGCCGGTAGCCTCAACTGAAGAGGAATCGGGAGTGGACGTAGGTCAAGGGGATCGAACCACTATAAAATCGATTTGCCTCATCTTCTTTTCTCTTTATGTTTATTGCTTAATTGTCTACTACCTTTACTTGCACTCTTACAAATATATCTATGCTTAAACGCATCTCTACGCTTAAACACATCTTATGCTTAAACGCATTTCTGATATAATTTTTATTGACTGAGTATTTAAACCAAATAAATTGATCGGTTTATGCCTATTTAAGGTGATTATGAATTTTTTTTATTAGTTCAAGTCCATTTGATTCTAAGTTTAGATTTAATTAAAATTAATTAATTTTAAATTAGACTAGTTTATGAGGATTTTAAATTGGTTCAATAAGGATTAGAGGTCGATTTGGTTAGATTATACTTAAATTAAGTCTAATTTAAGTTAATTGGGATATTCTCGTTATAATTGAATTTACTGCTGTAATTAGAGAATGATACCCCATACCTTTATAATTTGATTAACTTAAAAGTTTTATTCAAAATTGTGATTCGTATCATGTGGTATATAGGTGTGCACATTGTTTAATGATTAACTTAAAAGTTTTATTCAAAGTTGTGATTAACTTAAAAGTTTTATTCAAATCTATGTTGAATGATTCACATTAAATGTGCACATTCAAGGGAGCTATAGGTCTATTAGTATGAAGCCACCAAAAGACATAGTATAGCAAGTCATATATCAATTATAGTCTCTTATTATAATTTATTATTTATTTGAATATGTATGTAAATAAATAAATAATCATGAATGATTATGCATCCCTATCAAAAGAGAATATGATAATTCTCTTTGAGGATCAACAGGTAATTGGATATAATGGTTAAATGGTTTTTACATTATGGGAAAGAATGTGTCCCCATTTGAGTAGGTGAGAAATATCACTTTATCTGATGTTGTTGTTGTTAGAAGTGTGATATGAATTTTCTCTATCCACTACTAGAAGAATATATAAATCATCTCATGAAGTATACATCTCCATGTATGTCCTTGTTATTTAATTAATATGTATGTCATTAAGATGTGGTGCATCAGATTAATCCATGATTTTGTTTGATTAATAAAAATTATCTTTATTTATTTGATATATGAGTTTCATAATAAATTAATATGTTATCATTTTATATTAAATTATTAATATTAGAGTATGATTCTTGAGTTTAAATATTATTTTTATAATTTTCTTAAAGGTTCCTACTAGTGTATATGGTTGTTGATATATTTTTATTTTATTTTTTAAAATAATCTATTAATTTATAATAGATCTATGTCTCTTGTCCGATCATCTTGATGGAAAGCTAGGTGGTAGACCCTTCACCATCCGCAATTGGTTTTAGATTTTTGTGATTTTATCTCCAATGCTCATGTTATGGATCTCATTTTACCTGGACTAATAAGAGATTTGATACATCTAGAATTTTCACATATCTTGATAGAGTTTTAATAATGATCATTATTTGTATAATTTTAACCATATTTCAATAAACCACCTTGCTAAGTTGACTTGAGATGTTTGTTAGTTTTTATGGGCTGTTTGCAATGGGCAAGCGACATATTTATTTTTGCTTTGAATTTTATTGGTCATTTTGATGACACCATGAGAAACGATTCCAAGGTTTCAAAGTCCAATGTCAACTTATATGCGACTCTTAATATCTACAGCTGCAAGCTTTACATTTCGTCCAAAGAGAAAGAGAGAGAGAGAGAGAGAGAGAGTTGGTAATATGAAAAAGGATAAAGGACACTATATATGATGACATTGAGACCATTGTAACCACGGAAAACCATTACCACCAACCTTACAATGACCGTTAACCTTCGCATCCTTAATAACAAGCTTTCTACTTTGAACAAACAACTCGGTTTAAAATGTTGGACCTATGAAAATATCCAATGGTTTGGTGAAGGTGACAAAATACTAAATATTTTCATAGGCTTACAGCCCTTAAAAAAACTCCATTACAAACTTTAATTTGAACAACAATATCATTATTTATTATTCTCATCTTATCCTAAAAGAGTTTGCCTCTTGGTATAGAGGCTTATGGGATGTATCCCGTTGCTTAACAAGTGAATCTTAGTAACATCCCTCCTCTTCCCTCTATTAGCAACGATGATCCCAATGACCTCATTAAGATTTTACCCCTAAAGAGATCCTTGATGCTATCTTCTCCATGATGAAAGAAAAAAAGTTTTATTCCTGATAGTTTTACTATTATTTACCATAATAATCATTAGGATTTCACTAAGGACGTCATTGTTGAGGCTTTTATGGTCTCTCACCAAAACTTTTGGATTCTAGATGGCTGGGGCATGATTTATCTTGGCTTCGTACTTAGATTCCCAACCCTCAAAAAATTCTTTATTATCATCCTATTATCCTTTATAATATGATTTATAAGATTCTAACTAAGACTTTTTTCCTTCCACTCAAAACATACTTAAATCGACTTATCCAACCCACCAAATCTATCTTTTTATTCAGGGTCATACTATTCATGATAATATTATCATCATTAATGAGCTGGTGCATACTGTGTACAAAGCCTAGAGCAAAAACCCTCTTACTATTATTAAAGTTGATATTGAAAAAGAAAATTTTGATCAAATCTCTAGAAATGCTATTATTCACATAACGCAAGCTATGAATTTTATACAATAGTTTGTTAATTGGATTCAAACTTATTTGGATTCCTCTCTTTCTATTGTCTCATTAACGAAGATAACTCTGACCAGCTGAGAGATAATAGGGATCTTCCGTAAGATGATCCCATATCCCCATATATTTTATACGTATATAACAATTTTTATCTACCACTCCATTTAATATCAAATTTTACACCTAATATTTATTGATGATGTCATTATAGCTATTAGGGCCAATGACAAATCTTATAAATACTTTTTGAAAATTTTGAAATATTTATATGATACCAAGAAGATGATTACTCAAAAAATTTTATAATGTATGGTTTCATAATTTTTGATATAAAATGAATGTTTAAAATATTTATTATTTGAAACATATTATCATGTGATAATAAGAAAAAAATATTTTAAAAATTTTATTATGTATGGTATCATGAATGGTTAAATTATGAAAATACTATAATTGAATTCAAAAGTGATGGATTCTTTTGAATTCAAGCTTGTTGTATTTATCCTATGACATATACATAGGGGAGTTAAGGTTAATTCCGTCATCAATTTGTTGTCATCATAAAAAAGGGGAAGATTGTTGAATCTCGGATTTTGATAATAAAATCAATTGATGGGTTCTATGATATAACTTATATGTTAAATAAAATGATGCAGGATTAACAGTGACAGTAAAGGGTAGTACAATCATATATTGGGCCAAAGTTAAGTTTGAGCATCAGGCCAAGGTTCGGATGATGCAATGGGAGCTCACCGAGAGTTCATTAGAGGTTGGCCGAGGTTTGGATGATGTTGTCGGGAGCTTACCGAGAACTCACCAAAAGTTTGCCAGGAAGTTCGTCGGGAGTTCGCCGATAGGTTGTCAGGAGCTCGCTAGGTGTTCGCAGGAAGAATGCTGAAAGTTTGTTGGGAGTTCGTTGAAGGAAATCGGGAGCTCATCGAGAACTCACAAGAAGTTTGTCGGGAAGTTCATCGGGAGTTCGCTGATAGGTTTTCGGGAGCTTGCCAGGAGTTCGCCGGAAGAATGTTGGGAGTTCGCTGAAGGAAATCGGGAGCTCACCGGGGGTTCATCGAAAGGATGTCAGGACTTCGCTGAGAGACGATCGGATAACGAAGATTATATGTTGAGAGTCGTAGTTAGCATCAAAATGAGAGTTAGTTTTTACTAACTCAATTAAGAAGCTATTATGTCTTAATTGAGGTTGATTTAAACTTATTATAAAAGTCATTCCAGTAACCCAAACTCAGATGAGATACGATCTTTGAAGAACGATTTCCAAGATAACATAGTCTTCGAAAGTGTGTCAGATGGTTGAACCACCCAAGCACGATCTCCCAAACTGTCAGGCGGTTGAACCACTCAGACATAGTTTGCCAGACTATATCAGGCGGTTGAACCACCTATAACGTAGTCTTCGAGACTAGTACCTCGGGAACACTTCAAAATTAATTTTTGGCTCCACTTTTGAAGTCATTTGGTGCTATAAAAATCTCACTCTTTCTTGCTGGTGAAGGAGCAAGAATCAAGAGTGAAAAACTTATGAAAATACTGTTGTAATCCCTCAATAGCTCTCTTCATTTCTTCTTGTATAGTTTTTGTTTAAGGGAGAGCTGAGATAATTGTAAAGTTTATCTCCTGAATATGTAAAAGGAGAATAGAGCTATAATAGGGGTGTTTGATCGTTGCCCATTGAAAAAGATCAGGAGTGAAAGCCGATGACATCAAGTTAAGAGGAATCGGGAGTGGACATAGGTTAAGGGGACCGAACCACTATAAAATCGGTTTGCTTCCTCTTCTTTGCTCTTTATGTTGATTGCTTAATTGTCTACTACCTTTGCTTGCACTCGTACAAATATCTCTATACTTAAACACATCTGTATGCTTAAACACATCTTTATGATTAAATACATTTGCGATATGATTTTTATTGACTGAGTATTTAAACCAAACAAATTGATCGGTTTAGGCCTATTTAAGGTGATTTCAATTTTTTTTATTGGTTCAAGTCCATTTATTCTAAGTTTAGATTTAACTAAAATTAATTAATTTTAAATTAGACTAGTTTATGAGGATTTAAATTGGTTCAATAAGGATTAGATGTCAATTTTGTTAGATTATAATTAAATTAAGTCTCATTCAAGTCAATTGGGATATTCTAGTTATAATTGAATTTAAAGCTGTAACTAGAGAATGATACCCCATACCTTTATAATTTGATTAACTTAAAAGCTTTATTCAAAGTTATGATTTATAAATAATTAATATTTATTATTTTTTATATTGATATCATGTGGTATATATGGCTATGTTGAATGATTCACCATTAGATGTGCACATTATAAAGGGAGCTATAAGTTTATCATAATGTGGAGCCACCAAAGGACATAGCATAGCAAGTCATATACCAATCATAGTCTCTCATTATAATTTATTATTTATTTAAATATATATGTAAATAAATAAATAATCATGGATGATTATGTATCCCTATCGAGAGAATATATGATAATTCTCTTTAGGGATCAGTGGGTAATTAGATATGATGGTCAAATAATTATTACATTCATTATTGGAATGAATGTGTCCCCACATGAGTGGGTGAGAAACATCACTTTATCTGCTATTGTTGTTGGGAGTGTGATATGAGTTTTCTCTAACCACTACTAGAAGAATATATAAACCATCCCATGAAGTATACATCTCCATCCAATATTATGAGAGTACGTTCTTAAGTGTGATGTATGTCTTTATTATTTAATTATTGTATATGTCATTAAGATGTAGTGCATCAGATTAATCCATGATTTTGTTTGATTAATAAAAATTATCATTGTTTATTTGATATATGAGTTTCATAATAAATTAATATATTATCATTTTATAGTAAATTATTAATATTAAAGTATGATTCTTGAGTTTAAATATTATTTTTATAATTTTCTTAAAGGTTCCTACTAATGTATATAGTTGTTAATATATCTTTATCTTATATTTATTTTTAAAATAATCTATTATTTTATATTAGATTTTTGTCTCTTGTCCATCTGCAAACAACCCACAGAAACTAATAACTAAGTCGATCATCTCGATGGAAAGCTAGGTGGTAGACCCTTTCACCATCCGCAATTGGTTTTAGATTTTTATGATTTTATTGTAAGTATTAAAACTATAATTATGCAACTATTATACAGAAAACTATTATGTCAGAATTAAAATCAAATAATACTATATTTGTTTACGATGCGTATCTTTAGATGCCATCTGATTAAGATCCAATTAGATCTTCAAGAGCACCACTTTTCAGATCTGAATAATGTCGAGATATCGATCTATAAGAAGAATTAGAATGGATCTAGACCCCTTTTCTCTTCCTATCCTTTCATAGGATCACTGTAATTGATGGTTTAGGGAGATTAAGAGAATAACCGTAATCTCTTTTATTCTCTTTCTCTTATATAGCATATTGCGCGGCTTATGCACACACGACTGTTCACCCCTTTGGTTTAGAGGAGGTCTTATCCGTTTATAGGCGAGAGCACAGGGTCTAGGGTAAGTTATTATGAGAGTTCCTTCCATCAAAAGCATCCCCTAAAATATCCCAATATAATATGGACTTTATTTAATATTAGCTAATATCTTTTATTAGAATCTAATTAATCCATAATATATCTTATTCAATTATAAAGAGCCACATAATCTTACATTCTCCCACTTGCCCATTAATTGGTAATATATATAAAAGATATCCAAAATTAAAATAAATAAAATAAAATTTATTTGATAATAATTTTATATAATTAGATTCTGAAAATTTTGAAAAGCATTTTATATATGGCCATGATTTTAAAAATAAGCCAATAAGTCCAATAAGCACAATAGTACTACTATATTCAGTCCAACTCTCAATGTGAGTCATAGCGGTTGTATGTCATCAATGCCACACTTCCTTCTATATATTATAACACCGTTATTCTCTCCTTATATAATCTATAATAACCCATGTAATTCGTCTTGTCAAGATAATCTTGTTTCTTGCATTCAACCATAATATGTATAATCATAAACACAAACAGGATAGCAGAAATAAATAACTTTAATTATATAAAAAAAGTTAATAATAGCATCCACTTAAACATGCATCACCATATCCTTTATGGTTTGCTCAGAAGTCCCATTCTAATAATATATTCTTTAAATATTTTGTACTCCAAAGCTTTGGTAAATGGATCAACAATCATCATAATGGTGCTCAAATTTTAAATTGATACTTGTTGTTTCTATACTCTTCTCTAATCACTATGTACTTTATCTCAATGTGCTTGGAACCACTAGAGTACTTGTCATTCTTAGAGAATAAAACTACTATAGTATTATTACAAAATACCTTTAGTAGCTTGGTAATTGAGTCGACCACACTAAGTCCTGAGATAAAATTTCACAGCCATAAAGCTTGATTTGTAGCCTTAAAGCATGCCACAAATTCAGCTTCTATCGTAGATGATGCATTGAATGATTATTTTACACTTTTCCAAGAAATTGCCCCATCAGCCAGCATGAACATAGATCCTAAAATGGATTTCCTATTATCGAGGTAATTTATAAAATCAGCATCTGAATATCCCGTTACTTCAAGCTGACCTGATTTCTTATATGCAAGTATATAATATTTTATCCCTTGCAGATATCTCATTACTTTCTTTGTAGCTTTCCAATGTTTCATTTCTGGGTTATTCTGGTATCTACCCAGTATTGCCAATGCAAAATTGATATCTGACCTTATACAGGTTTAAGCATATAATAGACTTCCAATTGTGCACCCATAAGGAATATTCTTCATTTGATCCCTTTCTAAGTTATTTTTCAGGCACTGGTTTTGCCTGAATTTTTCACCTCTAGTAATAGGTGTATCATTGGCTTTGCAAATCTATATATTAAACCTTTCTAAGATACGATTAATATAACTTTTCTGAGATAATCATAACAAACCTTGAGATCTATCCCTGAATATCTCAATGCTAATAACATAGGATGCCTTATTCATATCAACCATCTTAAAGTTCTTATCGAGAAATATCTTGGTTTCATGCAACAAACCAAGATCACTATTGACAAGTAATATATCATCCACATATAAGACCAATATAATAAACTTACTCCTACTAACCTTTAGATATATACACTGATCAACAGTGTTTTCCTTAAATCCGAAGGAAGTAATGGTATCATGAAACTTTATATATCATTGTCTGGAAGCTTGTTTAAGGCCATAAATGAATTTCTTAAGTTTGCAAGCCTAACTTTCCTTTTCCTTTTCTATGAATCCTTCAGGTTATTCCATATAGATTTTCTCATCTAGATCCCTATTTAGAAATACTATTTTCACATCTATCTGATATAACTCAAGATCATAATGAGCTACTAATGTCATAATGATCCTTAATGAGTCTTTTCGAGAAACTAGAGAAAAAGTCTCATGGTAATCAATACTTTCTTTCTGAGAAAAACCTTTGGCCACAAGTCTGGCTTTATATCGTTCGATATTGCTCACTTAGTTGCGTTTAGTCTTAAAGACTCATTTACAACCGATATTTTTATAATTATTGGGCAATTCAATAAGTTTCCAAACACCATTCTGGTCCATTGATTTTAACTCATCTGTTATTGCATCATACCATTTTTCAAAATCATTACTTTCTATGGTTTGTAAAAATGATAAGGGGTCTCCTTTTATTCTTATATTAAAATCTGATTCTTGTAGATATACCACATAATCATCAGAAATGGTATGTTTTATTTTTTTTGGGATATTCTTAAATATGCCAATTGTGATTGTTCTACAAGACTATCAACGGTGACATCAACATTATGTGAGAATTCATTAATGTTATTTTGTTATTCATCCTCATCAATTCTCTCATTGATTTGAGAAACAACAATTTCTCGAATAGGGGATAATACAAGAGAAGAAGCCTGAATCTCCTCAATATCAAAATTAATCCTTCGAGACTTTTGACTCCCACTGATTTTATCAGTTTCTAGGAATTTTGCATTACCAGATTCTACTATCTTCATATTATGATTAGGGCAATAAAATTTGTATCCCTTGGATCTTTCTAGGTAACCAATAAAATATCCAAAAATTATTCTTGGATCTAATTTCTTTTCATGTGGATTGAATACTCTTATCTCTGTAGGACACCTCCAAATATATAAATGTCTTAAACTGGGTTTTCTACCGGTCCATAACTCAAATGGAGTTGATAGAACTGACTTACTAGGAACCTTGTTCAGGATATACATAGTTGTTCTAAGAGCATCACCTCATATTGACTTAGGTATAGAAGAATAACTCATCATGCTTGTAACCATATCCATAAGAGTACGATTTCACTTTTTAGCAACACCGTTCTGCTGTGGTACACTTGGTAATATATACTCAGTACAAATACCCCGTTGTTCTAGGAATCTGGCAAAAGAACCAATATTCTGATCGGATTCATCATATATGCTATAGAATTCACCACCGCTATCAGATATGATAATTTTAACTTTTCTATCTAATTGTCTCTCGACCTCATTTATATACACTTCAAGAATGTCAACGATCTGAGACTTTTTATGTATTAGTTAAACATAACCATATCTGGATAAGTCATCTATAAATATGATGAAATACCTTTCTCCACTAAAATAAGAAATATGGAGTGGTCCGCAGATATCAGTAAGAATAATTTTAAGAAGTTATTTACTTCTTGTGATATTTTTCTTTGTATACTTAGTTTGCTTTCCTTTAATGCAATCTATACAAATATCAAAATCAGTAAAGTCTAAATTTTCTAAAATATTATCCTTTACTAATCTTTCAATTCTTTCCTTGGAGATATGCCATAAACATCTATGCCATAATATAGAAGATCTTTCATTATTGAAATTGCATTTCATTACAATACTTGATTACAGGGTCAATAATATATTTGCAAACTCAAGATTCAAATTAATTCTATACAAACCATCACACAGAATTTTAGAACCAACTTTTATTGAATCATAGAATATGCTGAGTTTACCATTACCAAAAGAAACATAATATCCTGACTAATCAATTCTAGACAGAGAAATTAAATTTCTAGAAATTGTAGGAACAAAACATGTGTCTTTAAGATCAATTAGATGACTCGTCTTTAGGCGTAAGTAATAAGTCCCTACTGATACCATGTTTGCTTTAAGACGATTTCTCATAATTATGAATCTTTCATGTTCTTTTGGTTTCCAGATTAAAATGAATCCCTGCATATTATTAGTAACATGAGTTGAAGTGCCCGAATCAATCTACCATGTATTAGAAGGAACATCTGCAATGTTTGATTCAAAACATATAAAGGTTGAGTTTATATCTTTATTTTCAAACCAAGTCCTATGTTTAATATAGTCCTTCTTTACATGTCCTTTCTTGCTACAAAAGAAGTATTTTACTGTGATAGCTTTCTTTTCAATAGTCCATCTAACACTTCTAAACCCGGCAAATTTCTTTAATGGATGATGCTTCAATTTTCTTTGATAGATGATGCTTCAATTTTCTTTTCTTGTTACTAACTCCTTGAATAGTTGTCAATATATTATATGAACTTTCATGCCTTAATCTTAATTCTTCCTAAACATATATACTAGTTAACTCATTCAAGTCCCACTTATCCTTATTTGTATTATAGTGAATCTTGAATAGGGCAAATTGAGAAGGAAGAGAATTAAGAATGAATTGTAAAAGGAAAGATTCATCAACATTCATTTCCAACAGCTAAAGTTTTGTAGCTTTTTCAGTCATATTGAGGATGTGATCCTGAATTCCTCGAGTACCATTATACTGAGCTATAGTCAGTTCTTTCATTAATGTGCCAGCCAATGACTTATTAGCAGATTTAAATCTATCTTCAATAATCTTTAAATATTCACGTGCGCTAGTTGCAACCGGTAATGAAGTTTTTATATTATTTACAATTGTCATCCTTATGAATATTAAACTGAGCCTATCAGATCTTTCATAAGTCTTCATTTCATTGACTTATTCCACAGTACTTTTATTAGTTAATTCTGTAGGCTTTTTAATAAATAATATCAAATCAAGATCTAATACGCCCAATGTAAATTATACATGCTCTAACCATTCTGAATAATTTGATCCAAAGAGTATAGGGACATTAAAAACATGAGAATGTATAGGCGAAAATATCATTGTAGAATATAAAATAATATTAATGCTTTGAGTTTACTAAAATATGATGAACTATTGATATCATTAATATTTAATCTTTGAGTAAAAATATTTGACATATCTAGTGTTCACTCGAGATCATTTATGGAGGACTGATACCATCCTTGTGAAATAGTTTTGCTACCATTGGGTATATAATTTTAAACTGCAAGGATATCCACATAGTTATTTGAAATAGATTATCCTTTGAGATTATCTAAATCTCCTAATTATGCATGTAATTTTGAATATTATTTCCTTAATGTCATTGAGGACTTGTTCTTTAATGTAATTTTATAAATCATTGATCTAGGTCACTTTAGTGACTACAAGACTAATATAAAATAATAAATTAGATTGTCCTATGAATGACAAAACTTTAATTGTATTTCATATCCTATAAGCCTACCATCCTAGGCTACTTTGGTAGCTACTGGTTAGGTATAACTTAAGGAGATGAATTACAAATAATATTCATTAAGTTCATTTGATCTAATTTATACTAAAATAGTTTAATAATATAATAACAACCATAATAATTATTGAACACTTATTCAACGGAAAAAAAAATTATATGATAACTGTAATCATGATAATACATAAATCATGTCTTCATGTGAAAAATAAATATTATTTTATAATTTCCAACATGTAAATCACTGATTAAATATCCAATAAATAATAATTAGATTTAACACATGCAATTAATAATTTATATAAGAAAACTATAAATAAATAATAATTTATATTTTTTAATTAAACTAATTAATTTTATTTAATTGGAGAAGCTCATAAGTCCAATTAAATAAATTGATCAAATAACAAAAATTAATCAAGACCATTAATTCTAATTTGATCAAAATAAAATGTAATTAATGAATAATCAAAATATAATTATGATTAACTTTTATTAGATTATATATTGATCAATTTTATAATTAAGAAAATAAATCATAATTTCTCAATTTTATAATAACATAATTGTAATTTTAAAAGGATATAAAAAAGAATTACAGAATTTATAAAGGGCAAAAGTATTATAGGATTAATAAAACATGAAAGGGTAAAATTATAAATAATCTTATTCGGTCGAATGATAAAAACTGTAATTTCAGTGAATGACAAAACTGTGATTTCTACTTAAGGTAAAACTATAATTTTAGCTGTATGACAAAACTGTGATTTCTATTAAAAAGGTAAAATTATAATTTCAGCCGAATGGTAAAACTGTAATTTTAACTTAATGGTAGTGTAACTGCCGTTGTCTCTACCCTATGCACACACGTTGCTGAGTGCAATGTTGCAGCAGCCAGATTCGACCAAAACGCAACAAGATTGCTACATCCTTTCTACGCAACAACCATCAAGAATCATTCGTAAGTAAACGATTGAATTTAACAGATAGGAATATAGATCGATTAGATATCAGATCAATGCATCATAAACAAAAATAATAGATCTAATATTTTTTATCTCAAAACCTAGGCTCTGATACCAATTGTTAGCATAAAAACTATAATTATGCAAACTATTATGTGGAAAACTATTGTGTCAGAGTTGAAATCAAATAATACTAGATCTGTTTATGATGTGTATATTTATATGTCATCTGATTAAGGTCTAATTAGATCTTCAAGAGCACCGCTTTCCGGATCTAAATAATGTCGAGATATCGATCTTTAAGGAGAACTAAAATGGATCTAAACCATTTCTCCTATCTTCCTATCATTTCACAAGACCGCTGTAATTGATGGCTTAGAGAGATTAAGAGAATAACCATAATCTCTTTTATTCTCTTTCTTTTATACAATGTATTGTGCGGCTTAAGCACACACAACTGTTCACCCCTTTAGTTTAGAGGAGGTCCTATCCCTATGGATCTCATTTTACCTGGATAATAAGAGATTTGATACATCTAGAGTTTTCACTTATCTTGATAGAGTTTTAATAATGATTATTATTTCTATAATTTTAACCATATTTCAATAAACCACCTTGCTAAGTTGACTTGAGATGTTTGTTAGTTTTTAGGGGCTGTTTGCAATGGGCAAGCGACATATTTATTTTTGCTTTTAATTTTATTGGTCATTTTGATGACACCATGAGAAACCATTACAAGGTTTCAAATTCCACTATCAACTTATAGGCTACTCTTAATATCTACAGCTGCAAGCTTTACATTTCATCTAGAGAGAGAGAGAGAGAGAGAGAGAGATAGATGGTAATATGAAAAAGGATAAAGGACACTATATATGATGACATTGAGGCCCTTGTAACCAAGGAAAACTATTACCACCAATGTTACAATGACTGTTAACCTTCACATTCTTAATAATAAGCTTTCTACTTTGAACAAGCAACTCGATTTAAAATGATGGATCTTGTTAGATTATGTGATCCTATTTAATTAAGTAAGATATATTATAGATATGATTGGATTCTGATTATAATCATTAGTCGATATAAAGGAAGTCCAATTAAAGTAGGATTCTTTAGGAGATACTATTGATGAGAGAAACTTTTCTAATTATTTATCCTAGACCCTCTGCTCTCGCCCATAAATAGACAAGACCTCTAGGGATATAATATGAGTAAGAGAAAAAAAGATGATGAATGATTATGAGAATCATATAACACCTGACATAGTTGAGAGATTACATATATTCTCTCTATCTCCCTTGTCACATGTATCAGTCAATTGAGAGATTACAGTTCCTCTCTCATATTCCTTTCTCATATTATTGTTTTCCTAATCCATCAATCATAGTGGTCTTGTGAAAGGATAGGAAGAGAGGAGAATGTGAGTCTAGTCTCCTTGTAGATTGATATTGCAGATCTTGGATCTGATGATAATGCGCTCGCAGATCAGATGAAAGTTTTTCTGAATAACAGTATTAAAAGGTACGCATCGTAATAATCCTTTTAGATTTATTGTTATTTGATCTCATATTTTGGCATTAAAGTTTTCCACATTATAGATAACATATTATGGATTTTATGCTAACAATTGGTATCAGAGCCATGGTTTTGAAATCAAATACTTTAGACCTATTTGTTAGCATCTTTTGTTCAATAAAAAATATTAATCAATTTTTGTTTACGATGTATGAATGATTTATCGGTATTATTGATCTATTTTTCTATTTAATCTATTCTATTGATTTCTTGCAAATGATTTATAATTTTTATGTTTGATCAATAGATTTATTGTTTGTTGTCAACGTTATTGACAATTTTATTGATCGTCTGTTTCATTATCGGTAACGGTTGTAAAACATCAATGGGTATGAATGTTGCATCAGCAACACTATTGCATAACGGTAGCGGTTGTGCGTGAACAGAATGTCGGCTGTAGCACAACATGGCCGCGTGTGATCAGCAAGCCGCGGATAAGCGGCAGTGGTAGCATGCGGGCAGAGGCTGCACTTAGGCGGTGTCCATGCGCGGGCAACAACCGCACATAGGCGGCGACCGTGCGCCCGCCCACAAGTGGTGGGCTCATAGGTGACGACCGCCCGCCAGTAAAGACAGTGGCTGCCACGCGTAGAAGTGGCGCTTGCCGCAATAGTGGTGGCTGCCATGCGCAGGCAGCTGCAAGCAGAGGTGGTAGCACCTGCAAGGTAGTGGTCTCCCACGGCCACTAGCGGTGGCTGCGGGAAGAGGCAGCATCACACTCGCCCATGGAGGCGGTGGCCGGGTGCCCAAGGGGCAACAGTGATGTGTGTAGGTGCTGCGGTAGGGAGTTTAGGGTTTTCTCCAGAAAAGACATTTTTGCCCTTTGAAATATAGGAATTTCGAAGTTTATCCTTTTCTTTACTTTCCGTTAATGCCCTTGATAAGTTGGATATTTCACAACATATCCTTTTGACAGTTATACCCTTTATAAAATTTATAATTCAGGTTTATATCCTATCATAAAATTATAATTTTACCCCTATAAATTTATGAAATTTTGATCAATATCTTTAATTATAAAATTGATCAATATCATTTAGTTTTAATTAAATTTGATCATTATGACTATTTATTTCATTTAGTTATGATTAAATTTAGAAAAGATTAAATTTTGATCAATTTTGATTAATGAGTTAATTGGATTGATGCTTAACTTAATTATGAGCTTACCTAATTAAATAAGGTTGACTGGCATAATAGTTCATTGATGGTTTTCTCATATGATTCATTAATTACATGTGGTAAATAAAATTCATATATTGTTCTTGGTTGTTTATTTGGTTATTCATATGTGTGTCTGAGATTGTGAAATAGTATTTTTCTTTCACATAAAGGTCTTTTATGATTTATGTATCATCATGATTACAGTTATTATATAAGTTTTCTTTATGCTGATCAATGTTAAATAATTATTTTGTTATTATTTTATTATTGAACTACTTCAGTATAAATTAGATAATAAAACTTGTTGAATATTATTTATAATTTAACTTCCTAAATTTTATTTGACTGGTTATTGCCAAAGTAGCCTGGGATGAATTATAATAAAGGTCTTGTCATTTATAGGATATTTTTAGATAATATTTTATATTCTTGTATTGATCTTATAGCCACCAAAGTAACCTGGACCAATAATTTATAAAATACATTATAAAATTGGTCCTAAATGATATAAAGAAAATAATATTCACAATAGCACACATAATTAGAAGATTTAGATAATCTTAAAGGAGAATTTATTTTAAATAATTATGTGATGGGTAGGATGATACTGTTTTTGGATATCTTTGTAGTTTAGGATTGTATATCCAAAGGTTGCAACCTTATTCCACAAGGATGATATCAGTCTTCCATAAATAATTTTGTGTGAACACTAGATATATCAATAGTTCAGCATTTATTTAAAAAAAACTCAAAGCATTACATTATTACAATGGTACTTCCTTTATTATATTCTTGTAATGTCCCTATATCTTATCTGGAATAAATGGCTTGAGCATATGTAATTTATATTGAGTGAGTTAGACCTTGATCAGACTAATTGAAAAGGAATACAAACTTAATTATTGAAAGTTCTGTGGAATAAATAATTGATATAACTGATTGGGAAAGGTCTAAAAGACTCAATATTATGATAATTGCTAATAACATTTAGACTTCAATATAGTTTACAACTAGTGCATAAGAATATTTATATATCAATTTAAATTTACTGATAGATCATTAGTTGACACCTTAATAGAAGAATTGACTAAAAATAATAATATTTGAGGAATTTAAGATTATGTCCTTAATATAGCTGATAAAGCTGTAAGCTCAAGAACATTGAGCATGATTGTAATTGAGTTATTTCTCATAATTTATTATCTTTCTTCTTAGTTTGACTCATTTAAAATTTAATTAAATAAAACTTAAATAAGTTAGCTAGTATATGTGTATAGAAAGAATCAAAAAATAATAATAATAAGATATAAAGACTCATAATATTTTGAGTACTTCTTAATGAGTTAGTAATAATAAAAGAAAGTTGAAGCATAAGCCACCTAAGTTTATAAATACTATATATATAAACTCATAAAAAAAATTCTTCATAATAAAGTACTACCTCTCAAGCAAAGAAAGTTGTATGAAGAAGAACTATAATATTTGGTTTGAAAGAAAAGATGTAAGTTTGATCTTTGTATGGTTCAAATCAAATATTATAGAAATCATTTTCTAATACTTGGTCAATTGATATTAATGCTTCAATAAATATTACCAAATACTAGAAATTTATTTTAATATGAAAAAATCTAAAAGAGAATAAAATATTCATCGTTATAGGGAATCATCTTAAAGCGAAAGCGATAGTAGTTTGTATTTATCGCCTATGTCTAGAGATAATTCATTTGATTGATCTAGATGATATATATTATATTCTTACAATTCTAGGAATTTGAGTTATTTACTTAGAATTGTTAGAATATCATTTCTCTTTTGGTGATTATAAACTTATTATGATTCAATTAAAAATTAAATTTTAACTTTTGTATGATAGTTTATACAGAATTAATATGAATCTTGAGTTTACAATGATCACATATTAAAATGAAATAGAGTAAACTCCTTGGGATTATGTTTATATTTGTAAGTCACTTTATGTTCTATCTTATTAAAAAGAGATATTTTATCACCTTAAAGATAACCTATCGAGATATGATTATATATATATATCTAATTTATGTAAATTCTAAGACCATTGACACTATTGAAGTGTACATAAATGAGGTTAAGATTTGATTAGATAGAAAAGTCAAGATTATAATATCTAACAGGGGTGATAAATTTTAAGGTATTTATAACGAACCCAATTATAATTCTAGTTCTTTTGCTAGATGCTTAGAAAAGTAGGGTATATGTATTCAGCATGATTTACCAGATGTGCCACGTAGAATAAGATTGCTGAAAGATACTCGTACTCTTATAGATAAGATTAGGAGCATGATGAATTATTTTTTGTACCCAAATCAATGTGAGAAGAAGCTCCAAGGACAATTATGTATATCTTAAATAGGATTCTTAATAAGTAAATTCCATCAACTTCTTTTGAGTTATGGATTGATAAGAAACCCAACTTAAGATATTTGCATATTTGGGATTATCATGTAGAGATAAGGATCTTCAATTCACATAAAAGGAAATTAAAATTAATAACTATTTTAGATAGTTTATAGTTTATCCAGAAAGTTCAAAAGGGTACATTTCTTATTGTCCTAATCATAGTACAAAGATAGTTAAATCTGGTAATCTAAGATTCCTATAACGTAGCGAATCAGTGGGAGTGAAAATCTTATATAGATGATATATAATTTGATACTCCTTTATTATTCAAGAAATTATTGTTATTCAAATTATTAAATGATTTGATAAAGGCGAATAACAAAATAACATTACTAAGCTCTCATATTATATTGATATCGTTTTTTAATGGTCTTGTGGAACAATCATAATTGATAGTTTTGAGAATATCTCAAAGGAAAAGGAATTATATCATTTATGATTATTATGTGATATATCTACAAGAATTATATTATAATATAAAAATTAAAATTATTTTCACAAGTCATGGAAGGTAACGATTCTGAAAAGCAAATATGGTGCAATGAAAGAATAGTTAAAATCAATAACCAGGATGGTGTCTGATGAATTCGTCGAATTGTCCAATAATTATAAAAGAGTGTTACATAAATGTAACTTAAGGACAATGTCGAATGATATAATGATCAGACTCGTGGTTAAAGGTTTTACTCATAAAGAATATATTGACTATAATGAGATATTTAGTTTTTAAATAAACTCATTAAGAATCGTTATGAAATTGATGACTCATTATGAGTTTGAGTTACACCATAAGGATGTGAAAATAAGTTTTCTGATTAAAGATCTAACATTATACTCTGAATGATTCCTAGAAGAAATATAAAATTTGGTATGCAAATTAAAGAATCCATTTATAACCTTAAACATGCTTCTAACAATGATATATAAAGTTTCATTTGATATCATTGGTTTCTTCATATTTAAAAAAAATACTGTCGATCAGTATTTATATCTGAAGATCAATGGGAGCAAGTTTATTATATTGGTCTTATACATGGATAATATTTTGCATTACCAATAATGTTCTTGGTTTATTATACTAAATCAAGAAATTCATCATCAAGAATTTAAGATGATTGAGATGAATGAGACATCTTATGTTATTAGCATTGAGATATTCAGTTATAGATTTTAATGATTGTTAAGATTGTTTCAGAAATAATATATTGATCGAGTCTTGAAAAAGTTTAATATACAGTTTTATTCAGTAAATCACAAAAAAAATTTAGTCAAAACAGGTGCTTTAAAATGACTTGAAAAAGAATTAGATAAAGAAAATATTCTTTATATATGCACAGTTAGAAGTCTATGCTCAAGCCAATGACAGTACAAATATCAGTTTTACAATTAATATATTGGGTAGATATTCAAGTTACCTAGAAATGAAAATTTTAAAGGATTGCAAAAGAAAGATAATAAGATATTTGGAAGGGACAATTCTATGCTCATATGTATGAAATTATATCATCTTGAAAGTATGATAATTTTTAAATATTGATTTTATAAATTACCTCGATAACAGGAAGTCCGCCTTACGATTTATATCTATATCAATTAGAGAGGCAATTTATTATTATATTAATAATAATAAAAGTTGATTTTATGGTATACTTTTAGGCCACTAATCAAATTTATGACTGTGAAATCTTATCTCAGAACTTGGTGTAGTCAAACTCAATTGTCAGGTCGCTAAGGATATTTTATAATATATTGTAGTAATTTTCTTCTCTATGAATAACAAGTACTATAACATCTCTATGCATTATGGTATAAAGAACTTGATGGTTAGAGAAAAGGAGTCCAGAAACATCTAATGTCAATTAATTACTAGAGATCCACTGTATTGATTGATGATCTATTTACTTTAGACATTCAGCCTAAAGTGTTTATTTGAAAGAACATGTTCTTGTGATTGGGTTTGTGAGCAACCCATAAAAGATATGGTGATGCATGTTTGAGTGGATACTATAATTGACATTTTGCTTCCGTACTTAAAGTTATTTATTTCTGCTATCTTGTTCATAGTTATGTATGTACATATTATGGTTGAATGTGACAATAGGATTGTCTTGACAAGACAAATTACATGAGTCATTTTGGGCTGCATTAGGAAAGACTAATAATGTTGTGGTAAATAGAAGGAAGTATGATATTTATGTTATGCAACCGCTATGACTCGCATTGTTAGTTAGACTTAATATAATATTATTATATTTATTAGACTTATTGGCTTATTTTAAAATTTACATGTGTATAAATAACTTTTAAAATTTTAGAATCCAATTATATAAATTTATTTTTAAATATATGTTATTTATTTTGATTTTGAATACTTTTTGTATCTTACCAACTCAATGGGCTAAATGGGAGAATGTTAGATTATGTGGCTCTATTTAATTAAGTAAGATATATTATGGATATGATTGGATTCTGATTATGGTTATTGGCTAATAGAAAGGAAGTCCAATTAAAGTAGGATTCTTTAAGAGATACCCTTGATGGGAGGAACTCTTCTAATTATTTATCCTAGACCCTCTGCTCTCGCCTATAAATAAACAAGACCTGCTAGGGATACAACATGGGGAAGAGAGAAAAGATGATGAATGATTATGAGAATCATAAAACACCTGATATAGCTGAGAGATTACAGATCTTGCATAGGAAGAGAGGAGAAGGTAAGTCTAGTTCTCCTTGTAGATTGATATTACAGATCTTGGATATGATGATAATGCATCATAGATCAGATGAAAGTTTTTCTGAATAGTAATATTGAAAGGTACGTATCATAATAATCTTTTTAGATCCATTGTTATTTCATCTCATATTCTGGTATTAAAGTTTTCCATATTATGCTAACAGACATATGAAAATATCTAATGATTTGGTGAAGGTGACAAAATACTAAATATTTTCATAGGCTTACCACCCTTAAAAAAACTCCATTACAAAATTTAATTTGAATAACAATATCATTATTTATTATTCTCATCTTATCCTAAAAGAGTTTGCCTCTTGGTATAGAGGCTTATGGTATGTATCCCGTTGCTTAACAAGTGAATCTTAGTAACATCCCTCCCCTTCCCTCTATTAGCAACGATGATCCCAAGACCCCATTAAGATTTTACCCCTCAAGAGATCCTTGATGCAATCTTCTCCTTGAGGAAAGAAAAAAAAGTTTTATTCCTGATATTTTTACTATTATTTACCATAATAATCATTAGGATTTCATTAAGGACGTCATTTTTGAGGCTTTTATGGTCTCTCACCAAAATTTTTGGATTCTAGATGGCTGGGCACGATTTATCTTGGCTTCATACTTAGATTCTCAACCATCGTCCTATTGTCCTTTATAATATGGTTTATAAGATACTAAGACTTTTTCCCTTCCACTCAAAACATATTTAAATCGACTTATTCAACCCACCCAATCTACCTTTTTATTTAGGGTCAGACTATTCATGATAATATTATCATCATTAATGAGTTGGTGCATACTATGTAGAAAGCCTAGAGCAAAAACCCTCTTACTATTATTAAAGTTGATATTGAATAAAAAAAATTTTGATCGAGTGTTTAGAAATGCTATTATTCACATAATGCAAGCTATGAATTTTATATAATAGTTTGTTAATTGGATTCAAACTTATTTGGATTCCTCTTTTTCTATTGTCTCGTTAACGGAGATAACTCTGATCCGCCGAGAGATAATAGGGATCTTCCCTAAGATGATCCTATATCCCCTTATATTTTATATTTTATAACAAGTCTTATTTATCTTAGTGAATGATTCTATTAATAATAATAAAATCACTCCATTTAATATCAAAGGTGTAAAAATTTTACACCTAATATTTATTGATGATGTCATTATAGCTATTAGGGCCAATGACAAATCTTATAAATACTTTATAGACATTCTTGAGCAATTCCATAAGATCTCAACCCTTAAAATTAATAAAAGTAAATCTATTATTAATTTCCCTAGGGATTGTTCCCGACATGTTAAACAACATAATATACAATGTTAAGAAGATAGCCCAGATTTAGCCCATAATGAGCTTTAGTGAAGCCCACAGCCCAGAACCTCACTTATATTAACTTAAACCCTAGATTAGGTGGAAAGTATTGAGATTAAGAGGGCAACGGTGGCTGAAAATATAGGAGAGAGAAAGAAGATTGTAGATTGACAATAGATGTCAGAAAATAAGAGATCCAAGAAAGGGAAGAAAACAAGGACAGGAAAAGACTATCTCAGGTTAGATCAGTTTGTAGTGGATTCTTATTGTAATCTCTTAAGAAAGTTTTGGATATTTTGCTTAGTATTATAGTCCTTATATCCCTGTGATTCTCTTGTGGCTATTACTTGGGCTTGGGCAAGAAGCCTTGAGATCTGTATATTAATTATTTTGATAGTGGATTTTCTCTAGCTTGTCCCGTGGTTTTACCCTTCGAGTTGAGGGGGTTTTCCATATAAATCTTGGTATTCATTTGATTGTGATTTCTATTTGATTCCGCTGTGTGTGACAGTCTGTTAGTATTTGTTCGTATACAAAGTTTATTCCTATTTTATTCCCATCAACTGGTATTAGAGCAGGGTTTCGATGGCATTTAATCTTTTGTATTTGGACATAGAAGTCGATAATGTTTCCCGCATGATTAGTTTAAACGGAAATAATTGGATGATATGAAAACCAAAAATGGAAGATCTCTTGTATTGCAAAGATTTGTCTCGACCTTTGCAAGGAGATAGTGCAAAGCCACAACTATGACGATGATGAGTGGAAGAGGTTAGATCGAAAAACTGTTGGCCTTATTCATTAGTGGCTTGATGATAGTGTCTTTCACCATGTTTCTACTGAAAGTTCTATTTACTCTCTTTGGAAAAAGTTAAAAGGTCTTTATGAAAGAAAAATGACTAACAATAAAGCTTTTCTGATCAGAAAACTTATGAACTTAAAATATAAAGAGGGTACTTCTATTCTTGAGCATTTGAATGAAATGCAGAGTATTACTAACCAGTTATCCTCTATGAAAATATCTCTTGATTATGAGTTGCAAGCATTGTTACTTCTCAGTTCTTTGCTAGAAAGTTGGGAGACACTGGTGGTTTCCCTCAGTAATTTTGCATCAGATGGTATTATCACAATGAGTCAAGTAACAAGTAGTTTGCTAAATGATGAGTTGAGGAGAAAGAATTCCGCTACTTCTTAGATTGATTCGCAGGCACTTGTCTCAAAGAATAGAGAAAGGTCAAAGTCAAAGTATAGAAGTGATTCATGCATAGGTAGAAGTAAGTCAAGATCAAGGAAAGATATTATTTGCTACAATTATGGTGAGAAAGGACATTATAAGAATCAGTGCGAGTAACCTAAGAAGAACAAGAAAAAAGGAAAAGAAGTGGAGCATACAGAGTCAAAAGAGATTATCACAGCTACAATGCAAGGTAGTGATTATTTGATTTTGTCTACTTCTGATGATATTTTTTTTTTGTGTGCCAGGATCTCAAGTAGATAATTAACATAGGTGCTTCTTATCATGCTACACCACGGAGGGAGTTCTTTACTACTTACAGGTCTAGAAATTTTGGTGTTGTCAAGATGGGCAACTATGACACAGCAGACATCATTGGCATGGGAAATATCCATATAAAGACCAACCTTGGCTGCAAGTTAGTGCTTAAGGATGTGAGGCATATGGTTGACTTAAGACTGAATTTAATTTTAATTGGAAGGCTGAATGATGAAGACTTTAATGTCAGATTTCATAGAGGGTAGTGGAAGATCAGTAAGGGTTCTCTTATTATAGCTAATTGAAAGAAATGTTATACATTGTATAGATTGTAGGCTAAAGCTTGTGGTGAGTAGTTGAATGCTATAGAGAAAGACTTTAGCATAGAGTTGTGGCATAGGCAATTGAGACACATGAGCAAGAAGGGGCTGCAAGAACTTTCCAAGGGAGAGATATTGCCAGACCTCAGAGGTACACGTTTGAACCCTTGTATTGATTGTTTGGTTGGTAAACAACATAGAGTTTCCTTTATTAGTCCTGCCTTATCTAGAAAAATACATGCATTGGACCGTGTCTATACAGATGTGTGTGGTCCTTTGAGGACAAAAACTCATGGTGGATCTGTTAATGTTCATAGTATCAATGGTCTTTTATAGATGACTTTTCTAGGAAAGTTTGAGCTTATGCTTTAAAGACCAAAGATCACGTTATTAATGTCTTCAAGGAGTTTCAGATCAGAGTTGAAAGGGAGATAGAAAGGCAATTGAAATGTATAAGATCAGATAATGGTGGTGAGTACATATGATTATTTAATGATTATTGTAGGTCACATGGTATCTAGCATGAGTTGACAGTTCCTGGTACGCCTCAGCATAATGCAATTACAGAGAAGATGAACCACACCATCATAGAAAAAATTAGATGTATGCTTTCACAGGCCAAGCTACCCAAAAGGCTTTGGGATGAGGCTTTGAGGACTACAATTGATGTAATCAAATTATCACCATAAACAGCTCTAGATTGTGATGTTACAGAGCATGTATAGTCAGGGAAAGATGTCTCCTATAGGCATTTAAGAGTGTTTGGTTGTCGTGCATTTGCACATGTTCCAAACAATGAGAGGTCCAAGCTAGATGGTAAGACAAAAGAATGTATTTTTCTTAGATACTCACATGATCAATTTGGTTATAGGCTTTGGGATCAAAAAAAGTAGAAGATGTTCAGAAGAAGAGATGTTGTCTTCTTTGAGGATCTTATTGAGGATTTGAAGAAAGAGGCACTAGCTAAGACTTATGCAAAGGGATTTGTAGACTGTGACCCAGTTATTCCTCCAGTATATCAGGGTGATGGGGAAAATGTGTAGGAAGATGGTGCAGTGCTAGATGTTGATCTACCTACAGGACATGTTGAGTAGGAAGAAGAAAGAGAGCAAGTTCCCATAGAACCTCAGTTAAGAAGATCTTTTAGACCATGTCAACCTTCTAGGAGATACTCTACAGATGAGTATGTGATGCTTACTGATGCAGGTAAACCAGAGAGTTATCGAGAAGTAGTTGAAAGTGAGCATAAAAAGAAGTGGTTTATTGCTATGTAGGAAGAGATGGATTCTCTGCAGAAAAACCACACATATGATTTGGTACAACTACCAGAGGGAAGTAAAGCTTTGAAGAACAAGTGGGTTTTTAGGTTGAAGACTCAAGAATATTATTCTCAACCAAAGTACAAAGCCAGATTGGTTGTGAAAGACTTTGGTCAAAAGAAAGGTATTGACTTTAAATAGATTTTTTCTCCTGTTATTAAAATATCTTCTATATGTGTTACTCTTGGTATTGCTGTTAACCTAGACTTGGAGATTGAGTAGTTAGATGTAAAAACATCTTTCCTTCAAGGTGATTTAGAAGAGAAAATTTATATGGAGCAACCAAAAGGCTTCAAAGTCAAAGATAAAGAAAATCTTGTCTGCAAGTTGAAGAAGAGCTTATATGGGCTGAAGAAAGCTCCAAGACAATGGTATAAAAAGTTTAAATCATTTATAATTAAAAATAAATATAAAAGAATAGCTTTAGATTATTGTGTATACATCAAACGGTTTGGTGAGGATTTTATTATTCTCTTACTTTATGTTGATGACATGCTTATCCTTGGGAAAAATATGTCTATGATTGACAAGTTGAAGAAGGAACTGAGTGAGCTTTTTGCAATAAAAGACATGGGGCCAGCAAAATAAATACTGGGCATATAGATTTCTCGTGACAGAAGAAAGAGGAAGATTTGGTTGTCACAAGAGAAATACATTGAGAAGGTATTGAATAGTTTCAGTATGAGTAATGCAAAGCTAGTTGGTTCTCCTCTTGCAGGTCACTTTTAAGTTATGCTCAGATCAGAGTCTGTCAAGTGATGAGGAGAAGGAAAAATTGCAAAAGGTTCCTTATGCTTCAGTAGTTGGAAGTTTCATGTACGTGATGGTATATACGAGGCCGAACATTGCATATGCAGTGGGTGTTGCTAGCAGATTTCTTGCAAATATAGGCAGAGTACTAGGTAGTAGTAAAGTAGATTTTTAGATATCTTAAAGGAAGTCCTAAAGTTTGTTTAAGCTTTGGAGGTGTACCACATGTGTTGACAGGTTACACAGATACATATATGACAAGAGATATTGACACAAGGAAGTCTATATCAGGTTTTGTACTTACTTTTGCAGGGGGAGCTATGTCATGGCAGTCCTATTGGGAAACCTACAACGGGTGCATCATATGCGCAGTAGAAACCAAAACAAAAATCGGTTTCCTACGCAGATCAAATCATCGTGCAAAAGATTGGGGTCACGAGAAAAATACAAAAATTGATAAAATTACGATATGTAAGAGATTGATTTTACCTAGGGAGATCGTATATCCCTGTATTTCAAATCCAGATGGAGAAGATGAAGGAGGTCAAGCATCCTCCTCTCTAGCGGTATCCATACGATGGATCTCTGTGCGAATAGGAGGTGGTGGCTAAAGTTGCAGCCTATCAACCAAGAGTCTCCCCTCCTATTTATAGAGAGCCACCAAAAAACCCTAGGGCTCCTGCCTTAGTGGGTATTGGATCTCCATCCAATTACCTACTAACCTTGCAGTATTGGATCTCTATCCAATAATCTCCATAGGCCTCTAACTGGGCCTTAATCAAGGAACCCATCAGCATAGGGTCTCACCTAATAAGAATAGGGGCTAATTGGATCTCCATCCAATCCTCTATTCGTTAAAGCATGCACCATATGTGTGTGACCCTCTAGGCCCGATACCGAGCTGGCCGTGAGTTACCCCCATCAAAACTCCTTCTGATATAGTGAATTATTATCTTCATAATAATTCACTCGACTCATCGACTATGGACGTATTAGGCCACTACACCAAAGTCCCCAGACAGTACAGGGGGATCTAATCAATCAGACCTATCTGTCCATAGTTATAATGTATCTATAATCTCTTATCCAACTAATATCCTAAAGATCGTATATTGGATATGGTACTGTCAGGTCACATACGAAATCAGTTTGTCTTGCTCTAATCGGATTCTACTGGAGAACTCCTTCTCTCTCAATCTGAATGATCCTAGCCAGGGATTTGTCTAAGAAAGCATATATGGGATATTCCTCTTATGATACTGAAAGTGGATGATCCTCTATTGACACTCAATTACCATCTTAAGGTTGACTACCAATCTCGATAATCAGTTGTACCAGATCTGGAGCTTTCCAAACCTGTAAGTCTGGCGTCAAAGAAAGGAGTACTTGTATAAGACATCCTTGATGTCTCAAGTCCAAGGACTAGATACACAACTAGGACTATGGAATCGCTGTCTGACATTAGGTATTATTAACCATACAACATTTCATAAGTGGATCAATTAGTGAACTCATTCTCTAATGAGCACTTGTACTTTATCCTTAGTGTCTCCACATAAGTGGCTATGAGACCAGTTGCCTCCATCATATGGACGGGTATATAGTACACCGATCTGTCCGGTTATCTCGATGTCTCTCTCGAGTAATTTATGACCGGGATTATTTAGGATCTGTGTTTAAAGGTGAATCGATCTCATTATCATAATCTCATCACAATCTGATTCCCATTACATAGAACCAAGGATATCACAATATATATGCTACATATAATATAATATTAGAATATGCTAATATTAATCAAAATAAAATGATTACGCAGTGTGTCACATGTGCCATCACTCACGTGATTGGCTTGCAAAACACTTGTAACTAGCAATCACCTATGTGTCTGATCCCCATCAGACCTGTGTGACGCTCAAATACAATCAGACCTGTGTTTAAAGGTGAATCGATCTCATTATCATAATCTCATCACAATCTGATTCCCATTACATAAAACCAAGGATATCACAATATATATGCTACATATAATATAATATTAGAATATGCTAATATTAATCAAAATAAAATGATTACGCAGTGTGTCACATGTGCCATCACTCACGTGATTGGCTTGCAAAGCACTTGTAACTAGCAATCACCTATGTGTCTGATCCCCATCAGACCTGTGTGACGCTCAAATACAATCTGAGCCAGTGGCTTCATTAGTGGATCTATAATGTTATTTTTAGATGGAACTCTTTCCATTGCTATATCTTTACGGGTTATGATTGCTCTAATCATATGGATCTTCTTCAGAACTATTCTGATAAAACCTCGGTTCCCTTGCTAGAGTTATCACACTGTCACTATCACAATATATAGGAGTCAGCTCCATGCTGCTTAATATGACTCCCAAATCCTTGATGAGCTTCTTCATCCATACCCCTTTGTATGCTGCTTCTATTGTAACAATGTATTCTGCCTCTATGGTCGAGTCAGTAGTAGTATCTTACTTGGAACTCTTCCAACTTACTGCTCCTTTATTCATGGTGAGAATATACCCTGAATTTGACTTACTATCATCAATATCGGATTGAAAACTCGAGTCCGTGTAGCTCTCAACATGGAGGCTACCTCCTCCATATACTAGTAACAGATCCTTAGTCCTTCTCAAGTACTTAAGGATACACTTTACTGCCTTCAAATGTTCTAAACCTGGATTTACCTGATACCTGCTCATGACACTCAGAGTATGTGCTATATCAGGCCTGGTACATAGCATCATATACATGATAGACCTCATCGCTGAGGCATAAGGTATCTTATCCATATCTGCCCTTTCTTCAAGAGTCTTTTGGGACATATTCATAGAAAGTGATATTCCATATCTCATCGATATAGGACCTCTCTTGGAATTTTTCATACCAAACCTTTTGATAATGGAGTCTATATGCCTAGATTGGGACAAGCCAAGCATCATTTTGGATCTATCTCTATAGATCTGAATCCCCAAAATATAAGATGCTTCCCCTAAGTCTTTCATGGAGAAGTTTCTAGATAGCCAAGCCTTTACTGTGGAGAGCATTCCTACATCATTCCTAATGATTAAGATGTCATCCACATATAGCACCAAGAAGGTGATAGCGCTTCCACTTACCTTCGTGTATACACAAGACTCATCTTCATTCTTAACGAAGTTAAAAGATCTCATCACCTCATCAAATCTTATGTTCCAACTTCGGGAAGGTTACTTCAATCCATAAATAGATCTAAGTAACTTGCACACTTTATCTGGACTCTCTTTGGATACGAATCTCTCTAGTTGTATTATATACACCTCTTCCTCCATGTTGCCATTGAGGAATGTAATTTTGACATCCGTCTACCAAATCTTATAGTCATAGTGTGCTGCAATGGCCAAAATAATCCTAATGGACTTAAGCATAGCTACAGGTGAAAAGGTTTCGTCATAGTCAACTCCTTGTCTTTGATGATATCCTTTAGCTAGAGACCTTTTTATCCACTCCGATCTTCTTCTTGAAGATCCATTTGTAACTGATGGGTACAACACCCTCAGGTGCATCTACAAGGTTCTAAACCTTGTTAGAGTACATGGAATCCATCTCAGAATTCATGACTTCTTGCCACTTCCCGGAGTCTATACTCATAATAGCTTCCTCGTAGGTCTGAGGATCAACATCCTAAGAGTCATCTCCACTGATTTGTCTCACATATCTTTCAGGAGGGTGAGATACTCTACTAGACCTACATAAATTTGAAATTTGTGTGTTAGGTACCTGAACATACTTGGGCTTTTGAATAATTCTTGAGCTAGGTTCTCCAACCTCGCTCAATTCTATCTCACTCCCACTGTTTCCACAAAGAATATTGTTCCTTCTCAAGGAACACAGCTCTCTTGGCAATAAAGACCTTTTAGTTCTCGGAATGAAAGAAATAATACCCACAAGTTTCCTTTGGGTATCCCACGAATATGTACCATTTTGTCCTTGATTCTAACTTATCGGGGTTGTGTCTTCTAATATGGGTAGGACAGCCCCAAATCTTAATAATTTTAAGATCGAATTTCTTTCTTTTCCATATCTCATATGGTGTAGACACTATCGACTTTGATAGAACTCTGTTCAGAAGGTAAGTTGCAGTCTCTAGGGCGTACCCCCAGAATGAGACGGGTAGATCAACGAAACTCATTATCGATTACACCATGTCTAACAACATGTGATTCCTCCTTTCTGATACACCATTGAGCTGAGGTGTATAAGGAGGTGTCCACTAGGATAGAATCCCATTATCCTTGAGGAAATGGGTGAACTCCATACTCAAGTACTCTCCTCCTCGATCTGATCGAAGAGTTTTAATACTCTTTCCAATTTGGTTCTCTACCTCATTCTTATATTCTCTGAATTTCTCAAAGGCATCAGATTTGTATTTCATTAAGTACACATGTCCACACCTAGAGAAATCATCAGTGAATGTAATGAAGTATGAGTAATCATCTATAGCTTGAGTCGACATAGGACCATATACATCACTATGTACGAGTTCCAATAACTCAGTGGTTCACTCTCCAATTCCACTAAATGGAGAGTTGGTCATTTTCCCACGAATGCAAAGTTTGCAAGTTGTATATGTCTCATAGCCAAATGGATCTAAGTATCCATCTTTCGGCAACTTTTGAATCCTTCCCTCATGTATATGACCTAGCCTACAATGCTATAGGTATACATTATTCACCTCATATCTTTTCCTCTTAGACATATTTATATTCATGATATGTCGAGAAGTGTCTAACACATATAAGTCATTTATTAGGATCCCTCTAGTGATGATCATCCATAATTATTGAACAACTATTATTCTTAAAAACTAATGTATATCCACTAATTGTCAAACAAGAGATAGAAATAATATTTTTGATAATAGAGGGAACAAAATAGCATGCATCTAATGCAATAATAGCTCCACTAGGCAGATATAGGGTGACCTCTCCAATAGCAACTCTTGCTTCATTGCCCATCTTAAGGTCCATCTCGCCTCTAGCCAATCTCCTAGGTCTTGCTAGAACCTGCAACGAATTACAGATATGATAAACACTCCTAGTATCCAATACCCATGTGTTATCATGAAAATCTGACAAGTGAAGACTGATCATGAATATACTTGAAGCTTCTCCAAGCTTCTGTCTCACCTTCTCTGCGAGGTAGTCTTTGCAGTTCCTCTTCCAATGTCCGTCTTGGCCATAGTGGAAGCATTGTCCTTTGTCCTTTTCTAGGTATTTCTTAATAACCTTTGCCTTACCTGGTCTTTCTTTGCCCTTGCCCTTCTTAAGGGTCTTGCTAGCCTTCCTTTTCTTTTTGGTCTCACTAATATAGAGAACTGGCTTCTCCTTCTTAATGGCACTCTCAGCTTCCCTCAACATATTGAGGAGCTCAGGGAGAGTCACCTCAAACTTACTCATGTTAAAATTCATGATGATGTGAGAAAAGGAATCTGGTAGGGACTGAAGTATAAGATTAATACATAGGTTATCCTTTAGGACTATCTTTATACTTCACAAAGCGAGCAATCTCATCCTCGCTTATCTTTTCCTCCAGCGTGGGCACAATCGTGTCAAGAACATATACAAATTTCTCTTTTGTGAGAAAAATTCTCAAATTGCGGAGCTTTTGAACCAATGAGGCGGTTGGCATCAAGTATGCCACATAGGGGTTTTACAAGCGATAAATAAGATATGACATAAATTAAATAACATGTAGACTTTGTAGAAAATACTAATTAAGATATGGATTTTTATCTTAATGTACTTCCACTATTTTCTTAGCGAATCACGTGACACCCTCGACATGTGAGACGAAAGTCTCCGGCAGACTCCTAGTGGGGATCAGGATTCAATTGGCATCTCAGTGCAACCTCAAGGGACTCGACCAATTACACTAAGCTCAAAAGGTAGGCAAATCTTACCAATCACAACTCCTTGTGATTCTCGTCATGTTCGGCCTCTGAATTATTATAATCTCGAGGGACTCGACCAACCATGACGTTCAGTTAAGTCATCACCATCGTTATAAGATGACTCGGATTCGATAATATGCCCGCGAGGGACTCGACCAAGTATACCATGTCCTCATGTCACCGTGACATCTCTATGTCGTAGGTAAGATCTCGATCAAGTAGATAGGTGAGCATCGAGGAACTCGACTAACTCAACCTATGTCGTGATTCAATTTCTTCCTATAACGATGGAAGGCCACGTGGATCAATCTTATTGTCTCACGTTTACTAACTTAATATTATCTTAGGAGGGGTTTTTGTATCGGTCTCCTAATATGTCGTGTCACACACGTACATATTTAATATATATCTACATCATATGCAAATATATATATATATATATATATATATATATATATATATATATATATATATATATATATATATATCTAGTAGGTGTATAGCACATCACACATGCAAGCCACACCGGATGATCATGAGCCGTCACCTAATATGATTAAGCCCGAGTCAATGGGCCTAATCATTCACAATAGGATCTATGTGTGCATCGGCACATCTCCATACCCTATGATTGTTGATCTTGTCATCATTGGTTTCGTCGGATCGTCACATCATTATGCGTCGTAATCTCTCGCCACGACATCATGGGTCCCGCTATCATCTCCACGCTCCCGATGCGCCTCTCCATGTAATTATAAATAATCACACGTACACAGGCCCGACAAAAGATGAGAAAAATAGAGGCACGTAGGCCCCAATAATAATAATAATCATAATTATACATATCACAACACATTGCTTATGATCATCCATCCACAATATATATCACATATACATCACATCATATGTAGGATTAATAGATATATATAATAATTAATTAAACTATTTAATTAATTATTTTTCTGGAAATCACAACATGTTCAGAATTTTCTGAATTATTGAGGGCATTTTTAAAATTTTGCACATGAGGATAGTCCTCAGAATTTTCAAAAATCAGAGGGGCAGGATCATCCTTTTTCTTAAAAGGATGCCCTAGCCCTCACCTTGCCCTATCTGCGCCGCCACCATCGTTGCCTGCGTGGTGGCGGCCGTCGGCAGCCCTGTTGCCGGCGGCACCTCGTGGTGGTGGCAACCCGGCAAGGCGCCTGCGGCCTCGGGCGATCGTCACTGCGGCCGCCACGGCGCGCCTGCGATCACCGCGGTAGCAGGCCCTTATGGCCGGTAGTAGCCCTGCGGGTTGGCGGTCATGCCCGTGGCTGCCCTGGTGGCCTCCTGCAAGGGGCCTATAGCCGGCACCATTGCGGGGGCCTTGCCAGCCTGTAAGGGGGGCCGTGCCATGCTCACGCCTTGCAAGGGCTTCCTTCGCTGCGAAAACGTAGCAAGAATGCGTAGAATAATTTGACGTGATTCAATCTCATCACACGTAATTTAAAACCAATCTTTCGCACGAAAACCTTGGCTCTGATACCACTGTTGGGAAACCAACAATGGGTGCATCATATGCACGACAAAAATCAAAATAAAAACTGGTTTCCTATGCAGATCAAATTGTCGTACAAAAGATTGGAGTCACAAGAAAAACGTAAAAAGCGATAAAATTGTGATATGTGAGAGATTGATTTTACCTAGGGAGATCGTATATCCTTGTATTCTAGATCTGGATGGAGAAGATGAAGGAGGTCAAGCATCCTCCTCTCCAGCGGTATCCACATGATGGATCTCTGTAGTGAAACTCCTCTAATATGATCTTGCAACTCTTGCTCAAAGGGAGGGAGGAGAATAGGAGGTGGTCGCTAAAGTTATAGCCTATCAACCAAGAGTCTCCCCTCCTATTTATAGAGAGCCCCCAAAAAACCTTAGGGCTCCTGCCTTAGTGGGTATTGGATCTTCATCCAATTACCCACTAACCTTACATTATTGGATCTCTATCCAATAATCTCCTTAGGCCTCTAATTGGGCCTTAATCAAGGAGCCCATCAGCATAGGGTCTCATCTAATGAGAATAGGGGCTAATTGAATCTCCATCCAATCCTCTATTCGCTAAAGCATCCACCATATGTGTGTGACCCTCTAGGCCCAATACCGAGCTGGTCGTGAGTTACTCCTATCAGAACTCCTTCTGATATAGTGAATTATTATCTCCATAATAATTCACTCGACTCATCGACTATGGATGTACTAGGCCAATACGCCATAGTCCCCAGACGGTACAAGGGGATCAAATCCCTCAGACCTGTCTATCCATAGTTACCATGTATCTATAATCTCTCATCCAACTAATATCCCAGAGATCGTATATTGGATATGGTACTGTCAGGTCACATACGGAATCAGTTTGTCTTACTCTAATCGGATTCTGCTGGAAAACTTCTTTTCTCTTAATCCAAATGACCCTGGCTAGGGATTTGGCTAAGCAAGTACATATGAGATATTCCTCTTATGATACCAAGAATGGATGATCCTCTATTAATACTCAATTACCTTCATAAGGTTGGCTACCAATTTCGATAACCAGTTGTACCAGATCTGGAGCTTTCCAAACCTATAAGTCTGGCGTCAAACAATGGAGTACTTATACAAAGCATCCTTGGTGTCTCAAGTCCAAGGGCCAGATACACAACTGGGGCTATGAAATCGATGTCTGACATTAGGCATCATTAACCATACAGCATTCCATAAGCCGATCAATTAGTGAACTCATTCTCCAATGAGCACTTGTACTATATCCTTAGTGTCTCCACACAAGTGGCTGTGAGACCAGCCGCCTCCATCATATAGACGGGTATATAATACACTGGTCTGTCCGGTTATCTCGATGTCTCTCTCGAGTAACCTGTGACCAGGATTATTTAGGATCTATGTTTAAAGGTGAATTGATCTCATTATCATGATCTCATCATGATCCGATTCTCATTGCACAGAACCAAGGACATCATAATATATATGCTACATATAATATAATGTGAGAATATGTCAATATTAATCATAAGCAAAAAGATTACACAGTGTGTCACACGTGCCATCACTAGCGTGATTAGCTTGAAGGGCACCTGTAACTTGCAAGTCCAGATTGCAAAGGTGCATTGCTCTCTCCACCACAAAAGCAGAATATATTGCTGCTATAGAGGTTTGCAAAAAAATATTATGGATGAAAGGATTCTTACGAGAATTGGGGCTGAAACAAGAAAATTATATAGTGTATTGTGATAGCTAGAGTGCCATCCATTTATGCAAGAAACCAACATTTCATTCCAAGTCAAAACATATAGATGTCAAATATCATTGGATCAAAAATATGTTTGAAGAGAAGTAGTTGCAGCTTCAGAAAATTCACACAGATGATAATAGGGCAGACATGTTGACAAAGACTTTACCGAAAGAGAGATAGGAGATGTGCTGACAGTTGGTCTGCATAGCTTCATATTGAGGAGTCATGAGACAACCTCCCTTATGGGTTGACGGGGGAGGTTGTTGAGCAGATGGCCCAGATTCAGCCTATAATGGGCTTTAGTGAAGCTCACAGCTCAGAACCTCACTTATATTAACTTAAACCCTAGATTAGGTGGAAAGTGTTGAGATTAAGAGGGCAACGGTGGCTGAAAATATGGGAGAGAGAAAGAAGACTACAGATTAATACTAGAGGTTAGAAAACAAGAGATCCAGGAAAGGGAAGAAGATAAAGACATGAGAATTCTCAATCATTCATATCTCAGGTTAGATCAGTTTGCAGTGGATTCTTACTGTGATCTCTTGATAAGGTTTTGGATATTGTGCTTAGTATTATAGTCCTTGTATCCCTGTGATTCTCTTGTGGCTATTGCTTAGGCTTGGACAAGAAGTCTTGAGATCTGTATATTCATTATTTTGATAGTGGATTTTCTCTGGCTTATCCTATGGTTTTTACCCTTCAAGTTGAGCGGGTTTTTCATGTAAATCTTGGTATTCATTTGATTGAGATTTCTGTTTGATTTCGCTGTGTGATGGCCTGCTAGTATTTATTCGTATACAAAGCTTATTCCTATTTTATTCCCATCATACAACTTGTTTGACATGAAAGAAGGGTGTTGACCTTTGTTTATCTTGACACCAACATTTTATATTATAAACCAACAAATCAGGTTGGCTGAGAAGGACATAAGAAAATTGAAGGTTGGCAAAAGAATTTGATTACCCAAGCTGATAAGAATGTCCTTATTAATTCAGTTGTAAATGTCGTTCCTAACACCTATATTTCTAAAACAATCATGAAAAAAGACACTAATGCATTTAGGGATTTCTTTTTTGGATCATAATAGTACCAAACATGGTTGTAATTTAATTAGATAGGAGAATGATAATCAACTGATAGAACAAATACAGGTAGAGTAATCTTTATAGGGGATCCGCCCTCTTTAGAATCTATAGGGGTTTCCCCCTCTAAGTAGTCGGCCACAAGGTTGAATAAAATACATGAATTACTTGCCAAAAGAGGTAGGCAACTACATGCTTATATAGGACTCTAAATCCCTAACTCTAGAGAGACTCCTACTTCTAGTAAAACTCCTCTCCTAATCATTGCTAACTCCCCTAAGTAAGATGGGCGATGGCTAGTTAGGGTTTTTATACATGCTTAAATGTTTTATTATATTCATGACTCGGTTGACTAGGACCTAACCCTACTAGGGTCCTATCAAGCATGCCTTCTTCATATCAACCTTGTTCTTAATGTTGAGGCTCTATGAACTTTGGGAATCTGGTCTTCAAGTCTTCATAGGATTCCCATATGGCATCTTCGACAAGTAGATTAATCCATTAGACTAGCACTTCAGTAGAGGGGCATCGACGACGTATCACAATTCTATGGTCGAGTATTACTTTTAGTTAGATTTGAATCTCTCTATTAGTAGTAGTGTCTGGTAGGTGGCTTTGAGCTGATTCATTTTCTCTGAGCTTGAGTTTTAGGTAGGACACGTGGAAGACTGGATGGATCTTGGAATCAGTAGGTAGGTTAAGTTTGTATACCACAGCTCCAATGCACTATGTGATCTGATAAGGCCCGTAAAAGTAGGAAGACAGTTTCATGGACGCCCGTATATTAATGGTTGTCTACTTACAGGGCTGGAGCCAAAGGAAGACCTAATCTCCAATAGAGTACTCTCTTTCACTCCTGTGCATGTCGACCTACTGCTTCATCCTTGCTTGGGTTGCCGAGAGGTTGTCCTTTAATAAGTAAGGATTTTGTCCCTGTCCATTAGCTCCTAGTCTACCTGGTCTACTTTAGATGTGTTGATTACATATTTTGGAATTACAATGGGTGGCTAGCCATACACACCTTCAAAAGTGGTACATTTCGTCGAAGAGTGATAAGTTGTGTTATACCACCACTCGGCCCAAGCGTGTCGCTTTATCCATTTCCTTGGTTGATCACTAATAAAGCATTTGAGATAGGTCTCCAAACATTTGTTCATCACTCCAGTCTGGCCATCAGTCTAACGGGTGGTATGTCGTGCTTATCTTCAATTTTGTGCCCTGCAACTGGAAGAGTTCTGCCCAGAACTTGCCAGTGAAGACCATGTCATGATCACTTACAATGGATCTAGGTATCCTATATAATTTTATAATATTATCCATGAAGATTCGAGCAATGCTAGTAGCGATATAGGGGTTGCGGATGGTGAAAAAGTGAGAATATTTAGTGAGGCGATCGACCACAACAAGGATAGTCAATTCCTCCTGGGATGGGGGCAGCCCTTCGATGAAGTCCATGGTTACATCGGTCCATACTGAGTTTGGAATATATAGTGGCTGTAATTTTCCTGGGCTCGCCACTATTTCGCCTTTATGTCGCTGAATAGTGGCGATTAAGAAACTGATTTAAGAAAAGTCATGAAAATGATGCTCGTATCTTTCTATAGGCTAATTAAGAGCAATAGAAAGTAGTAAATAAGACAAGTAAAGAACACTCGCAATTTATAGTGGTTCGCCTGCCATCTTGGCCTACGTCCACTTCCCGAATCCTCTTTGTTGAGGGCCACCGATGTCCACTACTGATCTTCTTTGGGTGAAGACCAAACCCTTACAAACTTTCAACTTACAAATAAGACTTTTTACAAGAATTATAAAACTTAGCTCACTCCGTTCCCCTTTTTCTTTTTCTTCCACACTTCTAGCGCACACTTTTTTTCACAAATTTTGCCCAATGACTTATGTGAATACTAACTCCCCCTAAATCCATGTCATAATTCAAATAAGATAAACTTAAATTCAAGAAAACCACACACTCTTGAATTCAAGTATTATGATATGATATTTCAATAATTTTCAACAATGCCTCAAAGAAGCAACATCAATTTAGAGATGATATAACATCAATTCAAATATTTTTACCTTAAGTCATCAATCATCAAATAATCAATAATTTTCCAAGTATACAACATACGTTTGAATTCGTGCATTAGTTATATATTTATTTCTTACCCTTTGTTTATCAATAAAAAAATAAAACTACCTATTTAAAATTTTTCTTACATATGTCATCAATATTCATTTATCCTTTTTGTCATCAACAAAAAGGTTAAATGTAGAGCTAATGATTTCAAAGCACATGTGTCATTGCTCCCCTTTAGTAAAATAAGATATGAGCTATAAAAATTTCCTCCTCTTTGTAAATAAAAAGAAAAGAAACAAGGGAGGAGTGTGGAAACATTACATCATTAAGAGGAGTTCACAATCTTATATAAGTAAATTTTGAAAAGAATATTTTGAAGATAAGCTCAAATATCCAAGAAATCCAGGAAGATTAAAAAATCTAAGAGCTACTCATGCATTTAAAATCATCTTATATAAATTTCAAGCAAATATAGCAAATAAATCCTAAAAACAACAAATCATGCATTTTGATGGTTTACTAATCCTAGCTCTCTTCTAATAAAGTCAAATTGCTCTTCATTTAATGGCTTAGTGAAAATATTTGCTAATTGATGCTTAGTATCAATAAATTCTAAAGATATTTTTTGATTATTCACATGATCCCTAATAAAGGATGTCTAATATCAATATACTTAGTTCTTAAGTGTTAAATGAGATTTTTGGTTAAGCATATTGCATATGTATTATCACATTTTATAGGGGTATTTTTCAGATAAATGTTGTGATCTTCTAATGTGTTTTTCATCCAAATGACTTGAGCACAACAAGCACTAGCTGCAATATATTCAGCTTCAATAGTAGATAAAGCAACTAAATTTTGTTTCTTGGAAGACCAAGAAACAAGTGCATGTCCTAAAAATTAATATGTCCTAGTAGTATTTTTTCTAATGATTCTACAACCACCAAAATCGCTATCAGCAGAAGCAAGTAAATCAAAGTTTTTGGATTTTGGATACCATAATCCTAAGTTAGAAGTTCTTTTTAAATATCTAAATATTTATTTAACTGCTTTAAGGTGAGAAATTTAAGGATTGGATTTAAATCTTGCACATAATCCAACATTAAACATAATATCTAGTCTAGTAGCTAACAAGCTACCTATCATTCCTCTATAAGTTCTTTGATCAAAATTTTCTCCTTCATTATCTAAGTCCAATTTTGTAGAAATACTCATAGGTGTGTTTATGGCCTTAGCATTTTCCTTACCAAATCGTTTTAACAAGTCTAAGATATACTTAGTTTGACTAATAAAGATATCACCATTTAATTATTTTATTTAAAATCCTAAGAAAAATATTAACTCACCCATTAGACTCATCTCAAATTCTTGTATCACACTCTTAGCAAAGATTTATGCAAGGATTCATTTGTTTAACCAAAAATGATATCATCAACATAAATTTAAATAAAAAAAATATTTTTAAAATACTTAAAAAATAATATGGTATTAACCTTATCTTTCAAAAAATTACTTGAAATAAGAAAAGAACTAAGTCTTTCATACCAAGCCTTAGGGGCTTGTTTTAATCCATAAAGAGCTTTAGAAAGTTTAAAAATATGATTAAGAAAAAGACTATTTTCAAAACCAAGGGGTTGTTCAACATACACTTTTTCAGAAATAAAATCATTAAGAAAAGTACTTTTAATATCTATTTGAAATAACTTAAAATTTTTAAAAGATGCAAAGGCAAGGAGCATCCTTATGGCTTCAAGTCTTGCCACATGAGTGAAGGTTTCTTCATAATAAATTTTTTTTCTTCGTTAAAACTTTCGGCCACTAATCTAGCCTTATTTCTAATCATGATATCATTTTTATCTTGCTTATTTCTAAAAACCATTTAGTACTAATCATTGAACGGTCATTAAGTCTAGGAACAAGCTCTCATACATCATTTCTCTCAAATTGATTTAATTCTTCATGCATTGCAATAACCTAAGAGTAATCTCTTAGGGCTTCGTCAATGCATTTTGGTTCAACTTGAGAAAGAAATACAGTATTAGCATATTTTTTAAAAAAAGAATGAGTTTAAATACCTCTTAATGTATCTCATATTATAAGCTCCTTATGATGAGCATTTGCATACTTTCGTTCCTTAGTAATGATTTATAAGTAGATTCATCCAAGTTGCTTTTAGGAGAGTTATTATTTAAATTCAAAGTGCCAAAATCAAATTTATCATCAAAATCAATTTTCTTAGGATCAAAAATTTCATTGAAAACAACATAAATATATTTTTTAATTACTAAAGTTCCTTTATTGAATATATGATAAGCTTTTAAAATAGAAAAATAACATAAAAAATACCTTCATTAGAATTTGCATCAAATTGTCCTAAGACATCTTTTTAATTTAAAATAAAATATTTGTAACCAAATACTTTAAAATAAGATATATTGAGTTTTTTACCATTCCATAATTCATAAGGAGTTTTAGTAGTAATGGTCTTACAAGAACTTTATTTCAAATATAGCATATCATGTTAATGGCTTTGACCCGAAAATATTTGGGTAGGCTATGTTTGTTAACATGGTTCTAGCTATTTCTTATAAGCTCCTATTTTTTCTTTCTACTACTATATTTTGTTATGTATTTTTAGGATTAGAGAAGTTATGGATGTACATATTTGACTCACAAAAATTTTGAAACTAATTATTTTGAAATTACCACCATGATCACTACATATTGATGAAATTATAAAACTTTTTTCTTTTTAAATAATTTTATAAAATTTTAAAAACATTTAAAGGAATCACTTTTGTGTGCTAAGAAATAAGTCCAAATATATCTATTATAATTATCTACTAAGACAAATGCATATTTGCTACCTCCTAAACTTGTAGTATCAATTGATCCAAATAAATCCATATAGATCAATTGTAATAGCCTAGAGGTGCTTATTTGATTTTTTAACTTAAAACTATTTTTTATTTGCTTTCCTAATTGACAAGTATCATATATTTTATCCTTAATGAACTTAAGGTTAGGTAATCCTCTTACTAAGTCTTTAGTTAAGATTTGGTTGAGTAATTTCATGCTAGCATAACCTAGTCTTCTATATCAAATCTAAATATCATCATTTAAAGCCGAAAAGCATGTTTCATCACAAAAATTTTTAATGTCAATAATATACACATTATTGTTTCTTAAGTTAGTCAATATTTTAATTATACAAGCATTAAATTTAAATTTAATAATAATTGACTAATACTAAGTAGATTATATTTTAAACTATTAACCAACAGCACATATTCAATCAAAATATTTAATTTGTTACATATAGTTCCTTTCCCAATTAATTTTCCTTTGTTATTGTCTCTGAAGTGACAACTCCTTTTATTTAGGCTAGTGAGCTTAGAAAAGTAAGTTGGATCTCCGATCATATGCCTTGAGCATCCACTTCAAGGTACCATTTGGTACTCCTAGTCTTAGTTTGGAGATAAACCTACAAGAAAAATGGTTATAATTTAAGTATCCATTTTACATTGAGTCCTTCATGAAGAGTTTTGACTAGAGGTTTTTAGTTGTTTATGGTTCCTTTAGGAATCCAAATTAATTTAAGTAGATTATACTTCTTAAATGAACATTTGTGAGTTATATATCCTAATCTACCACAAAAATTATATTTTCTTTTTGGTGGCAAGTTTAGAGTGTCCTTTAATAATGGTAGTTTTGGTGGCTTTTGTTGGATTTTGGCCACAAAGCTTATACCTTCTTTCCTATGAGCATGATCCTTATTAGCAAATTCTTCTAAACTTTCACATTTAGTGTATGAACTATGTAATGATGATGCTACATGTATTTGTTCAAATTTACTAACTAATAAATCATTATCTTTCTTAAGTAATTTATAAGACTTGCTAATTTTTCTAAACTTATCATAGAACTCATGAAAAATATTTAATAATTCAACAAAAGAAATATTAGATGACTCACTTACCTCGTCATGGATGGCCATGAGAGCATAGTTAGCAACTTCTTTCTTGGAGTGATCTTCTTCATCCGATGAGTTTGAGTCATCCCAAGTTGCCAAAAGAGCCTTCTTCTTGTGCAATGCTTTCTTATTTAATTGAGGACATTCATATTTGAAATTTCCAGGCTTCTTGCTTTTAAAGCATATAATGTTGTCCTATTTTGGTTTATTTTTATTTTTATGGTTTTTATTTATTTTCATAATTTTTTTTATTTTTCTTGTCAATAGTGCAATGTTATTGTTTTCATCACTCGAGATTTCACTCAAGGAGTCATCAACAGTTATTAGTGCTAAATCTTTTATGTTCTTTGGAAGGGATTCATCTAGCTCATCATGAGCCTTATAGTTCTGTTCATATGTCATAAGTATATAATCAATTCTTCAAGAGGCAAGTTATTAAGATCTTTAGCCTCTTGTATAGCAGTTACTTTGGGATCCCAACTTTTAGGAAAAGATCTTAAAATTTTACTAACAAATTCAAAATTAGAAAAATATTTTCCAAGTGGCTTTAGACCATTGATGACATCCATGAACCGGGTATACATATCTCCAATAGACTTACTTGGTTTCATTCTAAACAATTCACAACTATGAACTAAAATATTGATCTTAGATTATTTAACTTTATTAGTGCATTCGTGTGTAATTTCTAGTGTATGCCAAATATCATAAGTAGTTTCACAAACAGAAACTCGATTAAATTTATTTTTGTCGAGAGCACAAAATAACACATTCATAGCTTTTGTATTCAAAGAAAAATTCTTCCTTTCCAAATTATTTCATTTGTTCATTGGTTTGAAAGATTTCTCAAAAACATTCTTTAGAATGTACCATAAATCAAAATCCATAAAAATGAGAAAAATATGCATCCTTATTTTCCAATTCATGTAATTCATCCCATTGAATATGGGAGGACATGAAATGAAATATCCTTCATTCATGCCAAATAAAACCATTTACTCAGGTAGGTGTTAGTTCAATGGGTAAGAACCTTGCTATGATACCAAGTTAGGATCAATTGGCACTGAGGTGAATTAGTGCAAAAGTGGAAGTGATCGATTCGAAAACCTTGCTTACAAAAATTAAAGAAAGAAAATCAAAAGCAACTTTTGTATTTCATTGGAAATGATTAAGAAACTGATTTAAGAGAAGTCGTGAAAATGATGCTCGTATCTTTCTATAAACTAATTAAAAGCAATAGAAAGTAGTAAATAAGACAAGTAAAGAACACTCACAATTTATAGTGGTTCGATCGTAATCTTGGCCTGCATCCACTTCCCGAGTCCTCTTCGTCGAGGCTCACCGGTGTCTACTATCGATCTTCTTTGGGTGAAGACCAAATCCTTACAGACTTTCAACTTATAAGGGAGACTTTTTACAAGAATTATAATGCTTGGTTCACTCTCTTCTCCCTTTTCTTTTTCTTGCACACTTTTAGCACATATTTCTTTCACAAATTTTTGCCCAATGACTTATGTAAATACTTATACTAAATGCAAGAAAACTTGGGATATTTATAGACCCTATTTGGCTTTAAAAGAATGGAGCCAAAATTCAAACATATCCATAAAATTCGGGTATGGGTGGTACAACCATCGGCGCCGACTGTACAACCGTCAAAAGCTACTAGAAACCTAAGCAACAATGGTGCAATCATTGGCCTGGGTGGTACAACCACCGGCATGGGTAGTTCAACCATCATTCACCAATAGTACAATCGTCAAGAATTTTGAAAAAGTAATTCCCTTCACTTTTCTAATCCTGACTTGTACCTTATATTAACCAATTATTAGGTCAACCAATTGTGCTCAACCTAAGCTCAATATATCCCTTTAGTAGACCCAGTTGCCTTATATTGAGTTGATTTAGATTCCTTCAAAATCAAACTCGATTAGGACTCGAACCTAACTATGACTCACTAATTACAACCATCAAGCTTAATAAATGACCTAACCCTCAACAATCTAGCAACCTTCGGTATTCTTGTGGTTAGTCTTACGGTCTTCCTCCAGCGATCTCTCAACATATTCCTAGTGAGTCCCAATTCCTTCGGCTGAACTCCTAGCGAAATCTCGGCGAGCTCCCACTGCATCATTCGGACCTTGGCCCGATGCCTAAACTTGATCCTGGCCCAACATCTGGTTGTAACTTCTTTCTCTATCATAGTTAAACTTGTATTACTTTCTCTAACACATATGTTAGATTAAACACTCATCAATTAATTTCATCATCAAAGTCTAAGATTCAAGAGTTTTTCATCCCCTTCAAATAGAAATTTTGTCGAATCCTCTTATAGGTCCAAAGGAATCCAAAGTGCCTAGCCACCAATGAGGAATGCATCTCCTATAGGATGATATTCAAGTAGAGAGAATTAGGCATTAACACTATACGTCCTTTGTGTTGTAGTTCCTTTGAATCATAAATGTAATGTGCTACGGAGCCCAGTTCTTCTTTTAATTTCTTGATAATCTCTTGTATCTCTGTATCATCTTGCCACTCTTTCTTAATGTTTCAAGGAGGTCACTGACCGGAAGAGAGATGGCTAAAAGTTCAGTTTGCTTAAGTAGTCAGGAGAGCTCATCTGCAACCGCATTCTCCTTCCCCTTTTTATAAGTTATTTCATAATCATATCCAAGGAGTTCCGTTTCCCATTTTTGTTGTTCCGAAGATGAAATCTTTTGCTCTAGGAAGCATTTGAGACTCTTATGGTTGATTTTTATTTAGAAGAGTCGGTCGATCGAGTAGGGTCTCCACTTGAAATATTCAAGAGTCTCTTCCGGGCCACGATGACATAGGGGGCATCGGTTCAGAACAATATCCTAAAAATGATAGAGTGGATCGAGAATCTCATAGGTTTAGGAATAGTCATAGAGGATAACCTGTGTTGATCTTATACTTAAATCCCTACCAGATTTTTTTTTTTAGTTCATTATGAATTTCAAGATTAGCAAGTTTAAGGTGACTCTATTTGAGCTCCTCAATATACTAAGGAAAGCTAAGAGTACCATCAAGAAAGAGAAACTAGTTCTTTATATTGGTGACATAAATAAAAAAAAAAAGCTGATAAGACCCTTAAGAAGGGCAAGGGCAATATCAAACTGGACAAGGCAAAGGTTGCCAAGAAAGACCCAGCTAAAGACAAAGCCCAGTACTTCTACTACGACAAAGATAGACACTATAAGAGGAATTACAAGAATTACCTTGCAGAGAAGGCGAAATAGAAGCTTGGAGAAGCTTCAAGTACATTCATGATCAATCTCTATTTATCAAATTTCATGATAATACATGGGTATTAGATACCAAAGTGCTTATCATATCTGCATCTCATTGTAGATTCTAGTAAAGTCTAGGAGACTAGCGAGAGACGAGATGGATCTCAAGATGGGTAATGGAGCAAGAGTTGTTGTAGTTGCTATTGATGAGGTCACCCTACATCTGCCTAGTTGTCATGAACGATCGTCACTCAACCGCAATACCTTTGCTCCTTGAACCATTCGTCACTTTTTCTTGCTTGTACATATGTTTGGCACCTTGTTTTGCCTTGAGTTTATGTGTTTTTACCTAAGAAATGTGACCGAAAGTAGTGTAGAAGGCTGCAGAATGATCGCTCACTGCGTGGAGCCAAAGCAGCCCTATTTTTGGGCCTTTTTCTTGTGCTACGGTAATCTTTCTGAGCGGTGCGAAATGTCAGCCATTTTAGCACCTTGGAACCCCCTGGGTGGCACCGGGCTGGATGGGGTTCTAGGTATATGTCGGGCGTAGGCGTTCATCAGCAATTGAACTTGTCTTGCATCTGATACCTTGGGAACCGTCGTTTGTGGATTTGCGTCTGTTCCTACAACCCTCTAAAGTCCTATTTCTCTCTCTTTCTCTCTTTTCTTTGTTGCACTCAAGGTGTTTGACAAATTACTTGTATAGCTTTCCGCTTTACGAGACGTCGGGACGTATCCGTCGCTCGCTTCTAAGCTAATCAACTTCTTCTTTGCAGGTCCTACGGGACCTTAAGAGGTTGTAAGAGGGCTGACCCTTTGCGGACAGATAACGCGTTGGGCGTTTCATGACTTAGGCAATCCCAACTAAGTCCGGAATAGTGGGCAAGGTTGCTCCACGACTTAAGCAATTTCAGCTAAGTCTTCGGGAGTGCCGCGAGGGTGCCGCACGGCTTAGGCAAATTTAGCTAAGTCCATGACAGTGTGGTATCAGAGCAGGCAAGCAATTCATACGAACAACGAAGAAGATTCGCAATCTCGCCATGGTGAAATATCATGATGAATCGAGCAAGATGGGGCAAGCCGAACCCTTGCTCTAAGCAGTCGCAGGTGGGTTGCAAGTGCAAACTCGCTCGCAAACTGTGGGAGCCACTCATGAGGAGCTCTACAGTGAACAAGACGAGCGTGAAGTTGGGTATTCTCCGCGAGGGGAGGAGGCACCATCTAGAGCGCCAACCGAAAAAAAGAGCCACAAGGAGAGAATTATAACGACGGAGACCCGCCTTGATGTTCTTGAACAAGCGTGGAGGAACTCTACCAAGGCTAACAAAGGCTACTCAGGGTAGAGAGCTCGCTAGAAGAAGCTGAATCTCGGATCAAAAAAGTTGAATCTCTGATTGATCAACTGACAAAGGACACCAAAGATTTCGTACGACATCTACATGAAGTTGTGGCGGAACTCACGGCTAAGGTGATGGTGTTAACATGGACTCTTGATGCGGGAGGGAACAACATCCGCACTACGCCACCATAAAACTTTAGGGCACCAGAGCCGCAGTGCTACGGAGGTGCTAGGGATGCCAAAGAGCTTGAAAATTTCTTGTTCGACATGTAACAGTATTTTCGTACTACAAGGCTCGATTCTGAAGAAACCAAAGTTGCTATAGCATCAATGTATCTGAATGGGGATGTAAAACTTTAGTGGCAAACCCGTTGGGAAGAGATCCAGCAAGGCCGATGTCAAGTGGATATATGGGGAGACTTGAAGCGAGAGTTGAGAACTCAATTCTTGCCCGAGAACACAGATTTTGTCATAAGAAGGAAACTGAGACAACTCCGCCAAAGTACAACAATCTGAGACTATGTGAAACAATTTTCAGCACTGATACTTGATATATGGGACATGTTTGAGAAAGACAAGCTATTCAGCTTCCTCGATGGCTTGAAGTCATGGGCACAATAAGAACTACATCGAAGGAATGTCACCGACGTAGTCAGGGCAATTGCAGCCGCGGAAAGGCCAATTGACTTTGTTTCTTCGGAGGATTTGAGAAAGAAGAAACAATCTTTGGGAAATCGCCCATCTAAATACGCTCGAGTGAAGGAGTCTGGGGGCGAGCAAAAGAAGAAGAATTTCCATAAAGGACCGGACTCAAGAGGTAGAGTCCCAAAGCCTATTGGATGCTTCCTATATGGAGGACCGCACATGGTGAGGGAGTGCCCACAAAAACAAGCACTCAATGCTTTGACGGCATCGATTCTACCCCGTAAGTCAGACAAGGGCAAAGTCATCGCCCTTAATTTGAGCAGTTCTGACTCCAGTAGCGATAGTGAGGTGTCGCAAGGACCCAGGATGGGAGCAATGCGTTTGTTAAATACGTTGCAGGGTCAAGTGGGGGAGAATACAAAGGCAAAGCCACCGAAGGCAGGAAGCAGCGAGTTGATGTATATGGACATCAAGCTTAATGGTCGAACAACCCATGCAATGGTGGACACGGGCGCGACCCACAATTTTATTGCCGATCGCGAAGCTAAGCGACTGGGATTAATCTTGGAGAAGAGCCCAAGTCGTATGAAGGCGGTGAACTCGGAGGCCAAGCGGATCTCCGGACAAGTAAAGGAGGTCCCCATCAAGATCGGGACATGGAGCGGGAGCACAGACTTGATGGTGGTGCCATTGGATGACTTCCAAGTGATTCTCGGAATAGAGTTTATGCATGCAGTAAAATTGGTGCCAATACCATTCCTAAACTTCTTGTGTCTAATGGGAGGCGATGATCCCTTCATGGTTCTAGTTTCTCGAGGAGGAACCAAGGACCTACAACAAATATCAGCTTTACAATTGAAGAAAGGGGTGCGAAAAGGTGAATTAACCTTTGTAGCTGCTATGAAGCTAGAGACACTTGACGGGGAGGCCATTCAGGAACCTGCTGTTATGGCGAACATCCTGAAGAAGTTCTCAGATGTGATGCCAACAGAGTTACGAGAACTCTAACACCACCTAGAGGCGTGGATCATCAGATTGAGCTGGAGCCGGGAGTTAAGCCTCCAGCGAGACCACCATACCGAATGGCCCCTCTAGAGTTGGCAGAACTAAGGAAGCAGTTAGATGAACTGCTAAGCGGTAGTCTCATCCGCAGTTCCAAAGCATCTTTCGGAGCTCCAGTCCTCTTTCAGAAGAAACAGGATGGGAGCCTCTGATTATACATTGATTATCGAGCCCTCAACAAGATGATGGTGAAGAACAAGTACCCTATCCTGCTCATTGTGGACTTGTTTGATCAATTGGGCAAGGCAAAGTACTTCTCCAAACTCGACCTTCGGTCAGGGTATTGGCAGGTGCGCATTGTAGAAGGTGATGAGGTGAAGACTACCTGTGTGACCAGGTATGGAGCATTCGAGTTCTTGGTGATGCCTTTCGGCTTAACCAACGCTCCAGTCACATTCTGCACTCTCATGAACCAGCTGTTCAAGGAGTATCTAGATATGTTTGTGGTCATCTACTTAGACGATATCGTCGTCTATAGCCAAACACATGAGGAGCATGTTAGACACCTCCGAACAATTTTTAAAGTTCTCAGGGAGAACACCTTGTTCATGAAGAGGGAAAAGTGCTACTTCGCCCAAACGGAGATTTTATTCTTGGGGCATCGAATTGAGAATGGCTCCATTCGAATGGACAAGGCTAAGGTGCAAGCTGTGGTGGACTGGCGAATACCAAAGAAGGTGCCAGAGTTGAGCTCCTTCCTTAGGTTCATCAGCTATTATCGGCGCTTCATAGCTGGATATTCGAAGCATGCAGCTCCATTGACGGAGTTGTTAAAAAGGAGCAGTCCTGGAGATGGTCGGACAAATGTGAGGCGGCATTTCAAGACCTGAAGATTACTGTGTTAGAAAAACCTGTACTCAGATTACCAAACTATGGAAAGTCTTTTGAAGTCCATATTGATGCTTCTGACTTTGCTATTGGAGGAGTTCTTATGCAGGAGCGTCATCCAGTGGCCTACGAGAGTCGCAAGCTCAACGAGACCATGCGGCGATATCCTGTGCATGAGAAGGAGATGACAACGATGATCCACTATCTACGAGTGTGGCGACACTACCTTCTGGGAGCACCATTTGTGCTAAGGATAGACAATGTCGCATTGAGTTACTTCCAAACTCAAAAGAAACTCTCCCCAAAGCAACCACGATGGCAGGACTTCTTGGCTGAGTTCGACATGGTGATGGAGTACAAACCCGGAAAAGCAAATGTCATGGCCGATGCATTGAGTCGGAAAGTGGAGTTAGTGAATGCTATACAGTTGGAGGGCGGAGGCCAAGCAAGTCAATTGCGCTCCAACTTTCTTTCCAGGATCAAGGATGGAACCTACCGAGATCCTCAAGCAGTGACTCTGATTCAACTTATCAAAGAGGGCAAGGCACGATGATTTTGGGTCCAGGAGGGACTCATCTACACCAAGGGGAATAGAGTTTATGTCCCACGAGCGGATAACTTGAGGCGTGAACTCTTGAAAGAGTGTCATGATTCCCTTTGGGCTGGACATCCAAGTATCCACCGAACAATGGCTCTCGTGGAGAGGGCCTTCTATTGGCCGAAGATGGGGACAGATGTGGAGGAATATGTTCGAACATGCCTTACTTGTCAATAGGACAAGATGGAGCAGCAGAAGCCAGTGGGACTTTTGAAGTCGCTGCTCATTCCAGAAAGGCCATGGGAGAGCATTTCTTTGGACTTCATATCAAGCTTGCCCGTAGTAGGGGGACTTGGATCAATACTCATGGTAGTTAATCGATTTTCAAAGTATGCAACATTCATTGTTGCACCCCTACATTGCTCAGCGGAGGAGGCGGCTAAGTTGATGATGAAAAATGTGGTTAAGTATTGGGGAGTCCCATACAACATCATTAGTGATCGGGATTCTCGGTTCTTGGGACAATTCTGGACTGAGTTGTTCAAGTTGTTGGGGTCTAAATTATACTTCTCCACAAGCCTCCACCCTCAAACGAATGGCCAAACAAAAAGAATTAACTCGCTCTTGGAGCAATATCTTCGGCACTACGTGAGTGCCAACCAACGAGATTGGGTGAAGCTGTTGGACATAGCCCAATTCTCCTATAACTTGCAGCGGAGCTCTGCATCCAACAAGAGCCCATTTGAGATTATTACGGAACAACAGCCATTAACTCCTCACACCCTAGTTATTGGTTATACAGGGAGTAGCCCATCAGCCTATCACTTTGCAAAGGAATGACATCGCAATGCAGATATTGCGCGGGCTTACTTGGAGAAGGTGGCCAAAAAGATGAAGAAGTGGGCAGACTTGGGAAAATGACCACAAGAATTTAAAGTTGGTGACATGGTGTTGGTGAAACTCCAACTATCATCATTCCAGTTCTTTAGACACAAAGTGCACAAAGGATTGGTACGCAAGTATAAAGGGCCTTTCCCAATCATCAGCAGAGTAGGCAATGTCTCATACAAGTTGCAACTGCCAGCATGGTTCAGAATTTACAACGTCTTCCATGCGAGCAACTTGAAAGCCTACCACTCAGATCCGTGAGATGATTCTCGAAATGTTCCAACTCAACTACCCCCCACTAGAGCCTCTTACGAGAAGCAAGTTGAAACTATTCTAGCGGATCGTAAGATAAAGCTATCCAATAGAGTGCAGTAAATAGATACTTGGTGAAGTGGCAAAAGCTTCCTCAAATAGAAGTCAGTTGGGAGCCAGAAGACGCCCTACGACATGAAGAAGCTCGCGTCAAAGCCTACCAACAAGCGTCGACGAGGGCGTCGACAGTTTAAGTGGGGGAGAATGTCATGAACGGTCGTCATTCAACCGCAATGCCTTTGCTCCTTGAACCGTTCGTCACTTTTTCTTGCTTGTACATATGTTTGGCAGCTTATTTTGCCTTGAGTTTATATGTTTTTACCTAAGAAATATGAGCAAAAGTAGTGTAGAAGGCTGCAGAACAATTGCTCGCTGCGCGGAGCCAAAACAGCCCTATTTTTTTGTCTTTTTCTTATGCTGCGGCAACCTTTCTGAGCAATGCAAAATGTCAGCCATTTCAGCACCTTGGAACCCCCCGGGTGGCACCGGGCTGGATGGGGTTCCGGGTATATGTCGGGCGTAGGCGTTCATCAGCAATTAAACTTGTCTTGCGTCCAATACCTTGGGAACTGTCGTTTGTGGACTTGCGACCATTCCTACAACCCTCTAAAGTCCTATTTCGCTCTCTTTCTCTCTTTTCTTTGTTGTACTCAAGGTGTTCGACAAATTGCTTGTATAGCTTTCCGCTTTACGAGACGCCGGGACGTGTCCGTCGCTCACCTCTAAGCTAATCAACTTCTTCTTTGCAGGTCCTACGGGACCTTAAGAGGTTGTAAGAGGGTTGACCCTTTGCGGACAGATAACGCGTTGGGCATTTCATAACTTAGGCAATCCCAGCTAAGTCCGGAATAGTGGGCAAGGTTGCTCCATGACTTAGGCAATTTCAACTAAGTCTTTGGGAGTGTCGCGAGGGTGCCGCACGGCTTAGGCAAATTTAGCTAAGTCCGTGATATAGTGGAACTATCAAAGTATTAGATACATACTATTATGATCCCTCTATTATCAAAAATATTATTTTTATTTCTTGTTTGATAATTAATGGATATAAATTAATTTTTGAGAACAATAGTTGTTCATTAATTTTGGATAATGTAATCATCACAAGAGGGACCTTGATTAATGGCTTATATATGCTAGACATTTCTCCATACATCATAAATGTAAATACATCTAAGAGGAAACAAGATGAGATAAACAACACATACTTATAACATTATAGGTTAGGTCATAACTATGAAGAAAGGATTCAAAAGATGCTGAAAGACTAATACTTAAATCCATTCGACTGAGTCATATGCAATATATGAACCTTGCCTTTGTGAAAAATTGATCAACTCTTCTTTTAGTAAAACTGGAAAGAGAGCCACTGAGTTATTAGAACTCATATATAGTGATGTATGTGGTCCTATGTCGACTCAGGCTATAGGTGGTTCCTCCTACTTTCTTACATTCACTGATGATTTCTCTAGGTATGGATATGCATATTTGATGAAGTACAAGTCAAAGGTCTTCAAGAAATTTAAGGAATATAAAAAAAAAGGTAGAGAACCATATTGGAAAGAATATTAAGACTTTTCAATCAGATTTAGGAGGAGAGTACTTGAGCACAGAGTTCGCCTATTTCCTTAGGGACCATGAGATTCTATCCCAATAGACACCTCCTTATACACCTCAGCTCAATGATGTTATTAGAAAGGAGAAATCACACACTGTTAGATATGGTGTGGTCCATGATGAGTTTTGCCAACCTATTTGTCTCATTTTGGGGATATGCCCAGGAGACTGCAGCTTACCTTTTGAATAAAGTTTCATTTAGGTCGATAGTGTCTAAACTATAAGATATAAAAAGAGAAGAAGCCCGATCTTAAGGTTATTAAGATTTAGGGTTGCCCTACCCATGTTAGAAGACACAACCCCGACAAGCTAGAATCAAAGATGGAATGGTGCAAGTTCGTGGTATAACCCAAAGAAACTTGTGGGTATTTCTATCATTCTAAGAACTATAAGGTTTTTATTACCAAGAGAGTTGTGTTCCTTGAGAAGGAATACGTTCTTGGTGAAAACAGTGGGAGTGAGATAGAGCAGAAGGAGGTTGGAGAACCTAGCTCAAGCACCATTCCAGAGTTCGAGTCTATTCAGGTATCTAGCACACAAGTTCCAATTTTACATAGGTCTAACAGAGTATCTCACCCTCCTGAAAGACATGTGGGACATATTGTTTTGATCAAAGCGGCACTAAGAGGGGCAGGGGGTGTTGGGATGAATTAGTGCTTATGAAAAATTTACATCAATTTGAGTATTTACTCAATAAAACCCATATTATAAATGCATTTAAGCGTAGAGATATTTGTAAGAGTATAAACAAAGGTAGTAAATAGTTAAGTATGAAAGCAATAAAGATAAACAACAAAGTGGTTTGGTCTCGTGACCTACGTTCACTCTCGATCCCTCCTCCGTTGAAGTCACCGACTTCCACTATTGATCTTCCTTCAGTGAGTGAAAATCAACTAAACACTTACAACTCTATTCTCCTTTTACAAATTCAGGAGATAAACTTTACAAATCTCTAAGCTCTCCCTTAAATAAAAAACTACATAAGAAAAAATGAGAAGGAGCTCTCAAAGAATTATAACAGTGTTGTCATAAGATTTTTGCTCCTAATTCTTACATAAGCAAGAACGGGTAAGGTATTTATAGGCCCCAAATGGCTTCAATTTTAGAGCTAAAATTTAAATTTCTAGAGTTCCCGAGGTGCTAGTCTCGGAGACTGTTTCTAGCAGAGTACCACTAGTCCGGTAGTACACGACGACACTGGGGAGACTACTACTATGTACCACCCCTAACACACCTTTGAAGACTATGTTGTCTTAGAGACCATTTTTTATCTAACCACCACAGGTTACTTAAATTTTTTTAATAATAAGTCCAAAAGGCCTAATGATCTCTTAATTGAGTTAGTAAAACTAACTCTCATTATAATGCTAACTACGACACTTAACACATAATATTTATTGTTCGATCGTCAAATGATCTCTCAGCGAACTCCTGACAAACTCTCAGTATTCTTCCAACAAGCTCCCAGCCACTTATCGGTGAACTCCTGATGAACTTCCGAGTAAACCTCTGGTGAGCTCTCGACGAGCTCCATCAACATCATCCGAACCTCGACTAACCTCCGGTGAACTCTCGGCGAGCTCTCACTACGTCGTCTAAACCTTGGCTCGATGCTCAAACGTGACTCCTATTAGGAAACCACAGTGGGAGCATCACATGCGCAGCTGAAATCAAAACAAAAATCAGTTTCTCATGCAGATCAAATCGTCATGGAAAATATTAAGGTCACGAGAAAAATCATAAAAATTGAAAAACTATGATATGTAAGAGATTGATTTTATATAGGGAGATTGTATATCCCTGTATTCTAGATCTAGATGGAGAAGATGAAGGTGGTCAAGCATCCTCCTCTCTAGCGGTATCTGCACAATGGATCTCTGTAGCAAAACTCCTCCATTCTAATCTCACAACTCGTACGCAAAGGGAGGGAGGAGAATAGGATGGGGAGGCCAGAGCTGAGCCTATCAACCATGAGTCTCCCCTCCTATTTGTAGAGAGCCACCAAAAAATCCTATGGCTCCTTCCTTAGTGGGTATTGGTTCTCCATCCAACTACCCACTAATCTTGCATTATTGGATCTCTATCTAATAATCTCCTTAGGCCTTTAATTGGGCCTCAATCAAGGAGTGCATCAGCATAGGATCTTATCTAATGAGAATAAGGGCTAATTAGATCTCTATCCAATCCTTTATTAATTGAAACATCCACCATATGTATGTGACCCTCTAGGCCTAATACCGAGCTGGTCGTGAGTCGCTCTTATCAGAACTCCTTCTAATATAGTGAATTATTATCCCCATAATAATTCACTCGACTCATCGATTATGAATGACCCTATAGCTAAGGCATAGGGTATCTTATCAATGTCTACTCTTTCTTTAGGAGTCTTTAGGGACATACTCCTAGAAAGTGATATCTATGTCTCATCGGTATATGACTTCTCTTAGAATTATGCCAAACCTTTTCATAATAGAGTCTATGTACCTAGATTGGGACAAGAAAAGCATCTTCTTAGATCTATCTCTATAGATCCAGATCCCCGAAATATAGGATGCTTCCCCTAAATCCTTCATGGAGAAGTTTCCAGATAGCCAAGTCTTTATTGTGGAGAGTATTCCTACATCATTCTCAATGATTAGGATGTCATCCACATACAATGTCAAGAAGGTGATAGCACTCCCACTTGCCTTCCTGTACACACAAGATTCATCTTCATTCTTAACGAAGTTATAAGATCTGATCATCTCATCAAATCTTATGTTCCAACTTCGAGAAGCTTGCTTTAGTCTATAAATAAACTTAAGCAACCTGCACATTTTATCTAGACTCTCTTTAGATATGAATCTCTCTAAATATATTATATACACCTCCTCCTCGAGGTTGCCATTGAGGAATACCGATTTGACATCCATCTGCCGAATCTTATAGTTATATTGTGTTACAATGGCCAAAAGAATTCTAATGGACTTAATCATGACTACAGGTGAAAAGATTTTATCATAGTCAACTCCTTATCTTTGACGATATCCTTTAGGTACTAATTTTATCTTATAGGTCTTACTTTCCATCTACTCCAATCTTCTTTTTGAAGATCCACTTGCAGCCGATGGATATGATACCCTCAGGTGCATCCACAAGGTTCCAAACCTTGTTATAGTATATGGAATCCATCTCAAAATTCATGGCTTCTTGCCATTTCCTAGAGTCTATACTCATAATAGCCTCCTCGTATGTCTGAGGATTAATATCCTGAGAGTCCTCTCCATTGATATGTGCTATACATCTTTCAAGATGATGAGATACTCTGCTAGACCTATGCAAAGTTGGAATTTGTGTATCAGGTACCTCAACAGACTCGAGCTCTAGAATGGTGCTTGAGCTAGGTTCTCTAACCTCGCTCAATTTTATCTCACTCCTATGTTTCCACCAAGAATGTGTTTCTTCTCAAGGAACACAACTTTCTTGGCTATAAAGATCTTTTGGTCCCCGGGATGATAGAAATAATACCTAAAAAGTCTCCTTAGGGTATCCCACGAATGTGCACTGTTCCATCCTTGATTCCAACTTGTCGGAGTTGTGTCTTCTGACATGGGTAGGACAACCTCAAATCTTAACTACCTTAAGATTGGGCTTCTTTCCTTTCCATATCTTATATAGTGTAGACACTACCGACTTTAATGGAACTCTATTTAGAAGGTAAGCTATGGTCCATAGGGCATATCCCTAGAATGAGACTGGTAGGTTAACGAAACTCATCATGGACCACACCATGTCTAACAATGTGTGATTCCTCCTTTCTAATATACCATTGAGCTGAGATATATAAAGAGGTGTCCACTGGGATAGAATCTCATTGTCCCTGAGGAAATGGGTGAACTCTGTACTTAAGTACTATCCTCCTCGATCTGATCAAAGAGTTTTAATACTCTTTTCAATTTGGTTCTCTACATCATTCATATATTTCTTGAATTTCTCGAAGGCCTCAGATTTATACTTCATTAAGTACACGTGTCCATACCTAGAGAAATCATCAGTGAATGTAATGAAGTATGAGTAACCACCTATAACTTGAGTCGACATGGGACCATATGCATCACTATATATGAGTTTCAATAACTCAGTGGCTCTCTCTTCAGTTCCACTAAAAAGAGAGTTGGTCATTTTTTTACGAAGGCAAGGTTCGCAAGTTACATATGACTCAAATGGATATAAGTATCTATCTTTTAGCAACTTTTGAATCCTTCCCTCATGTATATGACCTAGCCTACAATGTCATAGGTATGCATTTTTCACCTCATCTCTTTTCCTCTTACACATATTTATATTCATGATATGTGGAGAAGTGTCTAACACATATAAGCCATTTATAAGGGTCCCTCTAGTGATGATCTCATCATCCATAATTATTGAACAACTATTATTCTCAAATACTAATTTATATCTACTAATTGTCAAACAAGAAATGGAAATAATATTTTTGATAATAAAAGGGACAAAATAGCATGCATCTAATGCAATAATAGCTCCACTAGGCATATATAGGATGCCCTCTCCAACAGCAACTACAGTAACTCTTGCTCCATTGCCTATCTTGAGGTCAATCTCCTAGGTCTTGCCAGAACCTGCAACGAATTGTAGATATGATAAATACTCCCGGTATCTAATACCCATGTGTTATCATGAAAATCTAACAAGTGGAGACTGATCATGAATATACCTGAAGATTCTCCAAGCTTCTATCTCACCTTCTCTGCAAGGTAGTCCTTGTAGTTCCTCTTCCAATATCCATCTTGTCCATAGTGAAAGCATTATCCTTTGTCCTTTTCCCGATATTTCTTGGCAACCTTTACCTTACCTGGTCTTTCTTTGCCCTTGCCTTTCTTAAGGGTCTTGCTGGCCTTCCTTTTCTTTTTTGTCTCACCAATATAGAGAATTGGCTTCTCCTTCTTGATGGTACTCTCATCTTCCCTCAACATATTGAGGAGCTCAAGGAAAGTCACCTCAAATTTACTCATGTTAAAATTCATGATGAAGTGAGAAAAGAAATCTGGTAAGGACTGAAGTATAAGATCAATGCACAAGTTATCCTTTAGGACTATTCCTAGACCTATGAGTTTCTCGATCCACTCTATCATCTTTAGGATATGGTTCTCAACCGATGTTCCTTCTGCCATCCTGGCTTGGAAGAGTTTCTTTGATATCTCATATCTTTGAGTTTTTCCCTATTTCTCAAACAGCTAGCGGAGATCTAGAATGATAGAATCTACATCCATGCTCTCATGTTGCCTTTGTAACTCAGGAGTCATGGAGGCCAACATGTAATATTTTGCCAACATAGAATTATTTATATACTTCACATAGTAAGCGATCTCATCCTCGCTTGCCCCTTCTTCCGGCGTGGGCAGAATTGTATAAAGGATATATGTGATTTTCTCTACCGTGAGAATAATTCTCAAATTACGGAGCCAATCTGTATAGTTTGGACTAATGAGGCGGTTGGCATCAAGTATGCCACATAGGGGGGGTTTATGAGTGATATATTTCTGACAAAATAAGATATAGTAAAAATAAATAACATGCAGATTTTACAAAAAATACTAATTAAGATATGGACTTCTATCTTAATGTACTCCCACTATTTTCTTAACGAATCACACGACACCCTCGACACGTGAGACGGAAGTCTCCGGTAGACTCCTAGTAGGGATCGGGATACAATTGGCATCTTAGTACAACCTCGAGGGACTCGACCGATTACACTAAGCCCAAAAGGTAGGCAACTCTTGCCAATTATAAATCCTTATGATTCTCATCATGTTCGGCCTTCGAATCATCATGGTCTCAAGGAACTCGACCAACCATGATATTCAGTTAAGTCATCACCATCGTTACAAGATGAGTCTGATTTGATGATATGCCCTCGAGGGACTCGACCAAGCATACCATGTCCTCAAGTCACTGGTGACATCTCTATGTCCTAGGCAAGAACTTGATCACGTAGATAGGTGAGCCTCGAGGGAGAGTCACCTCAAACTTGCTCATGTTAAAATTCATGATGAAGTAAAAAAAGGTATATGGTAGGGACTGAAGTATAAGATCAATGCATTAGTTATCCTCTAGGATTATTCTAAGACCTGTGAGTTTCTCGATCCATTCTATCATCTTTAGGACATGGTTCTTAACCGATGTCCCTTATGTTATCCTAGATTGGAAGAGTCTCTTAGATATCTCATATCTTTGTATTCTTCCTTGTTTCTCAAATAGCTGGTGGAGATGAAGAATGATAGAATCTGTATTCGTGTTCTCATGTTGCCTTTGTAACTTAGGAATCATGGAGGCCAACATGTAACATCTTGCCAATGTGGAATCATCTATATACTTCACATGGTGAGTGATCTCATTCTCGCTTACCCCTTCTTCTGACGTGGGACAAATGTATCAAGGACGTATGTGATTTTCTCCGCAGTGAGAATAATTCTTAAATTATGGACTCAATTTATGTAGTTTGGACCAGTAAGGCAATTGACATCAAGTATGTCATGCAGGGGGTTTGCGAGTGACATGTTTATGACAAAATAAGATATAGTAAAAATAAATAATATGCAGATTTTACAGAAAATACTAATTAAGATATGGACTTCTATTTTAATGTACTCCCACTATTTTCCTAGTGAATCATGTGATACCCTCGACATGTGAGACAAAAGTTTCCAGCAGACTCCTAGTGGGGATCGAGATCTAATTGGCGTCTTAGTGCGACCTCGAGGAACTCGACCAATTATACTAAGCCCAAATGGTAGATAACTTCTGTCAATTATAACTTCTTATGATTCTCATTATGTTCGGCCTCCGAATCATCATAGTCTCAACTGCTCGACAAACCATGAAGCTCAGTTAAGTCATCACCATCATTACAAGAAGAGTCTATTTTGATGAATATGCTCTCGACTACTCGACCAAGTCATACCGTGTCCTCAAATCACCGGTGACATCTATATGTCATAGGCAAGAACTCGATCACATAGATAGGTGAGCCTCGAGTTACTCAACCAACTCAACCTATGTTATGATTTAATTTCTTCCTATAACGATGGAAGGCCACATGGGTCAATCTTATTGCCTCATGCTTACCAACTTAATATTATCATAGGAGGATATTTCATTTTGTATCGGTCTTCTAATATGTCGTGTTACACATATGCATATTTAATATGTATCTACATCGTATGTAAATATTTATATATATATATATATATCTAGTAGGTGTATAATACATAACATATGCAAGCCATACCGGATGATCATGAGCTGTCACCTAATATGACTAAGCCCGAGCCAACGAGCCTAATCACTCAAAATAAGATCTACATGTGCATCAACGCATCTCCATGCCCCGTGATTATTGATCTCATCATCATCGGTTTCATCGGATCATCGCATCACCATGCATCGTAATCACCCGCCATGGCATCGTGAGTCCCGCTATCACCTCCACGCTCCCACTGCGCCTCTCTATGTAATTATAAATAATCACAGGCACCCAGGCCTACAATAGATGAGAAAAATAAAGGCTCGCAGGCCCCAATAATAATAATAATTACAATTACACACGTCACAACACATAGCTCATGATCATCCATCCATATTATACATCACATGTATATCACATTATATGTAGGATTACTAGATATATATAATAATTAATTAAATTATTTAATTAATTATTTTTTTGGAAATCAGGATATGCTAAGAATTTTTAAAATTATCAAGAACATTTTTATAATTCTAGATGAGAGGATAGTCCTCGAAATTTTTAGAATTATTAAGGGTATTTTTCGAATTCTGTACATAGGACAGACCTTAGATTTTCTCAAATTTTAAAGGGTAAGATAATCCTTTTTTTAAAAGAATGCCCTAGCCCTTCCATCACCCTCACTACGTCGTCACCGTCGCCGCTACCCCTATGCAAGCAACGGCTGCCTTGCCTACCGGCAGTTGCCCTACCAAGGGGCGACCACCCCTACGGTCGGCTCCGCTCTCCCGAGTGGCACCTCCACAGGTGCCACCCCTCTGCGGACTGGCAATAGGTGACAGCCCTTACGGGTGGCGCTTCACTGTAGGCTCGCCTGGGGTGTTGCTACGAGCGATCAGAGGCCGCAGCATCCGCCGCCTGGCGCCTGCCCCTTGCGAGCTAGTCTTGGCCGTAGCCAGCTGCCCTTTGCAGCCGGCCTAGCCGTGGTTGGCCGGCAGCTGGCCGTGGCTAGCCGCCCCTCCATGTGCTCATAGCATTTGCTGTAAAAATATAGCAAGAACGCGTAGAACAATTCTACGTGATTCAATCTCATCACACGCAGTTTAAAACCAATCTTTCACATGAAAACCTTGGCTCTGATACCACTATTGGGAAACCTCAATGGGAGCATCACATGTGCAACGAAAATTAAAAAAAAAATCGATTTCCCACACAGATCAAATCATTATGCAAGAGATTGGGGTCACGAGAAAAATCACAAAAATTGAAAAACCCCGATGCATAAGAGATTGATTTTACCTAGGGAAATCGTATATCCCTATATTCCAGATCCGAATGGAGAGGATAAAGGAGATCAAGCGTCCTCCTCTCTAGCGGTATCCACAAATAGATCTCTGTAGCCAAACTCCTCCAATCTGATCTCCTAACTCTTGCGCAGAGGGAGGGAGGAGAATAGGAGGGGGAGGCCAGAGCTGCAACCTATCAACCATAAGTCTTTCCTCCTATTTATAGAGAGACACCAAAAAACCCTAGGGTTCATGCCTTAGTGGGTATTGGATCTCCATCCAATTACCCACTAATCTTACATTATTGGATCTCTATCCAATAATCTTCTTAGGCCTCTAATTGGGCCTCAATCAAGGAGTCCATCAGCATAGGGTCTCATTTAATGATAATAGGGGCTAATTGAATTTTCATCCAATCCTCTATTCACTAAAGCATCCACCATATATGTGTGACCCTCTAGGCCCGAATCTGGCCGTGAGTCGCTCTCATCAGAACTCCTTCGATATAGTGAATTATTATCCCCATAATAATTCACTCGACTCATTGACTATGGACGTACTAGGCCACTATGCCATAGTCCCTAGATGGTATAGGAGGATCAAATCCATCAGATCTGTCTGTCTACAGTTATCGTGTATCTATAATCCCTCATCCAACTAATATCCCAGAGATCATATATTGGGCATGGTACTTGCTCTAATCGAATTCTACCAGAGAACTCTTTCGCTCTCAATCTGGATGACTCTGGCCAGGGATTTATCTAAGTATATACAAGGTATTTCTCTCATGATATCAAGAGTGAATGATCCTCTATTGACACTCAATTGCCTTTGTAAGATTGGCTACCAATCCCGATAACAAATTATATCATATCTAGAACTTTTCAAACTTGTAAGTCTAGTGTAAAAAAAAGGAGTACTCATACAAGGCATCCTTGATGTCTTAAGTCAAATGACCAAATACACAACTGGGACTATAGAATCGTTGTCTGACATTAGGTATCATCAACCATACAACATTCCATAAGCGAATCAATCAGTGAGCTCATTCTCCAATAAGCACTTGTACTATATCCTTAGTGTCTCCACACAAGTGGCTATAAGACCAGCCGCGTCCATCATATGGATTGGTATATAGTATACCGATCTGTTCGGTTATCTTGATATCCATCTTGAGTAACATATGACCGAGATTATTTGGGATATGTGTTTAAAAGTGAATCGATCTCATTATCGTGATCTTATCATGATCTGATTCCCATTGCACAGAACTAAGGATATTACAATATATTTGCTACAGACAATATAATGTGAGAATATGTCAATATTAATCATAAGCAAAAAGATCGCACATCGTGTCACATGTGCTATCACTCATATGAATGGCCTGCAGGGCACTTGTAACCAGTAACTCCGGCCCAACATCTTATTATAATGCACTTTTACTATCATAGTTAATCTTGTATCACTTTCTTTAACACATAAGTTAGATCATAAAACCTATCAATTGATTTCATCATCAAAATCCAAGATTCGACAATCTCCCCCTTTTTAATGATGATAATCAATTAATAATGGAGTTAACCTTAACTCCCCCTATATATATGCCATAGGATAAATAGAGTAAACTTGAATTCAAAAGAACTGATCACTTTTGAATTCAAGTATAACATTTTGACAATATTAAAATTTTCATAATTTAACTATTCATGATACCCTACATGATAACATTTTTAAAGCATTCATCTTCTTGGTATCAGATGATGAATAATTTCAACCAATATGTTTCACATAAACATTCATTTTATGTCATCAATAATGATACCATACATGATAAAATTTTCAAAACAACATTCATCTTCTTGGTATCATATAAAAATTTTATACATTTCAAACATTTTAAAATATTTCTTATGTCATCAATTATGTCATTTCTCCTCCTTTGTCATCAGTAAAAAGTAGAAATGCTCAACTTATATTTGAACATTCTTCAACATTTATCACATAAAGAAATTACTTTCTCCCCCTTTGTAAATAAAATAGAAGAAGATGAGGGGAGGGTGTCAAAGATTCAAAAATTTAGTATCCCCAAAAAAAATATCAAATATTAACTAGCGGGGATACTTGAAAATATTCATCAAGGATATAAAAGAAAACATAAATTGAAATAATTTTTGAGAGGATAAAAAATAATCTTATCTCAAAAAAACTTTGAATCTCATTTTTCCTCTTGTAAATGTCAATTTCAAGTAGAATCATTTCGAAAGAGAGCTCAAAAAGCTAAGAAGTCCAGGAAGACTATAAGAGCTACTCATGTATTCAAAGTCATCTGATGTAAATTTCAATCAAAAGCTCAAGAAATCTGAAAAATAACAAATCATGCCTTTTGATAGTTTAACATTCCTAACTCTCTTCTAATAAAGTTAAATTATTCTTTAATTAATGACTTAGTGAAGATATCAGCTAATTGATGGTTACTATCAATAAATTCCAAAGATATATCGTGATTATTTACATGATCTCTAATAAAGTGATGTCTAATATCAATATATTTAGTTCTTGAGTTTTGAATGAGATTTTTAGTTAAACATATTATACTACTATTATCGCATTTGATAGAAATATTTTTCAAATGAATTTCATAATCTTCTAGGGTGTTTTTTACCTAAATGACTTATGCACAACATGCATCAACTGCTATGTACTCAACTTCGGTTGTAGATAATACAACCGAATTTTGTTTCTTAGAGGACCAAGAAATAAGAAAATATTCTAAGAATTGATATGTTTCAGTTGTACTCTTTCTATCTATTTTACAATCTCCAAAATCGGCATCCGCATAGATAAACAAATCAAAGTTTTTAGACATAGATACCATAATCCTAAATTATAAGTTCCTTTTAAATATCTAAATATTTATTTAACTACTTTAAAATATAAATATTTAGGATTGGATTGAAACCTTGTACACAATCCAACACAACATTATGTCTAGTCTAGTAGCAGTTAAATACAATAAATTATATATCATTCCGCTATATGTTTTTTGATCAAAATTTTCACCTTCATTATCCAAGTATAATTTTATAGAAGTACTCATGGGTATGTTTATGACCTTAGCATTATCCATACTAAAACATTTTAACAAATCTATGGTATACTTAGTTTGACTTATAAAGATAGTTCATTTGATTATTTTATTTGTAATCCTAAAAAAAAGTTAATTCATCTATTAGGCTCATTTCAAATTCTTGGCTCATACTCTTGGCAAAAGATTCACATAAGGATTCATTTGTTGAACCAAAAATAATACCATCAACATAAATTTGAATAACTAAAAAATTATTTTTAAAATGCTTAAAAAATAATATGATATCAACCTTACCTTTCAAAAAATTATTTTAAATAAAGAAAGAGCTAAGTCTTTCATATCAAGCCCCAAGGGCTTGTTTCAATCCATAAAAAGCCTTCGACAATTTGAAAATATGATTTGAAAAAAGATCATTTTTAAAACCAGGGGGTTGTTTAACATAAACTTCTTCATAAATGAAACCATTAAGAAAAATATTTTTGACATCCATTTAAAATAACTTCAAATTCTTAAAAGAGGTAAAGGCAAGGAGCATCCTTATGGCTTCAAGTCTAGCCACAGGAATGAAGGTCTCTTCATAATCGATCCCTTCTTCTCAGTTGAAACCCTTGGCCACTAATCTAGCCTTGTTTCTAACCACGATACCATTTTCATCTTGCTTGTTTATAAAGACCCATTTAGTACCAATCATTAAATGGTCACTAGGTCTAGGAACAAGCTCCCACACCTCATTTCTCTCAAATTGGTTTAACTCCTCATGCATTAAAATAACCCAAGAATCATCTTTTAGGGCTTCCTCGTTGTATTTTAATTCAATTTGAGATAAAATAAGGCGTTAGAACAAAAATTCTTCAATGATGAATAAGTTTGAACATCTTTTGAAGTATCTCCTATTATTAACTCCATAGGATGAGCATCTATATACTTCCATTCTTTGGGTAAGATTTCTTATAACTAGATGCATCCAAGTTGTTTTGGATAGGAGGTTTATCATTCAGATTTAAAGTATCAAAATCAAAATCATCATCAAAATTAATTTTCTTCAATTTAGGAACCTCATTAAAAATAATATGGATGAATTCCTCAATTACTAGAGGTCTTTTATTGAAAACACAATAATTTTTAAAATTAAGGAATAACCAAGAAATGTGCCTTCAACGGATTTTGCATCGAACTTCCCTAAGGCATCTTTTTCATTCAAAATAAAATATTTACAACCAAATACTTTGAAATACAAGATATTAGATTTTTATTATTCCATAATTCATAAGTAGTTTTGGAAAGTAACGGTCTTACGGGGACCCTGTTCATGATATAGCATGTCATGTTAACAGCTTCGACCCAAAAATATTTCGATAGGCTATATTCGTTTAACATGGTTTTAGCCATTTCTTGTAAGCTCCTATTTTTTTCTTTTCACTACTCTATTTTATTGTGGATTTCTAGGAGTAGAGAAATTATGGTTGTACCTATTTGATTCATAAAAAATTTAAAAATCATAATTTTGAAACTCACCATCATGATCACTACATATAGATGAAATCATAAAACCCTTTTCGTTTTGAATAAGTTTACAAAATTTTGAAAAACATTTAAAAGAATCACTATTGTGTGCCAAGAAATAAGTCTAAGTGTATCTACTATAATCGTCTACAATAACAAATACATATTTGCTACCTCCTAAGCTTATAATATCAATTGGTCCAAATAAATCCATATGGATCAATTATAGTGGCCTAAAGGTGCTTATTTGATTTTTTTTAAACTAATTTTTATTTGTTTTCCTAATTAGCATGCATTACAAACTTTATCTTTTACGAAATTGATGATAGTCATTCCTCTTACTATATTTTTAGTTGAGATTTGGATTAATAGTTTTATGCTAGCATGTCCTAGTCTCCTATACCAAATCCATGCATCAATATTTAAGGTCGAAAAATATATTTCATTACAAAAATTATCAATGTTAATATTATACACATTATTGCTTCTTAAGGTAATCATAGAACTATTTTTATGTGGTATTTCAATTATATAAATATTATATTCAAATTTGATAATGTATCTTTTATCACACAGTTGGCTAATGCTTAGTAGATTATATTTCAAACCATCAACTAATAACATATCTTCAATCAAGAGGCTTGATTTGTTACATGTGGTTCCTTTTCCAATGATTTTTCCTTTGTTGTTATCTTCGAAGGTGACAAATCATTTATTTAAGCTAGTAAATTTAGAGAAATGAGTTGGATTTCTGGTTATGTGCCTTGAGCATATACTGTCAAGATATCATTTTGTGCTTCTAGCCTTTGTTTGGAGACATACCTACAAGAAAGGGAGTTTTGGTTTAGGTACCTATTTGACTTTGGGTTCCTCATGAAAAACTCTACCTAATTTTACTAATGGCATCGAGTTGTTTATAGTTTCTTTAGGAACCCAAATTAATTTGTGTGGACTATACCTTTTAAATAAGTATTTATAAGCATAATGTCCAATTCTTCTACCAAAATTATATTTATTTATATGTGAAACATATAATGTAGGTCCTTTTATAAAGATGATTGACGTTTGTTGAGTATTACTCACAAAGCTAATTCCTTCCTTTCTATGAACATGACCCTTATTAGAAAGGATCATATTTAAGGATTTATTATATATTTTAAAATTTTCTAATATTTCTTATAATAAAACATTTTCTTTCTTAAGTATATCTAATTCTTCACACTTAGTGTAAGGAGCTATCCTATGTTCATCATACTCCTTTCTAAAATTTTTAAATTCACTAGCAAGTGAAGCATGATTTTTCTTTAACAATTTATACTTTTTACTAACTAATTTAAAATCATCAAATAAGTCATTAAATGCATTAAACAATTCATCATAAGATAAGGAAGACTCATTTATATTACTTATCTCGTTGCCAAATGCCATAAAAGTGTAATTTGTAACTTATTCCTTATTGGTTGGCTCCTTGTCTTTGGATGAATTTAAGTCATCCTAAGTAGCTTTGAGCGCCTTCTTCTTTGGTTGCTTTTTCTTCATTCGAGGACATTCATTTTTGAAGTGTCCCGGCTTCTTACATTCGTAACATATTATTGAGTCCTTTTTTAGTTTACTTTTGTTCTTAGCATCTTATTTTCTTTTAGTCATTTTTAAGAATTTCTTCAATTTTCTTGTAAGAAGTATGAAGTCCTCATCATCATTGTCACTTGAGTTTTTTGCCCAAGTGGTCTTCCTTGGTTCTAAGTGCTATGTCCTTCCTCTTCTTTGAAAGGTTGTTTTCAACTTCATCATTCAAGTAGAAAATTATTTATGTCCTTAACATCTTGTATTACTGCTACTTTAGGATCCTAATTTTTTTAGAAGGGATCTTAGTATTTTATTAATAAGTTCAAAATTAGAAATACTTTTACGAAGCTCTTTCAGACCATTAACGATATCCATAAAATGGGTATACATGTCTCTTATGGTCTCACTTGGTTTGCTGTGAAACAACTTATAGCTATACATCAAAAGATTAATTTTTGATTCTTTGACTCAAGTAGTGCCTTTGTCTATGACTTCGAGTGTGTGTCAAATCTTATGCACAATTTTGTATATAAAAATCTGATTAAATTTATTTTTATCAAGACCACAAAATAAAGTGTTCATCACTTTAGCATTTAAAGATAAAGTCTTCTTTTCCGAATTATTTCATTCGTTTATCAGTTTGAAAAACTTTCCAAAACCACTTTCAACAATATGTCATAATTCAAAATCCATAGAAAGTGAAAAAATTCTCATTCGAGTTTTTTAATACGTATAATCTGTCTCATTGAACATAGGAGAACATAGGTGGTGAAGGGGAGGTGGAGGGGGGTTTGGGGTAAATTAGTGTTTATGAAAAATTTACACCGATTTGAGTATTTGCTAAATAAAACCCATATCACAAATGTAAAATTTATGTCGATCTAGTATTTGCTCAATAAAACCCATATCAGAAATACGTTTAGTGTAGAGATGTTTGTAAGAGTGTAAGCAAAGATAGCAGATAGTTAAGGAAGTAATAAAGATAAACAACAAAGAAGAGGAAGTAAACCAATTTTATAGTGATTCGGTCTCATGACCTACATCCACTCCCCATTCCTCTCCCATTAGGTCACTGGTTTCCATTATTGATCTTCCTTCAATGGGTAATGATCAACTACCCTCTTACAACTCTATTATCATTTTATAGGTTTAGGAGATAACCTTTACAAGTCTCTAAGCTCTCCCTTAAACAAAAAACTACACAAGAAAAAATGAGGAGGAGCTCTCAAAGAATTACAATAGTGTTTTCACAAGGTTTTCGCTCTTAATTCTTGCATAACTCAAGCAAGAATAGGTGGGGTATTTATAAGCCCCAAATGACTTCAATATTAGAGCCAAAATTTAAATTTCTAGAGTTCCTGAGGTGTTATTCTCGGATACTATGTTTTGGCGATAGCATTGCTAATCTAGGTGATATGACTGCTTGAAATAGTCTGGGAGACTGTGTCTGAGTGGTACCACCGTCTGCACACCTTTGAAGACTATGTCATCTTGGAGATCGTGTCTTCAAAGACCTTATCTTATCTAACCCTGGGTTACTGAAATAACATTTATAATAAGTCCAAATCAGCCCTAATTAAGACCTAATAACCTCTTAATTGAGTTAGTAAAACTAACTCTTATTATGATGCTAACTATGACACTTAACACACAATCTTCGTTGTCTGATCATCAATTGATCTCTTGGCAAACTCCTAATGAACTCACAACATTCTTCCAGTGAACTCCCGGTGAGCTCCCAACCACTTGTCAGCTAACTCTCGATGAACTTCCTAGTAAACCTCTGATTAGCTCTTGGCAAGCTCCTTACAACATCGTCCAAACCTCGGCCGACCTCCAACGAACTCTCAGCAAGCTCTCACTGTGTTGTCCAAACCTTGGCTTGATATTTGAACTTAACTCTAGCCCAATATTTGATTGTAATACCCTTTTACTGTCGCAGTTAATCCTGTATCACTTTCTTTAACACACAAGTCTGATCATAAAACCCATCAATTGATTTCATTATCAAAATCTGAGATTTAACACATATTAGTGGAGAGGACACTTAGGATGATGATCTTCAGACCTACGAGAAAGTTATGATAAGTATAGACTCCAGGAAGTGGCAAGAAGCCATGAATTTTGAGATAGATTCTATGTACTCCAACAAGGTTTGGAACCTTATGGATGCACCTAAGGGCATCATACCCATTGGCTGCAAATGGATCTTCAAGAAGAAAAACAAAGTAGATAGAAATGTGGAGACCTATAAGGCAAGGCAGGTGGCCAATGGATATCATCAAAGATAAGGAGTTGACTATGACAAGACCTTCTCACCTGTAGCCATGCTAAAATCCATCATAATTCTTTTAGTCATTACAACACACTCTGAATATGAGATCTAGCAAATGGATATAAAAATTACATTCCTTAACGGTAATCTCGAGAAGGAGGTGTATATGATATAGCCAAAAGTATCCGTATCTAGAGAGAGTCCAGATAAAATGTGCAAGTTGCTTAAGTCTATTTATGGATTGAAGCAAGCTTCCTAAAATTAGAACATAAGATTTGATGAGGCAATCGGATCTTATGAGTTTGTTAAGAATGAAGATGAGCCTTGTGTATATAGAAGGTAAGTGAGAGCACTACCATCTTCTTGGTATTGTATGTGGATGACATTCTAATCATTGGAAATAATATAGGAATGCTTTCCAGAGTTAAGACTTGACTATCAAGAAACTTCTCTATGAAGGACTTAAGGGAAGCATCTTAAGTTTTGGGGATTCAGATCTATAGAGATATATCAAAGAGGATGTTTAGCTTGTCCTAGTTCAGATACATAGATTGCATTATCAAAAGTTTGTCATTAAAAATTTCAAGAGAGGTCTCATACCGATGAGACATAAAATATCACTTTCCAAGAGTATGTCCCTAAAGACTCCTGAAGAAAAGGTAGACTATTAGGATCGCAAGTGTAAAATCATGTTTTAAAGAAAACTTTTCGTTTATAGCAAAATTGTAAATCAAAAGCATTCCGTGAGCGATAAGCTTATTAAATGAAGCTAAGTTATAATAATGCTAAAGGAAAGCTTCATATAAGAACATGCATAATTAAACCTTTTACTTTTATGCAAGATTAATCGTGCTCGTTTAAAAAAATCTTTATTTTCGAAAGTGAAGGAACAATAGAAGCTTCTCTTAAAAAATCTATTAAAAGTCGATTTGAAAAGGTTAAGAGATTGAAACTTTATATCTAATTATCAACTATTTAAAAGCAATCAAAAGTAAAATGAAAGCAACTAAAGCACACTCATAGTTATAGTGGTTCGGCCTCAACCTGGCCTACGCCTACTCCCAAGTCCTCTTCCCCGAGGCCCATCGACGTCCACTATCAACCTTCTTTGGGTGAAGATCAAATCCTTATAACTTCCTCTCTTATTTTATCAAGCTTAGGAGATAAACCTTACAACCTTATAAGGGAGATCTATAAATATTATAAGACTTTCCTCTCTCCCTTACCTCTTTTTCCTTTTCTTACAAATCTTGCATACAATTTTTCATAGAATTTATAACCCAAAATTATTGTGTGAAATGCAAAAAAACTTAGGATATTTATAGGCCCCAATTGGCTTCAAGATTTGAAGTCAAAATTCAAATATATCTAAAAAATCCGGGTATAGGCGATACATTTAACCGTCGGTACCGACGGTACAACCATTGAAATATACCATAAAAATAGGTACGAGCGGTTCAACTGCTGGCTTGGGTGGTCCAACCACCACCTGCTACCTAGGTTCTTGGGTAATGATGGTACAACCATCGCCTAGGCAGTACAACCACCGTATACTTCTCGAAATCCTATGTGACGATGGTACAACCATCGAAAAACTTAGAAAAGTGATTCCCTTCAACTTTCCAATTATGACTTGTACCTTATGCTGACCAATTTTTAGGTCAACCAATTGGGCTCAACTTGAGCTTAATCCACTCTCCATAGTGGACTCAGTTAGCCTCACTTGAGTTAATTTGGATCTCATCCAAATCTAACTCAAATAGGACTCAACCTTAATGATGCTAACTATGACTTAATTAATTACAATCAATATGGCCAACAAATCCACTTCAAGACTTTTCAAACTCCCGATAAGCTTTTCAACTACCCTCGACAATCTTCTAGCGAGTCTCAATCTTCTTCCAACGAACTCCCTTGCGTGATCCTTGTAAGCTTCTGATACCCTCGGCGAGTTCCCAACCGCATCGTCCTCACTCCAACCCGATGCCTAGACTTGACTTTAGTCAAACCTCTTATTATAATTTTCTCACTGTCGTAGTTAATCATGCAGTAATCAACTATAACAACCATGTTAGATCAATAACATATAAATTGATTTCATTACCAAAATTTGAGATTCAACAATCTTCCCTTTATGATGATGACAATCAATTGATGACGGGAGTTAAACATTACTCTCTCTAAATCCATGTCATGATTCAAATAAAAACAGCTTAAATTCAAGATAACCACATACCCTTTAATTCAAGTAACAAATCATTCACTTATCAAATGATATAACATAAATTTTAAAATCATCAAATCACATATGATATAGGATATTTATTTAAACCAATCATAAATAATCAAATATTTAAGAATATTCCAAGAATTTCATGCAAAATTTTCTACTTTCAGAACATTATGCATCAATCATATATTAAGTTAAAATTTTCTTCTTTAAGTTATCAATTATTTCTCCCATTTGTTTATCAACAAACAAAGAGAAATGCCCATGTTAAAAATTTTCTTACATTTATCGTCAATATCCATTTCTCCCCCTTTGTCATCAACAAAAAGGTGAAATGTAAGAGTAAATAATTTCAAGGCACATGTGTCATTGTTCTCCCTTAGTAAAATAGGATATGAGCAATAATTTTCTCATGAAAATGTTTTCCCTTTGACATGTATGTATCATTTTTGTGTCAACAATTTGCTATTTCTCCCCCTATGTCATCATCAAATAGAGGTGAAATAACAAACAAATAATTTTATGATATATAAGATCATCATGTGTCAAAGTTTTCATATTTTTACAAAATAAATTTTGCATTGCTCCCCCATAATCAAATAGGATAAAACCATACTTTTTTTATAAAAATTTCACTTCCCTTTCTTTTAATAATAAAGAAGAAATAACATAGGGGAGTGAAAAACATCATATCACGAAAATAGGACTTAATCTTGTAAATTCTGAAATCCAAAAGTTAAAAACTACCCATTCAATTTAATTCATTTCATTTCAAACAAGAGTTGTAAATCAAGTAATTCAAGCATTCTTATGGTTTAGCGTTCCTAGATCTCAACCTCAATTTTATAGATATAAATTTTAAAATAATTATTTTAAAGATGAGCTCAAAGATCTAAGAAATCTAGGAAGATTCTAAAATTTAAGAGCTACTCATGCATTTAAAATCATCTCATGTAAATTTCAAGCAAACGTAGCAAAACAGCCCGTAAAATAGCAAATCATCATCTTCATATAAATTTTCTTCCCTTTTTGTAAACAAGAAGGTAAAAACAAGGAAGAGAAGTGAAAAACATCATATCACAAAAATACTCAATTTTATAGATGTAAATTTTGAAATCCAAGAAAAATCAAGAGTTACCCATGCAACTTAATTCATCTTATATAAATTTCAAGCAAGGTAATAAATCAAGTAAATCATGCATTTTACATGCAAATCTTAATAAGAAGTGCAATTTACAAAGTCCAAGAAATCCAAAGGAAAATAGATAGTAAATCAAGCTCAAATTTTGAATTATGCATTTTACATATATTTAAAAAATTTAAAATTCTAAATTTTATTTTAAGCAAATTGTTTCTCATTCAATGTTATCATATCCAATTTGCTTCTAATTATATTGATAATTTTATTTTTCACTTTTTGTCATTGTCAAGAAAGAAATATAATTGCATAATTTATTTTTAACATCCAAATTTAAATTACGCCCATAAGTACAAAGAAATCATGTCATTAAAAATAAAATTAAATATTTAAGTACCAAAAGACATGATTTTTTTTAATAAATATCTCCCCTTTTTCTTTATAAATAATGAAAATGAGTCTTAGGGGATTAGATACTCTTGATTCATTCAAGATAAATCTTAAAATACCCAATTCATTTAGATAAGTCTTTTTAATAAAATAGAAGAAAGATCTTGACAAAAATCTTAATTATAATTATTAAGATCATAAATCTCTCTTTTATTAAAAAGAGAAAATCATAGAGATTAAAAATGATTCCATAGAGGATAAAGTCAAGGAATCAAGGAAATGTTCATATAAAGCAAATCTCTTTTCAACTTATCACGAATTTAAGAAATATTAATTTTAGTGATAAGTTATACCATTTATAAGTTATAAAATGAATCATATCAAGAAAGATATTAATATCAAAAAGACATTCATGAATACTAAAAGACATAATTTAATAAATCTTCTCTTAGATGAAAAAAATATAATCTTAAGAGATCAAATAAGAAGTATCTTGATTCATATAGAAATATCAAGTTATAAGCATTGAGAAATCAAGATCATGATTAGGATGAAAACTTTTTCAAGTTTAAATCATCAAATTAATTTTGTAGTTTAAGAGATTCAACAATAAGGTATCATTTTATCTCTTATTGAAGGCTTGATAGGATAAAGATATTTTAAAGAAATATACTCCTTTTTAGTTGTTTCATGTAATTTCTTTCAAGAATGCCTTTATGCATTGTCATCAAAAACTGAGTTTCATTTATAAAAGAAAATATTAAAATCAGATACAAATGATCCAATGAGAGCAAGAATTTCCAGGAACATTTGGAACATTTCGTTTCTGAACAGAAGAACCGTTTTCAATTTCAAGTAGTGTTCGATCGGTTACGTATTAACCAATATTCGATTGATTGGTCCAAGGCTATCGACAAACAAGATTTGTCTAAGTCACTTCATTTCTTTTTGTCCAAGTCACTTCCCTTTTTGTCCAAGTCACTTCCCTTTTTCTTTGTGAGTATCGGGAATATCCCCATTCATAGGCCCGAGATCCACATCCGTGAATTGAAAGGGTAATAAATATTTTCAACTAAGTAAAATATTTTTAAACATTTCAAACTGAAAATACAAGAATTATTTCTAAAAGAAATTATCAACTCATTACAATAAAATATTTTCAAACAATAGCTTTGATTCCTTTTAATTCCAATGATCTTTTCTTTTTAAGAGAGTCTAATTCTTTAGACTTAATGAAATGAGTTACAATGCTTATTTCATTCTCATTTCAAAACTATTTTTAATTTTTTAAAAATATTAGTAAATGAAGCATGATCTTTCTCTCCCCTTTTTTATTTTATTCTATGCTCAAATTCTAATATTCAACCATTCAATCATACTTCAAGTTACTTCTTCAATACTAACATTAACATAACATCATCAATGTCATTACAATATGAAATTTTCATACGAGTAAAATATTTTCAAATAAAATTATTGTGGTTATTACAACAAGATATTCTCAAAAAAAATCTTTTGGTATATTTCCAATCCAACTATTTTTGTTTGTTAAAGGAGTCAATATGTTACTAAGAAATTTTCCTTCCTATTAATATTTTTTAATTTTTCAACCACATTTAGAAAATAAAGCATGATTTCATTATATATAATTTTTTAAGTTTAAATTCAGCATTTAATCATTTCATTCAATTTTATCTTAACAAATAAAAGCATAATCATAATCAAAATCTCTCTTATGTTTCAACTTATATAATTTAGTACTCAACTTTATTTGTTCTAATTTTAGCATGATCTAGCTATGCAAAAAGTCATGCATCATTGAGAGCAATTAAGATTAATGAATCATCCCAAGATTCACTATCAATAATTTTATTTTTAATAATTTTTCTTGTTATTACTTAAGCTAGTGAGCTTGAAAGAGTGTTAAATCTCAAGTTATATGTCTTGAGTATCTACCTTCAAAAATATTATTTAGTGCTCCTAGCCTTGTTATGAGATAAATTTATAGTATGAGAGGTTTTAGTTTATGTACCCATTTGAGTTTGGGTCCTTTATGGAAAATTTTATATTTCCTTTCTAATAGTTTTAGGTTGTTTATTGCTCTCTTGTAAATCTAAACTAATTGGTATGGACTATATTTTCTAAATAGACATTTGTTGGCTTTATATCCTAATCTATAACAAAAATTATATTTAAATTTTGATGATAAATTTAAGGTAGGTCTTTTAACAAAAATGGTTGGCTTTTGTTGAGTATTACCAACAAAACGTATACCTTTTCTTCTATTAGCATGACCTTTATTACCAAGGATCATATTAAAATATTTATTCCCTATTTCAAATTTTTCTAATGTTTGTTTAAGCATGATATTTTTCTCTTTTACATCATCTAGCATTTCACATTTAGAGCAAAGATTATATAATAACAATGTATTATATATTTGAGCAAATCTACTAAAAATATTATATAATAATAATGTATTATGTATTTGATCAAATCTACTAACTAACAAATCATGTACCTTTTAAGCAACTTATAAGATTTACTATTTTTCTAAATTCATCAAATAATTCATGAAATATATTTAATAATTTGATAAAAAATACTTAATGAATCACTAACCTCATCTTGGATCGTCATTAGAGCATAGTTGGCTACTTCTTCCTTACTTTGATCTTCTTCTTTATAATGTCTCGGCTTCTTGTGTTCATAGCAAGAGGTTTTCTTCATTTTAAGTTCATTTTTATTCATATTCATTAAATTTCTCAGTTCTTTTGTCAAGAGTTCAAGTTCAAGGTTCTCATTATTCGAGATTTCACTTAAGGAGTCATATGTCATTCTCAGTTTAAATTCCTTCCTATTCTTTGGAAGGTGTTCTTCAAGTCCATTTTTGCAAGTCCTTTCATTTATTGAATCATTTAATTTAGTTGTGATTTCATATGTGATTTTTAATTGATGTCATATATCAAAAGTCAAATCACAAGAAGAAACCCGATCAAACTCATTTTTGCTTAAAGCACAAAACAAAGCATTCATAGCTTTGGTATTTAAAGAAAATATATGTTTTTCATAATTATTTTAATCATTTATTTGATTGGATGACTTCTAAAAACTATTTTTTATAATACACCATAAATAAAAATATAAAAAGATCAAAAAATACACATTCAAATTTTTCAAGATGTGTAATCCATCCCATTGAATATGGGAGGACGTGAAATGAAATGTCCCTCATTCATACCAAACAAAGTCATTTACTCAAGTGGGTATTAATCCAATGAGTAAGAACATTGCTCTGATACCAATTGTTAGGATCATTTAGCACTAAGAGGGGGCGGGGTGAATTAATGCAAGTGTAAAATCATGTTTTAAAGAAAACTTTTCATTTAGAGCAAACCAGAAATCAAAAGTATTTCGTGAGCAATAAGCTTATTGAACGAAGCTAAGTTATGATCATGCTAAAGGAAAGCTTCGTATACGAACATGTATAATCAAAACCTTTGCTTTCATGTAAGATTAATCGTGCTTGTTTAAAAAAATCTTTGCTTTCGGAAAGTGAAGAAGGAACAACATAAGCTTCTCTTGAAAAATCGATTAAGAGCTAATTTGAAAAGTTTTAGAGATTGAAACTTCATATCTAATTATCAACTATTTAAGAGCAATCAAATGTAAAATGAAAGCAATTAAAGCACACTCACACTTATAGTGGTTCGGACTCAACCTGACCTACGTCCACTCTCGAATCCTCTCCCCCAAGGCCCACCAGCGTCCACTATCAATATTCTTTGGGTGAAGATCAAACTATTATAACTTCCTCTCTCCTTTTACCAAGCTTAGGATATAAACCTTACAACCTTACAAGGGAGATCTATAAGTATTACAAGATTTCCTCTCTCCCTTACCTCTTTTTTTTCTTACAAATCTTGCATATAATTTTTCATAGAATTTTGTGTGAAATACTAGAAAACTTGGGGTGTTTATAGGCCCCAATTGACTTTAGGATTTGGAGTCAAAATTCAAACGTATCTGAAAAATTTGGGTACGGGCGAGACAACCACCGATGCCAATGGTATAATCACCGAAAGCTACCCTGAAAATATGGTACGGGCGGTTCAACTATCGGCCTAGTGGTCCAATCGTCGCCTACTGCTCGGATTCTTGGGTGGCAATGGTACACACGCTGGCCTGGATGGTACAACCAGCACCTATTGCTCGAAATCTGGGGCAACGATGGTACAATCGCTAGAAAAACCTAAAAAAGTGATTCCCTTCATTTTTCAATTCCGACTTATACCTCCTATTTAAAAAGGGAGTATATTCATCATACTTCATTTTTAAATTTTTAAAGTCACTAATTGATGAAGCGTGATCTTTCTTTAACAATTTATAATTTTTACTAACTAATTTAAGATCATCATACAAGTCATTAAATGTATTAAACAATTCATCATAAATTAAAGAAGACTTGTTTAGGTTACTTACCTTGTTGCCAAATGTCATTAAAGCATAATTTGTAACCTCTTTCTTGTTGGTTGGCTCCTCGTCTTCGGATGAACTTGAGTCATCCCAAGTAGCTTTGAGCACCTTCTTCTTCTTTGGTTGCTTCTTCTTCACTCAGGGACATTCATTTTTAAAGTGCCCTGGCTTCTTACATTCGTAATATGTTATTGAGTCCTTTTTTAGTTTACTTTTTTCTTAGCATCTTGTTTTGTCTTAGTCATTTTTAAGAATTTTTTACATTTTCTTGTAATATGTGCAAAGTCCTCATCATCATCATCGTCACTTGAGTTTTCTCCCAAGTGGTCTTCCTTAGTTCTAAGTGCTATGTCCTTCCTGTTCTTTGGAAGGTTGTTCTCGAGTTCATCATGTGTTGTTATATATGTCATTTTGTAAGTCATTAAAGACCTGATTAGTTCTTCAAGTGAAAAATTATTTAAGTCCTTTGCTTCTTGTATTGTTATTACTTTAGGATCCCAACTTTAAGGAAAAGATCTTAATATTTTTGTTAATAAGTTTAAAATTAGAAAAACTTTTACTAAGCGCTTTTAGACCATTGACGCCATCTGTAAAATGGGTGTACATGTCTCCTATGGTCTCACTTGGTTTCATGCGAAACAACTTATAGTTATACACCGAAAGATTAATTTTTGACTCTTTGACTCGACTAGTGCCTTCGTGTGTAACTTCGAGTGTGTGCCAAATCTCATACGCAGTTTCGCAAATAGAAACCCGATTAAATTTGTTTTTATCAAGAGCACAAAATAAAGCATTCATCACTTTAGCATTCAAAGAGAAAGTCTTCTTTTCCGAATCATTTCATTCATTCATATGTTTGGAAGACTTTTTAAAATAACTTTCAATAATATGTCATAATTCAAAATCCATAGAAAGCAGAAAAATTCTCATTCGAGTTCTCCAATACGTGTAATCTACATGGGAGGACAAGTGATAGAAAGTCCCTCTTGATTGCCAACAAATGCTATCTCTCTTAGATTTTAAGGTAAATAGTGAGAAACGTGGCTCTGATACCAATTGTTAGGATTAAAGCAGCACTAAGAGAGAGGGCGGGGGGCTTGAATTATTGATTATAAAAAATTTACATCGATTTAAATACTCGCTCAATAAAAATTGTATCGAAAATGTGTTTAAGCGTAAAAATGTGTGTAAGCGTAGAGAAGCATTTAAGCGTAGAGATATTTGTAAGAGTGCAAGCAAAGGTAACAGATAGTTAAATAAGAAAGAAATGAAGATGAAGAGCAAAGAAGAGGAAGCAAACCAATTTTATAATGGTTCGATCTCGTGACCTACTCTACTCCCGATTCGTCCTCCTCTGAGGTCACCGTCTTCTACTATTGATCTTCTTTCAATGGGTGAAGATTGACTACCCTCTTACAATTTTATTCTCCTTTTACAGGTTTAGGAGATAACCTTTACAAGTCTCTAGGCTCTCCCTTAAACAAAAATTATACACCAGACGAAAATGAGAAGAAGCTCTCAATTACAATAGCATTTTCACAAGATTTTTGCTCTTAATTACTTGCATACTTTTAGAAAGAATGGTTGGGGTATTTAGAAGCCCCAAATGGCTTCAAAAGTGGAGCCAAAATTTAAATCCTAAGTGATCCCGAGATATTAATCTCGAAGACTACGTTCTGGGCGGGTCAACCGTGTAACATATCTTCGAAGACTGTATCATCTTGGAGACCGTGTCTTCGAAGACCATGTCTCATTTGACCTTGGGTTACTAAAATGACTTTTATAATAAGTCCAAATTAATCCCAATTAACGCTTAATGGCCTCTTAATTAAGTTAGTAAAAATAACTCTTATCATGATGCTAACTACCACACTCAATGCACAATCTTCATTGTCCGATCGTCTCTTTAGCGAACTCCCAACATCTTTCCGATAAACCCCTAACGAGTTCCTGATTTCCTTTAGTGAACTCCCAACGAACTTCCAGCATCCTTCCGGCGAACTCTCGACGAACTCCCAACAACCTATTAGTAAACTCTCGATAAACTTCTGATGAGTTCTCAGTGAGAACCCAACAATATCATCTGAACCTCGGCCGACCTCTAGCGAACTCTTGGCAAGCACCCATTGTGTCATTTGAATCTCAGCCCGATACTCGAACTTGACTCTCACCCAACATCTGATTGCATTACCCTTTACTGTCATAGTTAATCCTGCATTATTTTCTTTAACACACAAGTTAGATCATAAAACCCAAAAATTGATTTCATCATCAAAATATGAGATTTAACAATCTCCCCCTTCTTGATGATGACAACCAATTGATGATGGGAGTTAACCATAACTCCCCCTATGTCATATGATAAATACAACAAACTTGAATTCAAAAGCACCATACATAAATTTTGAATTCAAGCATTTTGACAATTTTCACAATTTGACCATACATAAATTTTTAGAAATTTATTTTCTTGGTATCACATAAAAATTTCAATCATTATATTCACAATATAACCATGTCATCATAAAAATTTTGACTATTTCAAAGATCTCAGAACATCTCTCTTATGTCATCAATTATGTCATTTCTCCCTCTTTGTCATCAACAAAAAGGAGAAATTTATAATTTATATTTAAACATTTATCACAAATATCTATCATTTAAATATTTATCATTTTTAAATATTTATCAAAAATATTCAAACACACCAATTATCATTTATCATCAATATACTATTTCTCCCCCTTTTGTCATCAAAAACGAGAAATATTTAACAATTGTTTAAAATAAATATTCATTATATGATAAAATTTCAAACACAATATTTATCATATATCATCAATCATACCGTTTCTCCCCCTTTGTTATCAAAAAGGAAAAATATTCACCACATATTTGAATACTAAGTGTTCAATACATATGTCAACACATTTATCATAAATATTCATTACACAAAGAAAGAAATCTAGTTCATTTTGTCCCCTTAGTAAAATAATAAGAAAAATTAGAATATAGTTTAATCCATTTCGTATCAAATTGCTTTATTCCCCTTTGTAACTAAAATAGAAGAAGAATAAGAAGGAGAGGGGGGCGTCAAAGATCCAAAAATCAAATATCCTAAAACAAAATAAATTATTAAGAGGGGGGATACATATTCATGAATCCAAGAATTATTTTGAAAGAGATATCAAAAAGCTGAGAAATCCAAGAAGACTATAAGAGCTACTCATATATTCAAAATCATTTTATGTAAAGTTTAAGCAAAAGCTCAATAAATCTTAAAAATCGTAAATCATGCATTTGGATAGTTTAACATTCCTAACTCTCTTCTAGTAAAGTCAAATTATTTTTTATTTAATGTCTTGGTTAATATATTAGCTAATTGATGGTTAGTATCAATAAATTCCAAAGATATATCATGATTATTTATATGATCTCTAATAAAGTGATGCCTAATGTCAATATATTTAGTTCTTAAGTGTTGAATAAGATTTTTAGTTAAACATATTGCACTAGTATTATTACATTTAATATAAATCTTTTTCAAGTGAATTTCATAATCTTTTAAGGTGTTCTTCATCCAAATAACTTGTGCACAAAATGCACCAGTTGTTATATACTCAGCTTCAATTGTAGATAAATCAACTGAATTTTATTTCTTGAAGACCAAGAAATAAGAGCATGTTCTACGAATTAGCATGTTCTAGTTCTACTCTTTCTATCTATTTTACAACCTCCAAAATCGGCATCTGCATAGGCAAGCAAATCAATGTTTCTTGACTTAGGATACCATAAGCCTAAATTGGAAGTTCCTTTTAAATATCTAAACATTTGTTTAACTATCTTAAAATGAGAATATTTAGGATTGTATTGAAATCTTGCATATAATCTAACACTAAACATTATGTCTGGTATAGTAGCAGTGAAATACAATAAACTACCTATCATTCCTCTATATGTTTTTTTATCAAAATTTTCACCTTCATTATCCAAGTCTAATTTTATAGAAGTACTCATGGGTATGTTTATGGCCTTAGCATTATCCATACTAAAATGTTTTAACAAATCTAAGGCATACTTAGTTTGACTTATAAAGATACAATCATTTAATTATTTTATTTATAATCCTAAGAAAAATACTAATTCACCAATTAGACTCATTTCAAATTCTTGGCTCATACTCTTAGCAAAAGATTCATATAAGGCTTCATTTGTTGAACCAAAAATAATATCATCAACATAAATTTGAATAACTAAAAAATTATTTTCAAAATGCCTAAAAAATAATGTGGTATCAACCTTTCATTTCAAAAAATTGTTTGAAATAAGAAAAGAGCTAAGTCTTTTATACCAAGCCCTAGGGGCTTATTCCAATCCATAAAGAGCATTAGATAGTTTAAAAATATGATTCAAAAAAAGATCATTTTCAAAACCGGGGGGTTGTTCAACATAAACTTCTTCGGAAATGAAACCATTAAGAAAAATATTTTTGACATTCATTTGAAATAACTTAAAATTCTTAAAAGAGTCAAAAGCAAGAAGCATCTTTATAGCTTTAAATCTAGCCAGAGGAGCAAAAGTCTCTTCATAATTGATCCCTTCTTCTTGGTGAAACTCTGGCCACTAATCTAGCTTTGTTTCTAACCATAATATCATTTTTATCTTGCTTATTTTTAAAGACCCATTTAGTATCAATCACTAAACGATCATTAGGTCTAGGAATAAGCTCTTACACCTCATTTTTCTCAAATTGGTTTAACTCTTCATACATTAAAATAACCCAAGAATAATCTTTTATGGCTTCCTCAATGCATTTTGGTTCAGTTTGAGATAAAAATACGATGTTAGCACAAAAATACTTAAATAATAAATGAGTTTGAACACTTTTTGATGCATCTCATATTATTAACTCCTTAGGATGAGTATATATATACTTTTATTCCTTAGGTAATGATTTCTTAAAAGTAGATGCATCTAATTTTTTTGGAGAGGAGATTTATCATTCAAATTTAAAGTATCAAAATTAAAATTATCATCAAAATCAATTTTTTTTCAATTTGGGAACCTCATTAAAATTAATAAGGATCAATTCCTCAATTACTAGAGTTCTTTTATTAAAGACACGATAAACTTTTAAAATTGAGGAATAACTAAGAAATATACCTTCACGGATTTTGCATCGAACTGTCCTAAGACATATTTTTCATTCAAAATAAAATATTTAGAATCAAATACTTTGAAATATAAAATATTAGGTTTTTTATTATTTCATAATTCATAAGGAGTTTTGGAGAATAATGGTCTTACGAGAACCCTATTTATATGGCATGTCATATTGACGGCTTCAGCCCAAAAATATTTAGGTAGGCTATATTTGTTTAACATGGTTCTAACCATTTCTTATAAACTCCTATTTTTCCTTTCCACTACTCCATTTTGTTATGGATTTCTAGGAGTAGAGAAATTATTATTATACATATTTGAGTCACAAAAATTTTGAAAATCATGATTTTGAAACTCACCACTATGATCACTACATATAGATGAAATCATAAAACCCTTTTCATTTTGAATAAGTTTACAAAATTTTAAAAAATATTTAAAAGAATAACTTTTGTGTGTCAAGAAATAGGTTCAAGTATATCTACTATAATCGTCTATAATAACAAATATATATTTGCTACCTCCTAAGCTTATAGTATTAATTAGTCTAAATAAATCTGTATAGATCATTTGAAGTGGCTCAGACGTGCTTATTTGATTTAAAATTACTTTTTATTTATTTTTCTAGTTGACATGCATCACAAATTTTGTCTTTAACGAATTTGATGCTAGGCATTCCTCTTGCTAGATTTTAGTTGAGATTTGGTTTAATAGTCTTATGCTAGCATATCCTAGTCTCCTATGCCAAATCTATGCATCATCATTTAAGACCGATAAATACATTTTATTACAAAAATCATCAATGTCAATAGTATACACATTATTGCTTCTTAAGGTAATCATAGAACTATTTTCATGTGGTATTTTAATTATACAAGTATTAGATTCAAATTTGATAATGTATCCTTTATCACACAATTGGCTAATGCTTAGTAGATTATGTTTCAAACCATCAACTAATAATACATCTTCTATCAAGAGGTTTTATTTGTTACCTATGGTTCCTTTCCCAATGATTTTTTATTTGTTGTTGTCTTCAAAGGTGACAAATCCTTCATTTAGGCTAGTAAACTTAGAGAAATAAGTTGGATCTTCGGTTATATGTCATGAGCATCCACTATCAAGGTACCATTTAGTGTTTCTAGCCTTTGTTTGAAGACATACCTATAAGAAAGAGGGTCTTAGTTTAGGTACCCATTTACCTTTGGATTCCTCATAAAAAATTTTACCTAATTTTGCTAATAGTGTTGAGTTGTCTATGGTTCCCTTTAGAACCCAAGTTAATTTTTGTGGACTATACTTTTTATATGAACATTTATAAGCATAGTGTCCAATTCTTCCATAAAAATTATATTTATTTTTAGGTAAAACATATAGTGTAGGTCCTTTAACGAAGATGGTTAGCTTTTGTTGAGTGCTACTCACAAAGCCAAATCATTCCTTTCTATGAACATGACCCTTATTAGCAATGATCATGTTTAAGGATTTGTTACCTATTTTAAATTTTTTCTAATGTCTCTTATAATGAAATATTTTCTTTCCTGAGTATATCTAATTCTTCACATTTAGTGCAAGGAGCTATCCTATATTCATCATACTCCCTTTTTAAATTTTCAAAGTCACTAACTAATGAAGCATGATCTTTCTTTAATAATTTATATGTTTTATTAACTAATTTAAGATCATCATACAAGTCATTAAATATATTAAATAATTCATCATAAGTTAAAGAAGACTCGTTCAAGTTACTTACCTCGTTGCCAAAAGCCATTAAAGCATAATTTGCAACTTCTTCCTTATTGGTTGGCTCCTTGTCTTTGGATGAACTTGAGTCATCCCAAATAGCTTTGAGGGCCTTCTTCTTCTTTGGTTGCTTCTTCTTCACTCGGGGACATTCATTTTTAAAGTGTCCCGGCTTCTTACATTCGTAACATGTTATTGAGTCTTTTTTTAGTTCACTTTTTTCTTAGAGTCTTGTTTTGTCTTAGTCATTTTTAAGAATTTTTAAAATTTTCTTGTCAGAAGTGTGAAGTCCTCATCATTATCATTATTACTTGAGTTTTCTCCCAAGTGGTCTTCCTTAGTTCTAAGTTCTATGTCCTTTCTGTTTTTTGAAGGTTGTTCTCGAGTTCATCATGTGTTATTATACATGTCATTTTGTAAGTTATCAAAGACTCGATTAGTTCTTCAAGCAGAAAATTATTTAAGTCCTTTGCTTCTTGTATTGCCATTACTTTAGGATCCTAACTTTTAGGAAGGGATCTTAATATTTTGTTAATAAGTTCAAAATTAGAAAAACTTTTACTAAGTGCTTTTAGACCATTGATGACATTTGTACAATGGGTGTAAATGTCTCCTATGGTCTCACTTGGTTTCATATGAAACAACTCATAATTATGCATCGAAAAATTAATTTTTGACTCTTTGACTCGACTAGTGCCTTCGTGTGTAACTTCCAGTGTGTGTCAAATTTCATGCGTAGTTTTGCAAATAGAAACCCAATTAAATTTGTTTTTATCAAGAGCATAAAATAAAGCGTTCATCACTTTAGCATTCAAAGAGAAAGTCTTCTTTTTCAAATCATTTTATTCATTCATAGGTTTGGAGACTTTTCAAAACCACTTTCAATAATATATCATAATTCAAAATCCATCGAAAGTAGAAAAATTCTTATTCAAGTTTTCCAATATATGTAATCTGTTCCATTGAACATGGGAGGACAAGTGATAGAAAGTCCCTCTTGATTGCCAACAAACGCTATCTCTCTTGAATTTTAAGCCAAATAGAGAGAAACATGACTCTGATACCAATTGTTAGGATTAAAGTGGCACTAAGACGGGGGGAGGGGGAGAGGGAGGTGGGGGTGTGGGGGCGTTGAATTAGTGCTTATAAAAAATTTATGTCGATTTAAATACTCACTCAATAAAAATTATATCAAAAATGCGTTTAAGCATAAAGATGCGTGTAAGCGTAGAGAAGCGTTTAAGCATAGAGATTTTTGTAATACTACAAGCAAAGGTAATAGACAGTTAAATAAGAAAGTAATAAAGATGAATAGTAAAGAAGAGGAAGCAAACCGATTTTATATTGGTTCGGTCTCGTAACCTACTCCACTCCTAATTCCTCCTCCGTTGAGGTCACCAGCTTCCACTATTGATCTTTCTTCAATGGGTGAAGATTGACTACCCTCTTACAACTCTATTCTCATTTTACAGGTTCAGGAGATAACCTTTATAAGTCTTTAGGCTCTCCCTTAAACAAAAATTCTATACAAGATAAAAATGAGGAGAAGCTCTCAATTACAATAGCGTTTTCACAAGGTTTTTGCTCTTAGTTACTTGTATACTTTCAGCAAGAATAGGTGGGGTATATATATGCCCCAAATGGCTTCAAAAGTGGAGCCAAAATTCAAATTCTAAGTGATCCCGAGGTGCTAGTCTCGAATACTATGTTCTGGGCAATTTAACCACCTTACACTGTTTATCAAACTGTGTCAGGGCAGTTCAACCACTTGATATAGTCCGGAAGACTGTATCTTGGTGGGTCAACCACTCTGTCTAGGCGGGTCAATTGCCTAACACATCTTTGAAGACTCTGTCTTCTTGGAGATCGTGTCTTCAAAGACTATGTCTCATCTGACCTTGGATTACTGAAATGACTTTTATAATAAGTTCAAACCAGCCCCTATTAAGGCTTAATGGCCTATTAATTGAGTTAGTAAAACTAACTCTTATCATGATGCTAACTATGACACTTAACATATAATCATCATTGTTCGATCATCTATTTGGCAAACTCCCAACATCTTTCCGATGAACCCCCAGCGAGCTCTCGATTTTCTTTGGTGAACTCCTAACGAACTTCCAGCATTTTTCCGTTGAACTCCTGACGAGCTCCCGATAACATTGTCTGAATCTCGACGAGCTCCCATTACATCGTTCGAACCTTGACCCAATGCTCAAACTTGACTCTAGCCCAACATCTGATTGTACTACCCTTTACTGTTGTAGTTAATCTTACATCAATTTCTTTAACACATAAGTTAGATCATAAAACACATTAATTGATTTTATCATCAAAATTCGAGATTCAATAACAGTCACATGAGTGATGGCACATATAACACACCATACAATCTTTTATATTATTTTATTATTGGCATATTCTCATAATATATTATTTGTTTCATATATATTGTGATGTCCTTGGTTCTGTAAATGAAAATCGAATCATGATGAGATCATGATAAATAGACTGATTCACCTTTAAACACATATCATAAATAATCACAATCATAAGTTACTCGAGAGGGATATTAAGATAATTGGATAAAAGGTGTACTATATACCTGTCTATATGATAGAGGTGGCTAGTTTCATAGCTACTTGTATAGGGATGCTAAGGGTATAATATAAGTGCTCATTAAAGAATGAGTTCACTGATTAATTCATTTACGGAATGATGGATGGTTAATGATACATAACGTTGGATAATAACTTCATAGTCCTAGTTGTGTATCTGGTCCTTGGACTTGAGACACCAATGATACCTTATTCGAGTACTCCTTTCTTTAACACTGGACTTCAGGTCTCAAAAGTTCCAGATCTAGTACAATCGATTGGTGTTATTATCGATTGAGCGTTAACAGAGGATCATCCACTCTCGGTATCATGAGAAAAATATCTTGTGTGTTATCGCTCGGACAAATCCTCGAGCAGTGTTATTTGGATTGAGAGAGAAGTTCTCTGGGAGAATCTGATTAGAGCAAGACTTGGACAAATTTCATATGTAGCCTGATAGTACCATGTCCAATATATGATCTCTAGGATATTAAATTGATGGGGGACTATAGATACATGATAACTAAGGATAGACAGATCCAATGGATTAGATACCCTATGCTATTTGGAGATTATTGTTGGGAAACCACAGCGGGTGCATCACATGTGCAGCAGAAATCAAAACAAAATACCAGTTTCCCATGTAGATCAAATCATCATGTAAAATATTAGGGTCACGAGAAAAACGTAAAAATCGATAAAACTACAATGTGTGAGAGATTGATTTTACCTAGGGAGATCGTATATCCCTATATTCCAGATCCGGATGGAGAAGATGAAGAAGGTTAAGCGTCCTCCTCTCTAGTAGTATCCACACGATGGATCTCTACAGTGAATCTCCTCCAATCTAATCTCGCAACTCTTGCTCATAAGGAGGGAGGAGAATAGGAGGTGGTGACTAAAGTCGCAACCTATCAACCATGAGTCTCCCTTCCTATTTATAGAGAGCAATCAAAACCCTATGGCTCCTTCCTTAGTAGGTATTGGATCTTCATCCAATAACCCACTAACCTTGCATTATTGGATCTATATCCAATAATCTCTTTAGGCCTATAATTGGGCCTTAATTAAGGAGCCCATCAACATAGGATCTCATCTAATAAGAATATAGGCTAATTGGATCTTCATCTAATCTTTTATTCACTAAAGCATCCACCAAATATGTGTAACCCTCTAGGCCCGATACCGAGCTGGTCATGAGTCACTCCCATCAGAACTCCTTCTGATATAGTGAATTATTATCCCCATAATAATTCACTCGGCTCATATACTATGGACATATTAGGCTACTATGCTATAATCCCCAGATGATACAGGGGGGATCAAATCCATCGGATCTATCTATCCATAGTTACCATGTATCTATAATCTCTCATCCAAATAATATCTCAGAGACCATATATTGGATATGGTACTGTCAAGTCACATACGGAATCAGTTTGTCTTGCTCTAATCGGATTCTACCGGAGAACTCCTCTCTTAATCCAAATGACCCTGGTCAGGGATTTGTCTGAGCAAGCAAATATAAGATATTCCTCTCATGATACCGAAAGTGGATGATCCTATATTGACACTCAATTGCCTTCGTAAGGTTGGCTATCAATCTCAATAACCAGTTGTACCAGATATGAAGCTTCCAAACCTGGAAGTCTGGCATCAAAGAAAAGAGTACCCATACAACGCATCCTTGGTGTCTCAAGTCTAAGGACCAAATATACAACTAAGACTATGGAATCACTGTCTGACATTAGGTATCATTAACCATACAGCATTCCCTAAGTAAATCAATTAGTGAACTCATTCTCTAATGAGCACCTGTACTATATCATTAGTGTCTCTATATAAGTGGCAATGAGACCAACCACCTCCATCATATGGATGGGTATATAGTATACTGATCTGTTCAGTTATCTCAATGTCCCTCTTGAGTAACCTATGATCGGGATTATCTAGGATCTGTGTTTAAAGGTGAATCGATTTCATTATCATGATCTCATCACGATTCAACTCCCATTGCACAGAACCAAGGACATCACAATATATATGTAACAAATAATATGAGAATATGCTAATATTAATCATAAGCAGAAAGATCACACAGCGTGTCACACGTGCCATTACTCACGTGATTGGCTTGCAAGGCACCTGTAACCAGTAATCTCCCACTTGACTAAAAGTCAATCAACTATGTATCTGATCCCCATCAGACTCTTGTGATGCTCAAATACAATCTGAGCCAGTGGCTTCGTTAGTAGATATGCAATGTTATCTTTGGATAGAACTCTTTTCATTGTTAGATCTTTTTGGGTCATGATCGCTCTAATCATTTAGAACCTCCTCAGAACAATTCTGATGAGACTTGGGTTCCCTTGCTAGAGTTATTACCCTGTCACTATCACAATATATAGGAGTCAACTTCATGCTGCTTGGTATGACTCCTAAATCCTTGATAAACTTCTTCATCCACAACCCCTTCCTTTGCTCCTTCTGCTACAATAATGTATTCCGCCTTTGTGGTCGAGTCAGCAGTAGTATCTTGCTTGGAACTCTTCCAGCGGACTGAAAACTCGAGTCCATGTAGCCCTCAACCTGGAGGCTACCTCCTCCATATACCAGTAAAAGATCCTTAGTCTTTCTCAAGTACTTAAGGATATACTTTACTGCCTTCCAATGTTCTAAACCTGGATCTGCCTGATACCTGCTCGTGACACTCAAAACATATGTTATATTAAGCCTGGTACATCGCATCGCATACATGATAGACCCTATCGTTGAGGTATAAGGTATCTTATCTATGTTTGCCCTTTTTTCAGGAGTCTTTGGGGACATACTCCTAGAAAGTGATATTCTATGTCTCATCGATATGAGACATCTCCTGGAATTCTCTATGTCAAACCTTTTGACAATGGAGTCTATGTACCTAGACTGGGATAAGCCAAGCATTCTTTTGGATCTATCTCTATAGATCCAGATCTCTAAAATATAGGAAGCTTCCCCTAAGTCTTTCATAGAGAAGTTTTTGGATAGTCAAGCCTTTACTTTGGAGAGTATTCCTACAACATTTCCAATGATTAGGATGTCATCCACATATAGCACCAAGAAGATAATAGTGCTCCCACTTACCTTCCTATACACACAAGGCTTATCTTCATTCTTAATGAAGTCATAAGATCTGATCACCTCATCAAATCTTATGTTCCAACTTTAAGAGGCTTGCTTCAATCCATAAATGGATCTAAGCAACCTGCACACTTTATTTGGACTCTCTTTAGATATAAATCTCTCTGGTTGTATCATATACACCTCCTCCTCGAGATTAACATCGAGGAATATCATTTTGATATCCATTTGCCAGATCTCATAGTCATAGTGTGCTGCAATGACCAAAATAATTCTAATGGACTTAAGCATGGCTACAAGTAAAAAGGTTTCTTCGTAGTCAACTTCGTGTCTTTGATGATATCCTTTAGCTACTAGCCTTGCTTTCTATGTCTCTACCTTTCCATCCACTCCGATCTTCTTCTTGAAGATCCATTTGCAATTGATGGGTACAATACCCTTAGGTGCATCCATAAGGTTCTAAACCTTGTTAGAGTACTTGGAATCTATCTCAAAATTCATGGCTTCTTATTACTTTCCAGAGTCTATACTCATAATAACCTCCTCGTAGGTCTGATGATTAACACCCTGAGAGTCATCTCCACTGATATGTCCTACATATCTTTTAGGAGGGTAAGATACTCTATTAGACCTACGTAAAGTTGGAACTTATGTGTTAGGTACCTGAATAAACTCGGGCTCTGGAATGGTGCTTGTGCTAGGTTCTCTAACCTCGCTCAATTCTATCTCACTCCCACTATTTCCACCAAGAATGTGTTCCTTCTCAAGGAACACAACTCTCTTAGCAATAAAAACCTTTCGGTCCTCGGGATGATAGAAATAATACCCATAAGTTTCCTTTGGGTATCCCACGAATGTGCACTATTCTGTCTTTGATTCCAACTTATCAGGGTTGTGTCTTCTAACGTGGGCAAGACAGTCCCAAATCTTAACAATTTTAAGATTGGGCTTCTTTTTTTTTCATATCTCATATGGTATAGACACTACCGACTTTAATGAAACTCTATTCAGAAGGTAAGTTGTAGTCTCTAGGGCATACCCCGATAATAAAATGGGTAGTTCAACGAAACTCATTATGGACCACACCATGTCTAACAGTGTGTGATTCCTCCTTTCTAATACACCATTGAGCTGAGGTATATAAAGAGGTGTCCACTGGGATAAAATCTCATTATCCCTGAGGAAATGGGTGAACTCTGTACTTAAGTACTCTCCTCCTCGATCTGATCGAAGATTTTTAATACTCTTTCCAATTTGGTTCTCTACATCATTCATATATTCCTTGAATTTCTCGAAAGCCTCAGATTTGTACTTTATTAAGTACAGGTGTCTATACCTAGAGAAATCATCAGTGAATGTAATGAAGTATGAGTAACCACTTATAGCTTGAGTCGACATGGGACCACATACATCACTATGTATGAATTTCAATAACTTAATGGTTTGGAAGAGATTCTTAGATATCTCATATCTTTGAGTTATTCCCTATTTCTCAAATAGTTGGTGGAGATAAAGAAGGATAAAATCTACATCCATGCTCTCATGTTGCCTGTGTAACTCAGGAGTCATGGAGGTCAACATGTAACATTTTGCCAATGTGGAATTATCTATATACTTCACATAGCAAGCGATCTCATCCTCACTTGCCCCTTCTTCCGGCGTGGGCAGAATTGTATCAAGGACATATGCAATTTTCTCCATCGTGAGAATAATTCTCAAATTACGGAGCCAATCTGTATAGTTTGGACCAGTGAGGCGGTTGGCATCAAGTATGCCACGTAGGGGGTTTGTGAGCGACATATTTCTGACAAAATAAGATATAGTAAAAATAAATAACATACAGATTTTATATAAAATATTAACTAAGATATGGACTTCTATCTTAATGTACTCCCACTATTTTCTTAACGAATCACACGACACCTTCGACACGTGAGACAGAAGTCTCCGGTAGACTCCTAGTGGGGATCGGGATACAATTGGCATCTTAGTGCAACCTCGAGGGACTCGACCAATTACACTAAACCCAAAAGGTAGGCAACTCTTGCCAATCATAACTCCTTATGATTCTCATCACGTTTAGCCTCTGAATCATTATGGTCTCGAGGGACTCGACCAACCATCATATTCAGTTAAGTTATCACCATCGTTACACGATGAGTCTGATTTGATGATATGCCTTCGAGGGACTCGACCAAGCATACCATGTCCTTAAGTCACTGGTGATATCTCTATGTCATAGGTAAGAACTCGATCACATAGATAGGTGAGCCTCGAGGGACTCGACCAACTCAACCTATGTCGTGATTCAATTTCTTCCTATAATGATGGAAGGCGACGTGGATCAATCTTATTACCTCACACTTACCGACGTAATATTATCATAGGATGGGTTTTGTTTCATATTAGTCTCCTAATATATTGTCACACACATACATATTTAATATATATCTACATCGCATGTAAATATATATATACATATATCTAGTAAGTGTATAACATATCACATATGCAAGCCACACTAGATGATCATGAGCCGTTACCTAATATGATTAAGCCCGAGCCAATGGGCCTAATCACTCACAATAAGATCTATGTGTGCATTAGTGCATCTTCATGCCCTGTGATTGTTGATCTCGTCATCATCGGTTCCGTCGAATCGTTGCATTACCATGTGTCGTGATCTCCAGCCACAGCATCGTGGGTCCCACTATAACCTCCACGCTCCCGCTGCGCCTCTTCATGTAATTACAAATAATCACAAGCACACAGGCAAAACAATAAATGAGAAAAACACAGGCTCGCAAGCCCCAATAATAATAATCACAATTACACACATCACAACACATGGCTCATGATTATCCATCTGCATCATACATCACATGTACATCACATCATATGTAGGATTACTAGATATATATAATAATTAATTAAACTATTTAATTAATTATTTTTGGGAAATCAGGACATGCTTAGATTTTCCAAAATTATCAAGGGTATTTTATAATTTTGGATGAGGACAGTCCTCAAAATTTCTAGGATTGTCAAGGGTATTTTTAAAATTCTGTACATGAGGACAGTCCTCAAAATTTTAAGAATTGTTGAAGGTGTTTTTGGTATTATGGATGAGAGGACAGTCCTCAGAATTTTTAAAAATATTGAGGGCATTTAAGGAATTCTATATAAAGGGGAAAGAGCTAAAATTTCTCAAATTATGAGGGGCATAACTATCTTTGTTCAGAAAGATGCCCTAGCCCTCCTTTACCCTCATTGCGCCGTCATTGCCGCTGCCCATATGTAGGCGGCGGCCGCCTTGCACGAGCCGCCCGCCAGGTGGCCACCCTGCGGCGTCGCCGCCATCGCCCACGGCCGAACGCTGGGCGGTGGGCCTCATGTAGGGCCACCGCCGCAGGGGCCCGCCATAACCACCCTGCATGCGGATGCATGTGGCCGCCCCTCCCCCACAGGCAGCACCTATTTTCGCTGTCAATCGTTGCAACAAGCGTGTATAATAGTTTTATCTTATCACACGCAGTTTAAAACCAATTTTTCGCACGAAAACCTTGGATTTGATATCACTGTTGGGAAATCATAGCGGGTGCATACATGCACAGTGAAAATCAAAACAAAATACTGATTTCCCACGCAGATCAAATCATCGTGCAAAATATTGGGGTCGCGAGAAAAATACAAAAACTAATAAAACCGCGATGTGTGAGAGATTGATTTTACCTAGGGAGATCGTATATCTCTATATTCCAAACCCAGATGGAGAAGATGAAGAAGGTCAAGTGTCCTCCTCTTTAGCGGTATCCATATGATAGATTTCTGTAGTGAAAATCCTCTAATCTGATCTTGCAACTCTTGCTCAGAGGGAGGGAGGAGAATAGGAGGTGGTGGCTAAAGTTGCAGCCTATCAACCATGAGTCTCCCTCCTATTTATGGAGAGCTACCAAAATCCTAGGGCTCCTTTCTTAGTGGGTATTGGATCTTCATCCAATAACCCACTAATCTTACATTATTTGATCTCTATCAAATAATCTCCTTAGGCCTATAATTGGGCATTAATCAAGGAGCCCATCAACATAGGGCCTCATCTAATGAGAAAATAGGCTAATTGGATCTTCATCCAATCCTCTATTCGTTGAAGCATCCACCATATATGTATGACCCTCTAGGCCCGATATCAAGCTGGTCGTGAGTCACTCCCATCAGAACTCCTTTTGATATAGTAAATTATTATCCTAATAATAATTCACTCGACTTATCGACTATGGATGTACTATGCCACTATGTCATAGTCCCCAGATGGTACAGGGGGATCAAATTCATCGGACCTGTCTGTCCATAATTACCATGTATCTATAATCTTTTATCTAAATAATATTCGAGAGATCGTATATTGGATATGGTACTATCAAGTCACATACGAAATCAGTTTATCTTGCTCTAATCGGATTCTATCGGAGAACTCCTTCTCTCTCAATCCAAATGACCCTGGCTAGGGATTTGTCTGAGCAAGCACATATGAGATATTCCTCTTGTGATACCGAAAGTAGATAATCTTCTATTGACACTCAATTACCTTCGTAAGGTTAGCTACCAATCCCGATAACTAGTTGTACCATATCTGGAGCTTTCCAAACCTATAAGTCTGGCGTCAAAGAAAAGAGTACTCATACAAGGCATCCTTGGTGTCTCAAGTCTAAGGACTAGATACACAACTGAGACTATGAAATCACTATCTACATTAGGTATCATTAACTATACAGCATTCCATAAGCGGATCAATTAGTGAACTCATTCTCTAATTAGCACCTGTACTATATCCTTAGTGTCTTCACACAAGTGGCTATGAGACCAGTCGCCTCCATCATATGGATCAGTATATAGTACATCGATCTGTCCGGTTATCTCAATGTCCCTTTTAAGTAACCTATGATCGGGATTATTGAAGATCTGTGTCTAAAGGTGAATCGATCTCATTATCGTGATCTCATCACGATCCAACTCTCATTGCATAGAACAAAGGACATCACAATATATATGTAATAGATAATGTGAGAATATGCTAATATTAATCATAAGCAAAAAGATCACATAGTGTGTCACACATGCCATCACTCACGTGATTGGCTTGTAGGGCACATATAACCAACAATTATGGCATATTGGCCTAGTACGTCCATAGTCGATGAGTCGAGTGAATTGTTATGCGATAATAATTTCCTAAGTCAAAAGGAGTTCTAATATATAGGACTCACGACTAGCTCAGTATTGGGCCTATAGGGTCATATATATATGGTGGATGTTTAGTGAGTAGAGGATTTGATATGAGTTATCCAATAAGCTTATGTTCTTATTGGATGAGACCCAATATTGGTGGATCCCTTACATGAGGCACAATTAGAGGCCAATTGAGATTATTGGATATAGATCCAATAATTCTAGGAGTGAGGATAATTGGATATAGATCTAATACCCATTAAGGCATGATCCACTATGAGTTTTGATGGCTCTCTATAAATAGGAGGTAGGGACGGCATAACAGTGATAGGCTACACCTTTAGTTGCCTCCTCCTATTATCCTCTCTCCCTCATCTTTTCAGTCGACTAGCCCTTCCCTACTATAAGAGTGCAGCAAAGAAGATATATAATCTTCTTCCATGAGTGCTGTGAGAAGGTGTGCAAGAGTTGCGTGTTTTGGGTTATGATTGGAGGAGTATCACTGTAACAATCCATCATATCGATACCACTAGAGAGGAGGACGTTTGACCTTCTTCATCCTCTATATGTGGATCTGAAATTTTAGAGATATGCGATCTCCATAGGTAATCAGTCTCTTATGCATCGTAGTTTTTAATTTTGCAGGTTTTTGTACACTAATATTTGCATGATGACTTGATCTAATGGGAAACCTATTTTGTTTTCTTTCTTTCGTTATGCATGTAATGCTCCCGTTGGGTTTACCAACACTTCCCATATGGCATATGGTGGAGCACAAAATCCAACTTATCTTCAATGCTCCTTTATTGAATCTTAGCATGTACTTGGAGTTCGATTATAAAAAATAAAAAAATCCTAAGACAAGTTGCTAAGCTTATTGAGAGTGGCATTATTCAGCCAAGTAGTAGTTCCGCTTACAACTCACTGGCGGTGATTGTGCTAGAGAAAGACTGAGGTTGGCACTTGTGCTTTGATTATAATATTTTAAACAAGATCATTGTGAAGAATCGATGCTCGCTACCATGGATTGATGACTTGCTTGACAAACTACAACCCGACATGGTCTTCTCAAGCTAGATCTTAAATTTAGACATCATCAAGTTTGAATCCGAGCAAAAGGTACTTGGAACACAACGTTCAACATAAGACAATGACTATTTGAGTGGTTGGTGACATCATTTGACATATGTGATGCACCGACCACCTTCATGTGACTCTTGGATGATAAGTTATGCCTTTATATTAGAGATTTTATTATCATCTACCTCGACAACATCCTCATCTACAGCATGTCGCAAGAAGAGCATGTTGAGCACATCCAAAAGGTGTTCAAGCTTTTGATGAAGCACCAACTATAGCTCAACCCAAATAAGTGCGAATGCAGCATAAGAAACCTCATCTACCTTGACTTCATGTTAGTGGAGGAAGAATTCAGAATCGATTTGGACAAGGTCAAAGAGATTTGAGAGTGGCCAAAACTAAGGATGGTCATTGAAATTCAAAGTTTTCTAAGCATGTGCCAATACCTATATAAATTTATCTGAAACTTATTTGTTCATTAGCTCCTTTATATTCCCTCAGCAAAATAGGTCAAAGATTCGAGTGGATGAAAAAGCATGATAATATATTCAACTTGCTAATAGATAAATCAATGAGGTGCTCATGCTACCCTTACCGAATCTATAACGACCTGGGAGAGTATATTTCTGACTATGGCGAGTGCTTCTTAAGTAGCTTTTGGGGTTCACTCTGGACCATGATGGATACTAAACTAAAGAAGAGCACAATCTTTCATCTAAAAATCGATGGCCAAACAGAAGTAGTGATCCATACAATGGTTCTGAGGATACAACTCTTAACACCCAAACACATGGGACGAAAGCCTATGATACCTTTTAATTGAGCAGTGTGTAGTTCTACTAGCAAATCATCATTCGAGGTATGCTTGGGTTAGTTATCATAAAATCCTTCTGATTTATAGTTCATAATCGATTCAGAATCAACTACCTCTTAAAAAGCAGTGAACACAATAAGCCCAAAAATTTTTGGAGAATATCCACAAGGTGCATAAAGAGGTTGAGAAGTAACTTTAGCGAAGCCAATAGAAATATAAAGAATGATACGATTGACATCATGTCCAAGGATGATTCAATAAAAGAGACCTTGTATGGCTATACCTTGGCAAAGAATAACTCAAAAGAGAATAAAAGAAGCTAAAGCCTATCTGATATGAACCGTTCAAACTTTTGAAGTGGATCGAAGACAATGCATGCCAACCCTAGTTATCATCCTATAAGAAAATATACTCGGTTTTGAATATTAAGAACATAAAATCATTTGAGCCTTTGATACTAGACAACTAGGTGAGCGAGACATTGTCATTTGTTGAAAACTTGGTGACTAACCAAGAGAAGCACCTTAAAGAGGACAATATCATTAAGAAGAAGTCCACTACCACCCGATGAGACATCAAAGTCATCTTCCAAATTGGATGTAAAGTGCAAAAACCAAGTGCAACAAGATGGTTATCTAAAAAAACTATTGAAGCTAAACTTCCCCAACTACAAAGCAAGATTCAATGAGACATAAATCATCCATTTAGAATAGCCATAATAAGGTATGATCTCAACACTATTTAGTCTTATTCGATTAAGCAAAGCCTAAGCCCAAGAAACAACAATCCTCTCACCTCAATCTAAGTACTAATAGAACTCGGATTAAGGTAGTCGTTGCTAGTTAAGGTGCCTAACAAACCAATCATATAAGTGATGACACATGTTATACAATGCACAATCTTTTTTATTATTAATTATTATGATATTTTCTCATTTTATATTATATAATAAATATATTATGATGTTATTGGATCTGTGCTTTAGGAATTGGATTGTGATGAGATCATGATAACGAGACTAATTTACCTTCAAACATAAATCCTAAATATTTTAAATCATAGGTTACTCGAGAGGGACAACGAGATAACTGAAGAAACTAGTGTGCTATGTGTTGGGAAACCTTAAGGAGCATCACATATGTAGTAGAAAATAGAAACCAAAATAGATTTCTTAAAGCAAAAATATTGGATCATTGTGCAATGATTGGGAGCGTAAAACTCGTGAAATCAAAAAACTACATAAGATTCATAAGACGCTCTTGCCTATGTGAGATCATATATTTCCAAAATTATAGATCTACTTCTATAGAAGAAAGTGCTCTTGCAAACTCCTTGCTTTTGTACACCACAAGGCTGCAATAAACTCAAGAAGAAGCATATATATGCATTGTTCACCTCATCTCTCTTCCTCTTAGATACACCAATACTCATGACATTTGGAGCAACATCTAATATAAATAGACCATTTATTAATATTCCTCTATCGATGATCTCATCATCTAAAATTAATTAAATATTATTCTCAAAAACTAATTTATATCCATTATTTATTAAATAATAAATATAAATAATATTTTTGATAATAGAAGGAACACAATAGTATACATCTACTACAACAATAGCTCCACCAAACAAATGTAAGATAACCTCACTAATAGTAACAACAACAACCTTTGCATCATTCCCCATCCTTAGGTCTGCTTGCCCTCTCATCAATCTTCTTAGCCTTACCAGAACTTGCAATGAATTGCAAATATAAGATGTCGTACTGGTATCCAATACCTAATGAATTGAAAAGCTTTGAATATTTCTCTTATATCTCTTCTTTAATTTTGCTATTAAATTTAGTTGATGTTAGCTAATTCAGAGAAAAGCATGAACATCTTCTTTCGGCTTCTTTTAAATCGCACAGTTATTTACTCTTAACGGATTCCTAGAAAACTTTTGATTTTAGTTTTCCTTAAAGCAATATTTTTCAAACCAAGGTTTTAGCACTTGCACTAATTCACCCCCTCCCCCCCTCTTCTTAGTGTCAACTTGATCCTAACACAAGCTAGCAAATTTTTACTTCTCTTAAGATGTATAAGCTAGCATCTTTTGAGATGTACAAGCTAGCAATCTTTGCTTTTCTTGAGATGTGCAAGCTAGCATTTCTTGCTTCTCTTTTGAGATGTGCAAGTTAGTAAGTTTTTCTCCCTCATTTGATATTCACAAAAAGAAGGGAAGGATACAATGGTGCAAAATTTCTTACATTGATATTCTAATCATCACATGAATGATATCATAAAAATCAATTTGATGATGAGGTATACAATTCATGAAAGATATTAATATCAAAGATCATGAAAGATCAAGTCGTGAATACCAAAAGACAATTTATTTTGAGAAATCTCTTGTTTAGTAAATAACAAAAATAAATCTTAGGAAATCAAATAGTAAGCAATCTTCAAAAGAAATCTTAAGTTATGAATTTTGAGAGGTCAAGAGAAAAATAATGATTCATTTGGATAAATCTCCTCTTTAGTAAATGGCAAAAATATAGGAGGTCAAATAGTAAAATATCTTGATTCATACATAAGAAATATCAAGTTATCAAGATCGTAGTTTGTTTGCATAAGTCTTATTCCTTAGTAAATCTTAAAAAGAAGAAATCATAGAAGATTAATTAAGATTTTGATTCCACAAAATTGAACCTCAACTCAAGAGTTTAAGATAAAGTTCATGATTTGGTTGAAAAATCTCATTTCAATTTAACTTGTAAAATCATCAAAATCACTTTAAGAGACTCAAAATAATAGATTCAACAATGATTAAGGATCTCTTATTAAAAAATAAAAAAGCTTTAGATATAGAGAAATTTTTTTAAAAAATATTTCATTTTTAGTTGTGATTGATTTCATACAAGCATATCCGAGTATTTTAAAATCATATATTATTGTTTAAAACAAAAAAAACAAGCTTTATCACCAAAATCATAAACATTTAGGCATTAGCCATCATTAACCAAAAGATTTATTATAACCAAAAAACATCGAGTTTCAATGATATATATATATATATATATATATATATATATATATATATATATATATATATATATATATATATATATATATATATATATATATGTGTGTGTGTGTATATATATGTATATATATGTATATATATATATGTATATATATATATGTATATATATATATACATACATATATATATATATTAATTAAAAATTAATTCATTTCAATCATTCATGTAAAATATCAAATAATAAAGGATGTAAAAATGGGTTAAAATATTGAATAACTGGAAAATAAATACAGGAATCCCTTGGGTTGAGGTAGTTCGCTGATGGGCTATGGGTTTGCAATGTCGTGAGTACACGGCCTGCTACTTAGCCCGTATGACATACCGCTTCACGTATATTATAAATTAACTGGAACTGTGCAATAGAAATGAGGACGTTCGACTTGCAAGTTTCTTCTTGAGCATGCAAAATTTTAGATCAATAGGCAGTAGCAGATTAAGGTAGGGTAATGAGCTGTTGTATGGTAGGGAGAAGTCATCATTTAATGAGTTCATACATCCGTACAAGGTAACTGGGAACAACAGAGTCCATGCCCATTGTCTACTTATACGTGTACGTGGACGCAATGACCACTTTGCCATGCATGCACATCTGCTGTGCAACACTACAACCCTCCCGAGATGCACCAAACAGGTTCCAGCCCGAACCAGTGTGCAGTTGGCTCCTTTCCCTCCCGCTGCTTCCTTCACCATCAATCCCCTTCACTACGACCTTGATGGCTAGCTATATCTGTAAACCTCATTTACTCCATCATCAATCATCCTCTCTCTCTCTCTCTCTCTCGCTCCACGGAATTCAGAATGAAAGAATAAGAGAATAAACCCTTGCAACAAGCACCATCCGCAACCACCAAGATCAATTTTGTCTTTTTGTCCGATTTGTTACCATGCAGCATAAAAGTTCTTCAAAATGTGCAGCTCATAGATAAAAGTGTTTTCTTTCTCTTTGAAAGGAGGTCCATCTTCAAAAGGTCTCCTGCAGTGTGAAGCACTACACAGCGTTCAATAAATCCAAAAGACAAAAAAATAATAAGAATTCAAGGAATCCAAAAGCGCAAGAACGGCAAAAGAAGCAAAGGGAATGAAAGGAAGCATCAATTCCGTCCCGAATAGAATAGAAAGAGAAAGTCTCTCATTCATTCTCACTTTCAATTCCTCGATGCACATTCCCCCCTCTACCGAGGCTTTTAGCCTTGGGTTTAGCCCTCCACTGTCTCCTCCTCGACTTCTCCCAAGAACCATTCTTAGGTTTATTTCTGCTTCCCAAAAATGGATCGATCACTGAGCTCTTCCGGTTCTCACAACCACCTTCGCTGTCCTCCGACTGAACCTATAAACAACCGCCCTATAGCCCTACCATTCATTCCACTCACTGCATTCATTTCCTTCGAAATCCAATAGAAGCGAAAGAGAGGCAAGCGACGTCCAACTTCTCTTCAAAAAGAGGATGCCGGATACTGTCACAGCAAAACTACAACCCTCGGTAATCAACAACAAAATGTAGAATTCAACGCTCGCTAATCAACAAACAAAATCCAATCTTCCGACTGAAAAAGTTTACGCAATCAAGGAAGATGTACTAGTCATCCGTTATACAAAGGAGTAGTGCTGGGAAGACAACAAAATAGTATAACATCATCAGCAGAAGGTGATCAGCGTACATTATAAAGGACTGCTAGGAATCCTCCACTCAACTGATCGAGTTCAGAAGAAAGAAACTTCTAAAGAGGAGGAGGAGGAGGAGAAAAAAAAGGCCTTTTTTCTAAGGAGAGTTAAGAGAGAATTAGCGTACCATTACTCTACAACTCCTCCTCCTTCCTTATCTTCGATGGTATCAAGTCCTGCAGCAGCCCGTGATCCCTGATGGAGACCTCAGCCGTCCTATTGCAGCCGTGTCTCGGATCACTGGAGATGGCGACGGCGGTGGTGGGATCGGAGGTCAACATGAGAGGCTGTGGAGCGGTCATCGGGCGGAAATCCAAAGGTGAAGGCGGGAGATAGCTGCCGAGCAGGGGGATGTGACCGTCCTTGGAGCGCACCGACGAAGGAAAGCCGAACCCCGGAGGAGGCGGGGGCCGCTCCGACGAGACCAGGGACGGTGGAGGCAGCGGCAGGTGAGCGCCGCGTGCCAGGACGGGGCTGGGGTGGGTGTGCTGCCCCTCGTACGTCGTCACCACCACCTCGGGGTCCTCCGACGATCGCTCCACCCGCTTCTTGACGCCGCACGAGGCGCTAGTGCAACGGTAGTAACTCCTGCGCGCAAGCAAACGAAGCGCCTTGAAATGACTATCTTACCCTTGTACTTGGATGAAATTACGGGCTTTCCAACGAGTGGCAAAGGGCGTAGATAAGGACCTGGGGTAGGGGCTGTTCTTGACTGCCTTTTGTCCGTACTTGCGCCACCGGTAGCCGTCTTCCAAGTGATCGACTTCGCTCCGCGTCTTGAACGCAAATCTCGGCTCCCTTTGACGCTTTTGCCCCTTCTTCTTCTTCTCTTCCTCCTTGCTCCTGCCCATTCCCCTTTTCCCACGATTAGTTCCAACTATACTCAATCTAGCGATACCGCAGCGATTCATCAGAGCTCATAAATCGCGATACTGTGTGGCTTACGTTCTGTTCGTGTTCGCCTGCTCACCCTCATCGCCGTTGATGATGGAGGAGGCCGCGGGTTTGATCGCGTTGACGGCAGCCTCGGTGGAGGACGACGAGATCGACGACGGTGTCGCCGGGAAGTTGGCAGCGTCGGATGACTCCGCCGGGGGAGGAAGTCGAGGAGGGGGATCGGACGTCGCCGGCGGCGGCTCCACTGCTGAAGTCGGCGGGGGCAACTCGAACAGGAAGGGAGGCTGGTGGAGATCCTGGAGACCGAGCAGCTCCAGGAAGCCGATGGAGCCCTTGTCCCCTCCGTCGGCGTCGAAGAACCCTCCAGGGAGCGGAAAGGTGGACGGAATTTGGGAGGAGAACCGCGGTGGTATCGCGGCGGCCGACGCCTCCATCTCGTCTTCTCGCTTTTCCACCATCATCGCGTCGCCGTCATCAGGTGCTCGCGCTCTTTCTCTTCCTCTCTCGCTCACTTGCTGTAATCTTAGGGTTAGGGTTCCGTTCCTCTTGAAGGAGTCAGGAATACAGAGAGAGAAGACTTGATATCTTTTTGTCACACAGCCATGGGGAAGGAGCAAAAAGAGCAGCCACTGGCGATCGCAGGTTGCGGGGGCGTACGGCAGTTGATGGTGGCATCGAACACGGGCGCCTGTTTGGCGAACATGCCGGTCGGCGCTCTCATATGGTAACCGGCTCCCGAACCACATCCGGTTTGGCCAGGGGCTCCCGCTCGGCCGGTGTGAACGGGGCTTGCAGCACGTGATCGGACTTCGGCGGGGTAACCCAGACGACTCGAATTTTCCGAACTACCCCTGTTGCTTGTCATAGTTTGGGGATAAAGAAGTCTTTTCGAAGGACTATTGCACGTGCGGGTCGGTCGTACGGTCGTTTTCTGGCACGTGTGGTCCCGGCCACTGACACGCGGATCCCGTGCTGACAACAATCTCCGCGTCGTCGTGTCTCGATTGTTCCCCTGTCACACGCCAACACCGTCGAATAATAATATTTATTAATTTTATTATTTAATATTATTATTAACAAGAACGAATTTTTGAAAAAAATTAAATTTAAAATTTTCTGATAGATCGTACGAGTCTAAAAAAAGGTTCATTTTTTGAAGCATCATTTTCTCTTATCGATAATTTTTTTTATTGATCGAGTTTGGATCTTATCGATCATCTTCTTTCGTTTGTTATGATTGATTATTTATTCATCATGATCAATCATAAAGAGGGCTAGTCTCATAATACTTTATATTTTTATACGTAAGTTGACAGATAATATTGCTCGATCTTTTTTTTTTATCACTTATATTTCTGTATATGTAGGTGTACGACACCAATAATCTATGCTTTCAAGTTAGTATCTTATTTGACTATAATAAAAATCGATGGATAGATAAAGATCGACGGATTGAACAACTAATCAAGGGCAGAGGCACAATTATAATTGGGATTATCATAAAAAAATTTAAAATTATAAAAGTAAAATAAATGTTGCATGCAATTAATGAAGTTGTAAGAAAATTTTTAGATTTAAGATACTCTGCGGGATAAATTTAAAGTTAATTTTTTTCAAAAAATCGGCCCGCTAATAACAACAAAACTACGATTTCTACTTATTACGTCTCGTATTCTCCCTGTGTGTTTTTTCTGTCCCAGGAAAATAAAAGAAATATATATACATATATTCGCATAACGCGAAGGCTTCGCTTAGTCTCCACCACGACTTGAGCGGCGGTGCTAGCGCTCTTTACGTCACTGATCACGTACGTGACAGTTGACATGTGAGTCGGGTGACCGGATAATCATAATTTCAATTTGGCCATTTACAGTACAAGTGAAGGCGAATTCGGAAAGCAACGGAGAAAATATAATAGAAAAATGAGGAATTCGTGCTGCGCTTGTTTATTCGTCGAAAGAAAACGAAAACTAATTAAATTTATTTTTTACTGGAGATCGTGCGGAGGATATGGGAGCGGAGACGTGCAGTCGTCAACAGTTTTGACCAGGTGCGGCGGTAAACGAGAGCAACCCCTCACCAACAAACCTTCGCCGGTACGACCCAGCGTCTGGACCCGACGAGAAAGAGCTCAAGTCGGCAGTGGAATTGAGATGGCGGGTGAGGGCAGCCACTGGATCAGTCGAATTCGATTGGGGCCCACCTGGGGTGGTAGGAGTAGCATTGTACTGGGTCGATGGAGATTAGACTGCGGGACCCGTGGGGAGGCAATGGAACCTCTGCTGTATCCATCCAAATATGTGAACCGATTTGGGTTTATAATCCGTGCTGTTTGTTCATCGCTATGCTATCCAGCGATATTCCACGGATAAAAAAAAGTCCTCGACCACATGCCTACTTCATGTCTAGTTGTGGCAGAGGGCAGATAGTTATTATAACCAGTAATCCGCACTGGGACTTGAGCAGGCCGTCCCATCCCCTCTAAAACATACATGCACATATAATACACACATCACCAGTTCAACTCCTCTTTCGTGAAGCGAACTCGCCACCATACACGGCCCGGGTCGCCGTCTTCCACGCCGCGACCGTTCGTCCCGCCTGCAACCGCACACGTGGACTTTCTTTCCCATCACCGACCGTCCGCTACCTGCATCCGGCGGTTCTCGGCTGCACACGTCTCCTTACTCTCGGAAGCCGTGCCATGTTTTACGCGGTTTCGACTCAAGCGACGTGCAGATTAATATAATGTTATTACTACCCATTGGTTGCTTCCTGCACACGTTCCTTAGATTCGTCCCGTCTCTCAATTCTATTATATATATGTTTGTTTGTCTTCATCATCTTATTGCTGCTATTAAAATAGTTTGTGACTGTTGACTGTTGCTTCGTGGATAAGTCTGGAGCCAACGAAGGGGCCCGAAGACACCATGTTATCTTCTACAGGCGAATTTGAAGTAAAAAGTCAAAAGTCTGGTGGGGTAGGTGGGCTTAGAACACCATGGAACAGTAACTTTGACGGTCTAGGCTGGTCAACAACCTACGGCAAGGTGAAGTGTTAGTATCAGGGCCGTCCAATCACCGGCCGTCGGCATCGTCAGGCGGTGCGGTATGGCGGTGATCTTGAGGGTTAAAAGAGGCGGGTGTGATGGCACGTGGATTTGACGTGGGGTGGTGACGTCCTCCTAACTCTCATTTTAATATATTATCTCTCCGTACAGTAAAATTCGAGTTACTTACGTCACAGTATCACTTCTTACGATATGGTTTTTCATTAAACTAATTAAGCACAAGTAATCCATAAGACCTAATTTGCTAAATATGATATTTGCCTTTTGGTTTGCTGACGCGACCAAATACATGTGAACATTTTTTTTTTTTGTTAAGACTTGCATAAGTTGCGGCGTTTGCCTGTCTCCACCGTAGCATTTTAGAAATAAGACGGTAATGTTGATGACATAGGTAAAGGATTTTGATGTTTAAATTGAATGTATATTATATAAAATATTTAATAACAAATAAAGACGGTATTGAACAGAATTGATTGCACCAGGACATGTATTTGTTCGAAAAATGGAATCAATTAATCTTGTTCCCCCTTAGACGCTCCTCAAGATGCTCTTAATTAGGGGACTCTGCGTTGAATCTTAAATTGGTTCCTTGTGGCGTTGACCCGTTGAACGGGCATCAATAGATGACCAGCCACAATCCTTTTGCTTAGCCCGAACGTAGACTTCAGTAGTCCACTGTCACTAGGCTTCTTATTTGGAATACAGATTTTAAGTAATACAAGTTGTAAAGATTCCCACTCTGGACCAATCAGTAGTTCACCCACAAAATGAATTCAATAAAAATGGGAAATATTTTTTGTTATATTAGATTTGCTTGATACAAACAATTAGTTTGGCAGAAACAAGTTAAACGTTTAGGGAATGGTTTCGGGTGGGACGATGGGATGGGGACACCAAAAGTCAAAGTGCGACACCCGAGGCCACCGACGACGCAGAGAAGCTGTGAGGTGGTCAAACTCAAAGATCTCAAATCAAATGAGAGAAGAACAAAGCTTCGCCTTAGAAACTATATATATAGATATCTCATCGAGGAACGACAAAATCAAACCCGTTGAATGATATGATGTGGAGTGGTAGTCTTAGGGTTTCATGCATAACCTGTCACGTTGGATATACAAGATCGAAAACTGATGTATACCATTGATTATTTAATATATAAAATGATATACATATTCATCTGATATAAGACTTAATATTAGTGCATGGTAAGACTGTTAAATGCCAAGAGAGAGAGAGATATGGGTTAAGGTTTTGCTTCTTAAGGCTTGGGCTAAGACAATACGGCACTGCCATTAATGCAAATGAAGGCCACAACTTTGTTTCTTGGTTTGTTCTTAGTCACGATCTTCTCTATTGATTCCTTAGTCGGGACTGTTTTTTAAAATATTAGATGAAATAGTAGAATTAAAATTTTCATTGGCATTGGGAGCCCTAACAAATTAGAATAGAGAATATAAGAGCCGTAATGAATACAAGGGCCCTAACAAATTAGAGTAGAGAATATATTAGTCTTATGTCTTTATATAACATATCGGAGAAAGCTAATGAAATTGAGAAAATGATGATGATGGTTGAACATTTAGAGTTTAACGTCTCAGATGCCCATCCTTTCTCTATAAATTATTAAAACATGTCATTTTGTAACTCATTTAATTTAACAAATGGGATGTGACTTCAAAAAGGAAAAGAAAAAATTAATTGCTCTTCTGTGACATATGCATTAAAAACAATTAAATATGGAGTTAGGGAATAAAAACAATACCCCTATTATCATAATTATTTTAAAGAGTAAATATTTTCCATTATTATTTAACTATCATTGAAGTTTTAACCAATCGGCGGATATTAACTATTAGAGGATACAATTTTTAGATAATATAGAGATATGGATATGCATATCAAGTTTAAATTGAAAGAATAAATACGAAATGAATGACTTCGTATGAATTCCTCCCTACAGGAAAACTGGTTAAAAGAATTCATTCATCGCATGACAGTCTCTGGATTGTCATCAACAACACGTAAGACAATAAATAATATATGAGCAACCCTAGTTTCCCCATGCAGTAAAGTCATATGAGAGCGCTCCGCCATCCAACAATCCAAGCTCTCGGATAACAGCTTAACCATGGCTTGCATGACCCTGAGCTGCACTTGCAAGCACTCGATGTATTCCGCGGCCTCCCTCAGTAGCCGTTCGAGCTCAACCGGCTCACCATCTGCCACCAGCTCCTGGAGCAGTCGAAGCCACCTCCGAGCACGGTTCGACGACGGCATTCTAACAGCTTCTACAAGCTGTGTCTTCCGGGCCCATGTGGACAACCCATTGGGTCGTCTGTGCTTCCGATGCCGTGGGGCTCGTCTCGTAGAGGCCCGGCTCCCAAACGGCCATTGGCGGCTGTCAACGGCCATGGACCAAGCGATCTTGCACAAGTTCTTCTCCTTCAATGGCCAAGTACAACACCACCACCATCACCACCCAAATGCTTGCTCTCCTCGATGCAGCAGTAGGGAGAAGGCTCTTTATATATGTTTTGTTAGCTGAACAACTTTGCTTGAACGAAGCCTGTATAAATAAGCATTATAACAATGACTGAATTATCTCTTTTGTTTCTTACCTCTATCTCAAACATGGTATCAGAGTCATAATACAGAGATTTTTTTTTTCTCTTCTCACTCTCAAACGATAGCACAATAACTTCCTCCCTCGTTGCCTAGCAGTCATAGATATGAACCTCTTCTCTACGACGTCACGCCGTTCACGTCCCCTCGCGTGGTCAACATCCCCTATTTTCACTCACTCACGCCACGCTCCGCCCAATCTACCACACATCGGCGACCACGACCTCTGCATCAGCAAGCAGTGCTACCTTCTCCTTCTCGTTGGATTAGATTTCTAGCGAAATCTGCACGGCTCTCATCCCGGTCTCTAGCCTCACCATCAATCCGAAAACCTTGGCACCTACGATCTCCAGCCCTCTTCTTCAAATCGCTATCGATCGCTTCCATCGAAACAGAGTACCCATTACTTTGTTTCCTCTTTTTTCTTTTCTTCCTTTGTTTTGCTACGATCGGCCTCACAATACTGCAGCGCACTGCCAGTGACTTCTTCTGCAGCCCATCTCCCTGCCGACAAGCTCAAGAATGTCATCTCCATCCACCCTCCTCGGCTCCAGTAGTGCCGGTTTGTTGACCTACATAGAGATGCCCGACGTGATCAATAGTCACCAGACCATCACCCAAGAGTTGTTATTGTGGTCTTCACCAAAGAGGCGAAGAGGCCGAGTGTTGCTGTGATGGCTGCCACAGCGAGCGAACGGTGAGCTGGTGGCAGGCAACACTAAGGCCGATAGTGTCATCAACACCCTCCATTCTGCGGTTGACTTCTTCTGTAGTCGCTCATCCACCTCTTCAATGGTTCTGTCCCCTCAACCGAGGGTTACTCTCCCAGATCTGCTAGAAGGGGTGATTTCTTGATCCTCCCTTGACACAGATCTGTGATCACTATGCGGCCTGGTCAGATCGCACGACTCCACCGCGTCCGACCGTGCGTGGCAGCTGCTTGAGCCCGGCAAACTGCAACCCACCCTGCTGCTTGATGGTGTTGCCTCCCATTCCCATGGCGTTCTTCACGGTGTCAGTGGGCCCCTGCGCCATGCTCTTAACTTGATCGTCGGTCTGCTGCATGAGTCCCCCAGCTTGCTCCTTCATCTCCTGGCAGTTCTACATCATATCATCCTTCGTCACCTGAGCCTGGCCTACGTCCAAAAAGCAGAGGACCTACCTCTTTATCCTCCACATATGACTGTATGTCAAAAGCAGATATCCAGTGTTCTCAAGATCCAAGATGAACCACTTGCATAGTAATTGAACTGACAGATTAAAATCTCGATAATGGCGAGATGACAATCGACTCCAAGAACAAAGAACGCAAAACTCCTCACATTATTGCATTTGTCGACTTTGGCATCTAGTCCTATTTTATAGAAGTTGACACTATAGTATTTTGCTGAAACAACAGTCTCCATCAATTGCAACCAACAACTCAAACAACAGCGATTCTGGTTTGTGGCAGTTGCTTCTCATCAACCTCTACCAACACTATTGTTTCCAGACTCCAGCCGATGCCATTGGTCTTCTCCTCCGACTCAGCTCGTTAAAGTTGACATCCTCTCCCTCTCCCAGATTTCCATTGCTACTATGTCACAGATCTGATTCAGATCCAGGAACAGGACTCTGCAATCTCAGGCGACAGCCACTCTGGTATTCTACTAAGCTTGTAATACCATAATCACCCATCTGCATCCAAAGGAGGTAACCCTATGGTTTGAAGTCTTCATTTTCGGTTCATACCTCATCACTTAGTTTCCTTTGTCGCCTATTTCTTGAACGCAAGTTGTGTCATTTTTTCTGCATTATTCTCTCAAGTTCTTGACTACCACCTTTAATGAGTCTTAAATGACTTCCTTGTCTATCTCTGTTGTTCCTACTCTATTTCCTGCTAGCACTTCCCTTTCCTCTTCATACTCCGGACCTATTTCCATAAATGCTGCCTCTCTAATCCCTTTTAAACTATCCAAAGGTGGCAACTATGCATCTTGGTGAGCTCAGTTTTCTAATCTTCTATTTTGTTATAATTTATTGGATTATATTGATGGTTCTTTTAGTTGTCCATCAACACTAATCCATGTTTCGAGAGAATCTAACCTAGTGCCAAACTCTGCATATAAGCTATGGTTACGCCAAGATCGCCTTATTCTCCAAGCGATTCAAGCCTCTCTTGATGGCTCTATCGTCCTACTTGTGTCCTCCTATGCTACTGTTGTGGAAGCTTAGACCAAGTTACAAACTATATTCGTGAATTGCTCGAGGACTCGCATGCTTAGCCTACTCTCTAGCCTTATGCACTTAAAGTAGGAGGGAAGTAATATTGTCGACTACTTACAACATATCAAAATGATTATGGATGACGTAGCTTTGAGTGGTTATTTTCTAACTGAGGAAGAGGTTCTCATCTACACACTTAATGGACTGGGTGTAGAATTCAAGGAATTGGCAACAATGCTTCGAGCATGCGACTCTCTAATCTCCTTTGAAGAACTTCATGACAAGTTAGTTGACTTTGAAGCTTACCTAAAGCATTGCGACATGCCCGCAGGACCTCAGCCATGACCTCCTATCACTGTCAATTTAACTACAAATCCAAATGGCCAAACCATAAGTACAACAAGCATGCTTCAAAAGGTGTAGCCAACTTACCTCCTATGGGCACAATACCACTTGTTCCCCCTCCGCAGTTTCTAACCTTCAACCATCATCAGAATACTTCCTTCCGGCCATGTCGTCCTCCTCCTGCATTTCATCAACCTGTCGTTTGCCAGTTGTGTGACAAACTCGGTCACTCTATAAAGGTTTGCTGGTCTCGACCTCGTCTTTCAGCTCCATCAACCTTGCCTCAAGCGAATGTCATGACTGCGTCATCTGCAAGTTAACCCAATTGGATTATGGATTCTGGTGCTTCCTACCATATCACTTCTGATCTTCAGAACTTGTCGATCCACAACAACTATGGCGGCAACAAAGATATTATCATCGGTGATGGTAAAAGAATTCCAATCACTCATACTGGTTCTACATCGCTTCATTCACATGACACCTCTTTCACACTTGATGATATTTTATGTGCACCCCACATTAAAAGAAACATTATTTCTGTCTCTCAATTCTACCAGTAAAATCATATCTCTATTGAATTCTTTCCTGATTATTTTGTTGTCAAGGACTTGAGCATGGAGGTATCCTTAGTTCGCGGCCCGAATAAAGACAACATCTATGAATGGCCATCAGCCTTGTTTCTCACCAGACCTTCTGCGAACTCTTTCATTGCTGCTCCAGTCGACATTTGGTATCAACGTCTTGGTCATCCCTCGATCTCTATTTAACAAAAATTACTTTCTTACTATTTTATTCCTGTTTTTAAATATAGTAATGTCATTACTTATTGTGATGCCTGTCTTAGCAATAAGAGTCATCAATTATCTTTTGATACATCTTATATTTCCTGCTTTAAATTATTTGAGATTGTTTATACTGATGTTTGAGGTTCTACATCAATTGTCTCTTTTGACAAGTTTAGATTCTATGTTATCTTTATAGACTATTTTATAAAATATACATACTTATATACCTTTATCATAAGTATGACATTATTATTATTTTTTCTAACTTTAATAATTAATCTGACATCACTATTGATGTCACTATTGTCGACGGCCATGGACCAAGCGATCTTTCACCAGTTCTCCTCCTTCGATGGCCAAGTACAACACCACCACCACCACCCAAATGCTTGCTCTCCTCGATGCAGCAGCAGGGAGAAGGCTCCTTATATATGTTTACGGCACCATGTAGTTTGGGGACTAATAATACGTAGGGGTAGACAATGTGAAGTCAGGAATGGGTATTCACATGGACTCACATGATCCCTTGCATCCCCACCCTACTGGCCCCCACGCCTTATCTCTCATCCTCCTTTTCTTCTCATCAAAAACAGCCTGGATCATTATCCTCCACCCCCCGCCACCCCGCCCCCCCAACACACACATACACACTCTCTCTCTCTCTCAAAGCATGGAGGGCGTTAATGGAGTAAGTTACATGTTATGGGGCCTCCTCATGTTAGACTGCTAGAGAGAGAGAGAGAGAGAGAGAGAGAGAGAGTTGTGGTTATAGCTTGTTTGTTTGCATGGAGGAAGCCTATAGACCTTGATAGCTAATGATTGATTTGAGATGGTTGGTGGTGCATGCTTGCTTGTGGATGTAGTAGCAGAGTATAGGAAGTACAGATTTGTTCCTCCTCAATATTATAGTAAACAAAACATCTTTACAATTATGCTTCGACGTGTCTTGTGCAAGCAAACATGGCGTCGTCGGCACGTATGCTTCAGCAAATTGTACATTGGAACGACAAGGATGAAACATTTAGGCGTCTCGCATGTGCTCTCACAACTCTCTTTGTATATATATATATATATATATAATATCTCGATTTAATCTCATATCCAAAGTGGACAAACATTTACATTGGTATGAGGTTTAAGTGTTTCGGACTAGTGAATTAGTCTCAATGAAATTAGTAACTCGGTTATCCCATCGTATCATAAATTTGATTAGAATCAATAGTTACTTGCTCAAACGAAAGAATCTTTGTCACCTGCAAATGCTGAGATAAAAACTTAAGGCCTCATAAATCTGGCCCCGTGAAGTAAGTAATATCAATTAATAGCCATTAAGGTCAAGAACTGGTTGCAGGCACTGGATATTGCTTTTCTCATGCTACTCCATTTTGCTTAATTACTCTCTCAGATCCATGCAGAATTAATAAAATTTTTCATATTACTTTGTTTTTCCCCCTTATCAATTTTTTTTTTTATCTCTGCCAGTTGAAACAGATGGAAAATAATACAAATTAGCTAAACAAGAGCCTATTAACAATTGAGGAACAATGTGGAGAAAGAATAGTAGGGAGTAGGGACCCTTTGAAGCTAACTGCTTCTCTATCGTGCCATCAATTCCAGTGTAGGTGCCAGCAGATTTGTATAGTAGGACACTTGGCTCAAACTCTGAGCTGTGGATCCTAGGGCTGTCGTATGTTCCAAGTATTCGAACTCTATGCATTACTTTATAACCCGTAGAACATTAGGTAAGGGTTTATCATTTTTAATTAAGGGTCTAGAGGGCATAGGTCTGTCCTCATCCATGCACTTTCTTTCAGTGCTTTACCCTAAATAAGGTTGTCAATCCAGTAAATGACTCTATTTACTTCTTTTGCTGATAATTTAGGACACTGTGAAGTCCAACAAACCATCTCAAGAAATGACATTAATTGGAAGAGTCATCAGGTCAAAACCTGATTCTTTGATCAAGAGAACCAAAGAAGGTATCAGTAGTGCTGCTAAACCAAACGTTTAATGTTAAGAGGAACCAACAACAAGTTTGCAACCTAAATTAAAAAAGCTTTATCCAGAGAAATTGATGATGCAGACTAATCATTCAAAGATGTGGTCCTAGAAAGCATATCTACTGCACAAAGCATCAAGTTGGTGATCAGCCAAACAAAATAATTGAACTACGTGTTGCTTATATGAGTATTTAAATGATCATGTCGACCTCTCAAATAATAAGAAAACGAATGCCATGTTCTATTCTGCTTGCTACTCACCCCCTGTCGAGAACAACACAGTCTCTCTTCCCTACTTCCACCTGCCATTTCTCAATGCACAAAAAAAAAAAAAAAAAAAAGAGAGAGAAAGAACACTTGTTTGTCGAAAACAGCTGTTGCAATAAGAATCATCAAAACCTTCAAAGGAAAAATGGCACCTCGTCGATAATTCACGGTATCCACAGTGTGCTCCATGCATGCTTGGTCGGTAGAAGATGCTGTTCTCGTGGAACGTGAGCATCCACGTCGTTCCTTGAAACCTCAATCTTTTGCAATATGATCATCATCTTTACGCCAACAACAAGAACTCTCTCAAACACAAAGATACCTGTGTCATACATACTCTGTTCTGTCTACTGAGACAAAGACGCTATGAATGGACCAACATTCCAATCACTCAATTCAAAATGGAAGAATCATCATGTGCACATCGAGACATCAGGACGACACGTGCAATGAATTACTTGGTTTCTGAAAGAAGCTGCCACCAACTCATGATGAATCGTCCATATCACTAATGGAGTTTTTTTGTCGAGAACAGAAAACAGAACTCGGCGGTAGGCCATCTGGTGGCCATTGACGAGCCACATGCAGCGCATATACAGCCGCTCAAGTCGTCGTAATCACCACCACCACCATCTCTTCTTCTGCCACCATTGTCATTGTCAACCCTCGTGAGAGGGTTGGCGGGGGGGGTGGAGGGGGTCATGAAACACTACATAAAAGCAAGCAGCAACGCCCCAACTTTTGGCACCAACCTTTCCCTTCTCCTCGGATATATCAGAGACAGGTCATGCACCCCATGTGGGTTTGGAAGGCTTTTTCGTACTGGTGCACCAAGGGCCACCCTGCACATCCCTTTCTTCTAGGGTTAGGGTTTCGCGGACATTGGCCACGTTGGTGCATGGAAGCCGGTTCGGGCGACGCAGCGGCGACAGAAATGAGGGGCCCTCGAAGTCTCGGTTGCATTCGCAGTGGTGACTTGGCCACATGCGTGTCTTATCACTGCCGTGATATTTCTTCCTTCCATTTATGAGAATCTTCTGCCTCAGCAGCTTTGGAGGCATCCAACAGAAGCCCTGCATGCATGCTTTTGTGGAAGAAGCCAACAGGAACGGGCCACACAGTAGAAGGAGAAACAAAAACCAATTACTCGACATCAAATGATGAATACAAGAAGGGAATGGGCATCAATACATCATCATCATCTAGTTCTAACATTGAAGCAATTAAACAAACGCAGGCCGATACAATATAACATGCAAAGAAACATATCTGAAAAGTGGTCAATCTGCAATTCTCCTATTGTTGCGCTGGGCAACCTTAATAAGTTTACGACGATCATATTGACTTACCATATGACAATGTAATCACATATACGTGATGAGTTTAGTAAACTTGGAACTGATCTCATGGAATCTTGATAGTACATCAATGACCATCTGCCTCTCGTAGTAATTAACACTGACGGTGTAACATTTGAGGCAGAGGGAGGAAGCCATCAAGTTATGTGTGACAAGTTCATGTGAGGCAGACGCTGTTCCAACCGATTCAATCGTAAAACCTATTGTCGAATTGCTCAAAACAAAAAGATAGCAAGCAATCCAAGAAGAATAAATGAAGCATTTAAAAGCTGCCTTTATCTGTGATTGTTCACTGGCCAATCGGCATTTTAATATATACTTGTGTAAGATGAATTCGCATATATCATTTCTTGGACATTGATATTCGTGTATTATATCTCTGTTTGTGTTCACATATGTTTTTAAAATCTTTAATCGATAAATCTTTTAGAATATTTGGAGAACTATTTTGCTTAATTAACAAGAAATTCATGTCCAGAAAGACTCTTCTTAGAAGAAAAAAAATCCAATTGAAAACTATAATACCATATTTAACTGAGGTTTTGAGGGCATGAGAAGAGAAAACAATTAGTTTTTTTTTTTCTTTCAAAGTAGATCTTTATACGCTGATAGTTAAAGACTAAACCAGATGGTATATAAAAGGTTTCCAGCTTAATTTTATATTACCTTAAAAAATAATTTTATTTTATATGTTTTATTATTCTTACATCATGAAGAATATGATTTTCTTCACCTACGAGCAAAGAATATTAAATATTATATATTTTTTGTGTTTTTTTACTATTGATTCTGTTTGTTATATATTTAGAACTGGCATATATTTCACAATAGTAGTGTTATAAGAAGGTTCTCATAAAAGAATATTAGAGTTAACATGTCTAAGATGATTAAAGATTCAAGAATCAAGTTTTTTTATATATAAGTTTATTATGAAAAAAACTGGTGGAAGAAATAATTTGAATCTACTAGGAAAAATATGAAAGAAATAACAAGAAATGAGAATGAGCGATGATGGTTATTAGGAGTTGAAATAAAATGGACAAGTATTATTCATACTTATATTGAGAATATTATTCTAGCACTGTTATTAATGATGACTTCATTATAGTTATTTGATATAATAATTATTTAAAACAAGTTAGTACTGATAGAGAAGAGGTATACCCCTCAATCACAACTCATCAGGTCAATTAGTGCTTTTAAAAAATTACATCGATTTGAAAGCTCGTTCAATCAGACCCATATAGAAAACTCGTTTGTAAGAATAGTGAGAAAGTAAATCAGTGAGTAGTAAGAGTGAAAAGTAGGGAAAAGATATATAAACAAGATTTATAGTGGTTTGATCCATGTGACTTGTATTCACTCCCTATTCCTCTTCACTCAAGGCTACTGGCTTCTATTACTGATCTTATTTCAACGGGTGAAGATCAGCTATTCCCTTTACAATTCTTTCTCTTTTTCACAAACACAGGAGAGAACCTTTACAATATTCTTTTATAAGTGTTCTCTTAAACTCTCCCTTAGAACAACCTCTAAGCTTCTGGAGGAGAGAACTCAACTTTCTAATAGGGTTTTCATACATGTTTTTATTCTCTATTCTTGCTACCTTAAGCAAGAATGAGTTAGTTATTTATAGACCCCAATTGGCTTCAAACCTTAGAGCCAAAATTCAAATCCTCAGAATTTTTGGGTATGGGTGGTACCACTGCCTACGTTGGGCGGTACCACCACTTGAAAAATTTAATGTTGGCGGACAACCTAGAAGGTTATGCTACCAGCTTATTGGCGGTTCAACCGCTTCACCCATCTTTGGGTCACTGAATGGGTCTCCCAATGGGCCCAACTCAACCTCAAATCAGGCCTTATAGGCCCCTAATTGTGTTGGCTATGTTTCACCCAGAACCAACTCAATTACAACCTACTACTTCAATCAAGACAACCAATTACAAAGCATGAATACTATGTTGTCTGGTATATCATTGGTTCATCCGACACTTCGTCTGACTCTTTGGTGTATTGTCCTCTCCTTCGGCATATTGCTTGATCCGTCAGCATGTTGACCTTTGCAACATCTGATCTTCTTGGTGTAATGCCTCAACCTCTTGACCCGATGCCTAAACACATGACACAAAGTCCTTTCAACATGTCGACCAGTTCTTCAACCTGATGTCCAATCTTCTAACATGTTCTGTTCCGATTCAACGTTTGATTCTTCCTGCTTTAATCAATTTATCTTTCCATGATCAAAATTAGTCATGAGTCACTCAGACATTCATTATATCATAACTTCATCAATTGATTTTATCATTGAAATATAAGATTAATAATCTCTCCCTTTTTGATGATGGAGTTTTAACTAAACTTCCACTATTAACATAACATATTTAAATAAAAAAACTTGAATTCGAAAAGAGTGATAACCTTTGAATTCCAGTCAAAACATCATAACATACATCATAAAATCATAAGTATTGCATGCATCATTTTAAATAATTTCAAAATATCAGAGTGCATAGTATCATACATGATTTAAATTTTAAATTGACATCATAACTTCTCTCCCTTAAAGTACATCACACCATGCATGATTAAATCATCATCATAACTTCTCCCTATTTATCATCAACAAAAAAGAGAAAAGTATAACCTGAAAGCCACTGAAACATGTAAGCAAGCAATTTTTTTGAGATATACAAGTTAGCAATTTTTGATTCTTCTTAAAATGTGTAAGCTAGCAAATTTTGTCTCCTTTTTGTTAGGATCGAGTTGGGGGAGGGTGAATTAGTGCTAAGTAAAAAATTTCAATTTAAAAAATTTTTTATTCAAAGAAAATCGATATTGAAAGTACTTTAACTTAGAACTATTTAATAAGCAATTAAATCTAAGAGCAACATTAATGAAAGCTAAGAAAGAGATGCACACCAAATTTTTATAGTGGGTCGGTCCCCTTGACCTACATTGCTCCCGATTCCTCTTCACTTAAGGCCACCGGCTTCCACTCCTGATCTTTTCAATAGACGAAGATCAAACACCCCTCTTACAGCTATATTCTCCTTTTACAAGTTTAGGAAATAAACTTTATAATTCTCTTAGCTCCCCCTTAAACAAAAACTACACAAGAAGAAATGAGGGGGAGCTCTCTAGGAATTACAATATTGTTTTCATAAGTTTTTCACTCTTGATTCTTGCATCCTCAAGCAAGAATATGTGGGGTATTTATAGGTACCAAATGACTTCAAGAATGGAGCCAAAATTCTCGAAGACTGTCTTCTAGGAGATTGTGTCTTCTCTTTGAGATTATGTTTTCTAGGAGACTATGTCTTCTAGGAGACTATGTCTTCTAGGAGATTATGTTGTCCCGAGACTGTGTCTTCTCGGAGACTATGTCTTCGAATACCGTGCCTTATATAATCTTGGGTTATTGAAATGACTTTTCTAGTAAGTCCAAGTAAGTCCCAATTAAGGTCTAATGACCTCTTAATTGGGTTACTAAAACTAAATCTCATTATAATGCTAACTATGATACCTAACACATAATCTTTATTGTCCAACTGTTAATTGATTTCTCGACAAACTCCCGGAACTCCCGGCATCCTTCCGATGAACCCCTGGTGAGCTCTCGACAACCTATCGGCGAACTCCCGACGAACTTCCTAGCAAATCTCTGGTGAGCTCTTAGCGAGCTCCTGACAATATTGTTCGAACCTTGGTCGACCTCCAACGAACTTTCGGCGAGCTCCCACTACGTCATCCGAACCTCGGCTCGATGCCCAAACTTGATTCCTACTCAACATCTGATTGTAATACCTTTTTAGCATTGTAGTTAATCCTGCATTACTTTTTATAACATATAAATTAGATCATAAAACCCATTAAATGATTTTATCATCAAAATCTGGGATTCAATAATTTTCTCTTTTTTTAAGGATGACAACCAATTGATGTCAGAAATTAACCTTAACTCCTCTTATATGATGCCATAGGACAAAAAAATAAACTTAATTTCAAAAGCACCATCACTTTTGAATTTAAGTATTTTGATAATTTTTCACAATTTAACCATACGATACCATACAAAACAAAAATTTCAAACATTTATCTTCTTGGTATTATATAAAAATTTTGATCATTATGTTCACAAGATAACCATGCCATCAATCATGATACAACATCCATTTCAATACTTTCAAAGATCTCAAAATATTTCTTATGTCATCAATTATATTATTTCTCTCCCTTTGTTATCAACAAAAAAGAGAAATGTTAAACTTATATTTGAACATTCTTAAACATTTATCTCATAAAGAATTTTCTTTCTCCCCCTTGGTCATTGTCAAAAAGAATGAAAGAATATTATAGTACAAAATTAATTTTCAAGTCATTGACAAATATATATAAAGGGGTTTTATAATGAAAATCATGTCATTAAGGATATAGTATAAAAGATCAATTAGCATGTACCAAAAATATGATTTATTTTAATAAATCTTTTTTTTCTGTAAATAGCAAAAATGAGTCTTAAGGGAGTAAATAATCTTGATTCATTCAAGGTAAATCTTAAGACATATAATTTATTTAGATAATTCTTCTTAATAAAATGGAAGAATAATCTTGATTAAAATTCTCAAATTATAATTGTTAAAGTCATAAATCTTCTTCTTATTAAAATGAAGAAATCATATAGGTTAAAAATGGTTTCCATAAAGGAAAAGTCATGTGAAGAAGTCAATGAAAAGTTCATGAAAAAAAATCTCATTCAATTTTTAACTCATTACAAATTTAAGAAATATTAATTTGGTGATAAAGGTGTACCATTCATGAATATAAAAAAGTCATAAATAAATCATATTATAAAGGATATTAATATCAAATCATGAATATGAAAAGACATGATTCAATTTGACAAATTTTCTTTTAGGCCAAAAAGAAATTTTATGAGATCAAATAACAAGAAAGATCTTGTTTTATATATATAATTTTCTTTAATAAAATGAAAGAGTCCTAGTGAACAATCTTGATTTATATAAAGATCTCAAATTATGATTTTCAATATGTCAATATTATGATAATACCTTTTTTTAATGGTAAGTTGTATATGAGAAAAGATAAAAGATCTTGATTCATATATAGGATATTTCAAGTTATGAAGATCATAGTTCTTAATAAAAATCTCAAGTTATAAGATCGTAAGTCTCCTCTTTGGTAAAAAGAAAATTATAGAAGTAAAAAATGTTGATTCCCATAAAAGATGCCTCAAGTAAAAAATTATAAGAAAATTCATGATTTGATTGAAAAAAAATCTCATTCAAAGTTCAATTATTAAAATTATTTTTGTAGTTCAAGAGATTCAACAATAATCGTATCACTTTATCTCTTATTGAAAACTTGATTGAGAAATTTTCAAAGATTTTTTTTCATTTTTTTAGTTTTTTCAATCCATAAATTTTTTTTCATATAAAAGTTCATTCAATTTTTATGCAAATTCATGCATTGATTGTCATTTAAAACTCAAGTTTATTAAAAGAATCATCAAGATCATTATAATAAAATATTTTTAAATAAGTAAAACATCTTCAGCTTTTTAGAACTGAAGACCAAGTATCATTTCCAAAATAAATCATAAAATATTTTTAAACAATAGCTTTGATTTATTTTAATTATAATAATTTTTCTTTCTTAAATGAGTCTAACTCTTTAGACTAGTGAAATGAGTTATCATGTAATTTTTATTCTCATTTCAAAAATATTTTTAAATTTTCAAAAATACTAGAAAATAAAGCATGATTTTCTTTCTTTTTTTATTTTATTTTAAGCTCAAATTCAAGAATAATAAAAAATTTAACAAAAAATAACTTGTTTCAACAAACAACTATTACAACATTAAAATCAATCATCATTCAACCTTTATAAGTAAATCATTTAACATTAGCATTTACATTTAAATCAACCAATATAATATCATCAAGGTCCATTTTTTGAAAAATTTCAACATAGATAATTTTTGATTAAAAATAACTAAGGTTTTTATTATAATTTATTTTTATACTAGTATGCTCTAACTATGAATAAGCCATGCATAATCAAAAAGCAATCATGGACTATCAACATATTTATTACCAACAATTTTAATTCCAATAATTTTTCTTATTATTGTTGTTTATGCTAGTGAGCTTGAAAAGTGTTTTAGATCTCAAGTCATGTCCCTTGAGCATCCAATATCAAGACACCATTTAGTGCTCCTAGCCTTTGTTAGGAGACAAACCTACAAGAGAGGGGATTTTGGTTTAGGTACCCATTTGACTTTGGGTCTTCCATGAAAAGCTCTATCTAATTTAACTAAAGACATTTAATTATTAATGGTTCCTTTAAAAACTCAAATCAACATATGTGAACTATACTTTTTAAATGAACACTTATAAGTAAAATATCCTAATCTATCATAAAAATTATATTTGAATTTCGGAGAAGAGATTAATGTAGGTTCCGCTAACAAAGATAGTTAGCTTTTGATGAGTATTACCCACATAGTCAATACCTTCCTTATGAACATCACCTTTATTAGCAAAGACTATATTTAGAGACTTGTTGCGTATCTTAAACTTTTCTAAGGTTTATTTTAATATTACATTTTTTTTTTAATTTCATCTAGCATTTCACATTTCGAATAAAAAGTACATTATGTGATGCATCATTCATGTTTTAAAATTTACTACAAAGTAATGCATGATCCTTTTCGAGTGATTTATAAGTTTTGCTAAGCTTTTTAAACTCATCAAAAAGTATTTAATAACTCATCAAAATTATAGGAAGCTTCAGGTGAGTTACTTACCTCATGATGGATAGCCATGAGCGCAAGATTCTCCACTTCTTCTTGGTTGTGCTCTTTATCTTCGAAGTGCCTCGGCTTCTTACATTCATACCAAGAGGTTTTGACCAATTTAAGTTTATTTTTATATTTTTATATTTTTATTAATTTATTTGATTCTTTTGTCATAGGTACTGAATCTCAGATTTTGATTATGAAATTAATTGATGGGTTATTGATATAACAGAATTGTTAGAATTGATTGATGCATGATTAATTATGACAGATTATTACAATCAGGATTGGCCAAGGTTAAGTCCATGCATCGAGCCGATGCGGTTGGGAACTCACTAGGAGTGCGTCGGGAGCTCGTCGAGGGTATCGGGAGTTTGCCAGAATGGCGCAAGGGTTCGCCAGAAGAAGACCGAGACTTGCCGGAAGATTGTCGGGGGTAGCCGAAAGGCTTGCTGGGAGTTAGGATAGTCTTATAATAGATATTTGGCAATTATGATTGTATTTAATTAAGTCATAATTAGCATCATGCAGGTCTAACTATGATATGATCAATAGAGTTACAACCAGATAATAGGCCAAGATCAAACTTAGGCATCGAGCCAGGTTCGAACAATGCGATGGGATTTCACCGAGAGTTCTTAGGAGATTCGTCGAAGGGATTGGGAAGCTCGTGGGGAACATGAAGGGAGATAACCAGAAGAAGACCGGAGGACTTATCGCAAAAATGTCGGAGGCTACTAGATTGGTGAAAGTTGGGTTTAAATTAAGCTTATGGTCATTAAGTGTTGTAATCGTTGAGCCTTGGTTAGAAGTGAGTCCTAATTGAGTTTAATTTAGATAAAATTTAAATCAACTCAATAAGGCAACCGGATACACTACTAGGTTTGGTTGAGCTCAATCAATTGACCAAAGAGCTGGTCAATATAAAGTTAAAGCTAAAATTCAAAAAGTGGAGGTAACCACTTTTGCGGAGAATCCGGTAGGTAAACAACCGGTGAACGGTGGTTGGACCGCTCGTACCACAGAATCCGAGCGGTGACCAACAGCTTTCGATGGGTAAACCACCCAGGTGGCGGTTAAATCGCCTATACGATAGAATGAAGGCGGCGGCCAGTGGCTGACGATCGGTAAACCACCCAAGTCGGTGGGTAAACTGCCTAAACCTGATTTTTTCGAGTATGTTTGATTTTTGGCTCTAAATTTCTAATGCCACTTAGGGTCTATAAATACCCCAAGTATTCTTGCATTCACTACAACTCTTTTGGGTAATTAAATTCTATGAAAAAAAATTATGAGTGATTTATAAGAAAAAGAAAATGGAAGGGAGAAAGCTTAGAGATAGAAATTTTTTCTTAAGTCTCCATTGTAAGCAAGCAAGTGTAAATGTTTGATCTTCACTCAAAGAAAATTGAAAGTGGAAACTGATGTACCTCAAGAAGGAAGACTCGAGAGTGGACATAGGCCTTTGATACCGAACCACTATAAAAATTATGAGTGGTTCTTTGCTTTCATTGATTATATATGTCTTGTATTAAAGCTGCCTATTTAACTCATCTTTTAAGAAAGCAAAGTTTTTATGATAATTTTTTTACTTTAAACGTTGCTTATCTTTCCAATTTGATTATCTACTTAGAAACTTTTATTTGTTCACTTAATCATTTTACTAAGAACGAAAAACTTAGATTTCCTTATCTTGTTTTAATCGAAAAAATTTCATTTAGAAAGAATATTTACACTTACACTAATCTATCGCGCACCCCCCCCACCCAGTACTAATTGATCATAACAATTGGTATCAGAGCAAAGTACTTACTCTTTGGATTAATACCCATTCGAGTAAATGACTTATTGTGGCATAAATGAAGGACATTCCATCTCATATCCTCCCATGTTCAATGGGACGTATTACACGTATTGGAAGACAAGAATATGTATTTTTCTTATCTCTTTAGACCTTGATCTATAGAATATAGTTGGGAATGGATTTGAAAAATCTTCGAAACCAATTAATGAATTAAATGATTTGGAAAGGAAATTTTTTTTTCTAAATGCAAAAGCTATGAATGCCTTGTTTTGTGTACTTGATAAAAATGAGTTTAATCATATTTTCGCTTGTGATCGGCTCGATATTTGGCATACTTTGAAAATCACACATGAAAGCATAATTAATATAAATGAATCAATATATAAAATGTCTTACAAAAATAAACTTAAAGAATATCTTCCAAAGAACAGGAAAAAAATTTGAACTGAGAACATATGACTCCTCAAGTGCGAGTGATGAGGATCTTGAACTTTTGACAAATGAACCCGAAATTAATAAACTTAAACCTTAAAGATAATCTAAAGATGGACAAAACCTTTTGCTATGAATGCAAGAAGCCAAGGATCTCCAAAGATCAAATGCTTAACCAAGATGTGGAGAACCTTGCTTTAATGGTGATCGAAGATAAGGTTAGTGAGTCTTTAAATATTTTATTTTTAGAATTATCAAGCATGTTTCATGATTTATTTAATGAGTTTAGAAACTTAGCAAGTCTTTTAAACTACTTAAAGTTGATCATAATTTGTTAGTTAAAAAATTTGATGAAATGCATGACTCCTTAGCATCACATAAACCATGTTCTAAATGTGATATGCTAGATAATGTTAATGAAGAGAATTGTATACTTAAAACAACACTAGAGAAATTTGAGATAGGGAATAAATCTCTAAATATGATCATTGCTAATAAGGGTCATATTAATAATAGAAATTATATAGGCTTTATCGGTAATGATCAACTAAAGCCAACCATCTTTACAAAAGGACCTACATTAAATTTGCCATCTAAAACTAAATATAATTTTTATCGTAGATTAGGACATAAAGCCTATAAATATTTATTTAAAAATTATAGTTCACATAAATTAATTTAGGTTCCTAAAGGAACAATAAACAATCTTATGCCGTTAGAGAAAATGGAAAGAATATGTTCTGAAACACCCAATATTAAATGGGTTCCTAAATAAAAACATATTACTTGAGATCTAATACTCTTTCAAGCTAGCTTAAGTATAATAAGAAAATTATTAAAATTAAAATTATTGATATTAAATCTTTTAATGATTCATCATCATACAATTAATCTTGATGATGCATAGCTATAACATATAAGTATGAAAATGATCTAGAACCAAAGAACCTTAGTTATTGAAAAATATGTTAAAATTTACATAATGGGATTTTGATGATGATTGAATAATAAGTTCAAAATCATTTGTTTGAATATATGAAAAGACTATTATTGAAATGGATGTTTGATAATTGAATGTGTGATGATTACCTTTGAACTCAAATATGAAATAAATAAAAATTTGAAAATGAGATTGTCAACTCCTTGTACTATGTGCAAAAGAGTTAAAAGTTGAAATTTGGATAGGTTGAATTTTGATTGAAGATGTTTTATAAAACCATGCTTGATAGTGATTATGCTTATTGAGCTTATATTTCAACATTATGCATGATGATCTTTGTAATTTATGGATTATTGATCATTGTTATAATGAAAGCTCTTTTTGGTTTTAAATGAAAATACGTGTTTTTATTTGGCTTAAAAGACAAATATTATGCTTGTATGAAATAAAGGAAATAATTTTTTACGTGAATTTTTTTATCTTATAAATATCTCAAAAAGAGATTACTGAATCGATTATGTTATCTTTTATGAATCTTTTAAACTATGAAAGTAATTTTGATAATTTGATGATTTATTATCATGATTTTTGGCAAATTTAGAAAATAAAACTTGAAATCTTTACATAAATACTTTGATTATGAAAAATCTTTATTGAACGAGGAATAATTTACCTAAGACTCATTTCTTGGATTAATTTATCCCATAAGACTCATTTTTATTATTTACAAAAAAGAAAAAAAAAATTAAATAAAATCATATTTTTTATATTTAAATATTTGATTTTATCTTTAATGACATGATCCCCTTGTACTTTTTAGCGTAATTTGAATATGGATGTTAATAAGAAATTATGCAATCACATTTCTTCTTTACATTAACAAAGGGGGAGATAAAATTGGAAGTAAATTAGATATAATAACATTGAATGAAAAAAAAATTGCTTAGATAAAATTTTAGAATTTTAAATTATCTAAATACATACAAAATGCATAATTCATAATTTGAGCTTAGTCTACTATCATATTTTCTTTTGGAATTCATAATAATTATTATCAAAATTATAGGAGATGATTTTAAATATATAAGTAGCTCTTAAAATTTTGAATCTCTTTGAATATCTTGAAGTTTTGAGCTTAATTTTGAAATTCACATCTATAAAAATTACATCTTTAAAATTGAGTATTTTTGTGATATGATATTTTTCATTTCTCTACCTTAATTCTACATTCTTATTCACACAAAGTGGAGAAAGGAAATCACTAGCATTTCAAGCGACCAATTATTTTGAATCTCTTGAAAATGATTTTAATAATTTTGATTATTAGAAATTAAATACCTATATCATGATTTTGATTCCTTGAAATTATAACTTGAAATCTTTAATAAATCAAATCTCTTATTTTTTCTTGTATTATTTAAAATAAGATTTTTACATAAATTATGATCTTGACAACTTGAGAATTATTATGCATGAATCAAGATATTCTATGATTTGTTTCTTGATATTCACAATTTATTTTCATAAATTAAATATCTCATCATAATGTTAATTGTTCTTGATATATTTCATGTGATAATTAGTATATTTCTTGATATATTTATTGAAAAATGATGTAATGGAAAAGTTTTGAACTATTATAACCATCCTCTTTTTTTGACAATAACAAAGGGGGAAGCAAAACTTGTTAGCTTGTAAAATTACTAGCTTGAACAATGCAAAAGAAGTAAAAATTTGCTAGCTTACACTTTTCAAAAGAGAAGAATGAATTCACTAGCTTCATGTTCTAAAGTAATTGCTAAGCTTTTATATATCAAAAACTTGCTAATTACACTTCTTTTATTGATGACAATGAGGGAGAAGGTATAATGATGTGAAATCATGTATGATGATTATACATGTAATAATAATTTTAAAAATCTATATAAGGATAATAATTTATTATTATTTAGATTTACTTGCTATATTTACTTGAAATTTTCATGAGAAAAATTTGTTGAGTTCATATTCGAATATATATATATATATATATATATATATATATATATATATATATATATATATATATATATATATATATATAGTTAAGACCTAGAAATGCTAAATCAAGAAAATATATAAATTACTAATATAGATTTCATGAAGTGAAGCTTTTTTGTGATAACATTTCTTGGAAACTCTCTCTATGATTTTATCTTATTGTTTTTAAAAAAGGGAAGAAAAAAATTACATGAAGATGTGCCACATTTGAAAATTACAAGAGATGACTTTTGCTATATTTGAAATACATAAGTAGTCTTTAAATATCTTAAACTTTTGAGCTCATCTTATTATTGTTTTTAAAATTTATTAAGAGCTCTTCTCTATGATGAAATAATTCAATAACAACCCCCTTATTTCTCTCCTTATTAAGGGGGAAGAAAAATTTTATAATGCATATACTAAGGGGGAGTAATGCCATCATGTGCTTTGAAATTATTAGCTATATTTTACCTTTTTATTGATGATAAAGGAGGAGAAATGTATATTGATGACACATGATATAAATTGATGAATATATTGATGACACATGATATAAATTGATGAATATATTGATGACACATAATCTTGTTAAAAAATATGGATATCTTGATAAGGATATGAATTAGACATCTTCGATATAGATGCTTAATTCCCTTTTTTACTCATGTTTTGATATCTTGGATATGTTAATTTGGGTTAAAATTTACATAGAATGTTGATTGCTTGAATTTAAGAGTGTGTAATTCTCTTAAATTTAAGTGGCATAGATTTAGGGGGAGTTAGGATTAACTCATGTCATTAATTGATTATCATCATCAAAAGGAGGAGATTGTTGAATCTCAGATTTTGATGATGAAATCAATTAATGGATTATTGATCTAACATGATTATTAGAATTGATTGATACATAATTAATTACGATAGAATATTTATTACAATCAGGATTGGCCATGGTTAAATCCATGCATCGAGTCGATGCAGTTGGGAACTCAGTAGGAGTACGTCGGGAGCTCGCCGAGGGTTTGCTAGAAGAAGAGCGAGACTCGCTGGAAGATTATCGGGGGTAGCCGAAAAGCTTATCGGGAGTTATGATGGTCTTATAATGGATATTTGGTAATTATGATTATATTTAATTAAGTCATAATTAGCATCGTACAGGTCTAACTATGACAGAATTAATGGAGTTACAACCAGGTAATGGGCCAAGATCAAGCTTAGGCATCAAGTTGGGTTCGGACGATGCGGTGGGATCTCGCCGGGAGTTCGTTAGGAGATTCACCGAAAGGATTTGGAAGCTCGTTGGGAACATAAAGGGAGATCACCAAACGAAGACCGAAGGACTTATCGCAAGAATGCCAAAGGCTACCATATTGACAGAAGTTGGGTCTAAATTAAACTTATGGTCATTAAGTGTTGTAATCGTTAAGTCTAATACCGGGAAGGGAGAAAGAGGAATGAAATTCAAAAAGAATACCCGAAAATTAAGTTGTAAGAAACCAACAAACTCAAAATACAACTTACACAAAATAGTTAAAGATAGTTCACCACCAAGTTTAAAATCGCCAGAGGATACAAAAAGTTCACCATCTCAAGGAAATTAAACAGGGATACAGAATTAAAATCAAAAGACTCACCACCCAAGGATACATCCAAGAGATACAGAGTTTTAGAGACTCTAAAGAACTTTTGCAAATACAATCAACTATTCAAAAGTTGTTTTTTACCCTAGAATATCAAAATAAGTACTAGAGCATGAAACATCCCTTCATGCATAAGGAACTATAACATTAAATGCTTCACAACTGTCAACTAACTTTAAATGCTTCACATCTACCAACTAACCCCTTTATGCATTCCTTGGTCATGAAAAATGGCATCTTGAAATAGTTGTAACTTTGTCTAAGGAATATGCTCATGAGCTGTAAATTGAGTGGGCAGGGTTAAAAATTCTGAAAAATTAGACACTCCCGTATCAATCTCCCTTGGTTGAAAAAGACTTGTTCTCAAGTCTTCATTTGTTTGATTACCATAATAAGGAATTAAATCAGTCACATTGAATATTGATGATACCCCATATTCTTTAGGTAGATCAATCTCATAAGCATTCTCTCCAATATTTTTAAGCACTTTGAATGGACCATCAGCCTTTGGTTTCAACTTTCCAAATTTTCCTGGTGGAAACCTCTCCTTCCTTAGATGAATCCAAACCAGATCACCTGCATTAAACCTCATTTGCTTTCTATGTTTGTTAGCTACTTGCATGTACCTTTCATTTTACTTCTCAATTGTTGCTTTAACATCGTCATGCAGCTTCTTTATCTATTTAACCCTCTTAGCATCTCCACTAAATTGCTTATTCGTAGAATGAGGGATTATATCTAAAGGACCAATAGGATTAGCACCATAAACAATCTTAAAAGGACTCTTACCAATGGTATGATGCATGGAACGATCTTAAACAAACTCAATATGAGGAAGAATGAGGTCCCATTGCTTAATGTTCTTGCCAACATAGTTTCTAAGCAAGTTTCCTAAGCTTCTATTTGTTACATCTATTTGCCCATCGGTTTGTGGATGATGAGAGCTACTGAAATTCAAATATGTACCCAGTTTCCTCCATAGAGTCCTCCAAAAATAACTAAGAAATTTTGAATCTTGATTCGACACCATAGTTCTTAGAATGCCATGCAATCTAACAATCTCCTTAAAGTACAAATTAGCAATATGAGATACATCATTTGATTTATTGCAGGGAATAAAATGAGACATCTTTGATAATCTGTCAACAACAACCATGATAGAATCTTTGTTCCTTTGAGTTCTCGGTAGTCTCAAGACAAAATTAAGACTCATATCCTCCCATGGAGCATTAGGCACCGACAATGGAGTGTACAAACCTGAATTTTATCCTCTTATTTTTGCCAAGTGACACACTTTGCATTGCTTCACAAATCTCTCTACATCTCTGAACATCTTGGGCCAATAGAAATTTGATTGAATAAGAGCTAGAGTTTTATACCTACCAAAATATCCTCCCAAAGCACCACCATAAGCTTCAACTAGAATTACATGTCTCAAAGAACAAGATAGAACACACAAGGCATTAGCTCGAAGAAGAAATCCATCAAAGATAGTAAATTGCTAAAAGGAACCTGATTTGGAATTCTGTCATATTGAGTTGAAATCTACATCATTCTGATAGAGATATTTGAATGTCTCAAATCCAACTACTTTGACTCCCATGACTGATTATAAATAATATTTTTTGCTCAATGCATCGGCAACTACATTTTGAACATCAGATTTATACTTAATTGTGAAGCTATAAGATTGCAAGAACTCCACCCAAGTTGCATACCTCTTGTTTAGCTTGTGTTGGTGATTAATAAACTTCAATGCCTCATGATCAGAATATAGAACAAATGGCTGGGCAAGAAGATATTGACTCTAATGAGATAAAACTTGATAAATGGCATAGGACTTCTTGTCATAGGTAGAATATTTCCTCCTTGTATAATTCAGCTTCTCACTGAAAAAGGTAATGGGCTTTGATTCTTGACTCAAAATAGCACCAATTCCCACATTGGAGGCATCACATTCAATCTCAAACACTTTGTGAAAATTAGGTAATACCAAAATAGGAGCTTCGGTCACCTTTCTTTTTAATAGCTCAAAAGCTTTATCAGCCTCATTAGTCCATTTGAATTTATTATCTTTCAGGCATTCGGTGATTGGAGCAACAATCAAGCTGAAACCCTTAATGAATCTTATGTAAAAGGAAGTTAAACAATAGAAACTCCTCACATCATGCAATGAAGTCGGTGTTGGCCAGTTAAGAATAGCTTCTACCTTACTTTGATCTATCATGATTCCATCTTTTGAAACAACATATCCAAGAAATACCAAACTATGAGTAAAAAAAGTCACACTTCTTCAGATTAGCATAAAGTTTTTACTGCTTCAAAATAAGAAAAATCTTCTTAAGATGATTCATATGTTCTTTCTCACTTTTATTGTACATCAATATGCAATCAAAATAAACTACAACAAAAGTTCCAATGCATGCTTTAAGTATATGATTCATAAATCTCATGAAAGTACTAAGAGCATTAGATAACCCAAATGGCATAACCAACCATTCATACAAGCTTTCTCTAGTTTTAAATGCTGTTTTCCACTCATCTCCAGGCCTCATTCTTATTTGGTGATAGCCACTCCTCAAGTCAATTTTAGAGAAAATAGAAGCATCATATAATTGATCAAGTAAATTATCTAACCTTGGAATGAGAAAATGATAGTCAATAGTGATTTTGTTGATGGCATGATTGTCCATACACATTCTCTAAGAACCAGCTTTCTTAGGCACCAACAAGGCTGGAATAGCACAAGGACCAAGGCTGACGACCAAGGCTTTCATCTGATGCAAGCTTGATGCATACACACGGAAGACCCGCCTCTGCGGTACCACGACATTCACTCCTTGAATCCATAGCCCTTCTTCTTGTTGTGTCATACACCAAAGTGGAGCTCCCGGTAACTCGATCATACCTCATGATTTTGTCCCTCACGGGACAATATTGCTGTGGGTGCACCATTGTCCATCTTGGGCCTCTATCCCCTACCACCAATCTTGCTATGCACCTATTGTCGCCTCTACACATCTCCTTCATGCCCCATACTAAGGTCTCATGATCCTAACTTTGCCTCCGCAAGTTGAATCACCTTAGTTACTCCATCAAATGCATCTCGAGGTAGCTTGCATGTGCCTTGAAGCTCCCTTCATCTTTGGCACCATGCAAAATAAGTCTCCCATCGAATGAAGAACCCATGGAACGACATGATCCCACTCTTGCCTCTACAAGAGTTCATGCCCTTGACCTCTGCTCTGCCTCCGCTCCATGTTCCATCTTCTATGTCGACTCCTTCATGCGGCTTGGATACTTCACCGAGTTTCACCCAAGTCGCTCTGCTCCTCGATTTGCCGAGTTGATAGTGGCCCTCACGTCCACCATTCCACGGTCAACCCTCTGAGTTCGATTGCCTCGACTCTAAGTGTGCCTTCATATGATGTTGCCTTGGATTGCTCCCCACTTGATCTCGAAATGCATCCCCAATGCATTACCTCCTTCGAGATCATGCGACAACTCTTCGCCGCTCACTCGGTCCGTTGAGCTTTATGAAGATATAACGAAACTCTTCCTCAATATGTGCATTCCGTTGCACATGATTCTCCAACTAGAGAACTAGGACTTATCCCTCCTGGATATCTGTCCTGCTGGAGCAACTTTTCTCTTTATATACTTCCCATTGGAAGTTTCGGAGACCATCATCCCCTTTGGACTACTCCGTCTTACTGAACTTGTGCTTTGTTCTGCCCCCACAAATGTACGCTAGATTGCGACCCTTCTCCAATACAGTCTCCACTGCACCCTTCAAGGTCTAGCAACATGCTGAATTTGTTGCACATTTCAGCCACCTACGGACATATCCTTTCCATGTTGAAGAGAAAGTTCTGATGCTCCATGGCGCCGAGTTCTAATCGCGCCTTGGGATGGCCACGAACACTCTATCATCCGTGTATAAGCCCTTGCATGAGTTTGAATCCTTGAGTTAGCAATTCCCTCACCTCTGTGAGCTTTGCACAACTCTTTCGGTCGTTACACAACACCTCCCACCTTGCACGGTCTCATCTTTCACCAAGCGCCCTGCTTTGCCTTAAGCACCGTCAAGTTTGGTTGCCAACGTCGAGCTATAGCTCAAACTCAACCATCCCAATCTTTGTGTGCATTCTTCTTCGCTTGCTTGTCCTCGTGGTGCCACTCGCAGGGTTGGCTATTCCTTGAATGCCAAACCAGGATGCCCGCTCCTCCGACTCCTTTCCCTACATCTCAATGTCCGTTTCCCTAAGCGGCTAGCCGTCCTCCACACCTAGCTAGGTCCCCCACATTTGTATGGCAAGTGTTTGCGTGTGCTTATCCCGCTCGATACCACATTGTCACGGGCTTAGCTGATTTTGCCTAAGCTGGCACCCGTGTCCGTCCAAAGGTCAGCCCTCCCGAGATCTCCTAAAATCCCAGACTTACAAAAGAGAAACGGGCGAAGCAACTCCCACGGGATCCACAAGCAACTACTCAAGAAAAACACTTTATAAAGCCAAAATACAAATTACACCCCTGGACATTACAAACTCAGAGAGGTTGCACACAAAGGATAATGGTCCACCACAGACCGAAGCCCCCACAAGTGCTTATAAGACACACTTGTATTTACAAGCCAAACTTGGCCAAAAGTAAATCAAACTAGGGCTTCCAAGCCTACTGCAAGCCCGCTTCTTGTTGTACAAGATATGTACCTAAACCGAAGGACACGGACTAACACAAGCATTTCATCGAACACCTTGTTTACATTGTTGTCCGTGACATCTAGCCAATCTCATAGGTCTTGCCAGACTCTGCAACGAATTATAGATATGATAAACACTTTCAATATCTTATACCTATGTGTTATCATGAAAATATGATAAGTGGAGATTGATCATGAATATACCTGAAGCTTCTCCAAGCTTCTGTCTCGCCTTCTCTGCAAGATAGTCCTTGCAGTTCCTCTTCTAATGTCCATCTTGGCCACAGTGGAAGCATTGTCCTTTGTCCTTTCTCGGGTATTTCTTAGCAACCTTTGCCTTACCCGGTCTTTCTTTGCTCTTGCCCTTCTTAGGGTCTTGTTGGCCTTCCTTTTCTTTTTGGTCTCACTAATATAGAGAACTGGCTTTTCCTTCTTGATGGCACTCTCAGCTTCCCTCAACATATTGAGGAGCTCAAGGAGAGTCACCTCAAACTTGCTCATATTAAAATTCATGATGAAGTGAGAAAAGGAATTTGGTAGGAATTGAAGTATAAGATCAACACATAGGTTATCCTTTAGGACTATTCCTAGACCTATGAGTTTCTCGATCCACTCTATCATCTTTAGGATATGGTTCTCAACCGATGTCCCTTCTATCATCCTGGCTTGGAAGAGTTTCTTAGATATCTCATATCTTTGAGTTCTTCCCTGTTTCTCAAACAAATGGCAAAGATGAAGAAGGATAGAATATGCATCCATGCTCTCATGTTGCCTTTGTAACTCAAGAGTCATGAAGGCCAACATGTAACATTTTACCAACGTAGAATCATTTATATACTTTACATAGCAAGCGATCTCATCCTCGCTTGCCCCTTCTTCCGGCGTAGGCATAATTGTATCAAGGACATGCAATTTTCTTTGTTATGAGAATAATTCTCTAATTGTGGAGCCAATCTATATAGTTTGGATCAGTGAAGTGGTTGGCATCAAGTATGCCACGTAGGGGGTTTGTGAGTGACATGTTTATGACCAAACAAGATATAGCAAAAATAAATAATATACAGAATTTACAGAAAATACTAATTAAAATATAGAATTCTATCTTAATTTACTCCCACTATTTTCTCAGCAAATCACACGACACCCTCGACACGTGAGACGAAAATCTCTGGCAGACTCCTAGTGGGGATCGAAATCCAATTGGCATCTTAGTGCAACCTCGAGGGACTCAACCAATTACACTAAGCTTAAAAGGTAGGCAACTCTTGCTAATCACAACTCCTTGTGATTCTCGCCACGTTCGGCCTCGGAATCATCATAGTCTCGAGGGACTCGACCAACTCAGCCTATGTCGTGATTCAATTTTTTCCTATAACGATAGAAGGCCATGTGGGTCAATCTTATTGCCTCAAGCTTACCGACTTGATATTATCGTAGGAGGGGTTTTTGTTTCGTATCGGTCTCCTAATATATCGTGTCACACACATACATATTTAATATATATGTACATCGCATGCAAATATATATATATATATATCTAGTATGTGTATAAGACATCACATATGCAAGCCACACCGGATGATCATGAGCCATCACCTAATATGATTAAGCCCAAGCTAATGGGCCTAATCACTCACAATAGGATCTATATGTGTATTGGCACATCTCCATGCCCTGTGATTGTTCATCATGGGTCCCGCTGTAACCTCCACACTCCCGCTATGCCTCTCCATGTACTTACAAATAATCACAAACACGCAAGCCCAACAATAAACGAGAAACACGCAGGCTCGCAGGCCCCAATAATAATAATAATCATAATTACACACATGACAACACATGGCTCATGATCATCCATCCACATTATATATCACATGTACATCACATCATATATAGGATTACTAGATATATATAATAATTAATTAAACTATTTAATTAATTATTTTTCTATAAATCAGGATATGCTCAAACTTTCTAGAATTATCAAGGGTATTTTTGTAATTTTGAATGAGAGAATAATTCTTGAAATTTTTAGAATTATCAAGGGTATCTTTATAATTCTGGATGAGAGGATAGTCTTTCAAATTTTTAGAATTATTGAGGGTATTTTCATAATTCTGGATGAGAGGACAGTCCTCGAAATTTCTAAAATTATTGAGGATATTTTTAAAATTCTATACAAGAGGATAGTCCTCAAAAATTTTGAAATTTAGAAGGGTAGGATCATCCTTTTCTCAAAAGAATGCCCTAGCCCTCTCCTTGTCGCCCTCTAGGCGCCGATGCCCCCACGCGCGAGAACCCTCGGTGGTGGTTGGCGGCCCCCCTTGCCGTGGGCAACCGATGGTGACCGCCACTTGTGCGCGTCGCCTGCACCTACCCTTTGTCGGTGGCAGCCCTCCGTGCGCGCGTCGCTCCTGAGCTGCCCGCGTGGGTGGCTGGCCCTGCATGTGGGTTAGTTGTGGATGGCCGCCCCTCCTCCTCGCTGCCTTCACTGCGAAAACACAGCAAGAACTCGTAGAACGATTCTACGTGATACAATCTCATCACACGTAGTTTAAAACCAATCTTTTACATGAAAACCATGGATCTGATACCACTATTGGGAAACCTCAGTGGGTGCATCACATGCGCAGTAGAAATCAAAACAAAAATTGATTTTCCATGCAGATCAAATCATCATGTAGAAGATTGGGGTCACGAGAAAAATTGTAAAAATCGAAAAAGCCATGATGTGTGAGAGATTGATTTTACCTAGGGAGATCATATATCCTTGTATTCAAGATCTGGATGGAGAAGATGAAGGAGGTCAAGCGTCCTCCTCTCTAGCGGTATCCATACGATGGATCTCTATCCTCCAATCTGATCTTGTAACTCTTGCTTAGAGGGAGGGAGGAGAATAGGAGGTGGTGGCTTAAGTTGTAGCCTATCAATCATGAGTCTCCCCTCCTATTTATAGAGAGCCACCAAAAGCCCTAGGGCCCCTGACTTAATCTCCATCCAATAACCCACTAACCTTACATTATTGGATCTCTATCCAATAATCTCCTTAGGCCACTAATTGGGCCTTAAGCAATGAGTCCATCAGCATAAGGTCTCATCTAATGAGAATAGGGGTTAATTGGATCTTCATCTAATCCTCTATTTGTTAAAGCATCCACTATATGTGTGTGACTCTCTAGGCTCGATACCGAGCTGGCCGTGAGTCACTCCCATCAGAACTCTTTCTGATATAGTGAATTGTTATCCTCATAATAATTCACTCGACTCATCGACTATGGGCATACTAGGCCACTACGCTATAGTCCCCAGACGGTATAAAGGGATCAAATCCATCGGACTTATCTATCTATAGTTACCATGTATCTATAATCCCTCATCCAAATAATATTCTAGAGATCGTACATTAGATATGGTACTGTCAGGTCATATACGGAATCAATTTGTCTTGCTCTATTCAAATTCTATCGGAGAACTCCTTCTCTCTCAATCCGAATGACCCTGGCTAGGGATTTGTTTGAGCAAGCACATATGAGATATTTCTCTCGTGATACTGAAAGTGGATAATCCTTTATTAACACTCAATTGCCTTCGTAAGGTTGGCTACCAATTCTGATAACTAGTTGTACTAGATCTGGAGCTTTCCAAACCTGTATGTCTAGCGTCAAAGAAAGGAGTACTCATACAAGACATCCTTGGTGTCTCAAGTCTAAGGACCAGATATACAACTGGGACTATGAAATCACTATCTGACATTAGGTATCATTAACCATACAACATTCTATAAGTGGACCAATTAGTAAACTCATTCTCTAATGAGCACTTGTACTATATTCTTACTGTCTCCACACAAGTGACTATGAGACTAGCCGCCTCTATTATATGGACGGGTATATAGTACACCAGTCTATCCGGTTATCTCGATGTCCCTCTCGAGTAACCTATGACCAGGATTATTTAGGATATGTGTTTAAAGGTGAATCGATCTTATTATCATGATCTCATCACGATTCGATTCTCATTGCACAGAACCAAGGACATCATAATATATATACAATAAATAATATAATATGAGAATATGTCAATACTAATCATAAGCAAAAAAGATCACATAGCGTATCACACGTGTCATCACTCATGTGATTGGCTTGCAACACACCTGTAACCATCATAGTTTACCACATTATTCTTCATTGGTTGGCTCCTTGCCTCTAGATGCACTTGATTCGTCCCAAGTCACTTTAAGTGCTTTTTTCTTCTTTGATAGCTACTTCTTCTTTAGTTAAGAATATTTGCTTTTAAAGTGTCCCAACCGATTGCATTTATAGCAAGTTATTGTGTTCCTTTCTAGTTCATTTTTATTCTTACATTCTTATTTTATGAACTTTTTAAATTTTCTTGAAAGGAGCTCAAAGTGATCGTCATCACTTAAGCTTTCGCTCGAGTAATCTTCTTTATTTCTAAGAGCCAAGTCCTTCCTATTCTTTGAAAGATTGTTCTCATGTTCATATGTCATATATATCATTTAGGTCATTAATGACCCGATAAGTTTTTCAAGTAGAAAATAGTTTAAGTCCTTTGATTCTTGAATTGTAATGACTTTTGGGTCCCAATTTCTAGGAATGAATCTTAAAATTTTATTAACGAGTTCAAGGTTAAAAAATTTTACTAAGTGCTTTCAAACCATTGACGACATCTGTTAGGATCGAGTTAGCACTAAGAGGAGGGGCAGGGGGGGGGGGGGGGGTGTGTGTGTGTGTGGGCGGTGGGAGGTGGGGTGAATTAGTACAAGTACAAAAATAACTTGTTTTGAAAATTTTGCTTAAAGTAAAGAAGAAATCAAAAGTATTTCTTGGAATTTGTTGAAATCAAATAAGTAATTTAAAATAAACTAGAAAGAAGAATCTTGATTTAGTTAAGAACTACTAAAATGAGAAAATAAGTTTAAAAGAGAACAAGTAAATGAAGGCTCATAAATTTACAGTGGTTTGATCATCAACTTGGCCTACGTCCACTTCCCGAGTCCTCCTTCGTCGAGGCCCACCGGTGTCCACTAATGATCTTCTTCTATAGGTGAAGATCAAAACCCTTTACACTTTTCTTTTTTTCCTAAGCTTATCAGAAGAACCTTTATACTCTCATTTTCACAGGTTTAGAAGAGAAACATTTATAATCTTCCACTCTTCCCTTAACATCACTTTACACTTGAAGCACATAAGGGAAGTTCTTAATAAATTTTAATAGTATTTCCCTAGTATTTTAACCTTTTTTATTACCTTTCATGCAAGAATTCTTAGGATATTTATAAACTTCAATTTGGCTTTAAATTGGAGCCAAAATTTAAATAATTTTTTAAAATACTGGGTATCAGCGGTACTACCATTGGCACCAATAGCACTACCACCAAAAGTGTCCCAAAATCCAAAAATCAAGTGTCAAAATCCAAAAAAAAAAGTGTCAAAAGAATTCAAATATTAAGAGGGGGATACATATTCATGAATCCAATAATCAAAATATTCAAAGAGAACTCAAAAAGCTGAGAAATCCAAAAATATAAGAGCTTCTCATTTTATTTAAAATCATCTCATGTAAATTTCAATAAAAGCCTCAAGAAATCTAAAAAATAACATGATAGCAAATCATGCAATTGGATGGTTTAACATTTCTAACTCTCTTCTAATAAAGTCAAATTACTCTTCATTTATTGATTTTATAAAAATATCAACTAATTAATATTTTATATTAATAAATTCTAAAGATATATCATGATTATTGACATGATCTCTAATAAAGTGGTGTCTCATATTCTTCAAATATAATCATAAAGTGTCGGATGCATCATAATATCAAGAAGTGCATCTTAGTATTGAAAAATACATATCACCAATACATCACAAGAATGCAAGCTAAGAAGTAAAAACACATTAAGGAACCTCATAATTCTCCCTTATAGTTGTCAAAAGAAGGAAAAACATACAAGCTATTCAGGTAGTGGTAATCCAATGTGCCTAAATAGAATATTAAACATTTTATGAATTTATTGCATCTCAGTTAAAATTTGGTCTTGACGAAGTTCAATTTGATCCGGTCAAGTTACTATGGAATCGTCAAAGGTGCTACCTCAAAGGGACTAGGAGAAAGAGATTGACTTTCCATATATATATAGGTGTTTCTGGTTCTAGCTCAGGTGGGGAGAATTAGTTCTCCTAGATAATCTAGTCCAAACATTATTTCTTACGATGCATCTTAATCTTCTTAATATATTTCTATTGATGACATTTAATCTATCTAGCTTTATAGTTTCTTTATTTGGTGGAATGATTATATCATGTGCATGTATTAATCTAATAATTAAGCCACCATATGGAAGCATCATATCCTTCGTTGACAACTCAATCATGTTTTGCCTTAATAGACTTTCAAAATAGTTATCATGTCCTGCCATAATCCAATACATTGTACCAAATTTTATTTGTCTAACTTCATCATGATGGTGTTGTTTGGGAAGTAGAATATTAATCACTATGTGATGAAGTAATTTTATGTTGAAGGGTAACATGTGCTCACAACTTTTTGGAATAATGAATAGATTAGGATTTTCAAAATAGTATCTAAAGCCTCAGAGTATGTAACCCTAATTGATTTCAATATTTCATTGTCCTTTAAAATATCAACATCTTCTTTTTTCATAAAGTCCTATGAGATCGCAAATTGAGCTATTCGTAATATATATATATATATATATATATATATATATATATATATATATATATATATATATATATATATATATATGATGCCCCAAGAGATAAGTGGATATATTATCATGATCATCTATATGTAAGTTGTTGTAAAATAATCTAATAAATCTAGGATAAATAGGTTTATTAATTTGAAAGATTGGAATGACATCTAAGTTAGCACACTATTCGATTAGTTCAAAATCTTTCAAATCTTCTAGATTTACATATTTTCTCTTTTGAACACTTCTAGACTCAAGGGTTGAGAATTTTAGGTAGGGGTCAAAGAGTCTAGAGTCAAAAGTTTCATCCAATCTCATCTTCCCTTTGTCCCTTGAGGATATTGTAAGTGTTATTGGAACTATATACATATATTTTGCAGCTTGTTTTGCTTTGAGTTTATGTATTTTTTTACCTAAGAAATATGAGCGAAAGTAGTGTAGAAGGCTGCAGAATGATCGCTCATTGCACGGAGCCAAAACAGCCCTGTTTTTGGGTCTTCTTCATGTGCTGCAGCAACCTTTTTGAGCGGTTGTGAAATGTCAGCCATTTCAGCACCTTGGAACCCCCCGGGTGGCACCGGGCTAGATGGGGTTCCGGGTATATGTCGGGTGTAGGCGTTCATCAGCAATTGAACTTGTCTTGCATCCGATACCTTGGGAACCATCATTTGTGGACTTGCAACTGTTCCTACAACCCTCCAAAGTCCTATTTTGCTCTCTTTCTCTCTTTTCTTTGTTGCACTCAAGGTGTTCGACAAATTGCTTGTATATCATTCCGCTTTGTGAGACGTCAGGACGTGTTCGTCGCTCGCTTCTAAGCTAATCAACTTCTTCTTTGCAGGTCCTACGAGACCTTAAGAGGTTATAAGAAGGCTGACCCTTTGCGGACAAATAACGCTTTGGGCATTTCACGACTTAGACAATCCCAGCTAAGTCCAGAACAGTGAGCAAGGTTGCTTCACGACTTAAGCAATTTCAGCTAAGTCTCCGGGAGTGTCGCTAGGGTGTTGCACGGCTTAGGCAAATTTAGCTAAGTCCGTGATAGTGTGGTATCAGTGCAGGTAAGCAATTCATATGAACAACGAAGAAGATTCGCAATCTCGTCATGGTGAAACATCATGGTGAATCGAGCAAGATGGGGCAAGCCGGACCCTTACTCCAAGTAGTCGCAGGTGGGCTGCAAGTGCAAACCCGCTCGTAAACTGTGGGAGCCGCTCATGAGGAACTCTACAGTGAACAAGACGAGCGTGAAGTTGGGTATTCTCCATAAGGGGAGGAGGCGCCATCTGGAGTGCCAACCGGGAAAAAGATCCACAAGAAGAGAATTATAACGGCGGAGACCCGCCTTGATGTTCTTGAAGCGAGCGTGGAGGAACTCTACCAAGGCCGGCGAAGGTTACTTAGGGTAGAGAGCTCGCAAGAAGAAGCTGAATCTCAGATCGAGAAAGTTGAATCCTTGATTGATCAACTGACAGAGGACACCAAAGATTTCGTATGACATCTACATGAAGTTGTGGCGGAACTCACGGCTAAAGTGATGGTGTTAACAAGGACTCTTGATGCGGGAGGGAACAACACCCACGTTGTGCCACCACAAAACTTCAGGGCACTAGAACCGCAGTGCTACGGAGGTGCTAGGGATGCCAAAGAGCTTGAAAATTTTTTGTTCAACATGGACCAGTATTTTCGTGCTACAAGGCTCGATTCTGAAGAAACCAAAGTTACTATAGCAACAACGTATCTGAATGGGGATGCAAAACTTTAGTGGTGAACCCGTTGGGAAGAGATCCAGTAAGGCCAATGTCAAGTGGATACATAGGGAGACTTGAAGCGAGAGTTGAGAACTCAGTTCTTACCCGAGAACACAGAGTTTGTCGCAAGAAGGAAACTGAGACAACTCCGCCAAAGTACAACAATCCGAGACTATCTAAAACAATTTTCAGCACTGATGCTGGATATACAGGACATGTCTAAGAAAGATAAGTTATTCAGCTTCCTCGATAGCTTGAAGCCATAGGCACAACAAGAACTACATCGAAGGAATGTTACCGACGTAGTCAGGGCAATTGCAGCCATGGAAAGGCTAACAGACTTTGTTTCTTTAGAGGATTTGAGAAAGAAGAAACAATCTTCAAAAAATTGCCCATCTAAATACACTCGAGCGAAGGAGTCTGGGGATGAGCAAAAGAAGAAGAATTTCCATAAGGGACTGGGCTCAAGAGGTAGAGTCCCAAAGCCTACTGGATACTTCTTGTGTGGAGGACCGCACATGGTGAGGGAGTGCTCACAAAAATAGGCACTCAATGCTTTAACGACATCGATTCTACCCCGTAAGTCAGACAAGGGCAAAGCTATCGCCCTTAGTTCGAGCAGTTCTGACTCCAGTAGCGATAGTGAGACATTGCAAGGACCCAGGATGGGAGTAATATGTTTGTTGAATGCATTGCGGGGTCAAGTGGGGGAGAACACAAAGGCAGGAAGCAGCGAGTTGATGTATGTGGACATCAAGCTTAATGGCTGAACAACCCGTGCAATGGTGGACACGGGCGTGACCCATAATTTTATTGCCGATCGCGAAGCTAAGCGACTGGGATTAATCTTAGAGAAGAGCCTAAGTCGTATGAAGGTGGTGAACTCGAAGGCCAAGCGGATCTCCAGACAAGCAAAAGGGGTCCCCATCAAGATCGGGACATGGAGTGGGAGCACAGACTTGATGGCGGTGCCATTGGACGACTTCCAAGTGATTCTCAGAATGGAGTTTATGCACGCAGCGAAGTTGGTGCCAATACCATTCCTAAACTTCTTGTGTCTAATGGGAGGTGACGATCCCTGCATGGTTCCAGTTTCTCGAGGAGGAACTAAGGACCTACAACAAATATCGGCTTTACAATTGAAGAAAGGGGTACGAAAAGGTGAATCAACCTTTGTAGCTGCTATGAAGCTAGAGACACTTGACGGGGAGACTATTCAAGAACCTGTTGTAGTGATGAACATCATGAAGGAGTCCTCAGATGTGATGCTAATAGAGTTGCCGAGAACTCTACCACTACGCAGAGGCGTGGATCATCAGATTGAGTTGAAGCCAGGAGTTAAGCCTCCAGCGAGACCACCATACTGCATGGCCCCTCCAGAGTTGGCAGAACTGAGGAAGCAGTTAGATGAACTACTAAGCAGTGGTCTTATCCGCAGTTCCAAAGCACCTTTCGGAGCTCCAGTCCTCTTTCAGAAGAAACAAGATAGGAGCCTCCGATTATGTATTGATTATTGAGCCCTCAACAAGATGACGGTGAAGAACAAGTACAATAACCCGCTTATCGTGGACTTGTTCGATCAATTGAGCAAGGTAAAGTACTTCTCCAAACTCGACCTTCGGTCAGGGTATTGGCAGGTGCGCATTGTAGAAGGTGATGAGGCAAAGACTACCTGTGTGACCAGGTATGGAGCATTCGAGTTCTTGGTGATGCCTTTCGGCTTAACCAACACTCCGGCCACATTCTACACTCTCATGAACCAATTGTTCAAGGAGTATCTAGACAAGTTTATGGTTGTCTACTTAGACGATATCATCGTCTATAGCCAAACACTTGAGGAGTATGTTAGACACTTCCAAACAATTTTTAAAGTTCTCAGGGAGAACACTTTGTTCGTGAAGAGGGAAAACTACTACTTCGCCCAAACGAAGATTTTATTCTTGGGGCATCGAATTGGGAATGAGTCCATTCGAATGGATAAGGCTAAGGTGCAAGCTATGGCAAACTGACGAACACCAAAGAAGGTGCCAGAGTTGAGATCCTTCCTTGGGTTCGTCAACTATTCGGCGCTTCATAGCTGGATATTCGAAGCGCATAGCTCCATTGACAGAGTTGCTAAAGAAGGAGCAGTCCTGGAGATGGTCGGACAAATGTGAGGTGACATTTCAAGACCTGAAGACTGCTGTGTTAGAAGAACCTGTACTCAGATTACCAGACTATGGAAAGTCTTTTAAAGTCTATACAGATGCTTCTGACTTTGCTATTGGAGGAGTTCTTATGCAGGAGGGTCATCTAGTGGCCTATGAGAGTCGCAAGCTCAACGAGACTAAGCGGCGATATCCTGTGCATGAGAAGGAGATGACAACGGTGGTCCACTATCTACGAGTGTGCGACACTACCTTCTAGGAGCACTATTTGTGCTAAGGACAGATAATGTCGCATTGAGTTACTTCCAAACTCAAAAGAAACTCTCCCCAAAGCAAGCACGATGGCAGGACTTCTTGGCTGAGTTCTACATGATGGAGTACAAGCCCGAAAAAGCAAATGTCGTGGCCAATGCACTGAGTCAGAAAGTGGAGCTAGTGAATGCTATACAGTTGGAGGGCGGAGGCCAAGCAAGTCAATTGCACTCCAACTTTCTTTCCAGGATCAGGGATGGACTGTACCGAGATCCTCATGTAGTGACTCTGATTCAACTCATCAAAGAGGGCAAGGCATGACGATTTTGGGTCCAGGAGGGACTCATCTATACCAAGGGGAATAGAGTTTATGTCTCACGAGTGGACAACATGAGGCGTGAACTCTTGAAAGAGTGTCACGATTTCCTTTGGGCTGGACATCCGGGTATCCACCGAACAATGGCTCTCGTGGAGAGGGCCTTCTATTGGCCGAAGATGGGGACATATGTGGAGGAATACGTTCGAATATGCCTTACTTGTCAACAGGACAAGATGGAGCAACAGAAGCCAGTGGGACTTTTGGAGTCGTTGCCCGTACCATAAAGGCCATGGGAGAGCATTTCCTTGGACTTCATATCAAGCTTGGATCGATACTCATGGTAGTTGATCGATTTTTGAAGTATGTAACATTCATTACTGCACCCCTATATTGCTCAGCTGAGGAGGCTGCTAAGCTGATGATGAAGAATGTGGTTAAGTATTGGGGAATTCCACACAACATCATTAGTGATCGAGATTCTCGGTTCTTAGGATGATTCTGGACTGAGTTGTTCAAGTTGTTGGAGTCTAAATTATACTTCTCCACAAGCCTCCACCCTCAAACGGATGGCCAAACAGAAAGAATTAACTCACTCTTGGAGCAATATCTCTGGCACTACATGAGTGCCAACCAATGAGATTGGGTGAAACCGTTAGACATAGCCCAATTCTCCTATAACTTGCAGTGGATCTCTGCATCCAACAAGAGCCCATTTGAGATTATTACGGGACAACAACCATCAACTCCTCACACCCTAGTTATTGGTTATACAAGGAGTAGCCCATCAGCCTATCACTTTGCAAAGGAATGGCATCACAATGCAGATATTGCGCGGGCTTACTTAGAGAAGGCGACCAAAAAGATGAAGAAGTGAGCAAACTTGGGAAGGCGACCACAAGAATTTAAAGTTGGTGACATGGTATTGGTGAAGCTCTAACCAGCATCACTCCAGTTCTTTAGACACAAAGTGCACAAAGGATTAGTATGCAAGTATGAAGGGTCTTTCCCAATTATCAACAGAGTATGCAATGTCTCATACAAGTTGCAACTGCCAGCATAGTTCAGAATTCATAGTGTCTTCCATGCGAGCAACATGAAAGCCTACCACTCAGATCCGCGAGATGATTCTCGAAATGTTCCAACTCGACTACCCCCCACCAGAGCCTCTTACGAGAAGCGAGTTGAAACTATTCTAATGGATCGCAAGATAAAACTATCTAATGGAGCACAACAAATAGAGTACTTGGTGAAGTGGCAAAAGCTTCCTTAAATAGAAGCCAGTTGGGAGCCAGAAGACACCCTACGACATAAAAAAGCTCGCGTCAAAGCCTACCAACAAGCATTGACGAGAGCGTCGATAGTTTAAGTGGGGGAGAATGTCATGAACGGTCGTCGCTCAACCGCAACACCTTCGCTCCTTGAACCATTCATCACTTTTTCTTGCTTGTACATATGTTTGACAGTTTGTTTTGTCTTGAGTTTATGTATTTTTTACCTAAGAAATGAGAGCGAAAGTAGTGTAGAAGGTTGCAGAACGATTGCTCACAGCGCTAAGCTAAAACAGCCCTATTTTTGGGTCTTTTTTGTGTGTTGCGATAACCTTTCTGAGCAGTGCAAAATGTCATCCATTTCAGCACCTTGGAACCCCCCGGGTGGCACTGGGCTAGATGGGGTTCCGAGTATATGTCGAGCGTAGGCTTTCATCAGCAATTAAACTTGTCTTGCGCCTGATACCTTGGGAACCGTCATTTGTGGACTTGCGACCATTCCCGTAACCCTCCAAAGTCCTATTTCGCTCTCTTTTTCTCTTTTCTTTACTGCACTCAAGGTATTCAACAAATTGCTTGTATAGCATTCCGCTTTGTGAGATGCCGAGACATGTCCATCACTTACTTCTAAGCTAATCAACTTCTTCTTTGCAGGTCCCACGGGACCTTAAGAGGTTGTAAGAGGGCTGACCCTTTGCGGATAGATAACGTTTTGGGCATTTCATGACTTAGGCAATCCCAGCTAAGTCCAGAACAGTGAGCAAGGTTGCTTCACGACTTAGGTAATTTCAGCTAAGTCTCCGGGAGTGCCGCATGGCTTAGGCAAATTTAGCTAAGTCCGTGACAGGTGGAACCATCAACTGGGCGGTGATATCGCCTACAGGTAGTGTGTTCTAGCGGTGCTACATCCAGTCCAGCAATGCTACTACTAGTGCACTATTTATTTTTTCAATTCAAACTCTAATTCAAGATCAATCTAACATACAACATTCAATTATATTTCAAGTCAATCATTCAACATTAGCATCTATATTTAAATCAACCAATATAATATCATCAAAATCCCTTTTCCAAAAAATTTAATGTAGATAATTTTTCATTAACAATAACCAAGGTTCTTTAGTATAGTTCATTTTTGTACTAGTATGCTCTAGCTATACACAAGGTATGCATCATCGAAAAGCAATCATGAACTATCAAAATATTTATTGTCAATAATTTTAATTTTAATAATTTTTCTTATTGTTATTGTTTAGGTTAGTGAGCTTGAAAGTTTTTTAGATCTCAAGTCATATGTCTTGAGCTTCCACTATTAAGTTACCATTTTTTGCTCCTAGCCTTTGTTCGGAGACAAATCTACAATGTAGAGGGTTTTGATTTGGGTACCTATTTGACTTTATATTCTTCATAAAAAACTATGCCTAATTTAACTAAAGGAATTTGGTTATTTATGGTTCATTTAGGAATCCAAATTAACTCATGTGGACTATACTTTCTAAATAAGTATTTATAGGCAAAGTGTCCACATCCACCATAGAAATTACATTTGTTTTTGGGTGAATAATGCAATATGGGTCTTCTTACAAAAACAATTGATTTTTGATAAGTATTACTCATAAAGCTAATACCTTCCTTATAAATATGAGCCATATTAATAAGGATCATGTTTAAATATTTGCTGCCTATCTTAAACTTTTATAAGGTTTGTTTTAATATAATAATTTTCTTTTTAATTTCATCTAGCATTTCATATTTCGAGCAAGAAGTACATGGTGTTAATGCATTATTCAAACTTTCAAGTTTACTAGACATAGATGCATAATCCTTTTTGGGTGATTTATAAGTTTTGCTAATCTTTTTATACTCATCAAATAATTCATGAACTACATTTAATAACTCATCAAAAGTAAAGGAGTTTTTAGGTAAGTTACTTACCTTATCGTTAATAGTCATAAGTGCAAGATTCTTTACTTCTTCTTTGGTCTTCTTAATCTTCAAAGTTTCCCATTTCTTACATTCATAGCAAGAAATTATATCCTTTTTAAGTTTATTTTTATATTTCTTATTTTTTTCATGAATCTTTTTAGTTCTTCTGTCATGAATTCAAGATTATAGTCCTCATTACTCGATGAGTCATCTATTGTTTTCAGTTCAATTTCCTTCATGCTCTTTAGAATGTGTCATTCTTGTATTCTTAGTTTAGTATCCTTCTTGTTCTTTGAAAGGTAATCTTTTATTTATTTTTATAAATCATTTTATTTATTGATTCCTTTAAATTAATTATGCTTTTGTGTGTGATTTCTAATGTGTGCCATATATCAAAAGCTAAATCATAAGCAAAAACCTGATTAAATTTATTTTTATCTAAAGTGTAAAACAAAGCATTCGTAGCTTTGACATTTAAGAAAAACATTTGACTTTCATAATCATTCCAATCATTTATAGGATTAGATGCCTTCTAAAATCTATTTTCGATGATGTTCCATAAATTAAAATCCAACGAAATAAAAAAGATATGTATTCTAGTTTTCCAAAAGGTGTAGTCTGCCCCATTGAACATAGGAGGATATGTAACACATTAACCTTTGTTAATGCCAAAAGATATCATTTACTCACTTGGTGTTAATCCAATTGAGTATTACTTACTCTGATACCAACTATTAGGATTGAGTTAGCACTAAGATAGGGGGGTTTAAAATTAGTGGAAGTGCAAAAATAACTTCTATAAAAAATTTGGTTGAAGTAAAGAAGAAATCATAAGTGTTTCTTAAAATTCATTAAAAGCAAATAAGTGAGCAATTTTAAAACAAACTCAAAAGAAGAATCTTAATTTAGTTAATGACTACTAAAATGAGAAAACAAGTTTAAAGGAGAACAAGGAATGCTTATAAATTTATAGTGGTTCGATTATCAACTTGACCTATGTCTACTTCTCGAGTCCTCCTTCATAGAGACTTACCGTTGTCCACTAATGATCTTCTTTCACAGGTGAAGATCAAAACCCTATACACCTTTCTCCTTTACCCAAGCTTAGGAGAAGAATCTTTACACTCTCCTTTTTCACAGGTTCACGAGAGAAACCTTTACAATCTTTCACTCTTCCCTTAACCTTACTTACACTTAAAGCACACAAGGGAAGTTCTCAATAAATTTTAATAGTATTTTTCTAGTATTTTCATCTCTTTTTCTTACCTTTCCATACAAAAATTCTTGGGGTATTTATAGACCTCAATTTGGCTTCAAACTAGAGCCAAAATTTAAACCATTTCCAAAAAAAAGGGGTATGAGCAGTACTACCATTGGCACCGACAATACTTCTACCGACATCGGTAGTACTACTGCCAAAAGTGTCCCAAAAATAGGGCTGGCAATGGTACCATCATTGCCCACCGATAGTACTACTATCGAGAATCCCGAAGTAGTACTTTTCTTATATTATTTTATTATCAATCATACTTCTTGTTGACCCCTTTCTAGGTCAATAAAATGAGCTCAACCTAAGCTCAAATCTAACTCAAAGTAGACCTGGATGCCTCTCATTGAGTTAATTTGGATTTCTCCAAGTATAACTCAATTAGGACTCAAAACACACGATGCTAACTGTAACATACTAAGACATAATTATAATCATCCTTGTTGTTTGGCACATCAATCGATCTTTCGCAATCTTGACGAACTTATCGACATCCTCCAATGAACTCCCAATGAGTCTCTCAATCATCTTTCGCGAACTCTAGGTGTGCTCTCAGCGAGCTTCTGATTTCTTCATTAAAATTCGAGATTTAGCAACATCCATAAAACGGGTGTACATGTCTCCAATAGTTTCGGTTGGTTTCATTTGAAATAATTCAAAACTATTCATCAAAAGATTTATTTTAGATTAATTGTATTAGTGCCTTCATGTGTCAAGTCAAGTGTGTGTCAAATATCATATATAGTTTCACAAGTCAAAATACGATTAAATTTACTTTTATCTAAAGTGAAAAATAAAGCAATCATAGCTTTTATATTTAAAGAAGATATTTTTTTCTTAAAATCATTCTATTCGTTCATAGATTTAGAGGGTATCTGAAAACTAAGTTCAACAATATTCCATAAATTAAAATCCATAGAAAATAAGAAAATATTCATTCGTGTTTTTCAATATGTGTAATCCATCCCATTGAACATAGGAGAACTAGTGATAGAGTAACCCTTTTGATTGCCAGAAAAATCCATTTAGTCTCTTTTAGGTGTTAAACCAATTGAGAAAAAACCTGGCTTTGAAGACTCGTTCGAAAATTAGTGCTTTCGAAAATTTATGTTGATTTAAAAACTTATTCGATCAAACCCATATTGAAAATGTGTTTAACATAAAAACATTCATCAGAGTATTGAGCAAGTGAATCAGTAAGTAATAAGAATAAAAAGCATGAAAGAGATATGCAAATAAGATTTATAGTGGTTTGGTTCATGTGACCTATATCCACTCTTGATTCCTCTTTACTCGAGGTCACCGGTTGCTACTACCGATCTTTTTTTAACGGATGAAGATCAACTACTCCCTTTACAACTCTTTCTCTTTTTCATAGGCTAAGGAGATAACCTTTACAACCCTCTTTTATAAGTATTCTCTCAAATTCTCTCTTAGCACAACCTCTAACTTCTAAATGAGGGAACTCAACTTTTTAACATGGTTTTCACATAAGTTTTCATTATCTATCCTTGCTAGCTCAAGCAAGAATGAGTTGGATATTTATAGACTCTAAATGACTTCAAATCTTAGAGTCAAAATTCAAATCCCCAAAATTTTTGGGTACAGGTGGTACCGCTACCTGACAAATTTAATATTTGTGGTACTATCGCTAGTCTGGGTGGTACCATTGCCTGATAGACTAGAAGGCTATGCTGCCAACTCAAAGGTGATTCCATCACTGATCATCTTTGGGTCACTGGATGGGCCTCCTAATAGAGTCAACTCAGCCCCAGATCAGGCCCACTAGGCCCCTAATTGAATTGGCAAGGTTTCACCCAAAACCAACTCAATTACAACCTAAACTACTTTGATCAAGACAACCAATTATAAAGCATGAATTTTATGTTATCCGACATGTTATTGGTTCATTCGATGCTTCGTCCGACCTTCGACACATCATCCTATCCTTCGGCATATTGCCTAATACATCGACATGTTGACCTCTGCAACATTTTATCTTCTTAGCGCAATGCCCGAACCTTCTAGCTCGATACCCAAACTTATGACACGAAGTCCTTTGGGCACATCTACCAGTCCTCCAACCCGACATCCAATCTTTTAACATGTTCCCTTTCGGCCTAATGTATGATTTTTCCTACTTTAATCGATCTATCTTTCCATGATCAAAGTTAGTTCTGTGTTATTCAAATGCTTATTAAATCATAACTTTATCAATTGATTTTATCATCAAAGTCCGAGATTCAGCAAGACGAATATTTTGCCTATGCGAAAAAGTGTCTCTTAGGCTTGGCTCATTATAAAATCCACCAATTTATTATTACCAAGATTAGTTACTGTTTATCTATAAATCCACTTTCCATCTTGGTCCTATCTTGAACATCAAATAGACTTGATTGGGCACCCCACCCAATATCAATCTTCATGTAAGTCAATTCTTTGACAAATATCTGAGGCATCTTCTTGACCACCTCAGGTCTCTTGTGCATCTAGCTCAGAATCAAAGTAGGATGATCGAGACATCATCAATATCTATCTTATTACAAGAGTGTCATCCCATCGACTTACTCAACAAGTGCTCAAGTGAGAGATCTATGTTATCGACCTATAGTACTTTCATCAAAGGTGGGCAACAACTGATGTTATTAACCCTTTTCACTTTCACCTCATTGCATACCCCTAATATAGTACTAACGGTTGTTCAACAACCTCAGCCTCTCACCATCGATGGGGACTCCGACCCACATATTGGTCACAATCGACATCTTCTTAAACCTCACTTAGTGGGTTCATATACTAATAAAAATAATGCAATCCATCATCCCTATACTCCCTTAGTTAGTACAATTGATGTTGTCTCCTTTTCTACAATAATCAAGTTGCACCACAAATGCTTGTGGAAGCATCTCTGTTGACCCTAACACAAATCACCATGAAAACTCCTTTGCCACTTGACCTCCCAATCGAGAGGGTCCCGAGGTCCCCCATCATTGAGTTCAGTGGGCCTCACCACCCATAGTCAACAATACATAAGTCTAAGGCCCAATCGATTAACTCAGAATACACCCTTTGGGCATAGCTCCAACAAATGGACTATTGCTTAAAGGACGTGTCGTGAATTCCACATGGCAAAAATGTGAAATCTAGTCGACTTCTCATCGATTGGGTCCCCCTTCAATCAATAGATATACCCCCTTCAATCAATAGATATAGGAGGAATTGGTGCCTTCGAGCTTTTTGGTTCCCTAAATCTTGAAGTGGTCATTGGAGGGGTAGGTCCCATGAAGCATGTGGCAGCCTTCCAACCCTAAATTATATTGTATGACACATTGGATACCCTAATGTGCCAAGCCTTCCCCATGATCCTAAAGGGTGTGGCTTGAGAGTGGCACGTCAATATAAAACCCCTCTCGATAAGCACCTTCATGCACTTGGCAAGAGAGTTTGAGGAGCACTTTACAGGGAACTATTAGGATCAATTGACACTAAGAGGGAGGGTGAATTGGTACAAGTGTAAATTCTCATTTTAAACAAAAGCTTTTCGCTTTAAGTAAGATAGGAAGATCCAAAGCTTTTCGTTCAAGTAAAGCAAGTGAGTGATTAAAAGAAGATTGCTGAAGTTATTGCTTACAAATTATGTAAGAAAAAATAAGGAAATCCCAAAGATAAGTAACTTCGTAACTGAAGTGCTTGACATGAAAATCTTACTTTCAAAGAGTAAATTAAATCAGAAGCGTCAATACAAAATTAGTAAACAAGGAAAGCAAATAAAGAATTTACAAGTTTTATAGTGGTTCAACACCAACGAGCTTACGTCCACTGCCGAGTCCTCCTCCTTGAGGCATACCAGCGTCCACTATTGATCTTCTTTGGGTGAAGACCAAACTCTTACACTTTTTCTTATAAGAGAGACTTAATTATAACTTTTTGATCACTCCCTTATCCTTTTTTTTTCTTACAATCTACACAAGTTTTTCACAGAATTTTATCCCCCAAAATTATTGTATGGAATGTAAAAAACTTGGGGTATTTATAAGCTCTAAATGGCTTTAGAAATTAGAGCCAAAAATTCAAACATACCCATAAAATTCGGGTATGGGTGGTTCAACCATAGGCTTGGGTGGGTTAACCACCGAAAGCACCCAGAATCCTTGGTACGGGCAATTTACTTATCGTCAGCCACCCGAAAACCAGGTATGGGCAGTTCAACTACCGACCTAAGTAGTTCAACTGTTGATAGCTATTGGTAGTCACCTTGTTTCCAGGGTACGGGCGGTCCAACCATCGCTCATCAGCAATTTACAAGCTGGAATCTCTAGAAAAGTGGTTCCCTCCACTTTTCGAATTCTGGCCTAAACCTAATGTTGATCGATTCTTTGGTTAACCAATTGAGCTCAATCTGAGCTCAACTAAACCCCATAATGGACCCGGTTGTCTTATTGAGTTGATTTGGATTTCATCCAAATCTTACTCAATTAGGACTCAATCCATAATTATGACTCAATGATTATAACTTTTAATGACTAACAAGCTAAACCAAGACCTAACTCCTACCAATCTAGTAGCCTCTGGTATTCTTACAGCGAGTCTTCTGGTCTTCTTCCGACGATCTCCTAGTGTTTCCCAACGAGCTTCCTGATCTCTTCGACGAATCTCCTAGCGAACTCCCAATGAGATCTCACTGCATCATTCGAACCCGACCTAATGCCCAAGCTTGATCTTGGTCGATCATCTGGTTGTAACTTCATTGCTCCTGGCATAGTTCGACATGTAATTCTTTCTCTAACACATATGTTAGATTTAAACACTCATCAATCGATTTCATCATCAAAATCCAAGATTCAACAATCTCCACCTTTTTTATGATGACAATCAATTGATGACAGGAGTTAATACTAACTCCCTCTAAATTCGTATTATAATAAAAAATACTTAAGTTCAAGAGAATCACTCACTCTTGAATTCAAGTAAATGAAGGCAATCGATATTTCAAGCAAATCATATTTCAAGCAAATCATATTTCAAGGATACTCATATACCAATAAAAATTTACTTTTAAATTATCAAGTCATCAACTCATCAAGGATCTGAAAATTTTCAACTCATCAAGGATTTTTATGAACTTCAAACATTTGAAAATTTCAACCCATCAAGGATTTTCATAAACTTCAAAACATTTAAAAGTTTCCCCTTAAGTTATTACATAAGTCATCAACATCAATTTCTCCCCCTTTGTCATTAACAAAAAGGTGAAATGTGGGGCTAAGCATTTAAGGCATATGAGTTTTTGCTCCCCCTTTTTAAAATACGATTGAGTCATAAAGAATTTTCTTACTTTTGTGAAAAAGAAGGAAAGAAATCAAGGGAGGAGTTATAAAACATCAATTAACATAGCTCTTAATTTTGTAAATGTGAATTTCAAAGATAAACTTAAAAATCGTAGACATTCAAGGAGATTCAAAAGTTTAAGAGCTACTCATTTATTTAAAATCATCTCATATAATTTCTAGCAAATAAGTCCATAAACTAGCAAAACATCATGTAAATTTTCTCCCTTTTTGTGAATAATAAGATAATTATCTTATGGGAATAATAAGATAATTTCAACATTATCACAGAAATTTAATATCATGAAATCCATATTAACAATTCATATATTTTCTAAGAAAATCAAATTATTCTTCATTTAAAGGTTTTGTAAAAATATCCAATAATTGATGTTTAGTGTCCATAAATTCTACTATCAATAAGTTTGCAACATAAAGCATTAGAAAATACTTCTAGGTAACAAGAGTTTATAAATAAGTTCATGCCACAAAAAAGTGTAGATCAATAAAGAGTACATCATAAGTGTGTGATTAGTATAAAACATTAATTTCCACTGAATATAATTACTCAGATGGTGGTAATTTAAAATGGCTAGATAAAGCGTAGAGCTATCTTTGGATCTGTTCCATCTTAGTAATTAATTCATCTTGGCGTAGCTCAATTCATTTCATCTAGTTCATAATAGTCTTGATAGGAAAAAAAGGTCCTGGCTGCATCATGGGCAGTTCCTTGAGAGGACTAGTAGGAGGAGATGGGCTTCTCCTAAGGATAAGTGTCTCAAGTTCAAGTTCAAGAGGGGGAGAATCAGTCCTTCTAGGCAATCTAATCCATATGACATGTCTTTCAACACACCTAAATCTTCTTAAAAGATCCCTATTGATTACATTATACCTATCTTTTTTAATGATTTCTTCATCTGATGGAATGGCTATGTCATGAGCATATAATAATCTAGTGATTAATCAACCATAAGGTAGCATCAAATCCTTATTTGCAAGATTAATTATGTTCTGCCTTATGAGATACCCAAAGCAATTATTTTGTCCCTTCATTATCTAGTACATGGTTTGTAGTTCCATTTGATTCAGTTCATCATGGTGGAATTGTTTCGGAAGTAAGATACTCATTATTATATGATGAAGCACTTTTATATTAAAGGGTAGCATATGTTTATAACTTTTTTGTTACGATAGCTAGATTAGGATTTCCGAAAACAGTTCCTAAAGCTTCAGAGTATGTTACACCTATAAAGTCCATATCCCATTATCCCTTATGGACACTTCTAAATTCAAGGATTGGAAACTTCATAGCATGTTATAGGAATCAAAAATATTAGTGTCATAGGTTTCTTCTATTCCCCTCCTTCCCTTGTCCCTTGAGGATCTTCTAGGGGCCATTCTACATAGATTTTATAAGAAGAATGGTAAGAACAATCTTAATAACTTGAGAGAAGTTTTAGAGGGATGTCTTTAGTTAGATCTCCTAGAGATAGGCAAAAATCCTTAGTTTTAAAGAGTAGGGAGTCTCCCTTGATGTTTTAGAGGAGAAGGGGTGAAAGAGCTTTTAGAGAGGGATGAGGGTGCTTAGGGTCGGTTTTACCATCGGCCCTAAGTGACTTCTTATAAACTGGGTCTCGGTTGGTTGAACTGCAGACTGTGCGATTCAACTACGCAAGGTCTGGCGATTCAACCACGCAAGGTCTGGCGATTCAACCACTGGTTCATGTTTTCTCTCTTTCTTTTCTTTTTTAATTTTAACTAAAACAATATATATGTGTAATAAAATTTTAACTTGACCTTGATCATTAAAGTTCCTCTAAAATTTTAGTGATTTTTCATAAGATTCACTAATGCATCATCAATCAATGTTATTGTAATAAGATAATTAAATGAGAAACTCATTTTCACATGAAGTCATCACAATAAGATATTTTTCAAATAAAATCCAATGATTTTTCTATGTCGAATAATTCTATCATGTTATTAAGAAAATTTTCTTTTAAATAAATATGATTTCATATATGATTTTTAGGTTCAAAATCAACACAAATCATTAGCATAAGTTAATACAATCATATAAGTCAATATAATAATCATCATCAAAATCTTTTTTTCGTATATATGAATTTTATTCAAGATAACTAACCTTTCTTTGTTCTAATTATAATATGCAAGGGTCATGTATCATTAAGATTAAATATAATAAAAATTTATTTTTATTATTAATAATTAATCTTGTTAATGTTTAAGCTAGTGAGCTTGAAAGAGTGTTAATCTCAAGTTACATATCTTGACATCTAAAGCATTATTCGGAGCTCCTAGATTTAATTTTGAAACAAACCTACAAGAAAGATATATTTGATTTAGGCACTCATTTTACATTGAGTTATTTATAAAGAACTTTATCTTTCTTTCTAACCATTTTTTATTGTATGAAGTTCCCTTGAGAACCCAGACTAGTTGATGTTGACTATATTTTCTAAATAGGTATTTGTTTACCTTATGTCCCAATTTTTTACAAAAGTTACACTTGATTCTTGGTGGCAAATTTAATGTAGGTCCTTTTACAAAGATGGTTGACTTTTGTTGAATATTATCAATAAAGCCTATGTTATTTATACTATTAATATGACCCTTATTGATAAGGATTTATTCTCAATTTTAAAATTTTTTAGTATTATTTTAAGCATGATATTTTCTTCTTTAACACTATTTAGTATCTCACATTTAGAACATGTGTCATATGATACTAGCGAATCATGCATTTCATTAAGTCTAATAACTAATAAATCATGATCATTCTTAAGCAACTTAAAAGATTTACTAAGTTTTCTAAACTCATCAAACAAATCATGAAACATACTTAATAATTTTGAAAAAAATACTTAAAGACTCACTAAGATCATCTTCGATCACCATTAGAGCATAGTTAGCAATCTCTTCTTTGGATTGGTCTTCATCATCCGAAGAATTTAAATCATCCCAAGTGGCCGAAAGTACTTTCTTCTTGAGCGTTAGCTTCTTCTTCAATTGAGGATATTTGTTTTTGAAATATCCTAGTTTTTTGCATTCATAGCATATGACATTGTCCTTCTTCAGTTCTTTTTTGTTTTTATAAGTTTTGTTCTTTTTTATAAATTTTTTAAATTTTCTTCACAACAATGCAATATCATGGTCCTCATCACTCGAGGTTTTACTCGAAGAGTCATTTGTTGTCCGAAGTGCTATATCCTTGTTGTTCTTTGGAAGGGGTTTATTAAGCTTATCATGAGCTTTATAATTTAGTTCATATGCATAAGAGAGCCAATTAGTTCTTCAAGAGGTAAGTTATTTAAGTCTTTGGCCTCTTAAATAACGGTTACTTTAGGATCCCAATTTTTAGGTAAAGATCTCAAAATTTTACTAACTAATTCAAAATTCAAAAAATATTTTCCAAGTGCTTTAAGGCCATTGACAATATCCGTGAAACGGGTGTACATGTCTCTAATGGACCCACTTCGTTTCATTCGAAATAACTTATAATTATGAATTAAAATATTTATCTTAGAGTTTTTTACTATACTAGTCCTCTCGTGTGTGATTTTTAGTATGTGCCAAATATCAAAAGTCGATTCACAAACAAATATACGATTAAACTCATTCTTATTAAGAGCTTAAAACAAGGCATTCATAGCCTTTGCATTTAAAGAAAAATTCTTCCTCTCCAAATCATTTAACTCATTCATTGGCTTGGAAGATTTTTTAAATCCATTCTCAATAATATTTCATAAATCAAAGTCCAAAGAGATAAGAAAAATATGCATCCGTGTCTTCTAATATGTATAATCCATCCCATTAAATATGGGAGGACATAAAATGGAATGTCCCTTATTCATGCTAAAACAAGTCATTTCCTCAAGTGAGTTTTAATCCAAAGAGTAACTATCTTACTTTGATACTAATTGATAGGATCAATTGGCACTAAGAGAAGGGTTAAATTAGTGTAAGTGTAAATTCTCATTTTAATTAAAAACTTTTTACTTTAAGCAAGATAGGAAGATCCAAAGCTTTTCATTCAAGTAAAGCAAGTGAGTGATTAAAATAAGATTGCTAAGTTATTTGCTTACAAATTATTTAAGAAATAAAAAGAAAATCCTAAAAATAAGTAATGTCGTAAGTGAAGTGCTTAATGTGAAAACCTTAATTTCAAATAGTAAATTAAATCAGAAGCATCAAAACAAAATTAGTAAGCAAGGAAAGCAAAAGAAGAATTCATAAGTTTTATAGTGGTTCGACACCAACGAGCCTACGTCCACTTCCGAGACCTCCTCCTTGAGGCACACCAACATCCACTACTGATCTTTTTTGGGTAAAAACTAAACCCCTACACTTTTCTTATAAGGGAGACTTGATTACACTTTTGATCACTCTCTTACCCCTTTTCTTTTTCTTATAATCCACACAAGCTTTTCACAGAATTTTATCCCCCAAAATTATTGTATAGAATGCCAAAAACCTAGGGATATTTATAGTCCCTAAATAACTTCAAAAATTGGAGCTAAAAATTTAAACATACTCATAAAATCTAGGTTCGGGCGATTCAGCTGCAGGCCTGGGTGGGTCAACCACCGAAAGCACCCAAAATCCTAGGTACGTGAGATTCAGCCACCCAGCATGGGCGATTTACCCGCTATCAGCCACCCGAAAACCAAATATGGGCATTTTAGTCACCAACCTAGGCGGTTCAACCATTGACAGCCACCCTATTTTTAAGGTACAGGCGATCCAACTGCATCATTCGAACTCGGCCCGATGCCCAAGCTTAATCTTGACCCATCATCTGGTTATAACTCCATTACTCCTATTATAGTTAGACCTGCAATTCTTTCTCTAACACACATGTTAGATTTAAACATTCATCAATGATTTTATCATTAAAATCCGAGATTCAACAGGAACCTGCACCTCCGATGTTTGACTATTGCCTTCTAGGGGATCTAACAAATAGAAGGTGAGCTATTGGTGGATTTCATCACTTGATTCAGTAATGGGGCCTAAGGAGTCACTAACGTTCACCTCTTTATCCTCATACAAGCATTTATGATGAGATTTAGTCACACTAGGCTCTTCTAGTCACTGATAGAGAGATAGTTGATCATCATGGTTTAGATATTTCAAAGAGCTAATTAATACATCATTGCCAAAGCAATAGTAGTTTTGAGTGCGAGGAATCATATAAGTGCCCGAAATAAGAGCACTCGTCTCCAACCCACATGTCAAGATCCTCTAACATATAGCTTCCAATCAAATGGAACCTTCTTAGTTAAGAGGCAAAGCCAACCTTCCCCCCTCTTTGGTTGAGAGCCAAGCGATGTGATAGTAGTCACGAGCCCTCTTGTAAACTCAAAAGTGAAAGTGAAATAAGTTTAAGGTTGGGGGAATACTACATTTCCCGAGGAAGGTGATCAGATAATGCTACAAGTCGGGTACTATTTGAGAAGGGGAGATTCTCTATTATCAAAAACACTCAATGATCAATGGATAGAGGTAGAACTTGTGTCTAGACTCAAATGCATTGATATATAAGTAGATGTGCCTACACATCAAATCAAAGGGACACAACTCAACCTGAGGTACATGTACCCAACACTCAGTTGAGATCGAAAACCTATGGCTCAAGTATTATAAGTGCTCAGGGGTCGGGACTGAAACTTGGTCGTAGGCATCTTTCATATTTTGAAGATCCCTTATGACCTTCAGATCGACCATTACTATCTCTCTTGATGATGAAGAAGAAGGTGATCCCTCTCCCATCATCTGGCTACTCAAGGATAGAACTTCAATCCTCTCGATCATGGGTTAGTTGGGGGTGGGGGTTGAATTAGTGCAAGTTAAAAATACTCGATTTGAAAAACTTGCTTGAAGTAAATAAGAAATCAGAAGCATTTCTTAGACTCCGTTGAAAGCGAATAAGTGAGCGATTTGAAACAAAGCCAAAAGATGATGCTCATGCCTTTCTTCGAACTAATTAAAAATAATTGTATGCAATAGAAAAGGTAAGACGAGAGATGCTCATAGATTTTATAGTGGTTTGGCCAAAACTTGACATACGTCCAATTTTCAGAGTCCTCCTTCATCGAGGCTCACCAGAGTCTACTAAACAATCTTCTTCCATAGGTGAAGACCAAACCTCTTACACTTCTCTCCTTTTCACAGGTTCAGGAGAGGAACCTTTTACAAGAGTTTTTCACTTCCCTTAGACTCACTTTACACTTTGAAATATTCAAGGGAAGCTCTCAAATTTTACAACTCTTTAACAAAATTTTATCATACTTTTTTGTTCACCACTCTTACTTCTCTAAGTAAGAAAACTTAGGATATTTATAGATCATAATTGACTTCAAAAATGAAGCCAAAATTTAAACCTTTTCGACGGTACTACCGCCAAAAGCACCCTGAAAATAGGGCGACGATGGTACTATCGTCGCCTAGGCGATACTACCATCGAGAATCTTTCAAAGGTATATTTTTTTATACTTTTGTATACCTAACTTGTAACTTCAGTTGACTCCTTCCCAGGTCAATCAAATGAGCTCAACCTAAGTTCAAACATAACCTAAAGTGGGCCTGGTTTGCCTCACTATTAATTTTGATTCCTTCCAAATCTAGCTCAAGTTGGACTCTAAACCAAACTGATGCTAACTACGACTCACTAATTATAATTGTTATGACTGTCAAGTCCAACAAGACCCTCCTAACTCCTGGCAAGCTTGCTAGCAACCTCCAACGAACTTCCGACAAGTCTCTTGGTCTTCTTCCGGTGAACTCCTAACATGCTCCTAGCGAGCTTTCTGATCCCCTTCGGTGAACTCCCAGCGAACTCTTAGCGAGCTCCTGATGATCCTAACTCTCTGTTATCTTCTCAACAATCTCCGATGAACTTTTGATAAATCTCTTGGTCATCTTCTGGCAAACCGTCGATGCCTTCTTGACAAGCTCTTGATCACCCTCGGCGAGATCCCGACGAACCCCCAGCAAGCCCTCGATACCTTCGACCAGCTTCCGGCGAGTCTCTCGGAGTGTTCCCACTGCATCGTTTGAATCTCGACCCGATGCCCGAACTTGACTCTAGCCCAACATCTGATTGTAATTTTCTTTCTCAGTCATAGTCAATATTGCATCAATTTTTCTAACATATAGTTTAGATCAAACACCCATCAATTGATTTCATCGTCAATATATGAGATTCAACAATCTCTCCCTTTTTGTTAATGATAACCAATCGACGATGGGAGTTAACCTTAACTCTCCCTATGTCCATGTCAAAATCCAAATAAAGTATACTTAAATTCAAGAAAACCAAACACTCTTGAATTCAAGTATCATGATATAACATTTCAAACAATTTTTATCAACACATTAAAGATGCAACATTACATTCATATATCAATTTTAAACATTTATACCTTAAGTAATCAACTAACAACATATCAAAGATTTTCAAGACATACATTCATACATTGTGAAACAACATTAATTTCAAATAATTTTCCTCATCAATATATCAAAGATTTTTAAAACATATATCCATTCATCATAAAATAACATTCATACATTAATTTTAAATTCTCCCCTTAAGTCATCAATCATTTCTCCCCCTTTGTTATCAACAAAAATGAGAAATACTCATTTTATAATTTTTCATTAATATTCTAATTTGTCATTAATATATTATTTCTTTGACTTTATCATCAAAAAAAAGGTGAAATATAGAGCAAATAATTTTAAGATAAATATTCATCATATTTTAAGTTTTTTCATATTTATTATCAAAAAAGATAAATATTGATTATATATCTAAATATTCAATGTATAAAGAAGTTATTTCATTACTCCCCCTTAGTAAAATAGGATAAGAGACATAATTTTTTTTATCAAAAATTTTCTTCTCTTTTGTGAATAAGAAAGAAGAAGAAATGATGGAGAGAGGAGTTGTAATGGCAAACACAACATCACTAAGAAGAGCTTTAATCTCTTATATACTAAATTCCAAAAAGGTTATTTCAAATATGAGCTCAATATCCAAGAATTCTAAGGGTTACTCATGCATTCATCTTACATTAATTTCAAGCAACTAAAAAAAATAGTTAAAACATTTCATTTTATGTAAATTCATCTTATGTAATTATTTATTCCATCAAAGATTCGATTAGATAAAAAGTTTATAAATCACATGATGTGAAACTATATTTTGAAAAGAAGCTCATTTAAAAAAAAAAATGATAACAACTCATGCATTTGAAAGATTTAAAATCATTTCAAATTTTCTTATAATCAAATTGTTCCTCATCTATTGGCTTTGTTATTAAGATATCAATTTTCTCTCTCTTTGTGATTGTTAAAAAAAGGAAAATTTATATCTATGTTCTAATTACACCCAAAAGTATAAGGATATCATGTCATTAAAGATGAAAACTCAAATCTTTAAGTACCAATTTAATAAATTTACCCTTCATTTTTTGTTTGTGAATTTCAATATAAGTATTTAAAATTTCAAGTAAAATAGAAATTAAATCATGCAAATCTAATATATTTAAAATTTCTAATTTTCTTTAACCAAATCGCTCCTCATCTAATGTTAAAAGATTTTTTATATCCAATTTTCTTCTAACCAAATTAATAATTTTGTCTCCCCTTTTTTATTATAAAAAAGAATTATAATGATATGTTTTCTTTATAATCATAAGTACAAAGGGATCATGCAATTAAAGATAAAGAAAATTAAATCTTTAAGTGCTAAAAGACATGATTTAATTGAATAACTTCCCTAACAAGAAATCTTAAGAGATCTGAACAATCTTGATTAAAAAATATTAACTTATAATTATCAAAATTATATATCTCATTTAAGAAAATAAGAAATTGTAGAGGAAATTTGATTTACATTAAGGATATAATAAGTCTAGAAGTCTAGGGAATGTTCAGGATAAGGAAAATCTTATTTAATTTTTAACTCATTATAATTTTGAGAAATGTTAATTTGGTGATAAGTTATACTAGGAAGAAAGTCATAAATAATCATGTCATAAAGAATATTATTATCAGATCATGAATGTTAAAGGACATGATTTATTTTGACAAATATCTTCTTAGATAAAATTTGAAGCTTTAGAAATCTTAGGAGATTAAATAAGAAGAGTATTCATTTATAAAAATATCAAATTATAAATTTGAAGATCATGAATAAATTGTAAAGAAAAAAGGATAGGAGATCTTGATCTATATATAGAAAACTCCAAGTTGTCAAGAATATAGTTCATAAGAAGATTTTCAAGTTATTATTCTGAAGAGAGAAATAATAATTTATTTATATAATTATCTTTTAAACGAACTTAATTTATATAAGGATTTCAAGTTTCAATTTCTTAATATGTCAAGATTATGATTTAAGTTATCAAATTATTAAAATAAAAAAATCAATAAAGTGAATAAATTCATCAATATCTTTTATAAAAAATCATTTGAAAACATATCCAATATTATCATCAAAATCAGTTTTCGAGAAATTTCAATCAAGGCAACATAGATTATTTTTTAAAAAATAGCTAAAATTCTCTAATTTATTTTTGTACTAGTATGTTCTACTTATACATCATCAAGATTAATTATATATCCATAAATCATTTTTAATAAAAAGATTTGTTATAATCAAAATAAAAATCATTAAGTTTCAATCATCTTGATTCAAATATTTTTTTCTTATTTTTGTAATTTTGGCTATAGAGCTTGATAAGTGAGTTAGATCTCAAGTCATACAGCTTAAGCATCCATTATCAAGATACCATTTATTTTTGTTCCTATGTTTGTTAGGAGATAACTCTACAAGATGGGAGGTTTTAGTTTAGGTACCCATTTAAGTTTGGGTCCCTCATGAAAGGTTATTCCTATTTTCTCTAATGGCCTGAGGTTGTATATAGTTCCTTTAGGAACCTAGATTAATTTATGTGCATTATATTTTCTAAATGAACACTTATAAGATATATGTCCTAATCTACTACAAAAGTTACATCTAATTTTAGATAATGAGTTTATAGTGGGTCCTTTAACGAAGATATAGTTGGCTTTTGTTGACGATTGCCCATAAAGCCTATACCTTCTTTCTTATGATCATGAACCTTATTTGCAATGATCATATTTAGGGATTTATTTTCTAATTTAATTTTTTTTGAAAGTTTGTTTTAACATGATATTTTTCTTTTTAATTGCCTCTAATGACTCACATTTAGAGTAAAAAAGATATGATGTTGACGCTCCATGCATATTTTCAAATTTACAAACTAGTAATGCATGCTCTTCCTTAAGTAATTCATAGGATTTGGTAATATTTCTAAATTTATCATAAAGCTCATAAAAAATATTTAATAATTTATCGAAAGTAAATGAGACATTAATGTGAGTTACTTACCTTATAATGGTTAGCCACGAGCGTGAGATTCTCCACTTCTTGGTTGTGCTCTTCATCTTTGAAGTATATCGGCTTCTTGCGTTCATAACAAGAAGTTTTATCCATTTTAAGATCATTTTTATAGTTTTCATTTATTAATTTTTTTGATTCATTTGTTATAAATTCAAAGTTCTTATCACTCGAGGTTTTACTCAAGGAAAGAATTGTTCTTATGTTCTTAGTTCACTAACTTTTATGTTCTTTGAAAGGTGTTCTTCAAATTTAATTTTAGAAGTTTTTTATTTAATGATTCATTTAGATTAATTATGATTTTATGAGTTATTTCTAATGTATGTCAAATCTTAAAAGCCAAATCATATGTAGAAACCCGATCAAACTTGTTTTTATTTAAAGCATAGAACAAAGCATCCATAGTTTTGACATTTAAAGAAAATATTTATTTTTCATAATTATTCTAATAATTTATTGGATTGGATGACTTATGAAAACTTTTTTCAACAATTCACATAAATCAAAATCTATCAAAATAAAGAAGATCACCATTCGAATTTTCCAAAAGGTGTAGTATGTCCCATTAAACATAGGAGAACTTATGATGCATTGACCCTTATTAATGGCATAATAAGCTATTTACTCACTTGGGTGTTAATTCAATGAGCACAATGTGGCTCTAATACTAACTATTAGGATCAAGATGACACTAAGAAAAGGGGGGGAGGGGTGAATTAATGAAAATGTAAAAATACTTGATTTGAAAAACTTACTTGAAGTAAAGAAGAAATCAGAAGTATTTCTTGGACTCCATTGAAAGGGAATAAGTGAGCAATTTAAAACAAAGTCGAAAGATGATGCTCATGTCTTTTTTCAAACTAATTAAGAATAATTAAATGTAATAAAAAAAGCAAGAGTAGAGATGCTCATAGATTTTATAGTGGTTCGACCAAAACTTGACCTACATCTACTTTTTAGAGTCCTCCTTCATCAAGGTCCACCAGAGTCTACTAAACAATCTTCTACCACTGGTGAAAACTAAACCTTTTACACTTCTCTTCTTTTCACAAGTTCAGGATAGAAACCTTTTACAAGAGTTTCTTACTTCTCTTAGACTCACTTTATACTTGAAGCAATCAAGGGAAGCTCTCAAATTTTACAACTCTTTTTAACATAATTGTATCCCACTTTTTCATTCATCACCCTTGCTTCTCCAAGCAAAAAAACTTGGGGTATTTATAAACCTCAATTGACTTCAAAAATAGAGCTAAAATTTAAACCTTTCCATAAATTCTACATACGGGCAGTAGTACCATCGAAAGCACCCTGAAAACAGGACAACAATGCTACTACTGCTGACTTGATAGTACTATAGCCACCCACTAGCAGTGCTGCCATCGGGAATCCTATAAAATTACTTTTTTCCATACTTTTGCATACCCAACTTGTACCAACCAACCCTTCCCAGCTCAACCAAATGAGCACAAACCTAACTCAAAGTGGACCCGGTTTGCTTCACTTGAGTTAATTGGATTCCTTCCAAATCTAACTCAAGTTGGACTCTAGACCAAATTGATGCTAACTACGACTCACTAATTATACTTGTTGTGATCGTCAAGTACAACAGGACCCTCCTAATTCCTGGTAAGCTTCTTGGCAGCCTCCGACGAACTTTTAGTGAGTCTCTCGGTCTTCTTCCGGTGAACTGATGTGCTCCCAGCAAGCTTCCTGATCCCCTTCGGTGAACTCTTAACGAACTCTCGGTGAGCTCCTGACCATCCTAACTCCCGACTATCTTCCTGGCAACCTCCGGTGAACTTCCGACGAGTCTCTTAGTCATCTTCTATTGAACCCCCGACGCCTTCCTGTCAAGCTCCCGATCACCTATGGTGAGCTCCCAGTGAACTCCCAGTAAGCCCTCGATACCTTTGGTGAGCATCCACGAGTTTCTCGACGAGTTCCAACTACATCGTCTAAATCCCAACCTGATGCTCGGACTTGACTCTGACATCTGATTATAATTTTATTTTCTCTATCATGGTTAATTCTACATCAATTTCTCTAATACATAAATTACATCAAACATATATCAATATTAATGTTCGAAGATGTAAAAGGAAAAGAGGAAGGTCCAAAATAGGAATATTAGAAAAGGTAAAACTCAGTATGAAAGAAGAGGAATGTGCCCCACTACGAAGTAAGAGGAATGTTGTATCAATTAAAAATAACTTATGTGAAAACTAAAAGAAAATAAGTGTTATTTCTCATTAGATCTCTTATTGATTCTAATGGTAATTTTATATAGAGATGCTACTATGTGAAAAAAATATAAATATGGAATAAATAGAAGAACACATAATGTTTCATGTCATTAGAAAAAGAGATAAATTTAAAGGAATATTGATGATTATTTAATAGAGATGGAGTTCCGCAAGGCAAGTTGCTAACGAAAGAAAAATCTTCGCATGATCTTTAATGTTATAAATGGAAAAGGTACTACCACATTATGTGTTATTATATGTAGAAAGACAAAAAAAAAAAAAAAGGAGAAAAAGGGATGATAAGAATGCTGTGATCCTTTGATTAATACTGATACTTATATCTTCGAAGTTTTTAAAATTAATGAAGCAAATTCTCAAAATAATTGATAAAAATTCTTTGAGAAAATAATATTATGGTTATAGCAAAATCAAGTATCATCATTTGTTTAGTTTAAGATTGATTGCTTATTAGAATTAAATGACTAGATATAAACTGGTTAATATATGTTTCCTCAAGTGTAGTTCTAGACCCAAAAAATTTTATGCTTACCGTGAAAATGCTTGTTAAGATGAAGATTGTTGGGATTATATTTTTAAAAATTTTCAATTAGTATTATCTTTACTTTGAAGAACTTGAAGATTAAATTGGCATTATTAATAAAGAATTAATATTATAAAGATATATGTTTAAAGAAAATCCATATAATTACTGATTAATTACCATATGTATGCATTTTAGGGTTTGGGGATTTGATAGGGGAAGAACCATTTGCATACTCCTAAGGTTTTGCTTCTTCGGTAGACTTAAAGATGTCGAGACAAAAATTTTCAGCATTATTTATACGAGTGATGAGATAAAGGACTTCGAGCTTCCACAAGAGTTAAGAGAAAATTTTTATTTTTCTCACATAGTGAATAACGTGATTTTCTCTCTATAAATGTAGGGAGAAAAAAAACACCACATGTGTTTTGTGTGCATTAGTTTTTTGAGAATATTTTGCAAAATGAGAAAACTCTAGTGTAAATATCTACATTAAAGACAAAAATTTTGTTCCGTCTATTCTATCTTCCGTATATTTTGTTCCGTCTAAAAGAAAAAAGAAAGGGAAAGTATAGGTAAAAAAATGACAAGAAGATGTTGTATCCAATTTTGCATGTACAGATGAAGAATGCCAAAACTAAAAAGATAAGTATACTATGATGAGGATGACATTAAACGAGGAAAAGAAAAAAAAGCTTGAAGTGAAAATTTTAATAGAAAATGAACCTAAGTAGCCTAGCATCAAGATCAATTGAAAGAAAGATGACAGAGGTAGTGAGGGGAGGGTCTCGTCATCATGGTGGTGGTAGCAAGTGTCCGAAAGGCACATTCACCCTTTGCTTTTCTAGTTTGCATGTGGTGGAATATCAACAAGAAGTGTTGCGGCAGTGTCCCATGGGAGGCCTAAATGCCACCATTACTCCTTGCCTGTGAGTTATGGGACCTTTTTTTTTTTTTGTGGTCTTCTCCTCTCTGTCTCTCACGCACACGTACCACACCCTGAATTAGCGTATCTTTTCCCCATGTTCATCCCATGTTATATTGTCCTCTTAAGTTTATGACAGGGAGTTCGACTTCTTGTGAGATTTCCTTTTGTAGCTTGACATCAAATTCCCTCCTAGCTTTCACAAGGGAAAACCTATTCAGTCCTCTTTATTTTACTTGTTTTTTCCTTTTTATTTTAGAAATTCACGTGATGGTGCATGTTGAAGCATTTTTTTCATATTGACATCTTATTTTATTTATATTTTTATTATTTAATATGATAAGTTGTGAAGATGAGTTTTTAATCTAATTAGTCAAAGTTTTGAACTCAAGACCTCACTAATATGGCAAAGTTTTGATCTTATGATAATTTGATAAAGTTTTTGCTAGTCAAATTAATTAACATTTTTTATGTAGGTCTAGTATATTATCACCAAATCAATATTTTAAATATAAAATAAATCAGATAACGTTTTAAACCCTCTACTTATGCATCACCACTAGATTAATATTGTAGATGTAATAAAGATACCCACAATTTTTTAAAATAAGGAAGAATATATATATATATATATATGTATGTCTTTTCAATTAATTTTATGAGTACTTAGTATTTAAATACTATTTAGCAGATGAAAATAAGAGGATTTATAATATTGATCCATGAGGTAACACCTTATGGTTGCATCAATCGAATTGATATTTTCTCTATCATTATTATTGTGAAGAGACATCTACAAAAAAATTGCTCTGATACCTTATTTATAAGTACAGCTAACCTATTTGACCATTCTAGGACCAACTTTGATTGTCATTATGGGGAGATCTTTTACTAATGATACACATATATTATATTTATGAAAGATACGACGATATAGCACAAAGTCTTCCTAGCATTGAATAAATGTTAGAAGTATGTTCGATTGATTTAATATCAATGAAACTCAAGAGGAAAATTGAAAGTTAGAATGAAGGTATATAAAAAATTATTAGAATCCCTTGGGATTCTTGATTTAAGCTGAACTAATCATAGTTCAGAGTTGTACTTTTTTAAATAATAAAATCTAAAAGTTTTATTGATCTTGGTACAGATTTTTAACATAGATATTATTGTATGTTAAGTAACATCAAAATGTACTAAGTCAAAAATATATCCTAATTGTCAAATGATAAAAAGGAGATTGAAGTTTTACTGACAAAATCATTGCTTAATTTGTGATCCAAGACAATATTGGACATTGATTATATTGTAATAACCATTTCAAATACCTATTTATTTTTTGCTAGTGTGCAGTAATGGTGATGCTCAATACTCTTTAATGACCTTAATCATTCGTGTCATTGAAATGACCTATTTATTTTCACTGGTGTGACTCTTAGAAGATATTCTGAAGGACTTGCATGGGCCTTGTTTCATTCAATCTTTGTGTTTTATTCTCTACTTCTAAAATTATTTGGTGGCATTTCAACATACCTTTCCAAAAAGATGAATTTTTTTTTTTCCCCTGACTGCAAACACATAATTTTATTTTTCTTGCTTATAACCTCTACAAACTTATTTTATTTTCTATTAGAAATCAGTGCAAGTATTTTTTTTACCTTGTCAAACAGACACAAGCAGATACAGTGATGACAAAAGGAGTTTGAGAGGTTATTATCATCTTTATACATGCTAATAGAAAGTAGCCAAATTTCTTTAGACTTTACATCTCAGGTCAAGTGAATCTGCACATCCATCAAATCAAATCAATCACAATTTAGTTAGGTGGTTAATAATGAGGATGCACCTGCATGCATGAACATATAAAAATGACACAAAGATGCATGCATTGGAGTGCTGCTGGTGGTGCCTGAGTAGGCATGTGTGCAGCTTATTGCTTCCCTCGTCAGGCCCAATGTCAATTCCAGTCGAATCAAATTCCTACACAAAGTGCAGAAGAACTTACTTATGTTATATTTTATTCTGCCGAGAAAAGAAGAATGTTGTAATGAACAGTACCAAAAGATAAAAAAGATTACCGATTAAAATTAATAGTAAATTTAAACGATTATAAAAGGATTGATTTCTGAAGGTGTAAGAGGAATGATTTTTGTGATGTTACAGATTTGTAGAGGCAGCAAAAGGATGAGGTTCAAAATTTGCCGACAATCTGAAACTTATCTAGCACAGAGGAGGAGTATCGAGTGAATGAGCCAAACTTTCCATGTGAACCGAAGGGTGCAGATATTAACAAAGAAATGATGCCAAGAATAGGAACAATGTCATGAAGACTTTGCCCCGCATGCTTATTGGTCATTCATGCACCGGTTGCCACCTTGAAGCATCCAATTTAACCAAGACGTTGCTACCAGAGAATGAAAAAGGAGAGTGAGTAGGGGTAGAACAGACGGTATATGCTCCTACTACTACTACTACAAACAAATAGCTGTCAATGCAGGCTGTCACCATTTTAGTTGCTCAGCTTTGCTTTCAGAAGCAATATTCCAAAAGAGGAGCACCCACCGTCACTGAGAGTGAGCTAGAAACCAGGCTGCCACCCTGAGAGACACGAGTGTCCAAAACAAAGTCACACTTCAAATGGGAGATACTGGGGGCCAGGCACTCTAATGATCCCCACCCCGCCCCCCCCCCCCCCCACCATACATGATCAGCTCGTTGGCAATCAGAGTAAAAGAATCCCAAATGTGTGATGAAGACCCCTACGGAAAGGCCCGGCCCTCATGCTCTCTTTTATTATTGGCCACATCGACGGAGGTCACACATATATGTGTGAGACAGCCCGCCAAGGAGATCAACGATGGTGGCATCACATCCGCTAGTACGTAGGGGTGCCTTGTGGTTCTGCCAAGTGGACTGTAGTCTGACACAACCATCAGATCACCTTCGACTTTCCACTGTCCCGTCTCCCTTCTCCGATCCATGTCTCCTCTTTTCTTGGGGAGCACATCCACAAACATTAAAATGACAGCTCATATTCTCCTCACTTCCCTGGCGGTTTGTGAAGTCTGTTATTATCATGCCAGCAAAACTTGTTCCATGGTTCACGTCATGGATTCACGCCCTGAACATGGGCAGCAGCCACAGCCGGAGAAAGCAAACCATGTACCCCGTGCGAACACTTTGCCATGCAGTTGACGCACAATGTTATCTCTGGTATTCATCCCTTTTTTTCTTTAAACTTCACCCAAAAAAACAAAACCCCATCATGTTCTGATTATCTAAATTTTTCTAGGAAAAACAGGATCTGTGAAAATACTAAATGTTCTAAAAACAAAACAGTATCCGTGGTTATACTAAATGTTCAGACCCTTTTCTATTATTTATGAAAGGTTTTCATACCAAAATTTATTTCTCTCTCTTTCTTCTAGATCTTCTATTTTCATTGTGTAATTAAACAAGAATATATTTTGTTAATAATATATTTCTATAATATATCTATTTTAATATTCTCATCTTAGCTATATCGAATTTTCTAAATTTTTTTTTCAACCATCCAATGTTCTTTTTCCCTTTACTGAAAGAGATTCTTGCATAGAAACATAGTTTTTAAGAATAACTATCAACTACAACATGTCCTCATGTCACTCAAATCAAGGCATGAAAGAGGGAACTCCGAAGACTAGCAACTGCACAACTTAGAACGGGAGACAAAAGATGACTCTCCTTTCTCCCAAGTATCACCCGGAGTTCCTTCTCTTTCCATCTCCTAAAGGATCTTTTTCATTATCCTCATTTGTACAGAGAATGAATGGGTCTCACCGAGTCTGATGGAATAAAAAGGAGCTTGTGGATTGTATGTGTGAGAAATGATAATATACTACTGGAGACACTCCGAAGAGAGTAGAAAAGGGGGACGACCTCATATATTTACCATAACGCCATCGAGCTACGAGCGACAGCGAATCAAAGGTTCCCACGGCACACGGAAAACCAGACCAGCAATAACGAGGAGTGGGCGAAAAAAAATGTACAATAAATTACATTGCCAATTCTACAGCAAGAAAAAGAAAAATAACAAAAAAAATACCGAAAACGAGGAGGAAAAAGAAGACGACGACCTCCGACGTTCGCGTCCGCCTCACATCGGCTGCGAACCTGCGGCGGAGAGGATGTTGGCAATGGTGCTCATGGCCCGCACCTGCATCTCGAGCGCGGCGATGTAGTCCGACGCCTCCTCCAGGAGCGTCGCCAAAGGCAGCTTCCGGCAGCCGGGAACCAGCCGGCCCAGAACCCTCGCCTTCCGTTCCAGCGCCGGCGGCTTCGTCTTTTCCGCTGGACGGGAGGCGAAGGCGGTGGCGACGCCGCCGAGGGACTTCGGCCTGCCGGCCCGGGCCCGCGCCCTAGCTCGAACCCTGAGCTTGAGTGTCCGGCAGGAGAGGATCGCGCGGCTCCAGCGTGTCTGACCTCGCGCCGCCAGCGCCAGAGCCCGGTCCGCCGCCGCCCGGACGGCACGGCTGCGCGAGTGATCCGTCGACGGCCCCGTGGAGGATCGGCGGACGCGGCGGAGGGCCTCGACGAGCTTGGAGGAGTAGGTCTTATGCTCGCTCTGCGTCCTCCACTTGGCCAGCGGCTTCTCCGCCCCGCGCTTCCGCTTCCTCTCCCCTCCTCCCTCCTTAGCGGCGGCGGTTTCTCCCTCCGCATCCTTAATCGCCATCACAAATCTCGCAAACTACGTCCACGGAACCCTTCGAGATCACCAACCACTTCAAATCGCCTGCAACGAAAGCGATCGAATCAGTCAAAAAAAGCCCGATACCATCGCCACATGGTTCCGAGATGGAGATGAAGACGAACAGGAAAAGAAATCGTCGAGATTACGAGATCGCATCTGTGTTGTTACCTCGCCAAAATTCGATCCAAGAGAGGGAGAAGAAATGCGAGAGCTTTTGGAGGGATCGGTAATCGATCGATGGAAATGGGTTGTTTCGGAGAGGAAAGCCAAGGATTTCTTATGAGGAAGGAAGCAGGGGTAATATGACCCTTACCATATGTAATCCCCTGAGGTTTTCTTTCTCGCAACTCACTACCCCCTTGCGTATTGACCATTTTGCCCACTTCTGGGGCTAACTAATTTAACCCGCTGTTATTGTCTCGACGGTCAAATCCGAGAGAAAGGTCGCCGAGTACTCGGCTCCCTCGGACGGATTTGCCCTCGCCAAATGACGATCGTGCCGTCAGGGTTTCGACGGCTGTGATGATGTCTTTCCATCCGGAATGATAAGTGCACGTGGGGCGTCGTAACGGGTTAGCGGTCACTGGAGTTAAAAATTGACGGCCACGGGCGGAGGAGACGACACCCTCTTTTTCTTATGTTGGTGTCGTGCTGGGCTGGGAAAGCACGAGGGAGTTGCAACTCCTCCGAGGGTTTTCATTAATAGAAAACATCTCTGAAAATAGAAACAAATCAAAATTGAATTAAGTTTGTTGTTTGATTTAAAGTGAGTTTGGACACGTTAATACTGTCTGGTTCGTCGGATATGTTATCAAATGATCATCCTAACTCGATACGAAGCTCGCTCGGCCTCGTATGATTGCAGCATCCTCTCGACGACAACATAAATGGTTGAATCGTAATTGCAAATTGACATACATCTTCATCATTGATAATAATTATTGTAATCGTCTCGAAATCAATCCTGATTTCAATTTGATGATTATCTCTACAAAATATAAAAATATGCATTATTAATTATTTCAATTTGATGATTATCTCAATTTATAATTGTCTCATAGGTGCATCTTTTATACATGTAAAAATATATTCTATTCTTTCAAATTTTCTATATAATATTTTTAAGATCATTTGTTGGAACTCACATTCTTTGTGTACTTATACATGACCCATGACGGGTTGGAAAGTTGAATTTCGATTTTATTCGAACCTTACAACCAAAAATTTAATTTAATATTATTAAAAAATAAATAAGTTATAATTACAAGTCCACAATAAATCTACCATATTAGAAATCATATTATACTCCTATGTTTTGTTCCTCCAACCCTTCATCGTTATCTTCCAAGTCTATTTTTCATGGTCGAACATTTTATATCTCTCTTATAACATATCAATTATTGATTTTTACTAGAATCCTTGTAGATTCTAAGCTTGAGGTGATCTCTATAAGGGATTGATCTCCTTGGAATTTTATAGGGGTCCCTCCCTCCTTGATTTTCTACATAATGGTTGAGAAATAATTGATCTATTAATGATGAAAAGAGGGAAGAATACAAGCTATATATAGAGCTTCTAAACCCTCACTCTTAATATAACTCATACTCCAATAAAGTCTAACTTCTAATCAACTTCTACTCAAAGTAAACCAAGACTCCTCTTCTCTTAACTCCTAACCCCTAGCCAACTCATAACCATAATGTGGTTGATGGCTATAGGGGTCTCCAACTCCTAATTTTATTACTATTCCACCTAAGTCCAAGCTAAGTGAGACTCTCTTCCTCTTGCCCTAGCCGAACTCTCTTAAGAGGAGGAAGCGACTAGGAGACTCCCATCCCGTAAGGACTCCTCTCTAACCCTAGCCAACTACTTCTTTACTAGGGGGGTAGTGGCTAGATTAGGATTTATTATATTTATGACTCAATTGACTCTGACCCATGTCCAACTCTGACCCCTAACTAGACTCTAGTTTAGCCAAATCCTAACCCTAACAGGATTTGGGTTGATTTATTACAATGGACTCAAATCTTCTCATAGCTGACTTAATGTCAGGTTTAGGTTGGCCAGCAAGGCGTAATCTAAGGACTCGACTCAATCAACTAGGACTCGACTCAACTAGGATCCTAATTGACCCGCCTTCTTCAAATCTGTCTTATCCTCAAGGTTGAGCTCTATGTCTCTGTGTCTTGTTCTACAACTCCTCATGAGGCTCTCACGTGGCTCCTATTGTAAGCACATCCTACTCCTGTGGTCTAACGTTAGTAGTAGTGACTAGACGGTGATGTGTCACGATCATGTTATCCCATGCAATCATTAGCTGAACTTGGGCCTCCTCATCAACTTGGGTGTTGGGTGGATAGATCTAGGTCAAGTCATCCTCTCTAAACTTTCATTTGTAGTAAGATTCCTGGAAGATCAATTGTAATATTGAATTAATGTGTCGATCCAATCCACAAGTTATGACTTCAATATGATCTCCAATTTTGTAGGGTCCAAAGAAACTGCTGAACCACTTTCGTGAGGCTCGAGCCTTCATAAATTCCTACTAGTAGGGATGAAGATGAAGAAAGACTTGATCTTTAATAGCAAACTTCCTTCTACCCTGACATTTATCAGGTGGTTGTTTCTTTCTTACACGGGCTAATGTGTGGTTGTCCTTTAATGGTAGTCATGCTTTCCTCTATGATAGTGGTTGCCCTCTAATAAAGTCCATAGTAAGGTGAGCTGGATCTGAGTTTAGAGGGAGTAGAAGCTATAATTTTCATGACTTAATTTTATCTTCTCTTTGTGCTGTTATCTTGTATCATACTAAACCACAAATTTAGCAAAGGTTAGCATTCCTTCATCATTGATTGATAGCTTCAGGTGATTTAAAGTGAGGCCTTTATTGAGGTAAGCTAGGGGTTGGCCATCTTGCATATAGATAACATAATTTCTAGCTCCCGATGTATCAATAATAAATACTTTGTTGGAGTCGGGTAAAGTTAGCACCGACGAAGAGTAGGAGTTGCAACTTGGCCGAATGACCCCTATTTCCAGCATCTCTTCTTCAATCTTTTCTATTTCAGCTTTCTGGAGGTTAGGATAATGACATGGCTAAGTGTTTGCTGTTGGTTTGCCGGGGAGAATCAAAATTCAATAGTCATGTCGGTGGATAGAAAGTAGGCTGCGTAGTTCGACGAAAATATCTGAAAATTCAGTAAGCGATTGGAGAAGGTTTGGGTCTTCAATTTATGTTGGCTCCCCCGTAGAGTGATGCTGAAGTTGCATCAGGATGCCACTATTCACTTTGTTCAAAACTTTCTTCATTTGCTACTTACAAATCATTGTTACATCGCTCCCACATTTTCCATATAGGATCTCCTATTTCTTATGGCAGAAAAATTTCATGATAAATTTAGAAAAATTTCAGGGAATATCACCTAGCGTAGCAAGCCATTTGATGTCAGCACGACCTCATAATCATCAGGAGGAATGAGGAAGAAATCAACAAGTATTTCTTAGTCTTGTCGTAATAATTTCACTAGCAAGCATCTTTGGTCGCAATTCAAAATTTGGTCGTTGGCAATATCAATGTCAAACCTGTTGCAATCTTTATTTTGGAGCATCAATTGGGTAGCAACCTTGCTATTCATAAAGTTGTTGGTGTTCCTAGTCTTGATGAGGATGGGGACGGGCTGTGGCTTAAGAGATTCTTCAACTTTTGCTGCTTGCGGGTTCATGTGGCTGGCTAAAGCGTGAGCCGTGCAATCGGCCGGCTGTGGTTCTTCCTTTGTGCTCTCCTCTTTAGGTTATTGGATCTCTTCTTTGGATTCTTTAATATGTTTTATTATAGAAAGCTTCCCTTTTTCACAGCGATGGTTATGGCTCTAAAGTTCATCGTAATACCAACAAAGTCCCTTCATCGATCTATTGCATAGCTCTTCTAACATCAATTTTTTAGCAATGAAGGATTGCTGGGGATAGAGGGAGGTTTACATGATGTTGGTCTAGGGGTGGTTCTCATCTTCTGAGCATCTTAGTTCAGTCGTTCCTCTTAGATTCGGGCAAAAGATATTGCAGCCTTCATAGGGCTGCCATGCTTTAACATCTCCTTTAATTTTCGACTTGAGTCCTTCGATGAATGTCCATAATAATTGTCTGTCAGACCAATTATGATAAGATAAGATAATTTCTCAAACCTGGTATGGTATTCTTGGATCGTGGAGGTTTGTCGGATCTTGGCAAATTGTTCGATAATGTCCTCATATTTGGTCAGCCCAAAGTGGTTAAACAGCGCTTTCTTGAATTATATCCATGTTTGTCCCATTGAATTGCATCTCCTTCGAGGTGGATGACATCAGTGTCTATCATGACATCCTTCAGTGTTCGGTAATAGCGGAAGAAATATATAGCACATGAAATCCATCCCATCAGGTCTCCTTTTTCCTATCGAGGGAAGTCCACCCTTATGTATGGCTGTATCATATCAGTGCCTTGTACTTCCTTTTTTTGGAGGCCTCTCTAAACTTAAAACTTGCTAGAATTTTGTTAGGCTCAGAGATCGATCCAATCCGAATTCGGTAAATAAAGCGCACAATCTATCCTCCATGCATGATTCAAACACTTCAAACTTAGCATCAATTGAACCTTGAGATGCCATTGCATGTGCCTCCAGATCTAGGATGTCAATATCCTTCTCTTACTGTTAGGTTAGTGGTATGAAATGGTTGGGTGGAGTGGTGGCCGAAAGGGATGGTGTATCATGGGTAGATAACTACGGTTTAGGGCTGATAGGTTGCTGTTGGAGCTATGATTTAGGGCTGTTGTAGGGGTTGTATAGAGGGTATAATGATTAAAGTTTAAGGTTAAAGAGATGGGTTAGGGTTACTATTGATGACAACAATAGATTTGGTATGGATCGGGTGTTGATGCAGCAAGTGGTACCGAAGGTAGTGCAATAAATTTTTTTGACAAAGAGGGTGCTGTTGACACTATTGTTTGGAGTTATTGTAGAGGCTATAAGGGGGGTTTTGGTGACAAAGGTTTAGGGTTAGAGAGATGGCTTAGGGTTGCTATTGATGGTAGCAATCGGTTCTATAGGGATTACTGGGAAACCTCAGCGGGTGCATCACATGCGTAGCTGAAATCAAAACAAAAACTAGTTTCCCATGCAGATCAAATTGTCATATAAAAGATTGGGGTCACGAGAAAAATCACAAAAATAAAAAAATCATGATGTGTGAGAGATTGATCTTACATACGGAGATCGTATATCCCTGTATTCCAGATTCGGACGGAGAAGATAAAGAAGGTAAAGTGTTCTCCTCTTTAGCGGTATCCACACGATGAATCTCTATAGTGAAACTCCTCCAATCTGATCTTGCAACTCTTACTCAGAGGGAGGTAGGAGAATAGGAGGTGGTGGCTAAAGCTATAGCCTATCAATCATAAGTCTCCCCTCCTATTTATAGAGAGCCACCCAAACCCTAGGCTCATTCCTTAGTGGGTATTGGATCTCTATCCAATAATCCACTAAACTTGCATCATTGGATCTCTATCTAATAATCTCTTTAGGCCTATAATTGGGTCTTAATCAAGGAGTCTATCAACATAGGGTCTCATCTAATGAGAATAGGGGCTAATTGGATATTCATCCAATTCTCTATTCGCTGAAGCATTCATCATATATGTGTGACCCTCTAGACTCAATACCGAGTTGGCCGTGAGTCACTCCCGTCAGAACTACTTCTGACATAGTGAATTATTATCCCCATAATAATTCACTCGACTCATCGACTATGGACGTACTAGGCCACTACGCCATAGTCCCCAGACGATACATGGGGGATCAAATCCATCGAACCTGTCTATCCACAGTTACCATGTATATATTGGACATGGTATTATCAGGTCACATATGGAATCAGTTTGTCTTGCTCTATTCGGATTCTACCGGAGAACTCATTCTCTCTCAATCCAAATGACCTTGGCTAGGGATTTGTCTGAGCAAGCACATATAGGATATTCCTCTCATGATACTAAGAGTGGATGATCCTCTATTGACACTCAATTGCCTTCGTAAGGTTGGCTACCAATCCCGATAACTAGTTGTACCATATCTGGAACTTTCCAAACATATAAGTCTGGTATCAAAGAAATGAGTACTCATATAAGACATCATTGGTGTCTCAAGTCTAAGGACCAGATACATAACTAGAACTATAGAATCATTGTCTGACATTAGGTATCATTAACCATACAATATTCTATAAGTGGATCAATCAATGAACTCATTCTCCAATGAGCACCTATACTATATCCTTAGTGTCTCCACACAAGTGGCTATGAGACCAGCCGTCTCCATCATATGGATGGGTATATAGTACACCGATCTATTCGGTAATCTCAATGTCCCTCTTGAGTAACCTATGATTGGGATTATTTAGGATCTGTGTTTAAAGGTGAATCAATCTCATTATTGTGATCTCATCATGATCCAATTCCCATTGCATAGAACTAAGGACATCACAATATATATGTAACAATAATATAATATAAGAATATACCAATATTAATCATAAGCAAAAAAGATTATGCAGTGTGTCACACGTAATATCGCTCACGTGATTGGCTTGTAGGACACCTATAACTAGCAGGGATGGGTGGTCGAAAGGGTGATAGATCAAGGTCGTGGTTTAGGGTTGAAAGCTTATCGTTTAGGTTGCTATTGGTGCTATGATTTTGGCTGCTGTTAGGGTTATAAAAATAGGTTACAATGATTGCGTCTTAAGGCTAGAGAGGTGTCATGTTGCAATTCATGGGGAGATCAAAGAATGATCTGTGGTAGTAGAGATGATGGTAAAATTCTACAACGATCTTTAAGCAATCATGGGAATTGCTTAAGCGGCTGTGGAGGGATGATGGACAGCTTTGGTAGGACAGTGAGACGCTAAAAACGTTGCTCTGATACCAAGTGTTAGAACCCTTACGGATTAGAAGCTTTGAACTCTATAGGGGGTTCCTCCCTCCTTAATTTTCTACACAATGACTGAAAATAATTGATCTATTCATGATAAAAAGAGGGGAGAATATAAGATATTTATAGGGCTTCTAGACCCTAACTCCTAATAGTACTCATACTCTAACAAACTCCAACTTCTAATAAACTTCTACTCAAAGTAAACCAAGACTCTTATTAAACCAAGACCCCTCTTCCCCTCAACTCATAACCCCTAGCTAACTCATAATCATAATATGGTTGGTGACTATATGGGTCTCTAACTCTTAATTTTATTCTTATTCCACCCTAGAGAGAGTCCAACCTAAATGAGATTCTCCCCCTCTTGCCTTAGTTGGCTTCTCCTAAGAAGAGGAGATGGCTAGGAGACTCCCATCCCATAAGAACTCCTCCCTAACCCTAGCCAACTAATTCTTTACTATGGGGTGACGGCTAGATTAAAATTTATTACATTCATGACTTAATTGACTCTGATTCGTATTCATCTCTGACTTCTGACTAGACTCCAGTTTAACTGAATTATAACATTACTAGAATTTAGACTGATTTATTACAATGAACTCAAATCTCTACTTAACTGACCTAATGTCAAGTCTATGTTAACTAATAATATTTAATCTAAGGATTCGACTCAATTGACTAGGACCCAACTTAATTAGGGTCCTAACAATTTTAATGATTAATTCAATATAATCTTACTATCTATATCTAAAACATGTATAATTACAGTTATATACGAGAGAATCATGCAAGAAAGAATTAAATATGGATCTCAAGTTTATTTTATTTGAAGTGGGTTGACTTCACGCTTCTCTTGTGACATAGTAACTATTGGTTTCAATGATTACTCCATTGCAATTCTACCATCTATCTATCTTAATCCTGCATAATTAGATTTATCTTAATCCTGCATAACTATCTATATCTAAAAAAATTTGACATCCATCTCAAGTCTATTTCTCATAGTCAAACATTCTTTTTGAAGTTGATTGACTTCACGCCTCTCTTGTAGTATGACAATTATTGGTTTCAATGATTATTGCTCTAATGTAATCTTATGATTTGTATCTCAAACCTATATAATGATAATTATATATGAAAAAATCATACAATAAAGAATTAAACATCCATATGAAATATTTACCTTATCCATCATAATTTATTTGGAGAGCAATAGCCCCACAGCAGAGAGCGACAATAACAAACATGATAGTACGAAATATATAGTATTTATGATATTTTAATAAAATCCATGAAAAATTTAGAATAAAAGCTTTTAGAATAGCCATAAAATATTTGACAAAGGTCATCATTCATCAGTATTACCTATTAAAATTGTTTTGTAACTTAATTTCAGAAAAGACCACTAACTCAAAGCAAAGAATCATGATAAAAGAAAAGATGATTTATAGAGTCAACGAAATGTGTTTATGACATCAATGGTATCATATTTCTTCTCTACTAAAAAATATATGATATTACTTTCTATGATGGAGAGACAATCTAAATATCATCATTGAGGCTTTGCAAAATATTACTTAAAAAAAATCAAGGATGAAAAGAATAAAACAAAGAGGAGTAACCTTTCTATCATATTAATCAAAGTAAGCCATTTACTTGTAGAAAAATTGTGTAGCTAAGGCTCTTATCAAAAGTTCATGTTCATGCCATTTTCAATGCCTCTTCTAAAACCATCTTTGATGTGATCTATGAAAGGATAAAAAGCTTATCCACGATCAAGTGGATCCTTTTTTTTGCTTTTAATTTATTTTTCCTAATTCCAGGGATCTATCTTGCCATATTTTGCAAGAAGAATTAGAATACAAGGCAGGGTTCTATCACTTATTCCAATATAGAAGAGGACATAACCTACAGCTACTCACTATTATGCAACCACACTTCAGACAACCATGCTATCATTGCATCCCATTACGCAATAAATATTAAGTAGACAAAAAGTTCAGCAAATCTGCTGTCCCAACCAAAAAACATAAAGATCTACAGGCAAACAAAGTGCCCAAAAGATTTGGACACTCTTTGTTAGTACCAGTTGATTATTCATTCTTAGTACCAGTTGATTATTCACAAGGAGTATACTGGAATATTTATATGGGGTCAAATAAGGACATGAATTTTTTTTTTTTGTGGCGTCCTGCCAGAACAAATGATCAATACCCAACAAACTTCTTTTTTTTTTATACGCAACAATTTTTTTTTCTTTGTTACCTATGTTTAGTCTTTTCTTTATTAATCTGTTAAGAACTACTATTAATAAAAGGTAAAATTTTGTCTCGTAGTTAACTTTATCAGGATGGTAATACATCAAGATGGGTTTCAACAAGTTGAGGATTTAATATCAAAGCATGTAACTAAGCATCAAGTCTTAGAAAAGAAACTAAAAGAAACCAGCTTGCAAACGGAAAAAGAATCATAGGCTGTTCTATCCTTATCAGAACAAAATTAATCTAATCTAAGATCATCATTTAATGACAAGTAACAGCTCAGTTGGCTGTTCTATCGGGTAGCGTTCCATGGGAAATCTGTTGAGAATTGATTCATGGTAGTTACATAGTTAGTTAACATAATAAGGAGTTGAGGAGATAGTTATTAATGATGGGTGAGATAATGAGGTAGTTATTAATGATGGGATGAAGGAAGTGATTATTATGTCCTATAAATAGGACCTTAGTGAATGAATTAGTAGTGCAGAAAATAGAGTGTGTGTATTTGGAGATAATCTTGTAAGTGTTCTTGTTCGTTTACCTCATGTTTAATACTACGTCGTTTTCTTGATTGAAAGCGTTTTCCGTTATTTGGATCGTAATATTCTGTTTTATCATTTCCTTGCTCCTCCTTCCCCAACATTTATGGTATCAGAGCCTTGTTTCAATTTGAACTGGGCATTATGACTTTTAATGGCAATTCTATGTCTCAACCCCTTATTCCCATCTTCTCGGGCAAATCCTATGAATTTTGGAGTATCAAGATGAAGACTCTATTCAAGTCTCAGGATCTTTGGGACTTGATAGAGAATGGATATGCAGATCCAGATGAAGAAACCAGGCTGAGGGAGAATAGAAAGAAGGACTCAAAGGCATTGTTCTTCATTCAGCAAGCTGTGCATGAGACAATATTCTCAAGAATTGCAGCAGCGACAACCTCAAGACAAGCTTGGTTGATACTTCAAAATGAATTTCAAGCCTCATCGAGGGTGATTACGGTAAAACTTCAAACCCTTCGCCGTGAGTTTGAAATTTTGTTTATGAAAAGCAATGAATCAGTGCAAGATTTTCTTTCTCGAGTGACTGAAATTGTTAGTCAAATGAAATCTTATGGTGAACATCTTCATGATCAAATAATTGTTGCAAAAGTTTTGAGAAGTTTAACTCTGAAATTTGATCATTTGTTGCGGTAATTGAAGAGTCAAAGGACTTATCTATTTATTCATTTGATGAACTAATGGGTTCCTTGCAAGCACATGAAGCAAGGTTGAACAGGTCACTGGAAAAAAGTGAAGAAAAAGCATTTCAGGTTAAGGGGGAGTCTTCTACTTCAAAAGAAGACAAAAAATCAACTGGAAGAGGAAGAGGACACTTTGATGGGCATGATGAAAGACAATCAAATTATAATCAGAAAAACTACAAGAGTGGAATTCAATGTCACTATTGTAAGAAGTTTGGTCATATGAAGGCAGATTGCTGGAAAAGAGAAAAGCAAGCAAGCTATGTAGAAGAAAATGAAGACAATAGTAAGTTGTTTATGACTCATTCATAAGTTAATAATATCTCGGATAATATTTGGTTTTTGGATAGTGGATGTTCTAATCATATGTCAGGCATAAGATCAATATTTAGAGATATTGATGAAACTCACAAGTTGAAAGTTAAACTTGGAGATAGCAAGCAAATCCAAGTAGAAGGAAAAGGAACAATTGAGGTAAAGACAAATCGAGGAAAGGTAAAACACCTTGATAATGTTTTCTATGTTCCTAGCTTATCACATAACTTGTTGAGCGTTAGACAATTGATAGATATTGGATATTCAGTTATATTTGATGATGGTTCCTGCACTATTAAAGATAAAAAATCTGGCTTGATTATGGCAAATATTTGCATGACGCAAAATAAGATGTTTCCAATTGATGTTTCAAATATTGAGAAACATGCCCTTGTTGCAAATCAAAAGAATTAGACAAATTTATGGCATTTGAGATATGAACACCTTAATATTAAAGGTTTAAGGTTGTTAAATAGAAAAGAAATGGTTTATGGATTGCCTAAAATTAATACACTTGATGTATGTGAAGGATGTATTTATGGCAAACAAAGTAAAAAACCATTTCCTGTTGGAAAAGCATGGAGAGCATCTAATTGTCTTGAATTAATACATGCTGACTTATGTGGACCTATGAATACAAAATCTTTTGGGGGAATTTGATATTTTCTATTATTTACTGATGATTATAGCTGCATGAGTTGGATATATTTCCTGGAATTGAAATCTGAAACATTTGATAACTTTCGAAAATTCAAGGTACTTGTAGAAAGGCAAAGTGGTAGACGCATAAAGACATTTCAGACAGATAGAGGTGGTGAATTTATCTCTAATGAGTTTAATTCTTTTTGTGAAGAAAATGATATTCGCAGGGAATTAACAGCACCATATACACCGGAGCAAAATGGTGTAGCTGAACGTAAAAATCGAACTGTTGTCGAAATGGCAAGAAGTTTGCTTAAAGGAAAGCATCTTCCAAATCAGTTTTGGGCAGAAGCAGTTGCAACAGCAGTTTATTTGTTGAATATTTCAACGACAAAGGCTGTTATAAATCGAACTCCTTTTGAAGCTTGGTATGGTATAAAGCCAACTGTAAGCCATCTAAGAATTTTTGGTTGTATTGCTTATGCTTTGGTAAATTCACAAAATCATCATAAGCTTGATGAAAAATCATTAAAAGGTATCTTAATTGGATATTCTGCATAATCCAAAGCATATCGATTATATAATCATGTAAGTGACAAAGTTATTATTAACAGAAATATTGTATTTGATGAAAGGACAAGTTGGAATTGGGAGATCAATGAAGGTGAAACACAAATTCGTGTTCCAGCAGAACTAGTTACTCCATCGACAGATTCTGCTCCAACAAGTTCAATGTCAACCTCACCCAGTAGTAGCTCAAATTCAGCAAATGATTCCTCAGATGAAACCCCTCCAGGAAGGTTTAGATCACTAATAGAGATTTATGATTCAACATTTACTTTATCTATTTTAGATCCTATAAGTTTTGAAGAAGCAGTTGAGGAATGCCGAAAAGCAATGGAGAAAATCAAGTCAATTAAGAAGAATGAAACTTGGAAGCTAATGGATCAACCGAAAGAAAAGAAAGCTTTTGGATCGAAATGGGTATTCAAAATAAAGTATAATGCAGATGAAAATATCCAAAAGCATAAGACTCGGTTTGTAGCAAGTGGAGCCATAACATGAAGTATTTATGGCACGGATGAACAAGTTGCAGATATGCTCACCAAGTTACTTCCAGTTCAGAAGCATGTTTATTTTATATCTCAAATTGGTGTATGAAACTATGAATCAAGGGGGGAGTGTTGAGAATTGATTCATGGTAGTTACATAGTTAGTTAACATGATAAGGAGTTGAGGAGGTAGTTATTAATGATGGGTAAGATAATAAGGTAGTTATTAATGATGGGATGAAGTAAGTTTATTATGTCCTATAAATAGGACCTTAGTGAATGAAGTAGTAGTGCAGAAAATAGAGTGTGTGCATTTGGAGATAATCTTGTAAGTGTTCTTGTTCTTTTACCTCCTGTTTAATACTACGTCGTTTTCTTGATTGAAAGCATTTTTCATTATTTGGATCGTAGTATTCTGTTTTATCATTTCATTGCTCCTCCTTCCCCAACACAATCAAGTCTATTTTCTTTCCCATCTTTTCAATGATCAGCTAGTGATGGGAATGTGTAAAATAAATGCAACTGAAAGCATAAAATCCCATGATCTCCATGACATGCTTTTTCTTTATCCTCTTACATCAGCATGTCTCAATTTTGCCTCTGCTTTTGCTGAATTATATATTTAATTTTTTTGTTTTCTTTTTTATGCAAAGAAAAAATATTCACACAAATTTTATGGTGTATTCTTACGTTTCAGGAGTGGAGAGGATTCCTCCACATTGCCCACATCCACACAGGACGGAATCTAAATTCCCTTCTGTACGTAGCATTATACACAAAATAGCATAGACAATCTATCAAGGACCATTCACATGCTATAATAAAAAAAACCAAGTGAGTTTTTCACACCTTTCTTTACTCCTTTCAATTCTCATATTTATTTTCTAATAAAGTCTTTTGATGCTAAAATACAACTTCAAAAAAGTTTTATAGAATTTTAATCTTTAAGGGGATCAATTCTTAGAATATTATAAGATTTTCTTCATTTTAGATCGGTTACAAGGTTGAAATAAAATATTCTTGCTTGATAAAAAAAAGAGACAGAAGGTACAAGCTTATATAGGACTCAAAATTCTAGCCCTAAGGGGTGCTTCTTAAGTAAATTCTTTTCCTTACCCCTCCTATAGTCGCCCTACCTAACTATGGATGGGTGACAGCCTAAGTAGTTACATATCCGACTCTACCTATTAGAAACCCTAGCAAATCAGCCCAGTAAAAAGGGCGATGACCAATAAGCCCTAATGTGCCAAATAAACCCTAGCCACACTTCTTTATACGATAGAGGTGACTAGGTGATGTTTTATTATAATCTCACAGTTTTATTAACTTATACTTGGTTGAACAGGACCAAACCCTGCTAGGGTCCTATCAAGCCCGTCCTCTTTAAATCAGTCTTGTCCTCAAGGCTGAGGTTCTATGAACTCAGGGAACTAGGTCTTCAGCTCCTCATAAGACTCTCATATGGCATCTTCAAGTGGTAAGTTGTTTTAGTGCATTAATACTTTAATTGAGGGGCATCGACGGTGTATCACAATTCTTCGGTCAAGAATGGCTTATGGTTGAGCTTAAATTTCCCCATTATCTGTGGCGCTTAACAGTTGAGTCTGGGCTGATTCGTGTTATTGTAGTTTGGGCTTCAAATAGGATACATTAAAGACTAGATGGATTTTAGCATCATCTGACAGCTTTAATCTATATGTCATAGCTCATATACACACTGTAATATGATAAGGTCCATAAAATCGAGAAGATAGCTTCATCGAGGCCCTCATGTTGATGGATAGTTATTTGTATAATTGTATACGAAGACAGATCCAATCTCCTATAAAAAACTATTGCTTGCAAAGATGAGTGTCAACTTCTTGCTTCATCTTGGCTCAAGCGATAGATATATTATTCTTTAGCAGCTGTAGGAGCTTATCCCTGTCAATTAAACTTTGGTCAACCTAGTCTATTTTGACCACACCAGTGAACAGGTATTATAAGGGGCGGTCGGCCATACAATGTCTCAAATGGGGTATATTTTATGGATAAGTAATAAGTAATGTTGTACCACCATTCTGCATAAGGGAGCCACTTCGTTAACTCTCTTAGTTGATCACCAGTGAAGCACCAAAGATAGGTCTCTAGACATCTATTCACCACTTCTGTTTAGCTGTCCGTCTATGGATGATACTGTACTCATTTTGAGTTGGGTGCCCTGTAGTTGAAATAGCTCAGTCCAAAATTTGCTTGTAAAAACTATGTCATGGTTGCTCATAATCGATCTTGGCATCCTATGCAGTTTAATAATATCTTCAACAAAGACTTGAGCAATACTGATAGCAGTATGAGGGTGTCTCACAGCACAGAAATAGGTATACTTCGTTAAGCAATCTACCATCATAAAGATTGTACTTTTACCTTGAGATGATGGCAGTCCTTTGATAAAGTTCATGGAGATGTCAATCCATGCTGAGTCAGGTATGGGTAGCGATTATAGCTTTCCCGAACTTACCACTTTTTCTCCCTTTTGCTGCTGGTATACATCGCATTTGGCTACATAATTAGAAATTAATTTTTTCATACCTCTTTAATAAAAGTTTTACTTCACCCTCTTGTATGTTCTTAGAAATCCAGAGTGCCCTACTAAAGGTGAAGAGTGCATTTCGTGCATGATAATTTTGATGCAAGGAGAAGTGGGAATAAGCACGATACAACCCTTGTAGTGTAGATCTCTCGAATCCCAAGTGTAGTGGGCTAATGTGCTAGGATCATTCTCCAATTTTTCTATAATATCACGGGTCTCTAAGTCATTCTTCCATTTCTCTCTAATATCCTTGAAAAAGTCAATGGAAGGAAGGGAGATGGTTGAAATTTTGGCTTGTTCCGATAGCTGTGATAGTGCATCTGTGACAACGTTTTCTTTCCTCTTTCAATAAATAATTTCATAATCTGATAGGACTCTAGTAGGGTTGAGTCCTAATCATCTTAATACTAGTCAATCAAAACTCTGTTAGATTGTAATAAAGCCACTCCTATATTATAAAGGAGTATGACTAGGGTTTAGATTATCCCTTAGGGCTTAGTAGTCACCACCCCCCTTACTGGACAAGTCGGCTAGGGTTTCCCCCTTGTTAGGTCGGCTATAAAGCCAACCTAGCCACCTCTTGTTCCTATTAAGGTAGGATGGCTATAGGAGGGGCAAAAGGATAATTCTACTTAGACAAGTGCCCCCTTAGGTTAGGACTTTAATCTCTATTTAAGATATAGCTGCCCCCCTCTTTTAATCAAGCAATTATTAATTTTATTTTAGTCTTGTGCCGAATTTAGGAGGGAGGAACCCCTACAGCGTTCCAAGGGTTGATTCCCCTCAAGGGTCAAAATCTATAGAGCTCCTTCTGGGGTTCTATCATTTGGTATCAGAGCAACGATCTTGCTACCCTTGTAGTCATCATCTATGCCTCCACCTTTCCAAGCAATTCCCATAATTGCTGTGACATGTGCCTCCACCTTCTACCCCAACTTCAGATCAAATCAATTTGCCGCTGCCCCTTACGTTTGATCTGGAATTTTGATATATTTTTATTAACCCACACCTCTTCAATATTACAAGATCCTTCATATTATATATGGAAGAAGTTTTCCAAAACTTTCTTGCTGCAATTTTTTACCGTCGCAAATGCTATCATCGTTGTAAAGACGAAATGCTACAAAAATTTTCAGCCGATTATTGCTTCTTAAAACTAAATATTTAATCATCCTTTTTGGCTGAAACTTTTATACAATTAATAGATCACCTTAGCTTCCATCTAAGACTAATCTTGTGAAAAAACTCCTTCTTGATATGGACTTATAGCACCGTGATTCTTCATTATACATTACTAAAATTTTATAATGCAGAATCTGCCTTCCATCAATTAGCCTCTTGAAACCAAAATTTTGTTCATTCCTTTTAGCTGAAATCTTTACACAATTCTCAAGATCAAGTTAGCTTTCATCTAGTTTTGATTTCATGAAAAAACTCCTTCTAGAACTGGTTTTCTTGTATGATCTTTTACCATCACACAATTCTGGAATTTTACGATGAAGGAATCAGTCTTGCATCTTTTACCCTATTTTCCTACCGTTATGCTGTCAAAATTTTATCAAAATTTCTACTGGTATTTACAACATCTAAATCAAAGGTTTTAGTATAATTTTCTTAAACTTTTCCTTGGAATTTATGTTGAGAACTCATTGTTTCTCGGACGTAAAAACTAGCTCAGCAGGACAGCATATCGTAGCACTTCTTTTTAACGAATTCTATCAGATTTGAGTGCTATTTTTTGTGAAATTTTAGACTCTCTTTTCCTCATCACCAAACCCTATAATCCTCACTAAAAAACCTTTAAAATATTACCCTAAACCGAATCCAAAAAGGCCCCAAATCAGTCACCCAAATCAGCCTGCTTCCTTATTAATCCACTTACCTTTTTAGAAAACTTTCCTTACTGAGACACCTACCTTTGGTGCCATTTATCCCAGATCTAAAATCTATTTCCTTAACCTTTATCTACTGCCATCATAGCCCTAAAACTATACCAATTTGTAGCCTTGACTCCACAAAACTGTAGCCCCAAATCTGCCCTAAACCGCAGTCTACTTCCACCAAAAAATAGATCCACCTCCCAATTGGCCATCCCTTCTCCAAAATTCTCATGCCACTAACCCGATAATAAAAAAAAAGATCTTAATATTATAGATCTTGAGGCATATACTATAGCATCAGAGAAGGCTATCAATGTAAAGCTTGAAGACTTTGAAAACCACATAGAAGAGAAGATGCGATCCCTTTTCGTCGAATTCAGCATTGGCCGACTGTCAAACCCGAGGAAATCATAATATGGAGAAACTTCAGATCGACGAGATGATCATCAAGAAATATGGCCACATCACCTCTGATCTCAATAATCTACGTATGAAAGTTGAATTCCCTAGATGGGAAGAAGGAGACCCGATCAGGTTGATCTCGCGTACAGAGTGCTATTTTCGGTTCTACCGAACTGCCGACACCACACGGGTGGAGATTACTGCCATCCACCTCGAGGGAGATGCTATTCAGTAGTTTAATTAGTTTAAGCACCCCCATGGAGGACTCTCTTAGTAGCGATTCAAAGAAAGACCACTAGGCTGCTTCGGACCAACCAATTTCAATAACATCAATGGACAATTCATAAAGATTCGTTAAACCTCTACAAGACAAGAATACCAAACAAGGTTTGTGCGTTTATCTAACTAAACTAAGAATTGGACTGAGAAATAACTTTTAGGTAATTTTATCAAGGGCCTAAAGCCAGAGATTTGAGGAGAAGTAAAGGCACGACAACCATACACTCTTATAGCGGTGATTTCCTTCGCATGTATCTAGGAAGAACAATTGAACCACGAGGTATGAAGGACAAGGGTCACTCCCCGGCCAGCCATACCGAGGCCTACTATCCCCTCTACTGCCATCTAAGCCCCTGCACCAAAAAAGTTGACAAGAGACGAGCTTCGCGAATGATTGGCCAAGGAGTTGTGTTGGCATTGTGATGAACTATGGAGCCGCGAAAAAGGGTCGACTCCTCATGATTGAACTAGTGGAGGATGAGGACAATAAAACATCTGAAGAAGCCCTTGAACCTAAAGAAGAAGCCATGGAAGAAGAGTCCCAACTGGCCAACTATACAGTACACGCATTGGCCGACTATTCCAACCCGTAGATGATGAAAGTTGGAGGACTTCTAAAATAGCAACTCATCATCGTTCTCATTGACACAAGCAGCACCAATAACTTCCTCAATAATAAGGTTGCTGCATGTTTGGTGCTTCAAATCGAAGGTTGCAACAAGTTTGACATAAAGGTCACCGACGATCGAATCTTTAATTGCGACCAACAGTGCCTGCGGGTGAAACTACTCCTCCAAGACCAAGAAGTGGTAGCTGACTTCTTACTCCTACCCATCGATGATTATGAAGCCATACTCAAGATTGAATAGCAATACTAGGTGATATCTCCTGGGATTTTTCTAAATTAATCATAAAATTTTATTGCAAAGGGAGATAGGTCACATTACGAGGCAAGCGCGGGAGCCAAATTTCCACCATTTCATTGCAACAAATGGAGAAGGTTTCACATAAAGCACATGATGGATTCTTGATGCATAATCAGCAACCATCTATAGGGGAGAACGTACAAAACTCAGATCCTAAGCTTGCCCTTTGCCTGAATGAATTCACGGATGTTTTCTTGGAGCCACACGAGCTACCCCCTAACCGACCGCATGACCACCGTATTCCTATTTTACCAGGCAAACCTCTAACAAATTTATGACCATACTACTATCCTCAATTGCAGAAGGACGAGATCGAGAATATTGTTAAAGAGATGCTTGACACCAGAGTGATTCGATCGAGCTGTAGCCCTTACTCCTCACTGGTGTTGCTAGTGCGCTATAAAGATGATGAACTCTTGGATGAATTAAAAGGAGCTCGAGTCTTCACTAAATTGGATCTCTGATCCAAATACCATTATATTCGGATATGCACTAAAGATATTATGAAAACTGCATTCTACATGCATAATGGCCACTACGAGTTTCTGGTAATGCCTTTCGGACTTATGGATGCTCCTTCTACTTTCCAAAGCCTGATGAATGACATCTTTCCGAGTTTTCTATGCAAGTTTGTATTGGTATTCTTTGATGATATTCTCATTTATAGCCCTATGCTTGATATATATTTTCAGCACTTATGAACTGTTCTAACGATTCTTTGGAAGAATACTCCTTATGTTAAACAGTCAATGTATAGCTTATTACAGTGTAAAGTGGAGTATCTTGGGTACATTATATCAGAGGATGGAGTGGCGGTGGACCCGACAAAGATCGAGGCAATGCAAGGATGGCCGAGACCTACAAACGTATAATCATTATGCGGTTTCCTTGGACTTATGGGCTACTACCAAAATTTTGTGAAAGATTATGGCAAGATCAGTGCCCCACTCACATCCTTACTGAAGAAAGACTCCTTCTTATGGTCGGATAAAGCCTCCACAGCCTTTGAACGACTCAAGACAGTCATGATGATGACGTCGGTCCTAGCGCTGTTCTATTTCGATTGCACTTTGGTCATTGAGGCTGATGCGTCAGGAGTTGGAATTGGGGCTATTTTTTATGTAAGATGGTTGACTCCTAATTTACACCGAGACTTCTCCACACTTTGTACAAGGTTTTTATAAGAGATACTAATTGCTACCAAATTTAAAATATGGTTGGATACATGTCCATGGCATGAAAGAGGAGTAAAACTAGAAGAATTACAATCCATGCTCATGCCAGATTGGGCTCTCATCATCCTGAACCATACCAGAGGGCAGTCACTATTCCAGAAGAAAGATTGGCTATCACTAAAGACTAACCATAGTAGCACATGTAAAGAAGAAATGACCTTCCGACAAACTTCAAAATTGATGAAAAATTAAAGATCAAGTTTTTTTCACACCTCTAGCCCGATCAGTAGGAAACTCGAGCCTTAATGAAGTGGTCTCCCTATTTCTTTGGGCCTTGTAAAATTGAGGATCATATTGGGGCCCTAACCTGAATATCAAATTTGCGTACCAGATCAAGATTACAGTTGATCCACCAGGTATCCTACCTCAAATGAAAATTTAAAGAAGACGACTCAGCCCAAATCCTTCCAACTAACATCCCAGTTGATGAGGAGGCCAAAGTTCAATTAATGATAGTATGAGAGTCACATGAGGAGTTGAAGATCCAGTTTCCAGAGTTCATGGACCCTCAGCCTTGAGGACAAGGCTGATCTGAAGAGGGCGGATTTGATAGGACTCCAGCAAGGTTGAGTCCTAATCATCTTTATACTAGTCAATAAAAACCCTGTTAGATTGTAATAATGCCACTCCTATCTTATAAAGGAGTATGGCTAGGGTTTAGATTATCCCTTAGGACTTAGTAGTCGCCACCCCCTTTATTGGGCAAGTCGGCTAGGGTTTCCCCCTGGCTAGGTCGGCTATAGGGCCAACCTAGCCGCCCCTTGTTCCTATTAAGGCAGGATGGCTATAGGAGGGACAAAAAAATAATTCCACTTAGACAAGTGCCCCCTTAGGCTAGGACTTTGATCCCTATTTAAGATATAGCTGCCCCCCTCTTTTAATCAAGTAATTATCAATTTTATTTCAGCCTTGTGCCGAATCTAGGAGTGAGGAATCCCTATAGAGTTCCAAGAGTTGATCCCCCTTAAGGGTCAAAATCTATAGAGCTCCTTTTGGGGTTCTATCATAATCGAAACCAAGGAGCTTAGTTACCCATTTTTGCTACTTCGAGGATGATATTTTATGCTCTAAAAAATACTTAAGGCTTCGGTGGTCAATTTTGATTTGGAAGCATCGGCTGATCAAGTAGGGTCTCTACTTTGATTGCAAGCATCTCCTCGTCGTATATAGATATTTTGTGATGAGGAGATAAAGCTTTACTGGTATATGTAAGTGGTTGGTGATCTTACATTAGAACAACTCCAATTCTAACTCTGGATGCGTTGGCCTCAATAATGAAGGGTTAGCTGAAATCGGGTAACATTAGGATCAGTGTCATCGTCATGATTGCCTTGAGCTTTTCGAAGGCTGTAAAAGCTTTGTCCATCCATTACAAAGAGTCTTTTTTCAGTAAGGAAGTGAGTGGAGCACTGATCATCCTATAATACTTCATAAATTTTTGCTACTAACTCGTAACTCCAAGAAAACTACGTAATGATTTTACGTTTGCAGGTCTCGGCCATCCTTGCATTGCTTCTATCTTCGTCGGGTCTACCACCACTCCATCTTCTGATATAATATACGCAAGGTACTCTAGTTTTCGCTATAAAAAGCTACACTTTGATTGTTTAACATAAACGATATTCTTCCGAAGAGTCATTAGAATAATTTATAAGTGTCGAAAATGAATATCAAGTATAGGACTGTAAATGAGAATGCCATCAAAGAATACTAGCACAAATTTATGTAAAAACCTTCAGAAAATATCGTTCATCAGGCTTTAGAAGGCGGAGGGAGCATTAGTAAGTCCGAAGGGCATTACCAAAAATTCGTAATCATCATTATATGTATAAAATGCCATTTTCGAAATGTCCTCAGCACATATCTGAATCTGATGGTGTTGGGAAACCTTAGCGAGAGCATCACCTGCGTGGTGAAAATCAAAACAAAAACATGTTTCCTATATAGATCAAATCATCATGCAAAATATTGGGTCACGAGAAAGCCACAAAAACTAAAAAATCACATAATGTAAGAGATTATTTTACCTAGGGAGATTGTATATCCCTGTATTCCAGATCAGGATGGAGAGGATGAAGGAAGTCAAGCATCTTCCTCTCTAGTGGTATCCACATGATGGATCTCTATAACGAACTCATTATAATCTCGCAACTCTTGCGCAGAGTGAGGGTGAAGAATAGGAGGGGGTGATTAAAGCTACAGCCTATCAACCATGAGTCTCCTCTCCTATTTATAGAGAGCCACTAAAAATCCTATGGTCTTACCTTAGTGGGTATTGGATCTTCATCCAATTATCCACTAACTTTGTATTATTGGATCTCTATCCAATAATCTCCTTAGACCTCTAATTGGGCCTCAAGTAAGGAGCCCATCAATATAGAGTCTTATCTAACGAGAATAGAGGCTAATTGGCATCCAATCCTCTATTCACTGAAGCACCCACCATATGTGCATGACCCTCTAGGCCTGATACTGAGGTGGCCAAAAGTCACTCCCATTAGAACTCCTGATATAGTGAATTATTATCCCCATAATAATTCATTCGACTCATCGACTATGAACATACTATGCCACTATGCCATAGTCCCTAGACGGTATAGGGGGATCGAATAATATCTCAAAGACCGTATATTGGATATAGTACTATCAGGTCATATACGTAATCCGACTAAGTCTCGCTCTAATCGGATTCTTCCAAAGACTTCCTTCTATCTCAATTCGAATGACCTTAGCTAGGGATTTGTCTGAGCAAGCACACGTGAGATATTTTGCTCGTGATACCAAGAGTGGATGATCCTTTATTGACACTTAATTACCTTCGTAAGATTGGCTACCAATCCTGATAACAAGTTGTACCAGATCTAGAACTTTCAGAACTTGTAAGTCTGGCATCAAAGAAAGAAGTACTCAAACAATGCATCCTTGGTGTCTCAAGTCTAAGAACTAGATACACAACTGGAACTATAAAATTGATGTCTGACATTAGGTATCATTAACCATACATCATTCCATAAGTGGATCAATTAGTAAACTCATTCTCCAATGAACACCTGTACTATAGCCTTAGTGTCTCCACACAAATGACTATAAGACTAGCTGTCTCCATCATATGGATGGGTGTATAATACACCGATCTGTCCGGTTATCCCGATGTCCCTCTCGAGTAACCTATGACTGGGATTATTTAGGATCTGTGTTTAAAGGTGAATCGATCTCATTATCGTGATCTCATCATGATCCGATTCTCATTGTACAGAACCAAAGACATCATAATATATATGCAATAGATAATATAATGTGAGAATATGCCAATATTAATCATAAGCAAAAAGATCACACAGCGTGTCACACGTGCCATCACTCACGTGATTGGCTTGCAGGGCACTTATAACCAGTAATCTTCCACTTGACCTAAAGTCAATCACCTATGTGTCTGATCCCCATCAGACCCATGTGACGCTCAAATACAATCTGAGCTAGTAGCTTCATCAATGGATCTACAATGTCATATTCAGATGGAACCATTTTCATTGCTATATCTTTATGGGCCATGATCGCTCTAATCAGTTGAAACCTCCTAATAATAATTTTGATGAGACTTGGGTTCCCTTGCTAGAGCTATTGCCCTATTACTATCGTACTATAAGAGAATCAACTATATGCTGCTTGGTACGACTCCCAAATCTCTGAAGAACTTCTTTATCCAAACCCCTTCTTTTGCTGCTTTTGCCATCATAATGTATTCCACCTCTATGGTTGAGTTAGTAGTAGTATCTTACTTGGAACTCTTCTAGTTTATTGTTCCTCCATTTATGGTGAAAATATATCCTAAGTTTGACTTGCTATCATCGATGTTGGACTAGAAACTCGAGTCCTTGTAGCCCTCAATCTAGAGGCTATCTCCTCCATATACCAGTAAAAGATCCTTAGTCTTTCTCAAGTACTTCAGAATACACTTTACTACATTCAGTGTTCTAAACCTAGTTCCGCCTGATACCTGCTCGTGACACTCAGAGCATGCGCTATATCAGGCCTGGTACATAGCATAACATATATGATAGATCATTTCGCTGAGGTATAGGGTATCCTATCTATGTTTGCCCTTTCTTCAGGAGTCTTTAGGGACATACTCCTAGAAAGTAATATTTCATGTCTCATCGATATAAGACCTCTCTTGGAATTCTCTATGTCAAACCTTTTGATAATGGAGTCTATGTACCTAGATTAGGACAAGCCAAACATCCTCTTGGATCTATCTCTATAGATCTGAATCTCCAAAATATATGATGCTTCCCCTAGGTCTTTCATGGAGAAGTTTTTGAATAGTCAAACCTTTACTATAGAGACCATTCCTACATCATTCTCAATGATTAGGATATCATCCACAAATAGCACCAAGAAGGTGATAATGCTCCCACTTACCTTCCTATACACACAAGACTTATCTTCATTCTTAACGAAGTCATAAGACATGATCGCCTAATCAAAACTTATGTTCGAACTTTGGGAAGCTCGCTTTAGCCCATAAATGGATCTAAACAACCTGTACACTTTATCTGGACTCTCTCTGGATACAAATCCCTCTGGTTGTATCATATACACCTCATCCTCGAGATTGAGGAATGTCATTTTCATATCCATCTGCTAGATCTCATAGTCATAGTATGCTGTAATGGTCAAAAGAATTCTAATGGATTTAAGCATGGCTATAGGTTAAAAGGTTTCATCATAGTCAACCCCTTGCCTTTGACGATATCCGTTAGCTACCGGCCTTGCCTTATAGGTCTCCACCTTTTCATCTACTCCGATCTTCTTGAAGATCCACTTACAGTCGATGGGTACAATACTCTCCCGTGCATCCACAAAGTTCCAAACCTTATTAGAGTATATGAAATTTATTTTAGAATTCATGACTTATTGTTACTTCCCGGAGTCTATACTCATAATAGCCTCCTCATAGGTCTGAGGATCAACATCTTGAGAGTCCTCTCTATTGATATATCCCACATATCTTTTAGGAGAGTGAGATACTCTACTAGACCTCCATAAAGTTGGAACTTCTGTGCTAGGTACCTGAACAGACTCGAAATCTGGAATGGTGCCTGAACTAGGTTCTCCAACCACACTCAATTATATCTCACTCACATTATTTCCACTAAGAATATGTTCCTTCTCAAGAAATATAACTCTCTTAGCAACAAAGACCTTTCAGTCCACGGGATGATAGAAATAATACCCACAAGTTTCCTTGGGGTATCCCATTAACTTGCACCATTCTGTCCTTGATTCTAACTTATCGGGATTGTATCTTTTAACGTGAGAAGGATAGCCCCCAATCTTAACCACCTTAAGATCTGACTTCCTTCCTTTCTATATCTCATATCGTGTAGATACTACTGACTTTGATATAACTCTGTTCAGAAGGTAACTTGTGGTCTCTAGGGCATATCTCCAGAATGAGACGTTTAGGTCAGCGAAATTCATCATGGACTGCACCATATCTAACAGTGTGCGATTTCTCTTTTCTGATACACTATTGAGCTGAGGTGCATAAGAAGGTGTTCATTGAGATAAATCCCATTGTCTTTGAGGAAATGAGTGAACTCTGTACTCAAATACTCTCCTTTTCGATCTGATCGAAGAGTCTTAATACTCTTTCCAATATGGTTCTCTACTTCATTCTTATATTCTCTGAATTTCTTAAAAGCCTTGAACTTATACTTCATCAAGTAGACATGTCCATTCCTAGAGAAATCATTAGTGGATATAATGAAGTATGAGTAACCACCTATAGCCTGAGTCGACATGGGACCATATGCCTCACCATGTACAAGTTCTAATAACTCAATGGGTCTCTCTCCAATTCCACTAAAATGAGAGTTGGTCATCTTCCCACGAAGGCAAGTTTCACAAGTTGTATATGACTCATAGTCAAATAGATCTAAGTATCCATCTTTTAGCAACTTTTGAATCCTTCCCTTATATATGGGACTTAGCCTACAATGCCATAGGTATGCATTTTTCACCTCATCTCTTTTCTTATTAGACGTATTTATATTCATGATGTATAGAGAAGTGTCTAACACATATAAGCCATTTATCAGTGTCCCTCTAGTGATGATCTCATCATCCATAATTATTAAATAATTATTATTCTTAAAAAATAATTTATATCCACTAATTATCAAACAATAGATGGAAATAATATTTTTGATAATAGAGGGAACAAAATAGCATGTATCCAATACAATAACTGCTCCACTGGGCAGATGTACGGTGACCTCCCTAACCGCAACTGCAACAACTCTTACTCCATTGCCCATCTTGATATCATCTCACCTTTGGCCAATCTCTTAGGACTTGCCATAACCTACAATGAATTGCAGATATGATAAGCACTCCAGATATCCATTATCCATGTATTATCATGAAAATCTGACAAGTAGAGACTAATCATGAATATACCTGAAGCTTCTCCAAGCTTTTGTTTCGTCTTATCTACAAGGTAGTGTTGGGAAACCTCAGTGGGTACATCACATGTGCAACGAAAATTAAAACAAAAAACTGATTTCCCACACAGATCAAATCATCGTGCAAAATATTGGGGTCACTAGAAAAATGCAAAAACCGATAAAACTGTGATGTGTGAGAGATTAATTTTACCTAGGGAGATTATATATCCCTGTATTGTAGATCCGGATGGAGAAGATGAAGGAGGTCAAACATCCTCCTCTCTAGCGATATCCACATGATGAATCTCTACAACGAAGCTTCTCCAATATGATCTCGCAACTCTTGCACAAAGGGAGGGAGGATAATAAGAGGTGGTGGCTAAAGCTGCAGCCTATCAACCATGAGTCTTCCCTCCTATTTATAGAGAGCCACCAAAAACCCTAGGGCTCCTGCCTTAGTGGGTATTGGATCTCCATCCAATTACCCGCTAACTTTGCATTATTAGCTCTCTATCCAATAATCTCCTTAGGCCTCTAATTGGGCCTTAATCAAGGAGCCAATCAGCATAGAGTCTCCTCTAATGAGAATAGGGGCTAATTGAATCTCTATCTAATCCTCTGTTCACTGAATAATCCACCATATGCGTGTGACCCTCTAGCCCGACACTAAGCTAGCCGTGAGTCACTCTCATTAGAACTCCTTTTGATATAGTGAATTATTATCCCCATAATAATTCACTCGACTCATCGACTATGGACATACTAGGCCACTACGCCCTAGTCCCCAGACGGTATAGGGGGATCGAATCCATCAGACCTATCTGTCCATAGTTACCATGTATCTATAATCCCTCATCCAACTAATATCCCATAGACTATATATTGGATATGGTACTATCAGGTCACATATGGAATCCGTCATAGTCTCACTCTAATCATATTCTCCCGAAGGACTCTTTCTCTATCAATCTGAATAACCCTGGTCAGGGATTTGTCTGAGCAAGCACATATGACATATTCCTCTCGTGATACCGAGAGTGGATGATCCTCTATTGATACTCAATTACCTTTGTAAGGTTGACTACCAATCCTGATAACAAGCTATACCAGATCTGAAACTTTCCAAACTTATAAGTCTAGCATCAAAGAAAGGAGTACTCATATAAGGTATCCTTGGTTTCTCAAGTCTAAGGACCATATACACAACTAAGATTTTGGAATCACTATTTGATATTAGGTATCATTAACTATATAATATTCCATAAGCGAATCAATCAGTGAACATATTCTCTAATGAGCACCTATACTATATCCTTAGTGTCTCCACACAAGTGACTGTGAGACTAGCCACCTCCATTATAAGGACGGGTATATAGTACACCAGTTTATCCGGTTATCTAGATGTCCCTCTTGAGTAACCTATGACCAGAATTATTTAGGATCTATATTTAAAGGTAAATCGATGTCATTATCATGATTTCATCACGATCTGATTCCCATTGCATAGAACCAAGGACATCATAATATATATGCTACAGATAAGATAATATGAGAATATACTAATATTAATTATAAGTAAAAAGATCACACAACATGTCACACGTGCCATCACTCACATGATTGGCTTGCAGGGCACCTATAACCAACAGGTAGACCTTACAGTTTCTCTTTCAATGCCCATCCTAGAAGCAATGTCCTTTATCTTTTATCGGGTCTTTCTTAGTAACCTTTCCCTTAACCGGTCTTCCTTTGCCCTTGCCCTTCTTAAGGGTCTTATTAGCCTTCATTTTCTTCTTGGTCTCACTAATATAGAAAATTGGCTTCTCCTTCTTGAGGGCACTCTCGGCTTCCCTCAACATATTGAGGAGCTCAGGGAGGGTCCCCTCAAACTTACTCATGTTAAAATTTTTGATGAAGTGAGAAAATGAATCTAGTAGGGACTGAAGTATAAGATTAATGCGTAGGTTATCCTCTAAGACTATTCCTAGGCTTTTGAGTTTCTCGATCCACTCTATCATCTTTAAGATATGGTTCTCAATCGATATCCCTTCTATCATCCTAGCTTGGAAGAGTCTCTTGGACATCTCATATCTTTGAGTTCTTCTCTGTTTCTCAAACAATTGGTGGAGATGTAGAAGGATAGAATCTGCATCCATGCTCTCATATTGCCTTTGTAACTCAGGAGCCATAGAGGCCAATATATAATATGTTGCCAATGTGCAATCATCTATATACTTCACATAGCGAGTGATCTCATTCTCGCTTGCCTCTTCTTCTGGTGTGGGCATAATTGTATTAAGGATATACGTGATTTTCTCCGTCATGAGAACAATTCTCAAATTGTGGAGCCAATCCGTATAGTTTGGACCAATGAGGCGGTTGCCATCAAGTATGCCATGCAGGGGTTTGTAAAAAATATATTTCTAACAAATAAAATATAACATAAATAAATAACATTTAGATTTTGTAGAAAATACTAATTAAGATATAGACTTCTATTTTAATGTACTCCCACTATTTTCCTAGTGAATCATGCAACATCCTTGACACGTGAGACGAAAGTCTCCGGTAGACTCCTAGTTAGGATTGGGATCTAATCGACATCTTAGTGCAACTTTGAGGGACTCGACCAATTACACTAAGCCCGAAAGGTAGATAACTCTTGTCAATCATAACTCACTGTGATTCCCATCATATTTGACCTTCGAACCATCATGATCTTAGGGGACTTGACTAACCATGATATTTAGTTAAGTCATCACTATCGTTATAAGATGAGTCTGACTTAATGATATGCCCTCGAGGGACTCGACCAAGCATACCATGTCCTCAAGTCACCGGTGACATTTCTATCTCATAGGCAAGATCTCGATCACATAGATAGGTAAGCCTCGAGGGACTCGACCAACTCAACCTATGCCGTGATTAAATTTTTTCCTATAATGATGAAAGGTCATGTGAGTCAATCTTATTGCCTCATACTTACTGACTTGATATTATCGTAGGAGGAATTTTTATTTTTTTATTAGTCTCGTCATATGTCGTGTCACACACACACACACAGATATATATATATATATATATATTACCTCCACGCTCCTATCGTGCATCACCATGTAATTACAAAATAATCACAAGTTTGCAAGCCCAACAATAAACGAGAAAAATGGAGGCTCGCAAGGTCCAATAATAATAATAATAATAATTACAATTACACACATCATAACACATAGTTCATTATCATCCATTCACATCATATATCACAAGTACATATCACCTTACATGTAGGATTACTAGATATACAATAATTAATTAAATTATTTAATTAATTTTTTTAGAAATCAGGATATGCTCAAAATTTTTAAAATTATCAAGGGTATTTTTGGAATATTTGATAAAAGGACAATCCTTGAAATTTCTAGAATTGTTGAGGGTATTTTCAATATTGTGAGCAGAGGATAGAACCTGAAATTTCTCAAATTGCAATGGGCATAATCATCCTTTTCTTAAAAGGTTGCCCTAGCCCTCCCTTTCTGCACTCATCTAACGGTCGCCTTGCCTACGAGCGGCCTACTTAGCAGCAGGCACCATTGCCCCAATGCGCGGACAGGTGTTAGTACCCCTCAGGTGATAGTTCCTGCAAGAGCTATGCTCGCAGGCACCTCCCATGCATGCTGGCATTATCCCCGAAGGGGGCACCTCCGTGGGCTGATCGTACGGGCACTGCCTACACCTGTAGGCGCTAGCCATACCCACGCGGTCGCGCCTGCTAGCAACAGCCTTGGATGCAGGCGACTGCCCTTGCAGGCGGCCCTAGCTACGGGCGATCGCCCTTACAGGCAGCCCTAAAGGAACCCTGGCCATAGCTTGCCCCTATAGGCGGCTTGGCCGTGGGTGGCCGCCCTTGGAGGTGGCCTGGCCATGGGTGGCCACCCTCCTCATTGCGTTCGCTGCCAAGACGGCGTAAGAATACACATAATAGTTTTACACGATTTAATCTAATCATATGTAATTTAAAACTAATCTTTAACATAAAAACTTGGTTCTGATAATACTGTTGGGAAATCTCAACAGGAGCATCACATGCATAGTGAAAATCAAAATAAAAACATGTTTTCCACGTAGATTAAATCGTCATGCAAAAGATTAGGTCATGAGAAAGTCGTAAAAATTGAAAAATCACATCATGTGAGAGATTGTTTTACTTAAGGAGATCGTATATCAATATATTCCAGATCTGGATGGAGAAGATGAAGGAAGTTAAGTGTCTTTCTCTCTAGCGATATCCACATGATAGATCTTTACAATAAAACTCCTCTAATCTGATCTCGCAACTCTTACACAGAGGGAGGGTGGAGAATATGAGAGGGTGGCCAAAGGTGCAATATATCAACTATGAGTCTCCCCTCCTATTTATAGAGAGCCACTAAAAATCCTAGGGTTCCTACCTTAGTGAGTATTGGATCTCTATCCAATTATCCACTAACCTTGTATTATGGGATCTCTATCTATTAATCTCCTTAGGCCTCTAATTGGGCCTCAAGCAAGGAGCCCATCAGCATAGGGTCTCTTCTAATGAGAATAAAGGCTAATTTGATCTCCATCCAATCCTCTATTCACTGAAGCATCCACCATATATGTATGACCCTTTTGGCCCGATACCGAGCTAGTCATATGTCACTCCCATTAGAACTCCTTATGATATAGTGAATTATTATCGTTATAATAATTCACTCGACTCATCGACTATGGACGTACTAGGTCGCTACGCCAAAGTCACTAGATGGTACATGGAGATCGAATCTATCAGATCTATCTATTCACAGTTACCGTGTATTTATAATCCCTCATCCAACTAATATTCCAAAGACCATATATTAGATATGGTACTGTCAGGTCACATACATAATCCATCTAAGTCTCGCTCTAATCGGATTCTCCCAGAGAACTCATCTCTCAACCCGAATGACCATGGCCAGGGATTTGTCTGAGCAAGCATACAGAGATATTCCTCTCACGATACCAAGAGTGGATCATCTTTTATTGATACTCAATTGCCTTTATAAGGTTAGCTACCAATCCCGATAACTAGCTATAACAGATTTAAAACTTTCCAAACCTATAAGTCTAGCATTAAAGAAAGGAGTACTCAAATAAGACATCCTTGGTGTCTCAAGTCTAAGGACCAGATACACAATTGAGACTATGAAATCGCTGTCTAACATTAGGTATCATTAATCATATAGCATTCTACAAGTAGATCAATTAGTGAACTAATTCTGCAATGAGCACCTGTACTATAGCCTTAGTGTCTCCACATAAGTGGCTATGAGACTGGCCGCCTCCATCATATGGATGGGTATATAGTACATCGGTTTGTCTGGTTATCTTGATGTCCCTCTCGAGTAACCTATAACCAAGATTATTATCTAGACTAGGGATTAGAGATACATGGTAACTGTGGACAGATAGGTCCGATGGATTTGATCCCCCTTACCATTTAGAGACTATAGCATAGTGGACTAGTACGTCCATAGTCGATGAGTTGAGTGAATTATTATGTGGATAATAATTCACTATATCAAAAGGAGTTATAATGGGAGTGACTCACGACCATCTCGGTATCGGGTCTAGAGGGTCACACATATATGGTGGATGCTTCAGTGAATAGAGGATTAGATGAAGATCCAATTAACCCCTATTCTCATTAGATGAGACCTTATGCTGATGGACTCATTGCTTAAGGCCCAATTAGAGGCCTAAGGAGATTATTGAATAGAGATCTAATAATGTAAGGTTAGTGGGTTATTGGATAGAGATCCAATAGCCAATAAGGAAGGGGCCCTAGGGTTTTTGGTGGCTCTCTATAAATAGGAGGGGAGACTCATGATTGATAGACTGCAGTTTTAGCCACCACCTCCTATTCTCCTCCCTCCCTCTGAGCAAGAGTTGCAAGATTAAATTAGAGGAGTTTTGCTGCAGAGATCCATCGTTTGGATACCGCTAGAGAGGAGGATGCTTGACCTTCTTCATCTTCTTTACTCGGATCTAGAATACAGGGATATACGATCTCCTTAGGTAAAATCAATCTCTTACACATCGCAGTTTTTTTCGTTTTTATAATTTTTCTCAGGACCCCAATCTTTTGCATGATAATTTGATCTGCGTGGGAAACTAATTTTTATTTTGATTTCCATGGTGCTTGTGATGCACCCGTTGAGGTTTCCCAACAGTAGTATCAGAGCTAAGGTTTTCATGCAAAAAATGGGTTTTAAACTACGTGTGATGAGATTGAATCACATAAAACTATTCTACGTACTTATTGCAGCGATTGGCAGCGAAAGTAGGCGCCGCCTACAGGGAGGGGTGGCCATATGCATGCTGTCTGCTTGCAGAGGTGGTTGGCCACGGCCAGGCCCCCTATAGGGGTGGTCGGTCATGGCCTGGCTACTTGCAAGGGACGGCCAGTTGCGGCTAGACCCCCTACAAGAGGCGGCCACCTGCAGGGGCAGCAGCCCACAAGGGGCAACCACCTATGGGCACAACCAGTTATGGCCAGCCCGTAGGGGTGACCACCTACGCAGGGGCAGCGGCGGCGGCGGTGCATTGAGGGTGAAGGAAGGCTAGGGAATCTTTTTGAGAAAAATATGATTATGCCACTCAAAATTTGAGAAATTCTAACTTTGTCCTCTCTATATAGAATTTCTTAAATGCCCTCAAAATTTCTAAAAATTTCAAGGACTGTCCTCTCATCCAGAATACCAAAAACACCCTCAATAATTTTAGAAATTCTGAGGATTATCCTGATACGCAGAATTCTAAAAATACCCTTGATAATTTTAAAAATTTTGAGGATTGTCCTCTCATCCATAATTATAAAAATATCCTTGATAATTCTAAAAATTCTGAGCATGTCCTGATTTCTAAAAATAATTAATTAAATAGTTTAATTGATTATTATATATCTAGTAATCCTACATATGATGTGATGTATATGTGATGAATGATGTGGATGGATGATCATGAGCCATGTGTTGTGATGTGTGTAATTGTAATTATTATTATTATGAGGGCTTGCGAGCCTACGTTTTTCTCATTTATTGTTGGGCCTGCATGCATGCGATTATTTGTAATTACATGGAGAGACGCATCAGGAGCGTGGAGGTTATAACAAGACCCACGATGCCGTGGCGGGAGATCATGACGTATGGTGATGTGACGATCTGATAGAATCGATGATGACGAGATCAACAATCACAGGGCATGGAGATGCGCCAATGCACATATAGATCCTATTGTGAGTGATTAGTCCCATTGGCTCAGGCTTAATCATATTAGGTGACGGCTCATGATCATCCGGTGTGGCTTGCATATATGATGTGTTATACACCTACTATATATAAGTATATATATTTACATGCGATGTATATATATATTAAATATGTATATGTGTGACACAACATATTAGGAGACCGATACAAAAACCCCTCCTACGATAATATTAAGTCGGTAAGCGTGAGGCAATAAGATCAACCCACGTGGCCTTCCATCGTTATAGGAAGACGCGACATATGTTGAGTTAGTTGAGTCTCTTGAGGCTCATCTATCTACATGATCGAGTTCTTGCCTATGACATAAATATGTCACCGGTGACCTGAGGACATAGGATGCTTGGTCGAGTCCCTTGAGGGCATATCATCAAATCAGACTCATCTTGTAATGATGGTGATGATTTAATTGAATATCATGGTTGGTCGGGTCCCTCGAGACCATGATAATTCGGAGGTCGAACATGACGGGAATCACAAGGAGTTGTGATTGGTAAGAGTTATCTACCATTTGGGCTTAGTGTAATTGGTCGAGTCCCTTGAAAGACACTAATTAGATCCTGATCCCTACTATGAGTCTGCCGAAGACTTCCATCTCACGTGTCGAGGGTGTCGCATGATTCGCTAAGAAAATAGTGAGAGTACATTAAGATAAAAGTCCATATCTTAATTAGTATTTTCTATAAAATCTACATATTATTTAATTTATGTTATATCTTATTTATAGCTTGTAAAACCCCTACGTGGCATACTTGAAACCGCCTCATTGGTCCAAAAGCTTCGTAATTTGAGAATTATTCTCACGGAAGGGAAAATTGTATATGTCCCGAACATGATTGTGCCCATGTTGGAGGAAAGGATAAGCGAGGATGAGATCGATCACTTTGTGAAGTATATAGATAGTCCTAGAAGATAAGCTATGCGTTAATCTTATATTTTAGTCCTTACCAGATTCTTTTTCATTATTCATTATTAACTTTAATACGAACAAGTTTGAGGTGACTCTACTTGAGCTCCTCAATATGTTGAGGGGAGCTGAGAGTACAATCAAGAAAGAGAAGTCGATTCTCTATATTGGTGAGACCAATATGGAAAGGAAGGCTAGTAAAGACCCTTAGGAAGGGCAAGGGCAAAGAAAGACCAAGTAAGGCAAAGGTTGTCAAGAAATACCCAAGAAAGGATAAAGGGCAGTGCTTCCACTATGGCCAAGATGGGCATTGGAAGAGGAACTGTAAGGACTACCTTGCAGAGAAGGCAAGACAGAAGCTTAGAGACGGTTCAGGTATATTTACGATCAGTCTCCACTTATCAGTTTTTCATAATAACACATGGGTATTAGATATCGAGAGTGTTTATCATATCTGTAATTCGTTGCAGGTTCTAGTAAGACATAGGAGATTAGCTAGAGGCGAGATGGACCTCAAGATGGGCAATAGAAGCAAGAGTTGCTGCAGATGCTATTGGAGAGGTCACCTTACATTTACTTGGTGAAGCTATTATTACATTAGATGCATGTTATTTTGTTCCCTCTATTATCAAAAATATTATTCTATTCTTGTTTGACAATTAGTTGATATAAATTAGTTTTTGAGAATAATAGTTGTTTAATAATTATGGATGATGAGATCATCACTAAAGGGACCCTTATAAATGGTTTATATGTGTTAGACACTTTTTCACATATCATGAATATAAATATGTCTAAGAGGAAAAGAGATGAGGTGAATAATGCATACCTAAGGAATTATAGGCTAGGTCATATACATGAGGGAAGGATTCAAAAGTTACTGAAAGATATATAATTAGATCCATTTGATTATGAGTCATATGTAACTTACGAACCTTGCCTTCGTGAAAAAATGACCAACTCTCCCGTTAGTAGAACTGGAGAGAGAGCCACTGAGTTATTGAAACTCATACATAATGATGTATATGGTCCCATGTCGACTCAAGCTATAGGTGGCTACTCATACTTTATTACATTCACTGATGATTTCTTTAGGTATGGACATGTGTACTTAATGAGTATAAATCTGAGGCCTTTGAGAAATTCAGGGAATATAAGAATGAGGTAGAGAACCAAATTGAAAAGAGTATTAAGACTCTTCGATCAGATCGAGGAGGAGAGTACTTGAGTACGGAGTTCACCCATTTCATCAGTGGACACTTCCTTATACACCTCAGCTCAATGGTGTATCAGAAAGGAGGAATCATATACTGTTAGACATGGTACAGTCCATAATGAGTTTCACTGACCGACCCGTTTTATTCTAGGGGTACGCCCTAGAGACTGTAGCTTACCTTCTAAACAGAGTTCCATCAAAGTCGATAGTGTCTACACCATATGAGATATAGGAAAGAAAGAAGCCCGATCTTAAGATTGTTATGATTTGGGGCTATCCTACCTACGTTAGAAGACACAACCCTGATAAGTTGGAATCAAGGACAGAATGGTGCACTTTTGTGGGATACCCAAAGGAAACTTATGGGTATTATTTTTATCATCCTGAGGATCGAAAGATCTTTATTGCTAAGAGAGCTATGTTCCTTGAGAAGGAACACATTCTTGGTGGAAACAGTGGGAGTGAGATAGAATTGAGCGAGGTTGGAGAACATAGCTTAAGTACCATTCCCGAGCCCGAGTCTGTTCAGATACCTAACACGCAAGTTCCAACTTATGTAGGTCTAGTAGAGTATCTCACCCTCCTGAAAGATATATAGGACATATCAGTGGAGATGACTCTCAGGATGTTCATCCTTAGACCTACGAGGAGACTATTATGAGTATAGACTTCAGGAAGTGGTAAGAAGCCATGAATTCTAAGATGGATTCCATATACTCTAATAAGGTTTGGAACTTTGTGGATACACCTGAGGGTATTGTACCCATCGGCTGCAAATGGATCTTCAAGAAGAAGATCGAAGTGGATGAAAAGATAGAGACCTATAAAGTAAGGCTAGTATCTAAAGGATATCGTCAAAGACAAGGAGTTGACTATGATAAAACCTTTTCACTTGTAGCTATGCTTAAGTCCATTAGAATTATTTTGGCCATTGCAGCACATTATGACTATGAGATTTGGTAGATGGATGTTAAAACGATATTCCTCAATGGCAACCTCGAGGAAGAGGTGCATATGATACAACCAAAGGGATTCGTATCCAAAGAGAGTCCAGATAAAGTGTGTAGGTTGCTTATATCTATTTATGGATTGAAGCAAGCTTCCCAAAGTTGGAATATAAGATTATTTGAGGTGATCAGATCTTATGACTTCGTTAAGAATGAAGATGAGCCTTGTGTGTACAGGAAGGTAAGTGGAAGCGATATCACCTTCTTGGTGCTATATGTGGATGGCATCCTAATCATTATGAATGATATAGGAATGCTCTCCATAATAAAGGTTTGGCTATTTGGAAACTTCTCCATGAAAGACTTAGGGGAAGCATCATATATTTTGGGGATCCGAATCTATAGAGATAGATCCAAAAGGATGCTTGGCTTGTCCCAATCTAGGTACATAGACTCAAGTGTCAAAAGGTTTAACATAAAAAATTCCAAGAGAGATCTCATACCAATGAGACATGGAATATCACTTTCTAGGAGTATTTCCCAAAGACTCCTGAAGAAAGGGCATATATTGATAATATACTTTATGCCTTAGCGATAGGGTCTATCATATATGCGATGCTATATGCTAGGCTTGATATAGCACATGCTCTGAGTGTCACGAACAGGTATCAAATAGATCCAGGTTTAGAACACTGGAAGGTAGTAAAGTGTATCCTTAAGTACTTGAGAAGGACTAAGGATCTTTTACTGGTATATGGAAGAGATAGCTTCCAGGTTAAGGGCTACACAGACTCAAATTTTTAGTCCAACATTGATGATAGCAAGTCAAATTCAGGGTATATTTTCACCCTGAATGGAAGAGTAGTAAGCTGGAAGAGTTCCAAGCAAGATACTACTACTGACTCGAACATAGAGGTAGAATACATTACTACAACAAAAGCAGCAACGGAAGGGGTGTGGATAAAGAAGTTTATCAAGGATTTGGGAGTCATACCAAGCAGCATGGAGCTGACTCCTATATATTATGACAGTGATAGGGTGATAACTCTAGCAAGGAAATCCATGTCTCATAAGAACTATTTTGATGAGGTTCCATTTGATTAGAGCGATCATGACTCGAAAAGATATAGCAATAGAAAGAGTTCCATCTGAAGATAGCATTACAGATTCACTGATGAAGCCGTTAGCTCAGATTGTATCTAAGCGTCACAAGGGTCTGATAAGGATCAGATACATAGGTGATTGACTTTTGGTCAAGTGGGAGATTGCTGGTTACAGGTGCCCTGCAAGCTAATCTTTTTGCTTATGATTAATATTGGTATATTCTCACATTATATTATTTATTACATATATACTATGATGTTCTTGGTTCTGTGCAATGAGAATCGGATCGTGATGAGATCACAATAATGAGATTGATTCACCTTTAAACACAGATCCTAAATAATCTCAATCATAGGATACTCGAGAGGGACATCGAGATAACCGGATAGACCAGTGTACTATATACCCATCCATATGATAGAGGAAATTGGTCTCATAGCCACTTGTGTGGAGACACTAAGGATATAACATAGGTGCTCATTGGAGAATAAGTTTATTGATTGATCCTCTTATGGAATGCTGTATGGTTAATGATACCTAATGTCAGACAGTAATTCCATAGTCCCAGTTGTATATCTGGTTCTTAGACTTAAGATACCAAGGATGCCTTGTATGAGTACTCCTTTCTTTGACCCCAAACTTACATGTTTGAAAAGTTCCAAATCTGGTACAATTGGTTATCGGGATTGGTAGCCAACTTTACGAAGGCAATTAAGTGTCAATAGAGGATCATCTACTCTTGGTATCATGAGAGAAATATCTCATATGTGCTTACTCAAACAAATCCCTGGCCAGGGTCATTCAGATTGAGAGAGAATGAGTTCTCCGGTAGAATTCGATTAGAGCAAGACAAACTGATTCCGTATGTGACCTGACAGTACCATATCCAATATACGGTCTCTAGAATATTAGTTGAATGAGGGATTATTAATACATGGTAACTGTGGACAGACATGTCCGATTGATTTAATCCCCCCTATACCATCTGGGGACTATGGCGTAGTGGCCTAGTACGTTCATAGTCGATGAGTCAAGTGAATTATTATGTGGATAATAATTCACTATATTAGAAGGAGTTATGATGGGAGTGACTCACGGCCAGCTCGGTATCGGGCCTAGAGGGTCATATATATATGGTAGATGTTTCAACGAATAGTGGATTAGATGAAGATCCAATTAGCCCATATTCTCATTAGATGAGACCCTAAGCTGATGGGCTCCTTGATTAAGACCCAGTTAAAGGCCTAAGGAAATTATTGGATAGAGATCCAATAATATATGGTTAGTGGGTAATTGGATGGAGATCCAATACCCACTAAGGAAGGAGCCCTACGGTTTTTGGTGGCTCTCTATAAATAGGAGGGGAGACTCATGGTTGATAGGCTATAGCTTTAGCCACCACCTCCTATTCTCCTCCCTCCCTCTGAGCAAGAGTTGTAAGATCAGATTGGAGGAGTTTCACGGTAGAGATCCATCATGTGGATACCACTAGAGAGGAGGACACTTGACCTCCTTCATCTTCTCCATCTGGATCTGGAATACAGGGATATATAATCTCCCTAGGTAAAATCAATCTCTCACACATCACGATTTTTTCAGTTTTTACGATTTTTCTCGCAACCCTAATCTTTTGCACGATGATTTGATTTGCGTGGGAAACTAATTTTTGTTTTGATTTTCGCTGTACATGTGATGCACCCGTTGAGGTTTTCCAATATGATATGCATAAAAAAATCACCACAAGACTTGTGCAAAACTTTCTCATCTGTTGAATCGAAACAATGGAGATATGGCTCCCGCCTAAGATGACCTGTTTCCCCTTGTAATAAAATTTCATGATTAGTTTACAAAAATTCCACGAGATGTCATCTAGCACTATTAACCATTCGATTCTGATCACAGCTTCATAGTTGTCAATGGGTAGGAGGAAGAAGTCAGCTATAATCTCTTGGTCTTGTAGAAACAGTTTCACTCGCGAGCATTATTGGTCACACTTAAGAATCTGACCGTCGGTGACCTTAATGTCGAATTTGTTGTGACCTTCGATTTGAAGTGCCATATGAGTAGCAACCTTATTGTTAAGAAAATTATTTGTGCTGCCCGTATCGGTGAGAACGGTGATGGGTTATTGCTTGAGAAGGCCTCCCACTTTCATCGTCTGTGGGTTGGAGTAGTCGGTTAGCATGTGCACCACAACGTCGGCCAATTAGGGCTCTTCCTCCGTGACTTCTTCTTCAGGTTCAAGGCTCTCTTTAGATGGTTCTATGTCTTCATCCTCTACTAGTTCAATCACAAGAAGCCACCCCTTCTTGCATCGATGTTCATGACTCCATGGTTCGTCGCAGTGCCAGCACAATCCCTTAGCAGATCACTCCCGAAGTTCTTCTCTTGTTAATTTTTTTGGTATAGGGGCTCAGATGCAGTAGAGGGGGCTAAGGGCTTTGGCATTGCTGGTCAAGAAGTGACCCTAGTCTTTCGAGCTTTATGGTTCAATTGCTCTTCTTGTAATCACACAAAGGAGATGACCACCATAAGCATGTACGATTGTCGTGCTTTCACTTCTCCTTGTATCTTTGGCTTCAAGCCCTCAATGAATGTTCCTAAAAGTTACTTTTCTGACTAGTCATAAGTTTGGTTAGATAATCATTTAAACCTTGTTTGGTATTCTTGTATAGTAGTGGTTTGTCGGATCTTTACCAATTGTCCATCGATGTTAATATAGTCAGTCAGTCGAAAATGATTCAATTGTTCTTCCTTGAATTGCCACTAGGAAAGGCCTTTATGGGTATGCTCGAAATAATTGAACCATTGAATCACATCCCCTTCAAGATGGATGGTTGCGATCTCCACCATGGAAGCATCAATGGTTCGGTGGAACCAAAAGTAGCGCTCCGCGTGTGAGATCCAACCGATCGGGTCTCCTTCTTCCCATCTAGGAAAGTCTACCATCATGCGTGGATTATATAGATCGGTTATAGTGTCTCCTCGCTCCTAGAATTCTTCTTTCCAATCTGAAGGTTTCCCTTGCTATGATTTCCTTAGGCTCAGTAGTCGGCCTATGTTGAGTTTGGCGAAAGGAGACAGAATTTTCTCCTCTATGTGGGCCTCAAAGGCTTCAAACTTGACATTGATAGCCTCCTCCGATGCCATGGTATAAGCTTCCAGATCTGTGATGTTGAGGTTTCCTTTTTGTTGATGGGTTAAGGGCATGGAGAAGTGGTGGTTGAAAAGTGGGTGGAGGAGTAGGCTGTGGTTAGAGTTGTTTTGGGGGTTGATTTCGATCAGGTATTAGCTATGGTTTAGTAGGGTTTTTTTTTTTTTTTTGGGACTGTGATGGTAGAGATTGAAGGTGAGGGAGAGGAGTTCAAAAACTAGGAAAAGACAACGATGAAATCTGATAGAATTCAATGAAAGGATGTTGCATACATGCTGTCTTGCCGAATAGAATTTGCATCGAAGGAACAACATATTCTTGATATAAACTCCAGTAGAAACCCGAGGGAATTATGTGAAATTTTAATGATAAAACCTCGGTTCAGATGAGAGTAACAATAGCAATTTGAATCGATAAAATTTTGGCAGCGTAATGGTAGGAAAACCGATGCAAAGTAAGAAGATAGAATCTTTATTGTAAAATTTCAACAGTTTGCAAAGCTGATTTGCAGCAATAAAAGATTGATTTCAGAGAGGAGTTTCTCGATAGATCAATCTTAGATGGAAGCCAAGTTGATTTATGAGAATGTGCAAAAATTTCGTCTATAAAAGATATTCAAAAGGTCAGTTTCAAAAAGCCTCTATATGGTTGAAAATTTTTTGTAGTGATTCTCCTTCGCAACGATGATCACGATTGCGACAATAAGAATTTACAGCAAGATAAAGATAGAAAATCTTCTTTGGTATGTGAAGGATAGAGATTTGTAGTAGCCATAAGGTGTGGGTGGTGGAAATTTACCATATCTTCAATGCAAACAATGGAGGCAGCAGTAGGTTGATTTGATGTACAGCTTGAGGATGATGGTGGAGGCGACATATAAAACAATTGTGAAAATTGCTTGGATGGGTGGAGGCAATAGAGATGGCAGTAGGAACGCGACTTTGATACCATATGATATAACCCCAAAGGAACTCTATAGAATTTTGATCTTTGAGAGGGATCAACCTTTGAAACACTATAGGGGTTCCTCCCTTCTAGGGTTAGCCACAAGGCTGAAATAAAACTATTCTTGCTTGTTCAAAAAGAAATAAAGGCTAGGGCTCAAAACCTAGCCTTAGGGGGGTGGTTCCTAACTAAATTTTCCCCTTGCCCCTTCTATAGTTGTCCTGCCTAACTAGTGATAGGTGGCAACCTAAGTGGTTGCATAGTCGACTCTACCTGCTAAAAAACTTAGCCGACCAGCCTAGTAAAAAGGGCGACAACCAGTAAACCCTAAGATCCCAAAATAAATTCTAGTTGCACTTCTTTATATGATAAAGATAATTAGATAAAATTTTATTATAATTTCACATAATTTTATTAACTTCTACTTAGTTGAATATGATCCAACTCTACTATAATCCTATTATACTCCAAAATCCAAAAATATATATTGAGCACAAGTCGGTGCCACTAAAACATAAGAAAAGATGTTATATATATATATATATATATATATATATATATATATATATATATATATATATATATATATATATATATATATATATATATAACTTTTCAGATACCTTTGCATGTCAACCCTCTCTCAATAAAGGACCATCCGTGAGAGAAGATGATTGATAATGCCTTTCTTGTGCAGTGAGGAGATAAAAAGCCATAAGGTTTAGATTAGATGGGTCATTCAGCTATTGACGTAGAGTGTTACACATACAAAAGCACCCTTGTTCATCGTAAAAATACGAAACACCAAACCTTGTCTTATCATGATCTTGGTGTATGATTGCTTTATCTAACTTTTTTAGGTACATCTACGTGTCAACCCTATTTCAGTAAAGGATCATGGAAGACATGAAGATAATACACAAAGTCTTAGGTTTGACAAATCATTTAGCTAGCAGAAGTAGGTGGTTCATGCATCCATGATCACCAAATAGAGTGCATGACACCAAACTCTGTCGGGTCATTTTAGGATTATTGGAAACAATTGGTGCAATGTTAGTGAATGGTCAATGATAAAAAAAAAAAGAACAAGGACCAATGACAACAGTAGAATATAAAAAAAGGACATGTTACTGATATATGGGATATAAAAAAAGAAACAATTTCATGCCTACTTATTAAAAAAAAAGAACAAGGACCAATGACAACAGTAAAATATAAAAAAGGACATGTTGCTGATATGTGGGATATAAAAAAAGAAACAATTTCATGCCTACTTATTAGAAGTCATGCCATTTGTTCCATTGCACATATGTCTCATGTTGTATATGGTTTTTCCAGTAAGCATTCTGAGAAACACAGAGTAAATAGAGAATAAACAGAGGACAAAAATCTTGATATTTATTACAGTGAATAATGATAATAAAAAATGTCAATTAGGACATTTTTTGTTCATTGCAATACTATAACTTTTCAATCTAAGCTATTTTACTCATCAAGTTTGCTCCTTACCAGTCAGGTGATAAGGGTTCAGGTTAAGGGAATAACTTCATTACTTACTTGCAAGGATAACATTACATAGATTGACCCCTCCCAGACCTCTTATCGGCAGGCAGACGGCGTCCATCCATCGGGCAATCCATAGTAATCGTGTCCACAAAGATGATTCCCAATATATCCACAAGCTTATGAAATTAATTCCTCAAATTTCAAGTAAACAAAATTTGAAGACCAACAGCTAAATTGTGTTGCTATTTTACCCAGAAAACTCCAGCACAAGTAGCAAAACACTTTAGTACAAGTTTTTCCCCACTCCAAGTTGATAACCATTTTTTTTCCCAAAAGAGAATAGTCTATTAAGATTTTATAGTTCTACAAAATACATGCATAAGTCACTAAAGTTCAGGAGGGAAATGATACCTCACATATAAAATTACATCCATCAAATTTTCTTTTCTTCTTTTCTTTTTTTTGCAGCCCAATTGACTACTTGATTATATTCATGAAACAATTCATACCAACAAAGGACGAATGATGAATGTTTGGTCATTGATGATAGATAGTTCCTTTGATGTTATTGAATTTGTTTCAACGCGGAGTTGAGTGATTCCTTTCTTAAATGCAAATTGTATTTCCATCTTCATAGCTAATGCTTCACATTGCAAAATAGATTTATTTTGTATAGACTGAAGGCCTGTCGCACAGCAAATTCCCTTAGGATCACAAAGATGAATCTGACTCATTCATCCTACAAAAGAGAGGGTCCATCGTTATTAAATTTATATCATGAGCCTTTGTAATATACCTATTGATATATTTATAATAATATATTCAAATTATTTATGAGGATCATTTATAAATTTGAGAATTTATTTATTAATTTTTTGATTAAATAATTTTATATTAAAAATTGATTGTTAGAGACCTAAATGTAAATCTTAAAAATATAAAATAAATTATAAAAGATTCACATTAAGTTAATAAAAAAATAAAGAAAATATGGTGAGAAAACCTTTGAGATCAAAATTTGTAAAGACAAGTGTTCTAACCATATCCTATATAATATCTTCTATCATTTTCTATTAAAATTTATCCTTATTCTTACTTTGATTATGAGAAAAATTTAGGATAAAACCGAAATCTCTTTTGTTAGATGCTTAAGTAAGAATCTGTAATATCGTCAAGATTATGACCTGTCTATATTGTTCTTGCTATAACTTTTAGTACAGACTTCTAATTTAGATAAAATTAGCTTCTTCAGAAATAGATTCACATATCTTTATTTTAAAATTTAGTTTGAAGAATTTGGAGTTTGTTTGCTAGCCCAAACATTTCTTTTAATTGAGTATATGAAATCTGTAGAACAAAATATATGCCTCTTGACCTTTCATTACTATATTACTTATATCTTTCTGTTGGTATCTCTGATTTATGCAACACTAGATTCATTAGAAAATAGACTCATACATTTAACACTAGGATTTGAAAGATTTGGAGTCTAAATGACTATCAAAATTTCTATTTTGTTATATCTTATAGATTCTGTAAAACAGAAACTATGATTTTGGACCTTCGGCTGCCAAATCATCTATAATATTTTGTAGAGGCTTCTAATTTATATGAAACTTATTTCATTTGAAAGTAGATTGATTTAGATTTCCAAAGATATCCTTTTTGAGTAATTTAGAGAATATTTGATTATTCAAAATAACTTTGAGATGTACCTTATGAATTCTGCCAAAATAGTGATTGTATCAATTTTGCCCATTCTTGCTTCATCCATTTTAAAATTAAATTCTCTTATGCTCTTACCTTTGATTTTCATACATATCTGAATATATTATATATTAATTGATGTTACATCATATTATTTTATTTAGGCACATGCATTATTTATTGTTCCACATGTGCTTTCGATATAAGCCAAATTCATTGCTCATGTCTCTTTGTACTATGTTGTTTGTGGGATATTCTAGATCTTTACTAGAAATGATAAATAGTATCTTATACTTGGAGCCTGTGATGCTCTACTATGTTTGATGGTCAGATGGATCATATTATGTTTATGATCCTACTTCATCAACTATGTTTTTGATGTGTTATCAGATCATATTATGTCTATGATCCAATTAAAGCCCATCATTCAATTGAACCTTACAGTATTACTTAAATTCTTATATACTCTTGTTCTTTATTCTTTGACTATCTAAATACAAATTATGAATGTTTATGTTGACATCGTATTGCTTCATATTAGCATATGTATATTTCATTGTTCAGCATGTGCTTTCGTTATATGCCAATTTTGTTGCTCATGTCCTTTTATACTTTGGTTTTTATGGGATATATTCTAAACCTTTGCCAGAAATGGTAAAGGGTATGTTATACTTGGAGCCTGTGATGCTCTACTATGTTTGGTGGTCAGATGGACTATATTATATTTATGATCCCACTTCACCATCTATATTTTTTATATGTTATCGGATCATATTCTGGCTATGATCTAATTAAAGCCCATCCTTCAATTGAGCCTTACAGTATTGCTTAAATTCTTATACACTCTTGTTCTTTATTCTTTGACTATCTGAATACAAATTATGAATGTTTATGTTGATATCGTATTGCTTCATATTAGTGTAAGATTATGTGGCTCTTTATTAATTGAATAAGATATATTATGGATTATTGGATTTTGATAAAAGATATTACCAATATTAAATAAAGTCCATATTATATTAGATATTTTAGGGGATGCCCTTGATGGAAGGAACTCTCCTAATAACTTATCCTAGACCCTTTGCTCTCGTCTATAAATAGACAGGACCTACTCTAAACCCTATGCACAGCACGAGTAGCACGGATATGTAAAGGGTTGAATAGATCAAGAGATTACAATTATCCTCTTGATCTAGATCAAGAGATTACAGTTATCCTCTTGATCTAGATCAAGAGATTACGGTTATCCTCTTGATCTCCCAAAATCATCAACTAAGGTGGTTTGTTTGCGAACGATTCTTGATGGTTGTGCATCGTGAAATAAACGCAGTAATCTTATCGCGTTCTTGGCTAGATCTGCACAGGGCCGAATCGCGGCCGCTGAGCAGGGCCACGAGGTCGCAAGCGGCGGCCTCGCGTGCAAGCGGCGGCGGCCCGATCCGGCCGCCGGCCATCGCCTGGCCCGGGCGGTCGGTAATCGCATAAGCGGTCAACAAGCCAGCAACAGCATTGGCCGGCCTCAGCATGGCGGCGAAGGAGGCTAGGGTTTTTTTCTTGAGAAAATTACAGTTTTACCATTATGCTCAAATTACAGCTTTGCCATTCATCGAAATTACAATTTTACCCGGATTATTTACATTTTTACCCTTATGATTTATTAATACTATAATCTTAAAAAAATTTGTAATTCTTTTATATATATTTTTTAGAATTATAGTTTTGTCATTATAAAATTAAGAAATTTTGATTATTTTCTCAATTATATAATTAATCAATATATAATGTAATAAAATTTAATTATGATTATATTTTTGATTATTCAATGATTATATTTTATTTTTGATCAATTTATTTAATTGAACTTATGGGCTTCTCCAATTAAATAAAATTAATCATTAAAAAATTATAAATTATTGTTTCTTTATAGTTTTCTCATATGAATTATTAATTGCATGTATTAAATCCAATTATTGGTTTTTGGATATTAATTAAGTTATTTACATGCAAATATTATTAATTATGAAATAATATTTATTTTTCACATAAATGCATGATTTATGTATTATCATGATTACAGTTATCATATGAGTTTTTACTGCTGATTAAGTGTTCAATAATTATTATGGTTGTTATCCTATTATTGAATTATCTTAGCATGAATTAGTTTAAATGAATTTGATGAATATTATTTGTAGTTCATCTCCTTAAGTTATATCTGACCAGTAGCTGCCAAAGTAGCCTGGGATGGTAGGCTTATAGGATATGAAATACAATTAAAGTCTTGTCATTCATAGGACAATTTAATTTATATTTTATATTACTATATTGGTCTTGTAGTCACTAAAGTGGCCTAGATCAATGATTTATAAAATTACATTAAGGAACAAGTCCTCAATGACATTAAAGAAATAATATTCAAAATTACATGCATAATTAAGAGATTTAGATAATCCCAAAAGATAATCTATTTCAAATAATTATGTGATAGGGTAGGATGATACTGTTTTGGATATCCTTGCAGTTTAGAATTGTATACCCAAAGGTAGCATAACTATTCTATAAGGATGGTATCAGTCCTCCATAAATGATCTTGTATGAACACTAGATATGTCAATATTTTTATCCAAAGGTTAAATATTGATGATATCAATAGTTCATCATATTTTGGTAAAACTCAAAGCATTAATGTTATTTTATATTCTACAGTGGTATTCCCGTCCATACATTCTCATGCTTCTAGTGTCCCTGTACTCTCTGGATCAAATTATTCAGAATGAATTAGAGTATGTGCAATTTACATTGGGCATACTAGATCTTGATTTGGCATTGCTTGTTGAAAAGCCCGCAGAATTAACTGATAAAAGTACTGTGGAACAAGTCAATGAAATGAAGGCTTGGGAGAGATATGATAGGCTCAGTTTAATGTTCATAAGGATGACAATTGTAAATAATATAAAGACTTCATTATCGATTGCATCTAGCGCACGTGAATATTTAAAGGTTATTGAAGATAGATTTAAATCTGCTGATAAGTCATTGGCTGGCACATTAATGAAAGAACTAACTATAGCTCAGTATGATGGTACTCGAGGAATTCAGGATCACATCCTCAATAAGGCTGACAAAGTTGCAAAACTTAAGACGTTGGGAATGAATGTTGATGAATCTTTGCTTGTGCAGTTCATTCTTAATTCTCTTCCTTCTCAGTTTGGCCCATTCAAGATTCACTACAATACAAATAAGAATAAGTGGGACTTGAATGAGTTAACTAGTATGTGTGTTCAGGAAGAATTAAGATTAAAGCAGGAAAGTTTAAATCCTTTTCCACTACTACATCACTACGGGCTATGATCTCTCTGATCAAGTGGAACCTCCTTAAAACATGCATAGACTTCTAATGAGACCTGAGTTCCTTTACTTGAGCAATCACCCCGTTGTTGTCACAATATAAGGGAATCAACTCCTTGCTACGCGGCAAGACTCCCATATCCACGATGAACTTCTTCATTCAGACTCTCTCCTTTGCTACTTCTATTGTAGTAATGTACTTTGCCTCTGTGGTCGAGTCAGCAGTAGTATCTTGTTTGAAACTCTTTCGGCTTACTACTCCTCCATTTAGGGTGAACATATATCCTGAGTTCGACTTGCTATTATCGATATCAGATTGGAATCTCGAGTCTGTGAAGCGCTCAACCTGAAGGCTACTTCCTCCCTATACTAGTAAAAGATCCTTATTCATTCTCAAGTACTTAAGGATACATTTTACTGCTTTCCAGTGTTCCAAACCTGGATTGGCATGATATCTACTTATAACATACAGAACATACACTATATCAGATCTGGTATATAAATAACATATATAATAGACCCTATTGCAGAGGTATAAGATATCCTATCCATGCTTACCCTTTTTTTAGGAGTCATTGGGGATATACTATTAGAAAGTGATATTTTATATCTCATCGGTATGAGACCTCTCTTAAAATTTTTTATGCTAAACCTTTTGATGATAGTGTCTATGTACCTGGATTGGGATATGCCAAGCATCATCTTGGATCTATCTCTATAGATCTGAATCCTAAAAATATAGAATGCTTCCCCCAAGTCCATCATGGAGAACTGTCTGGATAGCCAAGTCTTAACCGTGGAGAGCATTTCTATATCATTCCCAATAATTAGAATATCATCCATATATAGCATCAAGAAGGTGAGTGCTCCTACTTACCTTCCTGTATATACATAACTCATCGTCATTCTTAACAAAGTCATAAGATCTGATCGTCTCATCAAATCTTATGTTTCAACTTTGGGAAGCTTACTTTAGTCCGTATATAGACCTAAGCAATCTGCATACCTTATCTAGACTTTCTTTAGATACAAATCCCTAAGATTATATTATGTACACATTCTGCTTGAGGTTGCCATTGAGAAATGTGGTTTTCACATCCATCTACCAAATCTCATAATCATAGTCTGCTGCAATAGCTAACATAATTCAAATAGATTTCAGCATAGCTACGGGTGAGAAGGTTTCATCATAGTCAATAAATTACTTTTGATAATATCTCTTAGTCACTAGTCTTGCCTTATAGGTCTTCACCTTTCCATATACTCTGATCTTCTTCTTGAAGATCCATTTGCAACCAATAGGTCAATACCTGCAAGTGTATCAACTAGGTTCTAAACCTTCTTGCAGTACATGAAATCCATCTCAAAATTCATGGCTTCTTACCACTTTTCAGAGTCTATGCTCATAATAGCCTCATCATAGGTTTGATGATCAATATCCTTAATATCATATCCCCTAATATGTCCCATATATCTCTCATGATAGTGAGATACTCTACCTGACCAATGCAAAGTTGGAATTTATGTGTTAGATACCTGAATAGACTCGTTCTATAGAATAGTGCTTGAGCTAGGTGGGTAGAATCGAGTTAGCACTAAGAGTGAGGTGGGGGGGGGGGGGTGGGCGCAGGGTGTGAATTTGTACAAGTGCTAAAAAATTTAATTTAAAAAATATTACTCGAAGTAAAATTAAAATTGTAACTTCTTTTCTTGAAAAAGTAGTTAAGAGTGATAAAGTTCGAGAACAATAGTAAAGAGAAAATCGAAAGAAGATGCTCATGCTTTTATTAGAACTAATTAAGAATAATAAAATTTGAATGCAATAGTAAAGAGAGAAAAGGGTAGAGATGCTCATAGATTTTATAGTGGTTTAGTTAAAATTTTGACTTATGGCCACTCCTGATCCCTCTTCACTAGAGGCCAACTGGTGTCCACTATCGATCTTCTTTCATGGGCAAAAATCAAACACCCCTTATATCTTTCTCCTTTTTATAAGCTCAGGAGAACAACCTTTACACTCTCCTTTTCTTAGGCTTAGGAGATCAACATTTTTAATCAATTTCAACCCTTCCCTTACACAATTCACTCTTGAAAGAAAAAGGGAAGCTCTAAACCCAATTTAATAGAATTTTACCAAAATTTTCTTTCACATTCTTCACACTTTTCTTACTTTTCCATGGAAGAATACTTGGGATATTTATAAACCCCAATTGACTTCAAAAATTAGAGCCAAAATATAACTCTTTTTTGGAAAATTCATGTACGAACGATACTACCATTGACACCGATGGTCCTATCATCAAAAGTACCTAAAAATTGGGCAATGTGGTACTATTATCGCTTGGGGTGGTACCACTACCAAGATACCCGAAACAGTACCATTTAAATATTGTTTCATACCTAAACATACCTTATATTGATCTCTTTTTAGGTCAATGAAATGAGCTCTATCATGAGCTCAAATCAAGCCCAAATTAGACCCGGTTGGCCCCTAATTAAGTTAGTAAAACCAATTCTAATCATGATGCTAATTATGATACTTAAAATAAATGACTATAAACATAATCTTCATTGTTCGACATGTCAATCGATCTTTTAACGAACTTTTGACATCCTTCCGACAAACCCCCAACGAGCTCTCGATCTCCTTTCATAAAATTTTCGGTGAATTCCTAACATCCTTTCGATGAACTCCCGACGAGCTTTTAATAACCTATTGGCAAACTCCTGGCAACCTTCGGCGAACCCCCATTGAGCTCCCGCCGCATCGTCTGAACCTCGACCCGATGCTCGATCTTAACCCGACCTAACGATAGATTCTTTCTTAATTGCTTTACCTTTTCCCAGTCATAGTTAATCATGCATCACTTCTCTCCGACATATGACTTAAATTATAAACATACCAATCAAAATTCGAAATTCAATAATCTCCCCCTTTTTAATGATGATAATCAATTGATGATGGAGTTAACCTTAACTCTCCCTATCCTTATGCCATATATTAAATAGAACAATATTAAATTTAAAAGAAACAATTACCTTTGAATTCAAGGTAGCAATTTGACAATTTTGACTAAACATTGAAACTTTAATAATTTAACCATTCATCATCATGATACCATACATGATAAAGTTTTCAATAATAAACATTCATCTTTTCTTTGGTATCACATGATAAAAATTTTAAACAACATATGTTTCACATGATAAACACTTCAAAACAAGCATCATCAATATATCATTTCTCCTCCTTTGTCATCAACAAAAAGGAGAAATGTTTAACTCATATTTGAACATTTATCACAAATATTCATCATATTTGAATATTTATTATATTTAAATATTTTTCATAAATATTTAAATATATCATTTGTCATCAATATACTATTTATCCCCTTTTCTCATCAACAAAAAAAGAGAAATGTTCAACATACTATTTCTAAATAAATGTTCAGTATATCATTTCTAAACAAATGTTCAAAACAAATGTTCATCATATAATAAAAATTTTAAATAGGAATATGTTTCAAATATTTTAAAGATTATAATTTCATACAATGCTTCAAACATTTCAAAGATTATAATCTCAAACAGGAATATGTTTCAAACATTTCAAAGATTTCAAAATAATATTTCACTTATGTCATCAATCATATCATTTCTTCCTCTTTGTTATCAACAAAAAAGAGAAATATTCACCACATATTTGAACACTAAGTGTTCAACACATATTTCATCACATAAAAAGAGTAATTTATTCCATTTCTCCTTCTTTGTATAATAATAAGAAGAATAAAGACAGGATTTTATTCATCATAAATGTCATATCAAAATTTTTTATCCTCTTTTGTAAATAAAATAGAAGAAGAAGAAGAAGAAGAAGAAGAAGGGTGGTGGTGGTGGTGTCAAATATATCAAAGAGTCCAATAATCAAAGATCAAATATCCGAAAAAATATCAAATATCAAGAGGGGGGGATACATTTGAAAGCATTGCATCAAAGATTCATAAATCCAAGAATAAAAATATTTTTTCTTAAGAGGGAGGATTTGAAAGAGAGCTCATGAATCACATATCAAGCATCATAAAATGTTCTTAAATCATATTTTTCTTTTGTAAATTTTAAGAGAAAATAATGAGGTGAAATCATTTCCAAAGAGAGCTCAAAGTGAGAAAAAAATAAGAGCTACTTGTTTAGAAGTTTAAAATCATTTCATGTAGATTTCAATAAGAGGCTCAAAATGAGAAATTAAAAAAAAATAATATAATAGCAAATCATGTCCTAATTTTCTTCTAAGCAGTTTTTTCTCCTTTAGTTATTGCCAAAAAGGAAAATGATGATACAATTTTTCTTTTACATCTATTTTCTAGTTATAACCATAAGTACAAAGGGATTATATGATGAAAATCATGCCATTAATGATATAATATGAAAGATCAATTCATGAGTACCAAAAAAATATAATTTATTTTAAAAAATCTCCCCTTTTAGTAAATAATGAAAATGAGTCTTAGGTGATCAAATATAAATAATCTTGATTCATTTAGATAATTTTTTAATAAAAATGAAAAAAAATCATAGTGAATGATCTTGATTTATATATAGATCTCAAGTTATAATTTTCAAAATGTTAAGATCATGATTTGGATAATAACTTATTCAAGTTTATCAAATCATCAAAATCCCTTTCATAGTTTAAGAGATTCATAAATATTGATATACATAGATTCATCACTATTATCTCTTATTGAAAACTTGATAGGATAGAGACATTAAAAAAAAATACATTTCGCTTTTGTGTTTCAATTTATGTAATTTATTTCATACAGGAATGCCTTTATCTTTTGTGCCAAATCCATGCATTGTGATTTAAAATTGAAACCCAAGTATCATTTCAAAAGAAATCATCAAGATCAACAATACAATATTTTCAAACAAGAGTTTTAATTTAATTTAATTACAATAATTTTTTCTTCTTAAGTGAGTCTAAGTCTTTACGCTTAGTGTGATGAGTTACCATGCTTATTTTAAAATTTTTTATTTATTTTACTTTATTTCAAACCTCAATTTGAGAACAATCTATTATTCAATCATGTAACATACAACCTATTTTAGGTCAACACGCAATCATCTAACATTCAATCATCACAACATTTAAATCAATCATTCAATAATAATATTTACATTTAAATAACCAACATACAAGCCAATAATTTTCAATCTAATACTCAAACTAGCAATCTTATCTAAACTCAACACTTTTAGTGAAAGTACAAACTTCACTTCTCTTATGAGATGAGCGAGTCAATAATTTTTTTATTTTTTATCCTTGTACATTAATGAGTCAATCATCTCTTTTGAAAAAAAATTATTTGAAAGCACATCCAAAATCATCATCAAAATCGCTTTTTGAAAAATTTTAATGAAGGCAATATAGATAGTTTTTGTACTAGCATGCTCTAGTTATGCATCATCGAAAAACAATTAAGATTAGTTGATTAACTATGAACCATTTTAAATAAAAAGATTTATTATAATTAAAACAAAGATCAATATATTTTAATCATCTTGAGTCAAATAATTTTTCCTTATTTTTGTTGCTCTAGCTAGTGAGGTTGAAAAGTATGTTCGATCTCAAGTCATGTGCCTTGCGTATCTACTATCATTATACCATTTTGTGCTCATAGCTTTCATTTGGAGATAAAACTACAACGAAGAGAGTTTTGGTTTAGGTACCTATTTGACATTGGGTCCCTCATGAAATACTCTTCCTAATTTTACTAATGATATTTAGTTATTTTTTGTTCCTTTAAGAACCCAAACCAACTTGTGTAGACTATACCTTCTACATGAGCATCTATAGGCAAAATGTCCAAGTCTACCACAAAAATTACATTTATTTTCAGATGAAGAATGTAATGTGGGTCCTTTGATAAAGATTGTTGGCTTTTGATGAGTATTACCCACAAAGCCAATACTTTCCTTATGAACATAACCCTTATTAGCAAGCATCATGTTTAGAGATTTGTTGTCTATCTTAAACTTTTTTAAGGTTTGTTCTAATATGATATTTCCTTTTTAATTTCATCTATCATTTCCAATTTCGAGCAAAAAGTACATAGTATTGTTGCATCATGCAAGGTTTCTAGTTTACTAGAATATAATGCATAATCCTTTTTGAGTGATTCATAAGTTTTGTTAATCTTTTTATACTCATTAAATAATTCATGATAAACATTTAACAACTCTTGAAAATTAAAAGAGGTTTTGGAAGAGTTACTACCTCATCATGGATGGCCATGAGCGCGTTGTTTGTCACTTTTTCTTGGTTGTCCTCTTGATCTTCGAAGTGCCCCAATTTCTTATATTCATAGCAAGAGATTGTGTCCTTTTTAAGTTTATTTTTATGTTTATATTATTTTTTATAAATTTTTTAGGTTCTTTTGTCATAAGTTCAAAGTCATAGTCTTCATTACTCGAGGTTTCACTCGAGGAGTCATTTATTGTTCTTAGTTCATTATCTTTCTTATTCTTTGGAAGGTGTTCTTCTTATGTTCTTAATGTCAAATCCTTTTTATTCTTTAGAAGGTTGTTCTCATGTTCTTCTTTGCAAGTTATTTCATTTAATTTTGATTCCTTTAATTTACTTGTGCTTTGATGTGTGACTTTTAATATGCGTCATATATCAAAAGCTGAATCATAAGTAGAAACTCGATTAATTTTTTTGTTTAAAATATAAAATAAAACATTCATAGCTTTAGTATTTAAGGAAAATATCTATTTTTCATGATCATTATAATCATTTATAGAATTGGATGACTTCTGAAATTTATTTTTGATAATATTCCATAATCAAAATATATTGAAATCAAGAAAATCTGTATTCTATTTTTTCAATATATGTAGTACGTCCCATTAAACATAGGAGGACATGTGATAGAGTGTCCTTCATTAATGCTAAAAGAAACCATTAATACCAATTATTATGATCGAGTTGGCACTAAGAGGAGGGGGGGGGGGGAGGAATTGGATGGGTGGGGGTGGTGGGGGGTGAATTAGTAGAAGTGCTAAAAAACTCGATTTGAAAAATCTTGCTCGAAGTAAAATCGAAATCATAAGTTCTTTTTTTGGAAGTAGTTGAGAGCAATAAAGTTCCAGAATAATAGTAAAGAAAAAACCAAAAGAAGATGCTCGTGCTTCTCTTAGAATTAATTAAGAATAATCAAATTCAAATGTAATAGTAAAGAGAGGCAAGAGTAGAGGTGTTCATATATTTTATACTGGTTTAGTCAAAACTTTAACCTATGTCCACTCCAGATCTCTCTTCATGCGAGGCCAACTGGTGTCCACTATCGATCTTCTTTCACAAGTGAAGATCAAACACCCCTTACACCTTTCTCCTTTTCATAAGCTTAAGAGAATAACTTTTACACTTTCTAGGCTTAGGAGATTAACCTTTTTAACTCAATTTTAGCCTTTCCATTATACAATTCACTCTGAAAAGAGAAGCTCTCAACCCAGTTCAACATAATTTTACCAAAATTTTCTTTCACATTCTTCGTACTTTTTTGCTTTTCTATGCAATAATCCTTAGAGTATTAATAAACCCTAATTGGCTTCAAAAGTTGGTGTAATATCTCTCATTTCTAAAATATTTATAATAGTATATTTTAAATTATTTATGAGAACCTAATTATAAGTTTAAGGATTTATTTAATAATTTATTTAATTAAATAATTTTATATTAAAAGTTTATTGTTAGGGACATAAATGTGAATCTTAAAAATATGAAATGAATTATGAAAGATTTACATTAAGTTAAAAAAAAGAAAAATGGGGAGAACATGTGTTACTACCAAATTTAAAGTGGTGCCACTTATGCATGTGCATAGGTGACACATAAGCACCTTATATGCATTCTTGCCACATAGCAACCCATATGTTAACTAAAACAATTAGCAATTAGAGAAGAAAAGGGATTTGGCTGCAATGTGAACTTGAGAAGAAGAAGAAGAAGAAGAAGAAGAAGAAGAAGAAGAAGAAGAAAGATGAGAAGAAAAGATTTGGAGGTTTTGAGATTTTGATCAAATTCACACATTTAGAATTAAAATCTTCAAATGCAAGAATTCTATCTTCTTTCTATTGAAATTTATCCTTGTTCTTACTTTTATTATGAAAAAAATTTGAAACAAATCTGAAATCTCTTTTGCTTGGTTGCTAAAGTGTAAATCCATAATATTTTAGAGACTCTGACTTATTTGCATTGTTCAAGTTGTAACTTTTGGTACAAACCTTGGTTTTGGACAAAACCTATGTCATTAAAAAATAGATTCACAGATCTTTCTTTTGAAATTAAGTTTGAAGAATTTGGAGTTCATTTGCTAGCCCAAACGTTTACTTCTAATAAACATATAAAATCTATAAAGCAAAATCTGTAGCTTCTGATCTTTCATCATTTGATTACTTATATCTCCCTGTTAGAGTCTTTGATTCATGTAAAATTAATTTATTAGAAAGTAAGCTCATAGATCTTTCATATAATACTAGGATTGAAAGATTTGCAATCCAAATGACTATCAAAATTTATGTTTTGATAGACCTTATGGATTCTGTAAAACAGGGATCATAATTTGTGACCTTTCATTGCCAAATCATCTATAATTTTTTGTAGAGACTTTCAATTTATATGAAACTTATTTTATTTGAAGTATGTCTAACTATCTAAACAACTTTGTAATTTGGAGTATGTCTAACCATCTAAACAACTTTTTTAATATAATTTGGAGTATGTCTAACCATCTAAATAACTTTGTAATTTGCCTTTTGAATTCTGCCAGAATATGGATCTTATTAATTTTGCCTCTACTTGCTTTATCTATTTTAAAACTGAATTATCTAATGCTCTTGTCTTTGATTCCCTTATACATTGATATATGTTAAGTATTAATCAATTTTTATCTTATATTATTTCATATGGGTGCATGCATGATTCATTGTTCTGCATATGTCTCTGATATATGCCAAATTCATTGCTCATGTTCCTTTGTACTAAGGTGTTTGTGGGATAATATGAATCTTTGCCAGAAATGGTAAAAGGAGTTATGCTTAGAGCCCACAATGATCTGTCGACCCCCTATGACTTCATCAGATGTAGGTGGATGGAGCTCCCAAATGTGGGAGACTTATGTATGGTGGTCATTCAGTAATGGCTGATTCATATTATGTTTGTGATCCCACTTCACCCTCTATGTCTTATTTGATATGTTATCTAAAGTATTACTTATATGTTTCTTATTATGCTTTGGATAAGAATGATATGCATCCAACACCAAATGTCACATACAAGCTTAAGTTTGTTATTTGTTCACTTGACATGTTTAGAAGTGTTTCATGTATTATTGATATGTTCCAAAAAATAACTTTATATGTTATAGATACATACCAAAATGCTTCTGACCATATATGCTCTAATTATCTTTCCCAAATTGTTATGGATTAAGTATCCTTCGAACGAGATGAACCTTGTGGTTTTGAATCTAATTTGATGCTATATGTGCAAACTTTTGTATTTCCTACCTTGCATTCTGATATCAGGTTTACTTCGTAAACACCTTTCCTTACCTTGAACTTGTTTGATACTTACTGGGCTTCATATGGGGCTAAAGCAGTGGAAAGCAAGAAGTTCTTGGGCTAAAACTTTATTAGATAATATGTTATTATTTTATGTATATACCTTGTGTCTAATGTAAAGTTATAGACATATTTAGAAGTGGGATAACTATGTAATGGTCTTAAGAGTACACCCTTGTTTGGGATCTCGAATGTTAAACTTGTTGTATAATATATGGAGTAGTGATATATTGTTGTTTTCAAAGTAATATAGATTTTATCGTATTGGCGGACTTTATGAATGTAAATTATATTTAGTTGTGTTGGTTTTGGATCGATTGTGTGATTCATTAGAAGAATGTGAAGAGTAATTATAATCTATATAGGTTTTTATGAAAGTGATTGAATAGCTCTGCATGTTTTTCTTACTATCCTCAAATGTTTGATTGGATCCTGGATAGATTGTATTATTGATATTATCGATTTTAAGGTAGAGTCACACCTCACAAATGTGATATAATTCGGGAGGTGTGACAGAGATAATATAAGAGCATGATTTGAGGATCACTAGACATATTGGTAGATATGCCATATTTGAAATATACGTCGAGATTTAGTGATTTTTATGGAGTGATTGACAAATAAAATTTTTTCTTTTGATAATTTTAGGAAGCAAGAATGACAGGGTCATCAGGTTCTCTTGTAACATTGACTTCTGATTAGTTGAGAGGGATTATGAAAACCCTTGAGGCTATGACACATATAATGCAACAACAAGTAATAACAAGGAGGAAATGATAAAGCTAGGACATCAACTCAAGCTAGATTGGGAATAGAACAATTCAAAAAGCTTAGTCCTCCATGTTTTAGTGGTGAACCTGATTCAATGTTGGCTGAATAATGGATGATTGAAATAAAAAAGATATTTGACATCTTAAATTGTCTTGAAGATCATAAGGTTCCCTTTGCCAATTTCATGCTAGAAGGGGAAGCTAAACATTGGTGAAGAACAATGAAGAGAATTAGTGAAATCAGGCATGAGCTCATTACTTGGAAAGTATTTATAGAAAAGTTTAATGATAAATATTTCCAGATTGTATCAGGGAGTAGAAGGAATTGGAGTTCTTAAATCACATACAAGGAAACTTGACACTAGCAAAATATGAAGATAAATTCACTTAGCTCTCTAGATTTGCTACTCATATGACTAATGATAAAATTAGGAAAGCAAAAAGATCTGAGAGAGGTCTAAGACCAGCAATAAGGAGTCGGATATTAGCCTTAAAACTTCCTTTATATGCTGATATGGTAGAAAGTGCCTTAATAATTGAAAGAGATTTGGAGGAGATACAAGAAATTTGGGGTAAGAATTACAAGGACAAGTTTACAAGCAAAAGTAAGAGAGTGAATAAATATGAAAATAGTAATAAGAGAGTAAATATATCTAGATTAGGGAAAGGAAAGCCACCTCAGAGAACTCAGCCATGTGCAAAATATGGATATAATTATGAAACAAAAAGTGTTTTCGGGTGACTAGAGCATGTTTTGCTTGTGGGAAACTAGATTATAAAGTAAAAGATTGCTCATTAAATAATGCTAGTTACAAGTGCCTTACAAGCCAATCACGTGAGTGATAGAACGTGTGACACGCTGTGTGATCTTTTTGCTTATGATTAATATTGGCATATTCTCACATTATATTATTTGTAGCATATATACTGTGATGTCTTTAGTTTTGTGCAACGGAAATCAAATTGTGATGAGATCATGATAATGAGATCGATTCACCTTTAAACATAGGGGCACTGCTCGCCTACGGCTAGCCCGCAGAGGGGCAACGACTGCGACGACGACGCAGAGAGGGAAGAGGAGGACCTAGGGCATTCCTTTTGAGAAAAGGATTATTTTGCCCCTCTGAATTTAGAAAATTCTAAGGACTGTCCTCGTATACAGAATTTCCAAAATATCCTCAATAATTCTGAAAATACTAAGAACTGTTCTCTTATCTAGAATTATGAAAATGCCCTTGACAATTCTGAAAATTTTCAGCATATCTTGATTTCCAAAAAATAATTAATTAAATAGTTTAATTAGTTATTATATATCTAGTAATCCTACATATGATGTGATATACATGTGATGTATGATGTAGATGGATGATCGTAAGCCATATGTTGTGATGTGTGTAATTATGATTATTATTATTGTTGGGGCTTGCGAGCCTCCATTTTTCTCATTTATTATCGGGCCTGTATGCTTGTGATTATTTGCAATTAGATGGTGAGGAACGGCGGGAGCGTGGAGGTGATAGCAGGACACACGATACCATAGCGGGAGATTATGAGACATGGGGATGTGATGATCCGACGGAACCGATGATGATAAGATCAACAATCATAGGGCATGGAGATCCGCCGATACACACATAGAACCTATTATGAGTGATTAGGCCTATTGTCTCGGGCTTAATCATATTAGGTGACGACTCATTATTATCCGGTGTGGCTTGCATATGTGATGTGTTATACACCTACTAGATATATGTATATATATATTTACATACGATGTAGATATATATTGAATATGTATGTGTGTGATACGACATATTAGGAGACCAATATGAAATAAAAACCCCTCCTACGATAATATTAAGTTGATAAGCGTTTGGTAATAAGATTGACCTACATGGCCTTCCATCGTTATAGGAAGAAATTGAATCATGACATAGGTTGAGTTAGTTGAGTCCCTCAAGACTCACCTATCTGCGTGATCGAGTTCTTGCCTATGACATAGAGATGTCACCGGTGACCTGAGGACATTGTATTCTTAGTCGAGTCCCTCGAGGGCATATCATCAAATCAGACTCATCTTGTAATGATGGTGATGACTTAACTGAATATCATAGTTGGTCGAGTCCCTCGAGACAATGATGATTCGAAGGCCGAACGTGACGGGAATCACAAGGAGTTGTGATTGATAAGAGTTACCTGCCTTTTGGGCTTAGTGTAATTGGTCGAGTCCTTCGAGGTTGCACTAAGATACCAATTGGATCCTGATCCCCACTAGAAGTCTGCCGAAGACTTTTGTCTCATGTGTCAAGGGTGTCGTGTGATTCACTAGGAAAATAGTGGGAGTATATTAAGATAGAAGTCCATATCTTAATTAGTATTTTCTACAAAGTCTGCATATTATTTATTTTTGCTATATCTTGTTTTATCAGAAACATATCTCTCACAAACCCCCTACGTGGCATACTTGATGCCAACCGCCTCACTGGGCCAAACTATACAAATTGGCTCCATAATTTAAGAATTGTTCTCACGACAAAGAAAATTACATATGTCTTTAATACAATTGTGCCCATGCCGGAAGAATGGTAAAGCGAGGATAAGATCACTCGCTATGTGAAGTACATAGATGATTCCACATTGGCAAAATGTTACATGTTGGCCTTCTTGACTCCTAAGCTACAAAGGCAATATGAGAGCATGTATGTAGATTCTATCCTTCTTTATCTCCACCAGCTATTTGAGGAATAGGGAAGAACTCAAAGATATGAGATATCTAAGAGACTCTTTTAAACCAGGATGATAGAAGGGACATCGGTTGAGAACCATGTCCTAAAGATGATAGAGTGAATCGAGAAACTCATAGGTCTAGGAATAGTCCTAGAGGACAACCTGTGCATTGATCTTATACTTCAGTCCCTACTAGATTCCTTTCTCACTTCATCATGAATTTAAAAATGAGCAAGTTTGAGGTGACTCTCCTTAAGCTCCTTAATATGTTGAGGGAAGCTAAGAGTCTATCAAGAAGGAGAAGCCAATTCTCTATATTGGTGAGACAAAAAAGAAAAGAAAAGCTAGCAAGACCCTTAAGAAGGGCAAGGGTAAAGAAAGACCAGGTAAGGTTAAAATATTATTTCTATCTCTTGTTTGATAATTAGTGGATATAAATTAGTTTTTGAAAACAATAGTTATTCAATAATTATTGATGATGAGATTATCACTAGAGGGACCCTTATAAATGGCTTATATGTGTTAGACACTTCTCCACATATCATGAATATAAATATGTCTAAGAGGAAAAGAGATGAGGTGAATAATGCATACTTATGACATTGTAGGCTAGGTCATATACTTGAGAGAATGATTCAAAAGTTACTGAAAGATGGATACGTAGATCCATTTGACTATGAGTCATATACAACTTGCGAACCTTGCCTTCGTGGGAAGATGACCAACTCTCATTTTAGTGGAACTGGAGAGAGAGCCACCGAGTTATTGGAACTCATACATAGTGATGTATGTGGTCCCATATCGACTCAGGCTATAGGTGGTTACTTATACTTCATTACATTCACTAATAATTTCTCTAGGTATGGATACATGTGCTTAATAAAGTATAAATTTGAGGCTTTTGAGAAATTTAGAAAATATAAGAATAAGGTAGAAAACCAAATTGGAAAGAGTATTAAAATTCTTCGATGAGATCGAGGAGGAGAGCACTTGAGTATGGAGTTCACCCATTTCCTTAGGAATAATGGGATTCTATCCTAGTGGACACCTTTTTATACACCTCAGCTCAATGGTGTATTAGAAAGGAGGAATCATATGCTGTTAGACATAGTACAATCCATGATGGGTTTCGTTGACCTACCCGTCTCATTCTAGGGGTATGCCTCAGAGACTTTAGCTTACCTTCTGAATAAAGTTCCATCAAAGTCGGTAGTGTCTACGCTATATGAGATATGAAAAGAAAAGAAGCTCGATCTTAAGATTATTAAGATTTAGGGCTGTCCTACCCACGTGAGAAGACACAACCTTGATAAGTTGGATTCAAGGATAGAATAGTGCATATTCATAGGATACCCAAAGGAAACTTGTGGGTATTATTTCTATCACCCTAAGGATTAAAAGGTCTTTGTTGCCAAGAGAGCCATGTTACTTGAGAAGAACACATTCTTGGTGGAAACAGTAGGAGTAAGATAGAATTGAGCGAGGCTAGAGAACCTAGCTCAAGCACTATTCCGGAGCCCGAGTCTGTTCAGATACCTAACACACAAGTTCCAACTTTACATAGGTCTACTAGAGTATCTCACCCTCTTGAAAGATATATGAGACATATCAGTGGAGATGACTCTCAGGATGTTGATCCTCAAACCTACAAGGAGGCTATTATGAGTATAAACTCCAGAAGCGACAAGAAGCCATGAATTCTGAGATGGATTCTATGTACTCTAATATGGTTTGGAACCTTGTGGATGCACTTGAGGGTATTGTACCCATCGGCTGTAAATGGATCTTCAAGAAAAAAATTCGAGTGGATGGAAAGGTACAGACCTATAAAGCAAGACTGGTAGCTAAAAGATATTATTAAAGATAAGGAGTTGACTATGACAAAACCTTTTCACCTATAGCCATGCTTAAGTCCCTCAGAATTATTTTAGCCATTGCAGCACACTATGACTATGAGATCTGGTAGATAGATGTCAAAAATGATATTCCTCAATGGTAACCTCGAGGAGGGAGGTGTATATGATACAGCTAGAGGGATTCGTATCCAAAGAGAATCTAGATAAAGTGTGTAGGTTGCTTAGATCCATTTATGGATTAAAGCAAGCTTTCCGAAGTTGGAACATAAGATTTGATGAGGTGATAAGATCTTATGACTTCATTATAAACGAAGATGAGCCTTGTGTGTACAGGAAGGTAAGTGAGAGTGCTATCACCTTATTGGTGCTATATGTAGATGACATCCTAATCATTGGGAATGATGTAGGAATATTCTCAATAGAAAAGGCTTAGCTATCTAGAAACTTCTCTATGAAAAGGGAAGCATCCTATATTTTGGGGATCCAGATCTATATGGATAGATCCAAGAGGATGCTTGGCTTGTCCTAGCCCAGGTACATAGACTCCATTGTCAAAAGATTTGGCATGAAGAATTCCAAGAGAGGTCTCATATCGATGAGACATGAAATATCACTTTCTAGGAGTATGTCCCTAAAGACTTCTGAAGAAAGGGCAGACATAGACAAGATACCTTATACCTCAGCGATAGGGTCTATCGTGTATACGATGCTATGTACTAGGCCTGATATAGCACATGCTCTGAGTGTCACGAGCATGTATCAGGCAGATCCAGGTTTAGAATATTGGAAGGTAGTAAAGTGTATACTTAAGTACTTGAGATAGACTAAGGATCTTTTATTGGTATATGAAGGAGGTATCCTTTAGGTTGAGGGCTACACGGACTCAAGTTTTCTGTCTGACATTGATGATAGTAAGTCAAATTTAGGGTATATTTTTACCCTAAATGGAGTAGTAAACTGGAAGAGTTCCAAGCAATATACTACTGCTGACTCAACCACAAAGGCAGAATACAATGCTACAGCAGAAGCAGCAAAGGAAGGGGTGTGGATGAAGAAGTTTATCAAAGATTTGAGAGTCGTACCAAGTAACGTGGAACAAATTCTAATATATTACGACAACAACAAGGTGATCACTCAAGCGAAGGAACACATGTCTCATTAAAAGTCTAAGCATGTTCTAAGGAGGTTCTATATGATTAGAGAGAACATAGCTCGTAAAGATATAGCAATAGAAAGAGTTCCATCCGAGGATAACATTGCAGATCCACTAACGAAGCCGCTAGCTCAGATTATATTTGAGCGTCATAGGGGTCTGATGGGGATCAGACACATAGGTGTTTGGCTTTTGGTCAAGTGGGAGATTGTTGGTTACAAGTGCCCTGCAAGCTAATCACGTGAGTGATGACACGTGTGACACGCTGTGTGATATTTTTGCTTATAATTAATATTGACATATTATCACATTGTAGCATATATACTATGATGTCCTTAGTTCTATGCAATGAGAATCAGATTGTGATGAGATCACGATAATGAGATCGATTCGCCTTTAAACACATATCCTAAATAATCCCAATCATAGGTTATTTGAGAGGGACAACGAGATAACCGGACAGACCGGTGTACTATATACCAGTCTATATAATGGAGGCAGCTTGTCTCACAGCCACTTGTGTGGAGACACTAAGGATATAGTACATGTGCTCATTGGAGAATGAGTTGACCGATTGATCCGCTTATGAAATGTTGTATGGTTAATGATACCTAATGTCAAAAAGTGATTCCATAGTCCCAGCTATGTATTTGGTCCTTAAACTTGAGGCAGTATCAGTATTTCTTTCTTTGATGCCAAACTTACAGGTTTGGAAAGTTTTATATCTGGTACAACTGGTTATCAAGATTGGTAGCCAAACTTACAAAGGTAATTGAGTGTCAATAGAGGATCATCCACTCTCGGTATCATGAAAGGAATATCCCATATGTGCTTGATTAGATAAATCCCTGGCAGAGGTCATTCAGAATGAAAGAGAAATAGTTCTCTAGGAGAATCCGATTGAGTAAGACTATGACGGATTCTGTATGTGACCTAATAGTACCATGTCTAATATATCATATCTAGGATATTAGTTGGATGAGGAATTATAGATACACGGTAAATGTGGACAGACAAGTTCGATGGATTCGATCCCCCTATACTGTTTGAGGACATGGCATAGTGGCATAGTACATCTATAGTCAATAAGTCGAGTGAATTATTATGGGGATAATAATTCACTATATCAGAAGGAGTTTTGATGGGAGTGACTCATGACTAGCTCAGTATCGGGCCTAGAGGGTCATACACATATGGTGGATGCTTCAGTGAATATAGGATTTAATGGAGATCCAATTAGTCCCTATTCTCATTAGATGAGACCCTATACTGTTGGGCTCCTTGATTAAGGCTCAGTTAGAGGTCTAAGGAGATTATTAGATAGAGATCCAACAATACAAGATTAGTGGGTAATTGGATGAAGATCCAATACCCACTAAGGAAGGAACCCTAGGGTTTTTTGATGGCTCTCTATAAATAGGAGGGGAGACTCATGGTTGATAGGCTATAGCTTTAGCCACCACTTGCCATTCTCCTCCCTCATTCTATGCAAGAATTGCGAGATTAGATTGAAGGAGTTTCGCTGTAGAGATCCATCGTATGGATACCGCTAGAGAGGAGGACACTTGACCTCCTTCATCTTCTCTATCCGGATCTAGAATACATGGATATACGATCTCCCTAGGTAAAATCAATCTCTCACACATCGTGGTTTTCTAGTTTTTATGATTTTTCTCATAATCCTAATCTTTTGCACAATGATTTGATCTGCATAGGAAACCAATTTTTATTTTGATTTTTGCTACATTTGTGATGCACCCACTTAGGTTTCCTAATAAATAAGAAGAAGGAGCCACTACCACCCAAAATGATAGCCCATACTAGAGTTTATGCCATCACTGAATAGGATTCCTGGGCTTCTAAATCAGTAATTGAAGGTATTATTCTTATTTCTAATAAGAATGTAAAGGGTTTATTTGATCTCGGTTCCAATCTATCTTTTATTTTATAAACTTTTGCTTGTCACGTGGGCATTCAACCTAAACCATTGGATTATCAGTTGTATGTAACTACTACAATTAGGGATACTTTAATAATAAACTTGCTTTATCCATCTTGTTTGATTTTTTATTGGAGAACACGAACTCCTTGCTAATTTAATTCTCCTAGAGATTCAGGGCTTTGATATTATACTTGGCATAGATTGGTTATCTTCCTATTATACTAGTATTGATTGCTATACAAAAAATAATCACTTTTTGTATACCAGATTAGCTCATTTTTTATTTTGAGAGTATTAGGTATGACCCATTTCCTTGCCTAATATCGACATTTCAAGCTCATCGATTTATGCAGAAGGGTTATTCTTGCTATATTATGTGTAAAGGAGAATTAAATCAAGCAGCTCATCTAAATGAAATTTTGATAGTCATAGAGTTCCCTAATATTTTTCCAGATGACTTACTTGGATTATCTCCAGATAGAGAGAGAGTGAATTTGCTATTGATATGGTCCTCGGAACAACACCAATATCCAAGTCTTCCTATAGAATGGCACCACTCGAGCTAGAAGAATTTCGAAACAAACTACAAGAACTATTAGATAAAGGTTTGTTCGACCCAGCGTTTCACCATAGGGTGCTCCAATACTATTAGTTAAGAAGAAGGATGAGACATGGAGGCTTTGCATCAATTATAGACATTTGAACAAGTAATGATAAAAAAATAAGTATCCTTTACCCAGAATTGATGATTTGTTTGATCAATTGCAAGGTGAACAAGTATTCTCCAATATTAACTTGAGGTCAGATTATTATTAATTTAATATCAAGAAAGAAGGTATCCCTAAAATAACTTTCAAAACTCGTTATAGTCACTATGAATTCGTAGTAATGCATTTTGGTTTGACTAATGCCTTTGTGGCTTTCATGAAATTAATGAATAGGATATTTCATCCACTCTTGGATAACTATATTATCGTATTTATTGATGATATATTAGTGTATTCAAGGAATGACTTGGAGCATGAGGAGCACTTAAGAAATGTATTGTCCATACTAAGAGAAAAGAAGTTATATGCAAAGTTCAGTAAATGTGAGTTTTAGTTAAATAAAGTTGATTTCTTAGGCTATGTGATTTCAGGCAAGGGCATCTCTTTTGATCCAAAGAAAGCTGAAGTAGTAGTTAAGTGGGAAGTACCAACAAATGTAACAGAAGTTTGAAGTTCTTGGGCATGGCAGGTTATTATAAGAGATTTATGGAGGGATTTTCTCAAATTTCTAACCCCCTCACCAAGCTAACTCAAAAGAATATGAGATTTGAATGGGGTGATAGATGTAAACAAAGCTTTTAGAAGTTAAAAAGAAGATTGACTAGTGCTCCTATTCTCATAATTCCCAGTGGTAATGAAGGATTTGTAGTTTACGCCAATTCTTCAAGGAAGGGCCTTGGATGTGTTCTGATGCAAGAAAGGAAAGTAATTATTTATGCTTCTAGACAATTGAAAAGTTATGAACTAAATTATCTAACCCATTATTTAGAGTTAGCAACAATTATTTTAGCACTGAAGATTTAGATACATTATTTATATGGGCGAACATTTGAAATATTTGTTGATTACAAGAGTTTAAAGTATATATTTATTCAAAAAGGGTTAAATATGAGGCAACGAAGATGGATGAAACTTTTAAAGGATTATGATTGTACCATCCAATATCATCCGGGTAAAGCCAATGTTGTAGTCGATTAGTAGAAAATCTACAAAATTTATAGCTAGTTTAGTTGTGAAGTAATGGGGATTATTGATAGAAAATGGTGATGTGAATGTTATCAGGAATGAGCAAGACACAATGATATTAATGGTCTCTATCCATGTTCAATCTGATCTCATTTAGCAAATTAAAGAAGGACAATTACGAGATTCACATTTAATCTACTTGAGGAAAAAAGTAGAAAAAAGGATCAAAGCCTGATTTTCATATTTAAGAGGATGGCCTTTTGAAAATGGAGAATAGGGTATGTGTCCCAGATGACCCAGGTATCAAGGATCAAATCCTGAAGTAGGGTCATAGCTCCAAATTCACCTTGCATTCTGGTAGCACAAAAATATATAAAGATCTTAAAGGTCATTATTGGTGGGAAGGCATGAAAAAGTAGATTGCAATATATGTTTTGAAGTGTTTAACTTACCAGCAAATCAAAATTGAACACCAAAGACCTAGAGGGTTGTTACAACTTTTCGATATTCCTGAATGGAAATAAGAAAGTATCACTATGGACTTTATTTTAGGTCTACCCAAAACCTCCAGAAAGCATGATGTTATATGGGTGATTATTGATAAGTTAACCAAATCGACATATTTTCTATCGATTAATATTATATATTCTATGGATAGATTTGTTGAATTATATATCGGTGAAATAGTAAGACTTCATAGTGTTCCTATTGGGAAACCTCAGCGGGAGCATCACATGCGCAATGGAAATCAAAACAAAAAATTGATTTATATGCAGATCAAATCGTTGTGCAAAAGATTGGAGTTATGAGGAAAATATAAAAATTAAAAAATCATGATGCATGAAATATTGATTTTACCTAGGGAAACCGTATATCCATGTATTTGTAGATCCGGATGGAGAGGATGAAGGAGATCAAGCATCCTCCTCTCTAGTAGTATCCACACGATGGATCTCTACAGTGAAACTCCTCCAATCTGATCTCACAACTCTTGTATAGAGGGAGGAAGGAGAATAGGAGGCAATGGCTAAAGCTATAACCTATCAATCATGAGTCACCCCTCCTATTTATAGAAAGCCACCAAAACCCTAGGGCTCTTGCATTAGTGAATATTGGATCTTCATTCAATTACCCACTAACCTTACATTATTGGATCTCTATCCACTAATCTCTTTAGGTCTCTAATTGGGCCTTAACTTAGGAGCCCATCTATATAAGGTCTCATCTAATGAGAATAAGGGCTAATTGGATCTCCATCTAATACTTTATTCGTTGAAGCATCCACCATATATGTATGACCCTGTAGGCCCGATACCGAGCTGACCGTGAGTCACTCCCATCAGAACTTTTTCTGATATAATAAATTATTATCTCCATAATAATTTATTCGGCTCATCGACTATCGACATATTAGGCCACTACACCATAGTCCCAAAATGGTACAGGGGGGATCAAATCTATCAGACCTGTTTATCCATAGTTACCATGTGTCTATAATCTCTTATCTAACTAATATCCCAAAGATCATATATTTGATATGGTACTATCAGGTCACATATGAAATCAGTATGTCTTGCTCTAATCGGATTCTACTCGAGAACTCTTTCTCTCTCAATCTAAATGACCCTGGCCAGGGATTTGTCTGAGCAAACACATCTATGATATTCCTCTCATGATGCCAAGAGTGGATGATCCTCTATTGATACTCAATTATCTTCATAAAGTTGGCTACCAATCCTGATAACTAGTTGTACTAGATCTTGAACTTTTCAAACCTGTAAGTCTAGCGTTAAAGAAAGGAGTACTCGTACAAGGCATCCTTAGTGTCTTAAGTCAAAGGATCATATACACAACTAGGACTATAGAATCGCTATTTGACATTAGGTATCATCAACCATATAACATTTTATAATTAGATCAATCGGTGAACTCATTCTCTAATGAGCACTTGTACTATATCCTTAGTGTCTTAACACAAGTGACTATGAGACTAGTCGCCTCCATTATTTGGATGGGTATATAGTATACCGATCTATCCAGTTATCTTGATATCCCTCTCGAGTAACCTATGACTGAGATTATTTAGGATCTATGTTTAAAGGTGAATCGATCTCATTATCGTAATCTTATTACGATCCGATTCTTATTGCACAGAACCAAAGACATCACAATATATATGCTATAGATAATATAATATGAGAATATCATATATTAATCATAAGTAAAAAGATAGCACAGTATATCACATGTGTCATCACTCATGTTATTGGCTTACAGGGCACCTGTAACCAGTAGTTCCAAAGAAGATCATCTCTGACAGAGACTCCAAATTCCTTTCTATATTATGAAGAAGATTATAGGAATCCATGGGCACTAAAGTCAAGTTTAGTACTGCTTATTACCCTCAAACTGATGGGCAATTAGAAAGAACAATTCAAACACTTGAGGATTTGCTTAGAGCATATATCATGGATTGGAAGGTGAGTGGGATAAGGATATTTCTCTTGTTGAGTTTACCTACAATAATAGTTACTAGTCTAGCATTCAGATGACTCCTTATGAAGCTTTGTATGGGCAGAAGTGTAGAACGCCTATTTATTGGGAGAAAGTTGGTGATAGGAAATTGTTAGTACTTGATAAAGTGCAGGAGGCTACCAAAAAAATTCAAATTATAAGAGAAAGACTAAAGACTGCTCAGAGTCATCAAAACAACTATGCTCATAATAGAAGATAAGAAATTGAGTTTCAATTAAGGGATTTTGTATTCTTGTAGGTCTCTTCTTCCAAGGGCGTGATAAAATTTGGGAAGAAAGGAAAGCTAAGCCCTAGATTTATTGGACCATTTGAGGTTCTTGAGAGATTTGGTTTTATCGCTTACAAGATTGCCTTGCCACTATCCTTGGGTTGTGTCCATGATATATTTTATATTTAAATGCTTAGAAAGTATATTCACAACCCTTCTCATATCATTCAGTATGAGCCGATTATAATCGATGACAACTTATCTTATGTGGAAGAACCTATACAGATTGTTGATAAGAAAGAGAAAAATCTTAAGGAATCAGGTCATTCCTCTAGTTAAAGTGATATGAAGGCATCATTCTATGGTTGAAAAAACTTGGGAGCTAAAGGAAGAGATGAAGAAAATCTATCCTCATCTTTTCGTCGATGAAGGCATGATAAATTTAGAGGACTAAATTTTTATTTTAAGGGGAGGAGAGTGTAATATACCTCATTTCTGAAATATTTGTAATGATATATTTTAATTATTTATGAGGACCTAATTATAAATTTGATAATTTATTTATAATTTTTTTGATTAAATAATTTTATATAAAAAGTTTATTACTAGGGACCTAAATATGAATCTTAAAATATGAAATAAATTGTGAAAGATTCACATTAAGTTAAGAAAAAAAATTTAAAAAAAGGAGGATATGTGTCACTACCTAGTTTAAAGTGGTGTCAATTATGCATGTGCATAGATGACACATAAATACCTTACATGCATGCTTACCATATAACAACCCATATGTTTGCTAAACCAATTAGCAATTAGAGAAGAAAAGGGATTTTAGCTGCAACGTAAACTTGAGAAGAAGAAGAAGAAGAAGAAGAAGAAGAAGAAGAAGAAGAAGAAGAAGACGAAAAAGAAGGAAGAGGAGAAAAAAAGATTTGGGGGTTTTGAGATTTTGATCAAATCCACATATTTGATATCAAAATCTTTAAAGGTAGGTATTCTATCTTCATTCTACTAAAATTTATCTTTATTCTTAGTTTGATTATGAGAAAATTTTGAAACAAATACAAAATCTCTTTTGCTTGGTTGCTAATGTGAATTTGTAATATTTTAGAGACTATGACTTATCTACCATGTTTAGGTTGTGACTTTTAGTACAGACCTCAGTTTTAGACAAAACCTATTTTTTTCAAAAATAGATTCATAGATCTTTATTTTAAAACTAAGTTTGAAGAATTTGGAGTTCATTTGCTATCCCAAACATTTACTTCTAATGAGCATATGAAATTTGTAAAACAGAATCTGTAGCTTATGACCTTTCATTATTGGAGTACTTATATCTCCCTGTTGGAGTCTATGATTCATATAAAACTTAATTTATTAGATAATAAGCTTATAGATCTTTCATTTGATACTAGGATTGAAAGATTTGGAGTCCAACTTACTATTAAAATTTCTATTTTGTTAGACCTTATAGATTCTGTAAAATAGGGATCATAATTTCTAACCTTTGGCTGCCAAATCATCTATAACTTTTTGTAAAGACTTTTAATTTGTATGAAACTTATTTTACTTGAAGCTAGATTGATTATCTTTCCAATAACACTTTTTTTGAGTAATCTAGAGTATGTTTGACTATCTAAATAACTTTATAATTTATCTTCTAAATTCTACTATAATAGGGATCGTATTAATTTTACCTATACTTGCTTTATCCATTTGAAAACTGAGTTCTCTAATGCTCTTGTCTTTAATTTCCTTACACATTGATATATATTAAGTATTAATCAATTTTTACCTCATATTATTTTACATAGGTGCATGCATGATTTAATATTCTGCATGTGCTTCCGATATATGCCAAATTCATTGCTTATGTCCCTTTGTACTCTAGTTTTTGTGGGATAATGTAATAGAACCCCAGAAGGAGCTCTATAGATTTTGATCTTTGAGGGGTTCAACTGTTGGAACACTATAGGGGTTCTTACCTCCTAGAACTCGGCACAAGGTTAAATAAAAGATGATTCTTGCTTTATGAAAAGAGGCGGAGGCTATAATCTTATATAGGGCTTAAAACCCTAGCCCTACGGGGGTACTTTCTAAGTAAATTCTCCTTTTTTCCCCTCCTACAGCTACCATGCCTAAATAAAAGGGGCGATGGCCTAAGTGACTATACAAGCCATGCCCCTCTATTAGAAACCCTAGCTAACCAGCCCAATAAGGGGGGTGGTAGATACGAAGCCCTAAAGCCCTAAAATAAATCCTAGCTACACTTCTTTATAGTATAAAAGTGACTAGGTGAGGTTTTATTATAATCTCACAGGGTTCTTATTAATTACTTCTAGGGTGATTAGGACTCAACCCTGTTGGAGTCCTATCAAGCCCGCCCTAGTTAAATCAGCCTTGTCCTCAAGGCTGAGGATCTATAAACTCATGGAACTGAGTCTTCAGCTTCTCATATGATTCCCATATTATCATCAACTGAACTTTAACATCTAATTTGGTGTGAGTATGGATTGTAATTCTTCTAGGCTTACTCCTCTTTCATGCCATGGACCTGTATCCAGTCAAATTTTAAATTTGGTAGCAATGAATATCCCTTTTAGAAACCTCGTGTAGAGTGTGGGGGAAGCCTCGGTGCGAATTAGGAGTCGATCATCTTACATAAGGGTGATGCTGATTGCCAACTCTGGATGTATCTGCTCCAATCATAAACATCTAACCATGATTTGGTGGGGACAACATCGTGGTCATGAGAGTTATAGTTCCACTCGACTAAGGTGGTGCATCTTTCTTCATAGTGAGAGGGATGATGTTTTGAGATCTGCGAATGATCCTTCTTTTATTCTGATTTCGCCATTGGAGGGGCTCAGTTTTCTCACCGTCTTAGGCTGTAGATCGGAAGTTATCATCAAGGAGGTCTTTGAGCATCATGATCCAATCCTAATAAAAGTTATGAAAGTCACCTGAGATATAAATGTACTACATCAGCAACCATGGTGAGTTCGGCGAGATGTAACACTTCAGAAGTAAATTATCCCTGCGAAAAAGGATGTAGGGATGTGTCGTAGTGGGAAATAAGCACGATCGAACAATTCATGTCTTTATAATCTCTTGGGCGACCCTCTTATCTTTAATCTTCTGTGAGTTTGTGTAGCTGACTAAGGTAGGGACTATGCGGGTGGCCGGTTGTGGTGTATCCTTCTCTTTAGGCTCAAGAGTCGTATCTTCAAGTTTGGGTTCTTTAGTGGGTATGATCATCAAAGGTCTCTCCTTTTTACAATGGTGTTCTAGGCTCCATAGTTTATTACAACACCCACATAGGCCCTTTGCTGATCCTTCATGAGAGTTTTCTCTTATTAATTTCTTCGGCTGAGGGGGTCAGATGACAATATAAGGAGGTGAAAGCTTTGGTGCCACTGGTCAGGGAGCAACCCTAGTCCTCCGAGCTTCATAGTTAAGTCACTCCTCTTGATATCGCGTAAAGGAGATGACTACCTTAAGTGTGTATGGCTATCGCACTTTAACTTCTTCCTAAATCTCTGGCTTCAAGCCCTCAATAGAAGTCCTCAATATCTATTTTTTAGACCAATTATAAGTTTGATTAGATAACCTTTCAAACCTAGTTTAGTACTCTTGGATGATGGAGGTTTGACAGATCATCGCTAGTTCTTCGTCAAGGTTTTTGTAATTAATTGGTGTTGAAGGTTTATATGCTTTTAGTTAGGATGTGGCTCTCATGCTCTGAGCATCTTCATTGAAGTGCCCTTGTTGAAGTTGTGCAAAGGAGATCAATGTCATCGAGGTGTAGGGCGACCGTGTATTATCTTGGCTTCTTATCTTCAATGGATTCTTTTTACAATATGAATTTGCACCACGTTATGATCTTATTGGGCTCAGTGATTAGCCCAATCTGAACTCCTCGAAGAGAGCACATAATTTAGTATCTATACGCATTTTGAAAGCCTCTAATTTAACTTCGAATAAGCCGACTGATGTCATGTTGCAAGGATCTCCAACTTGTCAAATAAACCAGTTAAAGAGTATAGCTGCAATCTTCAGGTTGAAGGCAGCAATGGCAGTAAAAGGATGAGAAAGTGCTGCTATGATGTTGCTACAAAATTGTTCGGGCTACGGTGGTGAAGTCTCTGAGTAGCTGTTGCGTTGATAAAGGATGACAACCAAGGGTAGTAACAACGGTGGAGGAAGAAGATAACAATAGCAACGTCGGCTACGGTTCTATGGTGATGCTGTAAGGTCATCGAAACTGCGATTTTCTAGGTGGCTGATATCTATTTGAAGATGGCAACTAAGAGTTCTGAGTTAGAATGTAGTAATGATGGTGAAGGAAGAAGAGGGAAGCAGTGATGATGGCTACGATTGCGATGCGACTTCATGGTTGCAGGTGGCGTTGATTGTAGCAAAGGTGCAACTACAATAAGAGGAAGATGGGGCAGTGGAGTGTACGACTATTATGGAGGAGGGCAGTGACGGTATGGAGCGAGAGACCACTGCTAGTTATGTTTAATTCGTTGCTGGCTATGATCAAGATAGTTGGCCGCAAAAGATTATTACGGGCTATGATGTAGACAAATTGTAGCGAAAGATCGTTGTTGGTAGCTTTTTGCCACAAAGGATCGTTGGTAGCTGAGATCAAGGAGGATGGTAATGAGTGGTTGCTGTTGGCAGCATTGTGTAGTGAGGGATCACTGTTGGACATGATCAAGTTGATGTTGGTTGCAATCAAGGTAGATGGCAGCGAGAGATTGCTGCGATTGTGATGAAAATAGATTATCCCGGATGGTTGTTGCTCAACTACAATGTCTTCGCTCGGTGAATCGTTCATTACTTTTTCTTATTTACATAGATGTTTGGTAGCTTGTTTTGCTGACGAGGACCTTGAACATTTGACAAATAAATTAAAAAAATTAATCGACATAAAACATAAAAAAGATTTAGAGATGGACAAAACCTCTTGCTATGAATGCAAGAAGCCGAGGATCTCCAAAGATAAAATGCACAACCAAGAAGTGGAGAACCTCACTCTTATGGCCATCGACGATGAGGTTAGTGATTTATTAAGCATTTTTTAAAAATTATTAAATATGTTTCATGATTTGTTTGATGAGTTTAGAAAACTTAGTAAATCTTTTAAGTTATTTAAAAATGAACATGACTTGTAAGTTGGTAAAGTTGATAAAATGCATGAGTTATTAGCATCACATAATCTTAGTTCTAAATATGAAATGCTAGACAAAATTAAAGAAGAAAATATCATGCTTAAGACAATGTTAGAAAATTTTGAAATTGGAAATAAATCCTTAATATGATCCTTGTCAATAAAGGTCATTTTAATAGAATAAATGGCTTTGTTGGGAATATTCAATAAAAAGCCAACCATTTTTGTTAAAGGATCAACCTTAAATATGTCACCAAGAATCAAGTGTAATTTTTGAAAGTAGATGCTCATATAACTTGAGATATAATACTCTTTTAAGCTTACTAGCCTAAGTACTAATAAAAAAATTATTAGAATTAAAATTATTGACAATAAATTTTTTAATGGTTCATCATTAATATTGATGATGCATAGCTAGAGTATACAAGTATGAAAATGTATTAGAACCAAAGAACCTTAGTTATTGAAAAATATATTTATATTGAAACTTACAAAAATGAGATTTTGAGTGAATGCTAAAATCATTGGCTTATTTAAATGTAAAGACTATTATTAAATGTTTCAAATATTGACAAAGTCTATGGAATGATTGATTTAAATGGTACATTGATTGAAATGCAATGATTGAATGATTGTATTGAATGACAGAACTTTAGCATAGAACAATATAGAAAAGGGAGAGAAAAATCATGCTTCATTGTATAGTATTTTTGTAAATTAAAAATATATATAATGAGAATAAAATAAGCATAGTAACTCACTACACTAAGTCTAAAAATTATTGGAATTGAAATAAGTCAAAGTTTTTATTTGAAAATATTTTATTGCAATGATGAAATTTTGTTTTTGACTTTAAATGACATTACATTCTTGAAATAAATTTCAAAAGAAGGATAATTATTCTTGAAAGAATTTTTACCCTATTAATCCTTCAACAAGAGATAAAATAATACTATTATTGGTGAATCTCTTAAACTATAAAAATAAATTAGAAAACTTTAGCTATTGAAAAACAATCTATGATGACTTCATCAAACTTTTTAAAAAGTGATTTTTGATGATGATTTTGGATAAGTTTATAAATAATTTTATTTTAAAATGATATTGATAAATCTATCCAACGTTATTGATATTTTGATGATTTATCATAATCTTGACAAGTTAAAAAATTACACTTTGAAATCCTTATATAAATTCATTCAAAGAAAGTCATATGAATGAATCATAATTTATCTTTTAGGATCTATCACTTGAAAATCTTCTTATGAACCATATTCTTGAAATTTTAAAGTTTCATATATATAAATTAATATCTTTTAATTTTTCTTCCTTGAAATTAACTCATGATCTTGATATCTATAATATGATATCTTTATGAATAAAGACTATTCTTTGTTCTCTTATGGTTCTATTTTATCATCTAAGAAGAAATTTATTAAATTAAATCATGTCTTTAATATTCATGAATGTCTTTTGATATCAATATTTATCTTGACATGATTTATTTTAAAACTCATGAATGACATAAATTATTATCAAAATTAGTATTTCTTAAATTTATGATAAGTTGAAAATTGAAAGAGATTTGTATTATCATGAATATTCCCTTAATTTCTTGACTTGGATTTTATGTTATGTGAATCACATTATTGATCTCTATAACTTTCTCTTTTTAATAAAAAGGAGATTGATGATCTTAATAATAATAATTAAAATTTTTATCAAGATCATTCTTCTTCTTTATTAAAAAGATTTATCTTGGATGAATTGAGATTATCTCCTAAGACTCATTTTTATTATTCATAAAAAAAGAGAGATAAAACCTTATTAAACGAAATCATGTCTTTTGATATTCAAAAATTTGATTTTATATTTAATGATATGATCTTTTACTTTTTAGCGTAATTTGAATATAGATATTAAAAAAATTATACAATCATATTTCTTTTTGACATTGACAAAGGGGGAGATAAAATTATCAATATTATTGGAAGCAAATTGGATATGATAACCTTGAATGAGAAACAATGTGCTTAGAAGAAAATTTAAAATTTTCTAAATACACACGAAATGCATATTTCATAATTTGAGCTTGATGTATTATCATATTTTTTTTGGATTTCTTGGATTTTATAAATTACACTTTTTATCAAAATATGCATGCAAAATTTTTGATTAACAATTTAAGCTATCATGTTTTCTTTTAGAATTTTTTATGCTTATTATCAAAATATAATTGAAAGTTGATCTACAAAAATATATGATTTGCTATTTATGTTAGAAAATCACACAATTTAAATGCATGAGTAGCTCTTAATTCTTTTTTTATTTATTAGATTTTTTAGCTGACTTTCGAAATCACTCTAATTAAAATGAACATAAGAAGAGGATTCAAATTTTTGTGATAAGATAGTTTTAAAAGATTATTATTGTTTCATGAATCTTGATGAATGTTTACAAAGAGAAATATATGTAACATAAACTTCTATGATGCTTCAAATAAGTCTTTGATATTAAATCTTTGATGAATCACTTGATGTGCTGCTCTTGATTTAAATGAATTAAATTGCATTGGTAGATATCAATTCTTGGATTTTAGAATTTACATCTAAAAGATTGAGCCCTATTTTTGTGATACATGGTCTCTCACCCCACTCCCTTGTTTCTTATTTATTATTCAAAGAAAGGGAAGAAAATTATCAAGTGGGAGTAAAACTTGTTTGTTTACATGATATAAATTGCTAGCTTGAATATTATAAAGGAAGCAAAAATTTGCTAGCTTGCACTTCTAAAAAGAGAAGAAAGAACTCACTAATTTTATTTGCTATATTTTCTTGAAATTTATATAAGATAGATTTGTTAAGCTCATATTCAAAAATTTTAAAATCTTATATCTACAAAATTGAGGTTAAGAGTTAAACATGCTAAATCATGACAATATATAAATTGATAATCTAGATTTCATGATATTAAACAGTTTGTGATATTTTTTAAAATATTCTACATGTTTTTATCTTATTATTTACAAAAACAAAAAAGGGAGAAAATTTGCATGATGTTATCCTACAATTTTATTTGCTACCCCTGCTTAAAATTATATGAGATGTTTATAAATGCATGAGTAGCTCATAAATTCTTGAATCTTCTCGAATATCTTGGATTCTTGAGCTTATTTTTGAAATTCATCTCTATAAATTGAAAGTTATACATAATGACGTTCTATAGCTCCTCAATTATTTTCTTTCCTTCTTGTTCACAAGAGAAAGAAAATTCTTTATGACTCATGCCGTATTTTTACAAAAGGGGAGCAAAAACTCATGTGCCTTAAAATTCAAAGCATATATTTCACTTTTTTATTGATGACAAAGGGGGAGAAATATACATTGATGGCATATGATATTAATGATATACATTGATATAGATATGAATTGCAAATTTGTGTTGAAATTTGCATAAAATGTTGATTGCTTGAATTTAAGAGTGTGTGATTCTCTTAAATTTAAGTGGCATAGATTTAGGGGGAGTTAGAATTAACTCATGTTATCAATTGATTGTCACTATAAAAAAGGGGGAGATTGTTGAATCTCAGATTTTGATAATAAAATCAATTGATGGGTTATTGATCTAACATGGATTGTTAGAAGTTGAATGTGACAATCAAGTTTGGCTAGAGGCAAGTCCATGTATTGGGCCAGGGTTCGGACGGTGCAGTCAGGAACTCGCTAGGAGTGCGTTGGAAGCTTGCCGAGGGTATTAGGAGCTTGCTTGGATGGCATAAGGGAGTTCGTCAAAAGAAGACCCAAACTCACCGGAAGATTATCGGGGGTAGCCAAAAGTCTTGTCGGGAATTGGGAAGGTCTTGAAGTGGACTTGTGGCTATTATGAATGAAATTAATTAAGTCATAGTTAGCATCATGCAGATTTAACAATGACGGGAGGATTTACAGATCAGACATGGACCCAGGATCAAGCTTAGGCATCGGGCTAAGGATTGGATGATGCGATGGGAGCTTGCCGAGAGTTCATTAGGAGATTTGTCGAAGGGATTGAGAAACTCGCTAGGAATACACTGGGAGATCGTCGGAGGAAGACCATGAGACTCACCGTTGGAGATTTCGAAGGTTGTCGGAATGTGGGAGTGAGGTCATTAAGCTTGATGGTCATGTTTGATTGTAATCTTCAAGTCATAGGTTAAGAATGAGTCTGATTTGAGTGTGAAAATTAACTCAAAGAGGCAACTGGTCCACTATGGGGTTTGAATGAGTTCAAGCTAAGCTTAATTAGTTGACCAAAGCATTGTTCAATATTAGGTTCAAGCCGAAATTTGAAAAGTGGAGGGAACCACTTTTGTAGAGATTCCGATGGGTAAATCGTTGGTAAGTGGCGGTTGTACCACCGTACCCAAGATTTCGGGCAACTGTCAGTGGCTGAGCCACCCAGGCTGGGTGGCTGGACAGCCCGTACCCAGGAATTTGGGCAATTTCAGCGGTTGACCCACCTAGGCCGATGGGTAAACTACTCGTACCTGGATTTTCTGGATACTGTTGGATTTTGGCTTTGGTTTTGAAGCCAATTTAGAGCCTATAAATACTTCAATTTTTCTTACATTCTATATAATAATTTTTGGGGATTATATTTTGAGAAAATATTATGTGAGAATTTTAAGAAAAAAGAAAAGGGGTAAGCAAGTGATCAAAGAGTGTAATCTTATCTCCCTTGTAAGCAAGCTGTAAGGGTTTAGTCTTCACCCAAAGAAGATCGATAGTGGACACCGGTGTGCCTAAAAAAGGAGGACTCGGGAGTAGACATAGGCCATTGGCGCTGAACCACTATAAAAATTATGAGTATTTTCTTACTTTTATTGCTTACATATTTTTATATTGACGCTTCTGATTTAACTCAACTCTTTGAAATTGAAGTTTTCATGATAAGTTCTTTCCTTCAAACGTTGCTTATCTTTTCAATTTGCTTATCAACTTAGTAACATTCTTTTAATCACTCACTTTTTCACTAAGAATGAAAAGCTTCAGATTTCCTATCTTGGTCTAATCGAAAAGTTTTAATTTAAACTTAAAAATTTACACTTGCACTAACTCAAACCCTCCCCCTCTTAGTGCCAATTGATCCTAACATGAATAGCATCTCCCTTAAGGTGAATGGCAGAAATCTCTACCCGTATAGCGTCAGCAGTTCAATAGAATCGAAAATAGTGCTCTACGCATGAGATCCATCTGATCGGGTCATCTAGGGAAGTCAACCTTCATATATGGATTATTTGGATTAGGGATGATATGACCACGCTCTTAAGGATTTTATTACCGATTTGAAGTTTCTCATTACTGTAATTTCCTTGGGCTCAATGTTCGGCCCATGTTGAATTCAACGAAAAGGGATCAGATCTTCACCTCCATGTAGTTTTCGAAGGCTTCGAGCTTGGCGTTGATGACCTCCTATGATGTCATGGTATAGGCCTCTAGATTTGTAATGTTGAGGTCATTTTTTTGTTCTCAGGTTAGTGGCATAAGAATTTTTAGAGAAGAGGTGTCCGATTGGATGGGTGGATCGGGTAGATGGAAGTAGGTTGTGGTTAGGGCTGATTTGGGAGACTGTTTGGGATCGGTTTAGTATGCAGTTTGGAATAGTTCTTAGTGAGGATGGTAGGGTTTGAGGATGAGAGAAAGAAAATCCAAAAAGCCACAAAAGACAGCACTCAAATCTGATGGAATTTGACGAAGAAAAGACTGTGTATGTGCTATCTTGCTGAATAAAATTTGCATCGAAGAAACATTGAATTCTCGATATAATTTTCGGAGGAAAACTAATATGTAAAAATTTGTCACAAATCCTTGGTTCAGATGTGGATAATATTAGCAAATATGTTCAGAAGAAATTTTTTCAAAGATCGATCTTAGATGAAAGCTAAGATGATCTATAAATTTATATAAAAGTTTTAGCCAAAAAGGATGAGCAAAAGTTCAGTTTCTAGAAGCAACAATCGGTTGAAATGTTTCTTAATCTTGCTTGATGAAAAAAGGAAAGAGAATGAGCAAAGGCTGAATAAAAGATTGATCTTGTTTGATGAAAAGAGGTGAAGGCTACAAGCTTATATAGGGCGCAAAACCCAAGCCCTAGGGGGGTGCTTCCTTGGTGAATTCTCCATTTTGCCTCTCCTATAGCTGCCATGCCTAAATAAAGAGGGTAGTGGCATAAGTGGCTGCACAAGCTGCGCCTCTCTGCTAGAAACCCTAGCCGACCAGCCCAGTAAATGGGGTAGCGGCTAATAAGCCCTAAGGCCCCAAAATAAACCCTAGCTATACTTCTTTATAGCATAGAAGTGACTAGGTAGGGTTTTATTACAATCTCACAGGGTTCTTATTAATTACTCAACTCTGTTAGAGTCCTATTATTTTGCTTCTTCTTGCAATGTGCAAGTCAGCAAATTCTTTACTTCGCTTTATGATATGCAATCTAGCAAAAATTTTTGAGTTATGCAAGTTAGCAGTTTTTATTTTTGAGATGTGCAGTTAGCAAATTATTTTTTCCCTTTTGAGAAGTGCAAGCTAGCGACTTTACTTCTTCTTGATATGTGCAAGTTAGCAAATTCTTTGCTTCCCTTTGTGATATGCAAGTTAGCAAGTTCTTGAGAATATGAAGTTAAGCAAAATTTTTGCTTCTGTTGAGATAATAACTTTTTGCTTCTCTTTACAATGTGCATACTAGTAAGTTTTTGAGAATATGAAGTTAAGCAAAATTTTTGCTTCTTATTACAATGTGCATGCTAGCAAGTTTTCTCTCCTTGAAATGTACAAGCTGGCAAATTCTTTCTCCCCCTTTGTTATTGTAAAAAAGAAGAGAATAATATAATGTTGTAATTGTTTTCCCTTTACATTAATTTTCAGATCATGATAAATATTAATAACAAAGATAAAATTACATTAATATTTTAATTATAAAAAATGAAAGATCTATGAATACCAAAAGATCGTGAGTCATTTTTGACAAATCTCTTCTTTTGTAAATAGAAGAAACGATAGAAAACCATCTTGATTTAAAAAGAGAACCCAAGTCATAAAATCGAGTAATCAAGATAATGATCCAAAAAAGTATAAAAAGAATTTATGCATTTGGGAGATTAACATGCCTAAGTTTAACATTCAAGCTAGCACTTTTGCTTTCTTTTGCATCAATATTCTAATCATAACATATGATATATAAACATACATATAAAGGAGTCATATGAAAATCATGACATGACAGATATTTATATGAAAGATCAAGAAAGATTAATTTGTCAATTCTAAAGGACATAATTCATTTTGTCAAATCTCATCTTAAATAACAATAAGAAATTTTAGGAGATCAATTAATGAAACAAATCTTGATTCATATAAAAATTTTAAGTATCAAGTGTAAGATTTAGATAAATCTCATTCCAATTCAAATCATCAAATTATCAAAATCACTTTCAAGAGATTCAAAATGACATAAATAATTTTTTTAATCTTTTATTGAAAACTTGCTAGGATAAAGAAATTAAAAAAGCATTACATCATTGTTTGACAAATGAAAAGCAATATGGAAATCATCACGATACACATTATTATTGTTTCGGCTAGTAAGCTATATGAAGTGTGTTGGATCTTTGGTCGTGTGCCTTGAGCCTCCACTATCAAGACACCATCTCTTGCCCTTAGATTTTGATTGTAAACATCTCTTCAAGAAAAAGAATTTTATTTTAGGTACCAATTTAACTTTAGTGGTCATAAATAGATCTACCTATCTTAATTATTAGCATTGAGTTATTCATGATTCCTTTAGAAACTCAAATTAATTTGTGTGGACTATGCCTTTTAAATGAATATTTATTGGCATAATGCCCAAGTATATCAAAAAATTGCATTTATTTCTGGATGAAACATATAATGTTGGTCCTTTAACGAAGATGGTTGGCTTTTGTTGAGTGTTATTCACAAAGCCAATTATTTCCTTTCTATGAACATGGCCCTTATTAGTATGGATCATGTTTAAAGATTTATTATATATTTTAAATTTTCCTAATGTTTCTTATAGTAAAACATTTTCTTTCTTAAGTGTATATAATTCCTCACACTTAGTGCAAAGAGTTAACATACAATTATCATACTTATTTTTTAATTTTTCAAATTCACTAACAAAAGAAGCATGATCCTTTTTAATAATTTATGGTTTTTACTAAATATTTTAAAATCATCAAACAAGTCATTAAATGTATTTAATAATTCATCATAAGATAAGGAAGATTTATTTGAGCTACATACCTCGTTGTAAAATGCCATTAGTGCATAATTTGTAATTCCTTGTTGGTTGGCTCCTTGCCTTTGGGTGCACTTGAGTCATCCCAAGTTGCTATGAGCATTTTCTTCTTCTTTTCTTTAGGATATTTACTTTTGAAGTACCCTTGTCGATCACATTCATAGCAAGCTATTTTATTATTTTTAAGTTCATTTTTATTTTTTACGAGTTTTGTTCCTTTTCATGAATTTTTTAAGTTTTTTTGGTCAGAAGTTCAATGTCATTATCCTCATCATTTGAGCTTTTGCTTGAGTATTCGTCCTTGGTTCTCAGTGCTAAATCCTTCTTATTTTTTAAAAGGTTGTTCTCAAGTTTATCATGTGCCATATATGTCATTTCATAGGTTATCAAAGACCCGATAAATTCTTTAAGTGGAAAATTATTTAGCTCCTTTGCTTCTTGTATTGCCATTACTTTAGAAAGGATCTTAGTATTTTGTTAACAAGTTCAAATTTTAAAAAAATTTTACTAGGTGCTTTTAAACTATTGATGACATCCGTAAAACGAGTATACAAGTTGATACAACCCCAGAAGGAGCTATATAGATTTTGATCTCTGAGGAGAATTATACCTTGGAATGCTATAAGGGTTCCTCTCTCCTAGAACTCGGCATAAGGTTGAATAAAAGATTGATCTTGCTTGATAAAAGAGAAGGGGCGACTACATCATTATATATGGTTCTAAACCCAAGCCCATGGGGTGCTTGCCTAAGTAAAATTATCCCTTTAGCCCTTCTATAGTCGACTTGCCTTAGTAGGAACATGGGGCGGCTAGGTTGGCTCTATAGTCGACCTAAGCAAGGGAAAACCATGGCCGACTAGCCCAGTAAAGGGGGCGATGGCCACTAAGCCCTAAGGCCCCAATCTAAACCCTAGCCACACTTCTTTATATGATAGAAGTGGCTAGGCGGGGTTTTATTACAATCTCACAAGGTTTTATTAATTACTTCTAGGGTGATTAGGGCTCAACCCTACTGAAGTCTTATCAAGCCCGTCCTCTTAAAATCAGTCTTGTCCTCAAGGCTAAGGGTCCATAAGCTTTGGGAACCAGGTCTTCAACTCATCATAAGACTCCCACGTTGCATCTTCAGATGGTAAATTATTCCACTTCATGAGTACTTCAGTTAAAAGGCGTCGATGGCACATCACAATCCTCCGATCAAGTATAGCTTCAAGTTGAGCTTCAATCTCGCCATCATTTGTAGTATTTGGTAGTTGAGTTTATGCCAACTCGTGTTCTCCTAATTTTGACTTTAATAAGGATAAGGATACGTGGAAGATAGGATGAATTTTAGCATCATCTATAAGCTTTTATTTATATACCACGTTACCAATACGCTCTAAAATCTGATATAGTCTATAGAATCATAGAGATAGCTTCATTGACGCTCTAGTATTGATTGACAGCTACTTGTATAGTTGTAGGCGAAGGTAGACCCAATCTCCTACTGAAAATTCTTGCTTGCTCTCGTGAATGTCTGCTTGTTGCTTTATGTAGGCTTGAGCGATAGTTAGGTTATCTTTTAACAACTATAGAAGCTTGTCCCTGTCAATTAAGTTTTGGTCGACTTGATCTACTTTGACCGTACCAATTACATATTTCGGTATTACAAGGGGCGATTGGTCATACAATGCCTCATAAGTGGTATATTTAGTTGATGAATAATAAGTTGTGTTATACCACTATTCGGCCCAAGAGAACCACCTTGTCCACTCTTTGGATCGGTTACTGGTGAAGCACCACAAGTAAGTCTCGAGGCATCTATTCACGACTTCTGTTTGGCCATCCGTCTGTGGATGATAGGATATGCTTATCTTCAATTGGGTGCCTTGTAGTTGGAAGAGCTTAGTCCAAAATTTACTTATAAACACCTTGTCACGATCACTCATAATTAACCTTGGCATCCCATGTAGATTTATAATATTTTCAACAAAAAGTTGAGCAATACTAGCAGCGGTAGAAGGATGTCCCACAACATAGAAATGAGCATATTTGGTTAGATGATCTATCACCACAAAGATCGTGCTTTTACATTGAGATGGTGGCAGCCCTTCGATGAAATCTATAAAGATGTCAGTCTATAGTGAGTCTGGTATAGTAGTGGTTGTAGTTTTCTCGGATTTGCCACTATTTCACCCTTATACTGCTGGCATACATCACATTTGGATACATAATCATAAATCAATTTTTTCATGCCCTTCCAAAAGAAGTTTTGCTTCACCCTTTTGTATGTTATCAGAAACCCATAAGAGTGCCCTGTTGAAGGTGAAGAGTGCAACTCATGAAAAATAATTTTGATGCAAGGGAAAGAAGGAACAATCACAATTTGGTCTTGTAGCGCAGGTCCTTCGAATCCCAATTATAGTGGCCCATGGAACCCGGATCCTTCTCCAATTTTTCTTTGATATCTCGGGTATCTAGGTCATTCTTCCATTACTCTCTAAGGTCTTTAAGGAAGTCCATAGAGGAAAGGGAGATGGCTGAAATTTTAGCTTGTCCCGGTAGCTGTGATAGAACATCTACAACAATATTCTCTTTCCCCTTTCCATAAATAATTTTATAATCAAAGCCAAGAAGTTTAGTTACCCATATTGCTACTTCAGGGAAGATATTTTCTACTCCAAAAAATATTTAAGACTTCGGTGGTTGGTCTTAATCTGGAAGTATCGATCGATCAGGTAGGGTCTCCACTTTGTGATGGCATGTACGATGGCAAGTATTTCTTTATCATACATAAATATTTTAAGATGTGACAGAGATAAAGCTTTGCTGGTGTAAGCAAAGGGTCAGCATCTTGTATTAGAACAGCCCTAATTCTAACTCTGGCCTCAATCACGAAGGTGTGGCTGAAATCGGGTAGTGCTAGGACTAGCATCGTCGTCATGGCTACGTTGAGTCGTTCAAAAACTGCGGAGGCTTTATCCTACCACAAGAATGAGTCATTCTTCTATACGAATGTGAGTGGGGTACTAATTTTGCTATAATATTTCCTGAATTTTTAGTAGTAGCCCATGAGTCCAAGGAAGCTGCGCAACGATTTTATGTTCATAGGTCAAGGCCATCCTTGCATTGCCTCGATCTTCGTCGGGTCTACCGCCACTCCATCCTCTGATATAACATGTTCTAGATATTCCACTTTATACTATAAAAAGCTACACTTTGATAGTTTAACAAAAAGGGTGTTCTCCAGAAGAATCGTTAGAATAGTTTGTAAGTACTAAAAATGCTTATCAAGCATAGGACTATAAATGAGGATATCATAAAAAAACTAATACAAACTTGCATAGAAATCTCCACAAAATGTCATTTATCATGCTTGGAAAAGTAGAAGGAGCATTCGTAAGTTCGAAAGGCATTACTAAAAACTCGTAGTGGTCATTATGTGTGTGGAATGCAGTTTTCGGAACATCTTTAATGCATAACCGAATCTAATGATAACCGGAATGGATATCCAATTTAGTGAAAACCCGGACTCCCTTTAGTTCATCCAAGAGCTCATCTACGACTAGTATAGGATATTTGTCTTTGATAGCGATGGCGTTCAAAGCCCAGTAATCAATATACGCTCGCCATGTACCATCCTTCTTGTGCACTCGTAACACCAGCGAGGAGTAAGGGCTGCAGCTTGGTCGAATTACTCCGGTGTCGAGCATCTCCTTAATGATGTTATCAATCTCATCTGTTTGCAAGTAAGGATAGTAGTATGGTCTCAAATTTGTTGAAGGTTTGCCTAGCAAAATAGGTATGGCAGTGTTCATGCTGTCAGTTAGAGGGAAGCCCACGTGGCTCCGTGAAAACATCCATGAATTCGTTCAGCAATAGGGCAAGCTTAGGATCTGAATTTTGTATATTTTCCTCCTTTGATGGCTACTGGATATGCATAAAAAATCCACCATTTGTTTTGTATAACACCTCCATTCGTTACGTCGAAACAGTGGAAATATGGCTCCCACACTTGTCTCATAATATAACCTATCTCCCTTCACAATAAAAATTCATGATTAGTTAGAGAAATTTCAGGAGATGTCACCTAGTGTTGTGAGCTATTCAATTCCAAGCACAGCTTCATAATCATTGATAGGTAGGAGGAAGAAATTGGCTACCACTTCTTGGTCTTGTACGAGCAATTTTACCCGTGGGCACCATTGGTCACAATTGAGGATTCGGCCATCGGCAACCTTTACGTTAAACTTATTGCAACCTTCAATTTGAAGCACCATAAGTCCAGCAACCTTGTTGTTGAATAAGTTATTTGTGTAGCCCATATCAATAAGAACAGTGATGGGTTACTATTTAAGAAGTCCTCCAACTTTCATCATTTACAGGTTGAAGTAGCTAGTTAGCACATGTATTACGTAGTCAACCGGTTGGAGCTCTTCCTCCATGGCTTCATCTTCAGGTTTGAGGCTTTCTTCAGATGGTTTGCTGTCCTTATCCTTTACTACTTCAATCACGAGGAGCTGGCCCTTTTTGCAGTGATGTTCTTGATGTTCTTGGCTCCACGGTTCATCACAGTGCCAACACAACCCCTTGGCTGATCGTTCATGAAGCTTGTCTCTTGTTAATTTTTTTGGTGCGGGGGCTCGGATGGCAGTAGAGGGGGCTAAAGGCTTCGACATGATTGGTTAGGAAGTAACCCTTGTCCTTGGTACTTTGTGGTTCAATTATTCTTCCTAGACTCTTGCGAAGGAAATTGCCGCCATAATAGTGTACGGTTCCAGCGCCTTTACTTCTCTTTGAATCTCCAGCTTTAGACCCTCGATAAAAGTCTCTAAAAGTTACCTTTCAGACCAATCCATAGTTTGATTAGATAAATGTTCAAATCTTATTTGGTATTCATATAGTGTGGAGGTTTGCCGAATCTTTGCCAATTGTCCATTGATGTTGTCGAAATCGGTTGGTCCGAAGTGATTTAGTAGTCCTTCCTTGAATCACTACCAAGAGAGATCTCCATGGATGTGCTCATACCAATTAAACCACTGAATAGCATCTCTCTCAAGGTGGATGGTAGCAATCTCCACCCTTGTAGCATCGGCGGTTTGGTAGAATCGAAAATAGCGTTTCGCGCACGTGATCCATCCAATCAGGTTTCCTTCTTCCTATCTAGGAAAGTCAACCTTCATGTGTGAAGTGTTTGGATCATGGATGATATGGCCATGCTCTTGAGGATCATCTCGCTGATATGAAGTTTCTCCTTGTTGTAATTTCTTCGGGCTAGGTGGTCGGCCCATGCTAAATTCGACGAAAAAGGATCGCATCTTCTCCTCCATGTGGCTTTCAAAGGCTTCAAACTTGGCATTAATAGCCTCCTCTGATGCCATGGTGTAGGCCTCTTGAGATCCATTTTCTATTGTCGGGTTAGTGGCATGAGAATTTTTAGAGAAGAGGTGGCCGATTGGATGAGTGAATCAATGTAGATGAAAGTAGGCTACAGTTTAGGGCTAATTGGGTTGGCTATTTAAGATCAATTTAGGGTGCAGTTTGGAAGGGTTCTTAGTGAGGATGTTACAATTTATAGATAAGAGAAAGAAAGTCCAATACCCATAAAAGGTAGCACTCAAATCCGATGAAATTTGATAAAGAAAGGTGCTGCGATGTGCTGTCCTATCGAATAGAATTTACGTCAGAGAAACGATGATTTCTTGATGTAAATTCTAGAGGAGAACTCAAGGAAAATATGTAGAAATCCTTGGTTTGGATGTAGGTAATATCAACAAGAAGTTTGATAAAATTTTGACGGAAGACAAATTCTTTATCGTACAATTTTAGCACTACATAACGATGAATTGAGGCACAATAAAATCGGTTCCATAAGTAATTTTTTCTAGAGATCAATCTTAGATGGAAGCTAAGATGATCTATGAAATTGTGTAAAAATTTGGCCAAAAAGTAGAAGCAATAAACTGGTTTCAAGAGGCAAGTAGGCGGCAGAAAATTTCTATAGCATTTCACCTTCGCAATAATGATAACATTTGCAACGGTCGAAATTTGCAGTGGATAAAATATAAAAAATCCCTTCAACATGTAAGGTAAAGGATTTTGCATTGTTGAAAAGTGTTGAAGAGGTACGGGGGATGAAAATATACTAGATCTCTAGATCAAATACAGGGAGTAGTGGTAGACTAACTTGATTAGCGGCTAGGGTGAAAGGTGGAGGCGCATGTTGCAGTAATTATGGGAATTGCTTGGGAAGGTGAGGGCAGCTGAGATGGCTACAGGGGTAGGATGAATGTTGCTCTGATACCAGATGATAAAAACCTAAAAAGAGCTCTATAGATTTTGATCTTTGAGGGGGATCAAACCTTAGAATGCTATAGGGGTTCCTCCCTCCTAGAACTCGGCACAAGGCTGAATAAAAGATTGATTACTTGATAAAAGAGAGGAGACGGCTACATCATTATATAGGGTTCTAAACCCTAGCCCATGGGGTGCTTGCCTAAGTAAAATTACCCCTTTGCCCCAACTATCGCTGACTTGCCTTAGTAGGAATAGGGGGTGGCTATAGTTGACCTAAGCAGGGAGAAACCCTGGTCGATTAGCCCAGTAAAAGGGGTGATGGCTACTAAGCCCTAAGGCCCCAATCTAAACCCTAGCCACACTTCTTTATAGGATAGAAGTGGCTAGGTGGGGTTTTATTACAATCTTACAAGATTTTATTGATTACTTCTAGGGTGATGAGGACTCAACCCTACTGGAGTCATATCACATGTCTCCAATGGTCTCACAAGGTTTCCTAAGGAACAACTCATAGCTATATACAAAAAAGATTAATTATTTACTCTTTGACTCTATTAGTGCCTTCATGTGTGACTTATAGTGTGTGTCAAATTTCATGCATAGTTTCATATATGGAAACTCGATTAAATTCATTTTTATCAAGATCACAAAATAAAGCATTTATCACTTTAGCATTTAAAAAGAAAGTCTTCTTTTCTAAATCATTCCATTCATTCATTAGTTTAGAAGACTTTTCAAAACTGCTTAGAATAATATGCCATAAATCGAAATCCGTTGAAAGCTAAAAAATTCTTATTTGAGTTTTTTAATACATGTATTCTGTCCTATTGAATGTGGGTGGATAAGTGATAGAAAGTCCCTCTTGATTATCAATAAAAGCTATCTCTCTTGGGTTTTAAACTAAATAGAGAGTAATTTGATTCTGATACTAATTGTTTGTTATAATCAATTAGCACTAAGAGGGGTGGGTGGGGGGTGTGAATTAGTGCAAGTGTAAATTTTTTATTATAAACAAAAATATTTTAGTTTAATCACAATAGGAAGATCCAAAGCTTGTTGTTCAAATAAAGCAAGTAAATGATAAGAAGATTGCTAAGTTACTTGCTTACTAATTATTTAAGAAAGAGCAAGAAAATTTAAAAGATAAGAAACATCGTAAGTGAAATGTTTGCTTTCAAATGGTAAACAAGATTGGAAGCATTTATAAGGAAAGCAAAAGATGAACTCATAATTTTTATAGTCGTTCGGCACCAACGGCCTACGTCCACTCCCGAGTCTTCCTTCTTGAGGCACACCAATGTCCACTCCTGATCTCCCTTCCCTTTTCTTATTCTTACAAATCACACCCAATTTCTCTTACATATAGTTTAATTGCCCAAAAAGAGTTATTGTGAATGCAAAAATACTTGGGGTATTTATAGACCCCAAGTGGCTTCAGAAATTAGAGTCAAAAATCAAACATACCTGAAAAAACTAGGTACGGGTGATTTACTCGTCGACTTGGGCTACTCAACCGCCCAAACACTTGGGTACAGGTAGTTTACCCATCGGCTCTAGGCAGGTCAACCGTCGAAAGTTCCTAATTCTTAGGTACGGACGGTTCAACCGCTCAGCCTGGGTGGGTCAACCCATCATTAGCCACCCGAAAGCTTGATCGGTGATGGTACACCCCCCACTCACCGACGGTTTACTCGTCAGAATTTTCGCAAAAGTGGTTCCCTCCACTTTTCAAATTTTGGCTTAAACCTGATGTTGACCAACCCTCTGATCAACCAATTGAGCTCAATCTGAGCTCAATCAAACCCCAATAGTGGACCCGATTACCTTATTAAGTTAATTTGGATTTCATCTAAATCTAACTCAATTATGACTCACTTCTAACTATGACTCAATGATTACAACTCTTAAAGACCATAAGCTTAAACTAAGACCCAACTTTGCCAATCTGGTAACCTCCTGCATTCTTGTGGCAAATCATTCGGTCTTCATTCGATGATCTCCCAGCGTGCTCTCAGCAAGCTTACCGGTCCCTTCAGCAAATCTCCTAGCCAACTTCCAATGAGGTCCCACTGCATCGTCCAAACCCGGCTCGATGCCTAAGCTTGATCTTAGCCCATTATCTGGTTGTAACTTCATTGCTCCTGTCATTGTTAGACTTGTAATTATTTCTCTAACACACATGTTAGATAATTACTCATTAATTGATCTTATCATCAAAATCTGAGATTTAACGATCTTTCTTTTTTTTATGATGACAATTAATTGATGATGAGAATTAATCCTAACTCCCCCTAAATTCATGTCATAGTAAAAAAGACTTAAATTCAAGAGAATCACTCACTCTTGAATTCAAGTGAATTAAGACAATCAATATTTCAAGCAAATCATATTTCAATGATAGCAATAAGACTTGTATATATCAATAATAATTTACTTTTAAAGTATCATGTCATCAACGCATCAAGGATTATCATGTTATCAACGCATGTCATCAACGCATCAAGGATTATCATGTTATCAACACATATCATCAATGCATCAAGGATTATCATGTTATCAGCGCATCAAGAATTATCATAAATTTTAAATATTTAAAATTTTTTATTAAGTTATTACATAAGTCATCAACACCCATTTAATTACATAAATCACCAACATCCATTCAATTACATAAGTTATCAACATCCATTTCTCCCCCTTTGTCATTAATAAAAAGGTGAGAAGTGGGACTAAGGATTTTAGGCTTATGAGTTTTTACTCCCCCTTTTTAAAATACAATATGATTCATAAAGAACTTTCTTCCTCTTATGAAAAAGAAGAAAAGAAAATAAAGGAGGAGTTGCAAAAATATTATTAACAAGAGTTTTCAATTTTGTAGAGATGAATTTCGAAAAAAAATTTCAAAGAGAGGCTCAAAATCCAAGAAGATTCAAGGGTTTAAGAGCTACTCATATATTTTAAAATCGTCTCATGTAATTTAACAAATTTTTTGTAAATAATGAGATGAATGATTCATGTCAACAATAAAATAATTTCATAACAAGATAATTTTTTAAACATTATCATCATCATAAAATCTAGATTAGCAAATCATATACTTTCATGATTTAGCATTCCAAGTTCTCTTCTAAGAGAATCAAATTATTCTTTATTTAAGAATTTTGTAAAAATATCCACTAATTGATGCTTAGTGTCAATAAATTCCAAAGAGATATCTTGACAATTTACATGATCTCTTATAAAATGATATCTAATATCAATATGTTTTGTTCTTGAATGTTGAATAGGATTTTTGGTTAGACATATAGCACTTGTGTTATCACATTTTACAGGAATATTTTTTAATTTTATTTCGTTGTCTTCTAGTGTATTTTTTATCCAAATGACTTGGGTACAATATGCACTAGCTGCAATATATTCTGGTTTCACAGTAGATAAAGCTATTAAATTTTATTCTTGAAAGTCCAAGAAACAAATGCATACCCCAAAAATTGATATATTTCGAAAGTGCTTTGTCTATCTATTCTACATCCACCAAAATCAGCATCAAAATAGGCAATCAAATTGAAGTTCTTTAATTTAGGATACCATAATCCTAGTTTAGATGTTCCTTTCAAGTATCTAAAAATTTATTTAAATACTTTCAAATGAGAGAGTTTTAGGTTAGATTGATACCTTGCACACAATCTAACACTAAACATGATATCTGGTCTTGTAGCAATTAAGTATAATAAACTTCCTATCATATCCCGATAAGTTTTTTGATCAAAATTTTCTTCTTCACTATCTAAGTCGAACTTTGTAGATGTGCTCATGGGAGTGTTTAATGTTTTAGTATTTTCTATTCCAAATCGTTTTATCAAGTTCAATGTGTATTGATTTTGTCTAATAAAAATATCATCATTAAGTTATTTTATTTGTAATATTAAAAAAAATATTAACGCACCCATTAGACTCATTTTAAATTTCTTAACTCATTTCTTTAGCAAAAGACTCACATAAAGATTTATTTGTAGATCAAAAAATGATATCATCAACATAAATTTGAATTATAAGTAAATCATTTTAAAATACTTAAAAATAATATATTATCAACCTTGACTTTTGAAAATTTATTTAAACTGAGAAAAAGAACTAAGTCTTTCATACCAAGTCCGGGTGGCTTATTTTAATCCATAGAGAGCTTTTGTAAGTTTAAAAACATAATTAGGAATAAGATTGTTTTGGTGGTTGTTCAACATACACTTCTTTGAAAATAAAGCCATTTAGAAAAGTATTTTTAATATCCATTTAAAATAACTTAAAATTTTTAGAAGAAACAAAGGCAAGGAGCATACTTATGGCATCAAGTCTAGCCATAGGAGCGAAGGTTTCTTCATAATCGATTCCTTTTTCTTAGTTGAAACCTTTGGCCACTTATCTAGCCTTGTTTCTAACCATGATACCATTTTCATCTTGCTTGTTTCTAAATACCCATTTAGTACCAATCACTAAATGGTTATTAGGTCTAGGAACAAGCTTTCATACCTCATTTCTCTCAATTGATTAACCTCTTCATGCATTACATTAACCTAAGAATCATCTCTTAGGGCCTCATCAATACACTTTGGCTCGATTTGAGAAAGAAAAGCAGCATTTGCACATAAAATTTCTAAAAGAATATCGAGTTTCAATTCCTTTTAATGTTTCTCCTATTATAAGCTCCTTAGGTTGATCATTCACATACTTCTATTCCTCGGGTAAGGTACTGGAAGTAGATACATCCAAGTTACTTTTATGAGTGTTATCTTTTAATTTTAAAATATTAAAATTAATTTTATCATCAAAATCAATCTTCTTAAATTCGGAAAGCTCATTTAAAACAATATGAATGGATTCTTCTATTACTAATGTTCTTTTATTAAAAACATGATAAACTTTTGAAATAGAAAAATAACCTAGAAAAATACCTTCGTCGGATTTTAAATCAAATTTACCTAAAACATCCTTTTCATTCAAAATAAAACATTTACAACCAAATATTTTAAAATAGAAAATATTAGGCTTTTTACTATTCCATAATTCATAAGGAGTTTTTGTGAGTAAGGGTCTTACTAGAATCCTATTTAAAACATAGCATGCCATATTAACGGTTTCAGCCTAAAAATATTTGGGAAGACTATGTTTATTTAACATTGTTTTAGCCATTTCTTGTAAGCTCTTATTTTTTCTTTCTACTACTCCATTTTGTTGTGGATTTCATGGAGTAGAGAAGTTATGGATATATCCATTTGAATCATAAAAATTTAAAAAATTATTATTTTGAAATTTTCTACCATTATCACTTCGTATTGAAGAAATCGTGCATCCTTTTTTATTTTAAATAACTTTATAAAATTTTGTAAAATATTTAAATGTATCAATTTTATGTGCTAAGAAATAGGTCCAAGTATATCTACTAAAGTCATCCACTAAAACAAATGCATATTTGCTACCACCTAAACTTGTGATGTCAATTGGTCCAAATAGATCTATATGGAACAATTGAAGTGGTCTAGAGGTGTTAATTTAATTTTTCAACTTAAGCTACTCGTTATTTGTTTTCCTTATTAACAAGTGTCACATACTTTGTCTTTGATAAACTTAAGATTAGGTAAATCTCTTACTAGTTCCTTAATAGAGATTTGGTTTAAAGGTTTCATGCTAGCATGACCTAATCTTTTATGCCAAATCCAAGCATCATCATTTAAAGCTGAAATACAAGTTTCATCATAAAATTTTTCAATATCTATGGTGTATACATTATTGTTTCTCAAGGCAATCAAGGACTTATTTTTGTGTGGCAATTCAATTATGCAAGCATTAGGTTGAAATTTAATCACATATCCTTTATCACATAATTGACTAATGCTAAACAAGTTATGTTTCAAGCTATCAACTAACAACACATCTTCAATCAAGAGGTTTGATGTATTACCTATTGTTCCGTTTCCAATGATTTTACTCTTGTTGTTGTTTTCGAATATAACAACTCCTTCACTTAAGCTAGTGAGCTTAGAAAAATAAGATAGATCTCCGGTCATATGCCTTGAGCATGCACTATCAAGATCCCATTTAGTGCTCCTAGCTTTAGTTTGGAGATAAACCTATAAGAAAAATATATTTGATTTAGGCACCCATTTTACATTGGGTCCTCCATAAATAACTCTTTCTTTCTTTTCTATTGATTTTCATTGTATAAGATTTTCTTTGGAACCCATACTAGTTGATGTGGACTATATTTCTAAACAGACATTTGTTTGCCTTATTGTCACGGACAACAATGTAAACAAGGTGTTCGATGAAATGCTCATATTTGTCTGTGTCCTTCGGTTTATGTACATATCTTGTACAACAAGAAGCGGGCTTGCAATAGGCTTAGCAGCCCTAGTTTGGTTTGCTTTGTGACCAATTTTGGCTTGTAAAGACGATTGTGTCTTGTAAGCACTTGTGGGGACTTCGGTCTGTAATGGACCATTATCCTTTATGTGCAACCTTTCTGAGTTTGTAATGTCCATGGGTGTAATTTGTATCTGGCTTTATAAAGTATTTTCTTGAGCAGTTGCTTGTGGATTCCATGGGAATTGCTTCTTCTAGCCCGTTTTCACTTTTGTAAGTCTAAGGGACTCTAGGAGATCTCGGAGAGGGCTGACCTTTACGGACGGACATGCATAGGTGTCGCACGACTTAGACAAAATCAGCTAAGCCGTGATAATGTCGTATCAGAGCGGGACAAGCACACGCAGAAACACTTACCATATAAATGTGGGGGACCTAGTTGGGCTGTAAGGAGGATAGCCAGCACGCGCAATCATTTGGGGGAAAACGGACATTGAGATGTAGGGAAAGGAGTCGCTTAGAGGAGCGAGCATCCAGGTTTGGCATTCAGAGGAATGGCCAACCCTTTGTGCAAGAGGCACTACGAAGACAAGCAAGCGAAAAAGAATGCGTAGCGCATAAAGATTGGGATGGTTGAGTTCAAGCTATAGCTCGACGTTGGCAACCAAAACTTGAGGGCGCTCAAGGCAAAGCAGGGTGCTTGGTGAAAGATGAGACCGTGCAAGGTGGGAGGTGTTGCGTAATGACCAAAAGAGTTATGCAAAGCTCATAGAGGTCAGGGGAATTGCTAACTCGAAGGATTTGGTACTCATGCAAGGGCTTGTTCATGGATGATGGAGTGTTCATGGCCATCCCAAGGCGCTATCAGAACTCAGTGCCATGGAGCATCAGAACTTTCTCTTCGACATGAAAGGATACGTCTGTAGGCGGCTGAAATATGCAACAAGTTCAGTATTTTGCTAGACCCTGAAGGGTGCAGTGGAGACTGTATTGGCAAAGGGTCGCAATCTAGCAATTGCATTTACGGGGGCAAAACAAGGCACAAGTTCAGCAAGACAGAGTAATCCAAAGGGGATGGTGGTCTCTGAAACTTTCAGTGGAAAGTATGTAAAGAGAAAAGTTGCTCCAGTAGGATAGATATCCAGGAGGGATAAGTCCTAGTTCTCTAGTGGGAGAATCATGTACAACGGACTGCACATATTGAGGAAGAGTTCCTCAAGGCTATATCTCCATAAAGCTCAATGGACCGAGGGAGCGACGAAGAGTTATCGCATGATCTCGAATGAGGTAATGCATTGGTGGATGCATTTCGAGATCAAGTGGGGGAGCAATCTGTTAGCTGACTAATTCTACCGCCAACTCTATAACTGAACGAGCCAATCTCGTTCATTAGTTGAGGGAAATCCTCATTAGTTGAGGGAAATCTTTTGACTAAGTCTACCGCCAAATCTGTAACTGAACGAGTAAATCTCGTTCATTAGTTGAGGGAAATCTTCATTAGGTGAGGGAAATCTTTCCTCATCCCTGTATAAATAGACGATGCATTTATCAATAATATCAAGTTTTTATTCTCTCATTTCCATTTCTAACATGGTATCAGAGCCATAAGAGAAATTATTCTCTCTGTCAAACGACAGAAAAATAGTTGCCATTACATGCTGCCTCCTCTACTGCTACCTCATTACCGAGGCAACGCTACTTGCTAGATCTTTCAAATCTACTATCACCTGCAAATAGCTCCAACCGATCCACAGCAGTTTATAGCTCTACGCAGGAGCGCTTCTCCTCGTGTGCCGACGTCGCTACCATCGTTCTCTGCCCTTTCAGTGTCTGTATTCCAACAGTAAGGCAGTCGGATTCCCATCTGCGGTTGCACCTATACCTATTGGACTACCGTTGGATATTCTCATTCGCCACTCACTCCCGTATCTACTAGGTGTTTTCTACACTATTCTGTTCAGTTCAGTTTTGTTAGCCACCTTCTGATCTATGCTACTACCTACAACTTTATAGCCATTAATTGCTTTCCTTTTTCTTTTCTTCTTTTCTTTTTCTTGGTCACCGTTGTTATCGTTCTCAACTCGTAACAGACTTTTGTGATTTTCTAATGTCTTTCTCATCCACTTCTGATGTCCCTACTCTTTTTCCTACTAATAATTCTATTTCATCGTCCGGTCTTATTTTCATTAATGCTGCATCTTTAATCCCCTTTAAGTTATCTAAAAATGACAATTATGCCTCTTGGCGTGCTCAATTCTCTAACCTCTTATTTGGTTATGATTTATTGGGCTATGTTGACGGTTCACTTAGTTGTCCACCAGCCATGATTCATGTCCTAGGAGACCCTAGCCCAGTACCCAATTCTGCCTACAAGTTATGGCTTCGACAGGATCGACTAATTCTCCAAGCCATTCAGGCCTCTGTTGCTGGATCCATCGTTCCGCTTGTGACCTCCTGTACCACTGCTGCGGAAGCATGAAACAAGTTACAGACTACCCTGGCGAACCACTCTCGGACTCGCATGCTTGGACTACTCTCCAATCTTATGACTCTCAAGCAAGAGGGAAGTTGTATTGTTGATTACTTACAAAATATCAAAGTCATTATCGATGACCTGGCTTTGATAGGTCATCTTCTTACTGATGAAGAGATACTGGTTCACACGCTCAATGGCTTAAATCCTGAGTACAAAGAACTTACTGCTGCTCTTCGGGCGCGTGACTCTCCTATCCTCTTTGAAGAACTTTATGACAAGCTGACGGATTATGAAGCTTACTTAAAGCGGGACACCAAGCTATCGGGACCTTTGTCAGAACCTCCCATCACAACTCAGTTCACCCAAAAACTCAAAAAGCCCAGCCGTAAATACCACAACAATACTTCAAAAGGTGTAGTCACCCAACCTCCCACTACTATGAGCTTTCATCCATCACTTCTTCCTCCATATCCTTCGTCCGTCAATTCTCGTCCAAATGTTTCCTTTTCACCTCGTCGCCCCCCACCTATGTCTCTGCAACCAGTTGTCTGTCAATTGTGTGACAAAATTGATCACACTGCCAAAGTTTATCGATCGTGTCTTCCAGCACCATCTACTTGGCCTCAAGCAAATATCCTGACTGCTCCTTCTGAAGGTCCGTCTAACTGGATTGTGGATTCTGGCGCTTCCCACCATATCACCTCTGATCTCCAAAATTTATCACTCCATAATGGCTATGGCGGCCATGAAGACGTCATCGTTGGTGATGGTAATCGAATCCCTATTACTCATGTTGGTTCTAAGACATTACATTCTAACGACTCTTCTTTTACACTTCATAATATTTTGTGTGCCCCTCACATCAAGAGAAATCTTATTTCTGTCTCTCAATTTTGTCAACAAAATCATACTTCTATTGAGTTCTTTCCTGATTATTTTCTTGTTAAGGACTTAAGCACGGGGGCATCTCTAGTTCGCGGCTCGAATAAAGACAACATCTACGAATGGCCATCTACCGTGTTTCTCACCTAGCCCACAGCAAACACTTCCACTGCAGCTCCAGTCGATATATGGCATCGTCATCTTGGTCATCCCTCAAACTCTATTCAACAAAAATTGCTTTCTCGTTATTCTATTCTTGTTTTTAAATCCAGCAATGTTCTTACTCACTGTAATGCATGTCTTAGTAATAAAAGTCATCAATTACCTTTTAGTACTTCCTCTCTTTCTTGCTCTAAGCCTTTTGAGGTTATTTATACTGATGTTTGGGGTCCTGCATCGGTTGTTTCCTTTGACAAGTTTAGATTCTATGTTGTCTTCATAGATTATTTTACGAAGTATACATGGTTCTATCCTCTTCGTCAAAAATCTGATGTCGTTGTTGTATTCTCTAAATTTAAGAACTCAGTTGAGAACTATTTTCAAACTACTATTAAAACCATCTATTCTAATGGTGGAGGTGAATATCAAGCTCTTGCATCTTATCTATCTACTTGTGGTATTCAACATCTTAAGTCACCTCCGTATACTCCTCAACTGGTTGGTTCTGCCGAACATAAACATTGTCATGTTGTTGAAACTGGTCTAACTCTGCTTCATCAAGCATCTATGCCTTCTGCCTTTTGGTCTGTCGCCTTTCAAACTGCGGTGTACCTCATTAATCGTATGCCCACTCTAGTTCTTCAGTATCAGTCACCATTTGAAAAGCTATTTCAAAAATGTCCTAACCTACACATATTAAAAGTTTTTGGCTGTCTGTGTTATCCTTGGTTACGCCCCTATAATTCTCATAAACTGCAGCCTCGATCTCGCCCTTGTATTTTTATCGGATATTCTCTTGAACATAATACTTTTCGGTGTTATGATCCTCTATCTGCTAAGGTATTTGTCTCCAGCATGTCACTTTTGTGGAGTCTGTCTTTCCCTTTCGAGATCAAGGTCATTGTGCCATCCCATTGAGTTCCTCTAATACATCTTCCTCCTCCCCCGTGCCTCTACAAGATCCACACTCACTTGTTATTTCGATTCCGCACATTCCTCCTTCGTCTTCTTCTTCGGCTTCTTCCTCTCCTCCAGAGCCAATGCCTCTGTCCTCACCTTGTCCTGGTTCCTCTGTAGTCCCTGCGTCCACCTCCACTAGTGATCACCCTCAATCCTCACCCTCTGCTACTCCTATCGTCTCAAGCCATCCAATGCAAACCCGCTCTAAAAGTGGTATCTTTAAACCCCGTCAAGTTCTTAATTTACATGTCAGCACCAACTCTTCTCTAGCCTATACTGAACCATCATCTTTTACTCAAGCCCAAAAATTCTCACACTAGCGTATAGCCATGAGTGATGAGTATGATGCGCTTCTTCGTAATGGTACATGGACTCTCACCCTCTCTCACCCCACGCAAAACATTATAGGGTGTAAGTGGGTCTATCGCATTAAGCGAAACCCTGATGGCTCGATTGCTCGCTATAAAGCTCGACTTGTGGCTAAAGGTTTTCATCAATGTCCTGGTCTTGACTACACTGAGACATTTAGTCCTGTCGTCAAACCTACTACCATTTGACTTATCCTGAGTTTGGCTGTCTCCAACGATTGGTGCTTACGCCAACTCGATGTTAACAATGCCTTTTTGCAAGGAACACTTACTGAAGATATTTTCATGCAACAGCCTCCAGGTTTTATACATCCTCGATCCCATGTTCAGAATTACGAAAAGCCATTTATGGCCTTCGTCAGGCTCCACGAGCCTGGTATACTAAGCTTGGTCTCTACTTGTCTTCGGTTGGCTTCATTAACTCTAAATCTGATGTCTCTCTTTTTCTACGCCACCAACATGGGTTTACTATCTATCTTATGGTTTATGTGGATGATATTATTATTACCGGTGATAACTCTATGGCGGTTCAAGCATTTATTCAGCAATTGGCCACCTAAATTATTTTCTCGGAGTCCAGGCTACATCTCGTCTTCTGGTCTCTTTCTCTCACAGAGAAAGTATATTCTTGATTTGTTGTTCAAGACGACTATGCAAGATGCAAAAAAGGTTGCCACTCCTCTATCCTCCAGTGAATCACTGAAGTTATGTGATGGTAGTCCTGCTACGGACCCTACTCAGTTTCGACAGGTAGTTGGCTCCCTACAATATCTTGCCCTTACTCGCCCGGATATTTCCTTTGCAGTTAATAAACTGTCTCAGTTCATGCATCGGCTATCTGCTCTCCATTGGACTGCTATCAAACGCGTTTTGCGTTATCTTAAAGGGACTATTGATCATGGTATTTTTCTTCGCAAACATTCTCCCTCTCAGCTTCATGTCTTTGCTGATGCTGATTGGGCCGGCAATGTTGACGATCGAACCTCCACATCTGGCTATATTGTTTTTCTTGGTGCTAATCCGATCAGCTGGAGTTCTAAGAAACAAAAGACAGTTGCCAGGTCTACGACTGAAGCTGAATATCGAGCTATAGCTGTTGCTGCTGCTGAACTCATTTGGATCTCCAACTTGCTTAAGGAGCTTCACGTTTCTTCTTCTACTGTTATTTATTGTGATAACCTTGGTGCAACTTACCTCTGTGCGAACCCGGTTTTTCACTCTCGCATGAAGCATGTGGCTATCGACTTTCATTTTGTGCGGGATCAAGTTGCTCGTCAGCAGCTTCGTGTTTCTCATGTTCACAAGGCTGATCAACTTGCTGACTCCCTCACAAAGTCTTTAGCTCGCAAGCCATTTTTATTGCATCGGTCCAAGATCGGCATCCTTGACAGAAGCTCGATCTTGCGGGGGCATGTTAGCTGACTAAGTCTACCGCCAACTCTATAACTGAACGAGCCAATCTCGTTCATTAGTTGAGGGAAATCCTCATTAGTTGAGGGAAATCTTTTGACTAAGTCTACCGCCAAATCTATAACTGAACGAGTAAATATCGTTCATTAGTTGAGGGAAATCTTCATTAGTTGAGGGAAATCTTTCCTCATCCCTGTATAAATAGACGATGCATTTATCAATAATATCAAGTTTTTATTCTCTCATTTCCATTTCTAACACAATCGAAGGCAACATCATATGAAGGCACACTTAGAGTCGATGCATAAATCGAACTCAACAGAGGGCTGACCCGTGGAATGGTGGACGCGAAGGCCACTATCAACTCAATGCAAATCGAGAAGCGGAGCGACTTGGGTGGAACTCGATGAAGTACCCAAGCCGTATGAAGGGAGTTGACATAGAAGATGGAAGATGGAGCGGAGGCACGGAGCTTTCCTTGGACAGAGGTCAAGGGCATGAACTCTTATATAGGTAAGAGTGGGATCATGTCGTTCCATGGGTTCTTCATTCTAATGGGACAGACTTGTTTTACATGGTGCCAAAGATGAAGGGAGCTTTAAGGCACATGCAAGCTACCTCAGAGATGCATTTGATGGAGTAACTAAGGTGATTCAACTTGCGGAGGCAAAGTTGGGATCATGAGACCTTAGTACAGGGCAAGAGGATGCAGAAGCAGGTACTCTTGAAGAATATGCCACAGTGTTGCCATTCAAGTTGTTAGGAACAAGAGGTGCATAGCAAGATTGTGTTGGTAGGGGATAGAGGCCTAAGATCTAGACAATGGTGCACCAACTCTAGCGAAGTCAGGGGACTTCAGGAGCTACTATGCGACGGACTGTCCTAGAGCTATGCTTTGTTTAGGTGTAACCCAAGAGTGGGTGGATGAAGTGAATTGCCAAGGGAGCGAACTAAAAATCGAAGATGGTTGAGGCCCTACGATGTGTTGGCAGAGGCTACACGTGGAGAAGTCGTAGTCCGGATTCATCACACGAGAATCTGTATACAATATAGATGTCACCAGGAGACGATATGATGCAACGGATCATGGTAGAATAGTTCGTGGCAATGCAATACAGGCAATCATGTCCCGTGAGGGACAAGAACATGCGGAGGTATGATCAGGAGTTACTGGGAGCTCCACTTTGGTGTACAACACAACAAGAATAAGGGTTACGGATTCAAGGAGTGAATGTCATAGTACCGGAGAGGTGGGTCTTCGTCTGTGTATCAGAGCTTGTATTGGATGAAAGCCATAGTCATCAGCGTATAGGAGCTATATACCACCAAGGAAGAAGTCCAAGTGCAAGTACAAGTGAGTCCCATGTAGGGGGACATGATCATGTGGATGATTAGGAACTGCTGAGAGCTCCACTTTGGTGAACAATGCAATGGCAAGAAGGGCTGTGGATTCAAGGAGTGAATGTCATAATATCGCAGAGGCGGGTCTTCCGTATATATGCATCAAAGCTTGTATCAGATGAAAGCTTTGGTCATCAATATATGGGAGCTATGTACCACCGAGGGAGAAGTCAGATTGCAAGTACCAGTGAGTCTCATAGAGGCGACTTGATTATACAAAAGTATAATCAGAGCAACTTGAGAGTTGGACTGCTTTAGTGCTCACATTCACTTAAGGGATCCCGACAAGTTAGAGGACAAGGCCGAGTAAGCGAATGTTGCTACCAAGGAAGCTAAGAAGAACAGAATCAGTGCGAGCCCTACAACTAGATGGCAGAGGCTATGCATGAGAGTTGCAGTCTGTCTTTCCATCGACCAAGGAGAACTACTAGGAGGACACAGTGGTGTCGAAGCAGGTGGTCGAACGGGGCAAGGAAGCGACGACGAGTCCAGTAGGGCTCAGCTACCCAAAAGCAAAGTGTCGATTAGAGAGGAGGTGGACTCGGAGGAGCTCCACAGTGCCGCAGAGGTGGGACTTTCATGGAGTCATCGATCCCTTGCTCTCATGGAAGGAGAGTATTGGTCGTATAAGGGGCCGAGGAGGTGAAGAATGCAAAGACAAACTCCAAGTACCAAGACAGGATGGAAGGGCAAAGGCCAAGAGACTTCATAAGACCGATGTCGATGGGCTTCTCATCAAGATAGCCGAAAGTAAGGGACTTCGGGTTGATGCAGGAATGCTCGACCAAGGAACAAAGTAGGCAGTACAGGATATTGTACCTTTCTACTCAAAGGAGTAGGTGGCAAAGGTGATGGAGAAGACGATACAATCCCAGAGGTGACTAGATCTATTGAAGACGGACTGTCCTAGAGCTATGCTTCATCCAGGTGTGACCCAAGAGTGGGTGGACGAAGGTGAATTGCCAAGGGAGCGAACTAAAATTCGGAGATGGTAGAGTTCCTACGATGTGTTGGCAGAGGCCACACGTGGAGAAGTCATAGTCCGAGTTCATCACAAGAGAATCTGTATGCAATAGAGATGTCACCAGGAAGCGATAAAGTACAGCGGATCATGGTGGAATAGTTCGTGGTAATGCAATATAGGCAATCCTATCCCGTGAGGGACAAGAACATGCGGAGGTATGATCAGGAATTACTAGGAGCTCCACTTTGGTGTACGACACAACAGAAGAAGGGCTATGGATTCAAGGAGTGAATGTCATAGTACCGCAGAGGCAAGTCTTCGTGTGTGCATTGGAACTTGCATTGGATGAAAGCCTTAGTCATCAGCATATGGGAGTTATATACCACTGAGGAAGAAGTCCAAGTGCAAGTACTAGTGAGTCCCATGGAGGGGGACATAATCATGTTGATGATTAGGAGCTGCTGAGAGCTCCACTTTGGTGAATAATGCAACAGCAAGAAGGGCTGTGGATTCAAGGAGTGAATGCCACAGTACCGCGAAGGCGAGTCTTCCATATGTATGCATCGAAGCTTGTATCAGATAAAAGCCTTAGTCATCAGCATATGGGAGCTGTGTACCACCGAGGGAGAAGTCCGATTGCAAGTACTAGTGAGTCTCATTTAGGGGACTTGATTATACGAAAGTATAATTGGAGCAGTTGGAGAGTTGTACTACTTTAGTGCTCACATTCACTTAAGGGAGCCCGGCATGTCAGAGGACAAGGCCGAGTAAGCGAATGTTGCTACCAAGGAAGCTAAGGAGAACAGAATTGGCGCGAGCCCTATAACAAGATGGCAGAGGCCATGCATGAGAGTTGCAATCTGTCTTTCCATCGACTAAGGAGAATTGCTAGGAGGACATAGTGGTGTAGAAGCAAGTGGTCAAAAGGGGAGAGGAAGCGATGACGAGTCCAGTGGGGCTCAGCTACCTAAAAGCAAAGCGTTGGTTAGAGAGGAGGTGGACTCCGATTAGTGCCAGAGTGTCGCAAAGGCAGATCTACTAATCACGAAGGAATGGATGAAGATATAAGTTAATGGATAGTAGTGCTATGGGCTTAGCAGCACCATGGTACCACAGAGGTAGGACTTCCGTAGAGTCATCGATCCCTTACTCTCATGGAGGGAGAGTATGGGTTGTATAAGGGGCCAAGGAGGTGGAGAATGCAAAGGCAAACTCCAAGTACTAAGACAGGGCGGAAGGGTAGAGGCCAAGAAATTTTATAAGACCGATGTCGATCGGCTTCTCATCAAGATAGCCGAAAGCGAGGGACTTCGGGTTGATGCAGGAGTGCTCAACCAAGGAACAAAGTAGGCAGTACACGGTATTGTACCTTTCTACTCAGAGGAGTAGGCAGCAAAGGTGATGGAGAAGACAGTATAATCTTAGAGGCGATTGGATCTATCAAAGACTTACTCCAAGTTGGGGGACTCGAAGTTGGGGTAAACTTTTTGTTCTTTTCAGGCAAAACTTCTTGCATTCCAGAAGTTCAATGGCAATGAGAAGGTGAATCACAATAGCTAACTCGATAGAAGGAGTGCAAACACTTCAAATGCTTTAGAAGTATGAGCAAAGAGCGGGCGAATGTTAGTAACCAGCTCAATTATGAAGTACAAACTTGAGGAGGTAGGCGAAATCGAGTAACCTTTGCCTTCTCAACTTGAGAGAATGGGTGAAACTGAGTACCCTAATTCTCTTAACTCAAGGAGGTGAGCAAAGCGAAGTAACCTTACCTTCTTAACTACGAAGAGAATGGGTGAAGTCAAGTATCCCAGTTCTCTTACTTATCCAGCAATGAAGCTTTGCACAAGTTCAGTGACCCTTCAAAGAAAGCTTATGGAAGATAATAGTTGTCAAATACTTACCATTGGTGACTAATACTACTAAGAGTAGATTTTTCACTTTATTTCCCAATTGACTAATTGAAAGTGGAAGTGATGCGAACATACTTGGAACTGACAACTGACAGTGAAAGAATGTTCAATGGGTAAGCATTGTGGAGGAAGGACCTTAAAAACTTCAAAGTCTACGAGGCGATGCTCGTTAAAGCTCCAACAAGCATCCACCCAGTTCAAGCAATATGAGTATACTGCGATATTGACACATAATAAGGCATGTCTTTTTCTTCATCAGAGGGATCCGCGAGAACCAACAAGGATCAGCACAACTCAACCAACCTCACACCAGATTCCGTCATTGGTGAGTTGAAGCAGTTTGACAGATCAAAGTTCGACTACTCAACAATAGTGGCAGAGAGTGGCTAGGAGCCAAAGGGGCATGTTGTAGCCAAAGCAGAAGATTGAAGATTCAGTAAAATATGAGGAGATACAGCATCTACAATGGCTTCAATGAGGACGTCGAAGGAATAAGTGGGGGAGAATGTCACGGACAATAATGTAAACAAGGTGTTCGATGAAATGCTCGTGTTTGTCCGTATCCTTCGGTTTATGTACATATCTTGTACAACAAGAAGCGGGCTTGTAGTAGGCTTACCAGCCCTAGTTTGGTTTGATTTGTCACTAATTTTGGTTTGTAAAGACGAGTGTGTCTTGTAAGCACTTGTGGGAACTTCGGTCTGTAATGGACCATTATCCTTTGTGTGTAATTTTTCTGAGTTTGTAATGTCCATGGTGTCACGGGCTTAGCTAAAGTTTGCCTAAGCCGTGCGGCACCCTCGCGGCACTCTCGAAGACTTAGCTGAAATTGCCTAAGTCGTAGAGCAACCTTGCTCACTATTCCGGACTTAGCTGAGATTGCCTAAGTCATGCAACGCCCAATGCGTTTCCTGTCCGCAAAGGGTCAGCCCTCTTACAACCTCTTAAGGCCCCGTAGGACCTACAAAGAAGAAGTTGATTAATTCAGAAGCGAGCGACGGACATGTCCCGACGTCGCAGCGGAAAGTACAAGCAATTTATCGAACACCTTGAGTGCAGCAAAGAAAAGAGAAAGAGAGCGAAATAGGACTTTGGAGGGTTGTAGGAGCCGCAAGTCCACAAACGACGGTTCCCAAGGTATCGGACGCAAGACAAGTTCAATTCGATGAATGCCTACGCGACATATACCGGAACCCCATCCAGCCGGTGCCACCGGGGTTCCAAGGTGCTGAAATGGCTGACATTTCGCACCGCTCAAAAAGGTTGTCGTGGCACATGAAAAGACCCAAAAATGGGGCTGTTGTTTTTGGCTCGCGATGAGTGATCGCTGACCTTCTACACTACTTTCGCTCATATTTCTTAGGTAAAACATGTAAACTCAAGGCAAAACAAGCTGCCAAGCATATGTACAAGCAAGAAAAAGTGACGAACGGTTCAAGGAGCAAAGGCATTACGGTTGGCGTCGTGACATTCTCCCCACTTAAAGCCGACGCCTCGTCGACGCTTGGTAGGCTTTGATGCGAGCTTCTTCATGTCGTAGGGCATCTTCGGCTCCCAACTAGCTTTGAGGAAGCTTTTGCCACTTCACCAAGTACTCTATATGTTGCGCTCCATTGGGTAGCTTTATTATACGATCCGCTAGAATGGTTTCAACTCGTTTCTCGTAAGAGGCTCGGTGGGGTTAGTCGAGTTGGAACATTTCGAATCATCTCGCGGATCGAGTGGTAGGCTTTCAAGTTGCTCGCATGGAAGACATTGTGAATTCGAACCATCTTTGGCGGTTGCAACTTGTATGAGACATTGCCTACCTGGCGATGATTGGGAAAGGCCCTTCATACTTGCGTACCAATCCTTTATGCACTTTGTGTCTAAAGAATTGGAGTGATCGTTGGAGCTTCACCAACACCATGTCACCAACTTTAAATTCTTGTGGTCGCCTTCCCAAGTCCGCCCACTTCTTCATCTTTTGGCCGCCTTCTCCAAGTAAGCCCGCAATATCTGCATTACGATGCCATTCCCTTGCAGTGATAGGCTGATGGGCTACTCCTGTATAACCAATAACTGTGGTATGAGGAGTTGATGGTCATTGTCCCGTAATAATCTCAAATGGGCTCTTGTTGGATGCAGAGCTCCGCAAGTTATAGGAGAAGCGGGCGATGTCCAGCCTTCACCCAATCCGTTGGTTGGCACTCACGTAGTGCCGAAGATATTGCTCCAAGAGCGAGTTAATTCTCTCTGTTTGGCCGTCCGTTTGAGGGTGGAGGCTTGTGGAGAAGTATAATTTCGACCCCAACAACTTGAACAACTCAGTCCAGAATCGTCCCAAGAACCGAGAATCCCGATCACTAATGATGTTGTGTGGGACTCCCCAATACTTAACCACATTCTTCATCATCAACTTAGCCGCCTCCTCCGCTGAGCAATGTAGAATGAATGTTGCGTACTTCGAAAATCGGTCAACTACCACGAGTACCGATCCAAGTCCCCCTACTGCGGGCAAGCTTGATATGAAGTCCAAAGAAATGCTCTCCCATGGCCTTTCTGGTACGGGCAGCGGTTCCAAAAGTCCCACTGGCTTCTGCTGCTCTATCTTGTCCTGTTGACAAGTAAGGCATGTTCGAACATATTCCTCCACATCTGTCCCCATCTTCGGCCAATAGAAGGCCCTCTCCACGAGAGCCATTGTTCGGTGGATACCGGATGTCACCGGAATCGTGACACTCTTTCAAGAGTTCACGCCTCAAGTTATCCGCTCGTGGGACATAAACTCTGTTCCCCTTGGTGTAGATGAGTCCCTCCTGGACCCAAAATCGTCGTGCCTTGCCCTCTTTAATGAGTTGAATCAGAGCCACTGCTTGAGGATCTCGGTACAGTCCAACCCTGATCCTGGAAAGAAAGTTGGAGCGCAATTGACTTGCTTGGCCTCCGCCTTCCAACTGTATAGCGTTCACAAGCTCCACTTTCCGACTCAATGCATCAGCCACGACATTTGCTTTTCCGGGTTTGTACTCCATCACCATGTCGAACTCAGCCAAGAAGTCCTGCCATCGTGCTTGCTTTGGGGAGAGTTTCTTTTGAGTTTGAAAGTAACTCAATGCGACATTGTCGGTCCTTAGCACAAATGGTGCTCCCAGAAGGTAGTGTCGCCACACTCGTAGACAGTGGACTACCGCTGTCATCTCCTTCTCATGTACAGGATATCGCCGCTCGGTCTCGTTGAGCTTGCGACTCGTAGGCCACTGGATGACCCTCCTGCATAAGAACTCCTCCAATAGCAAAGTCAAGCATCGGTATGGACTTCAAAAGACTTTCCATAGTCCGCAATCTGAGTAGTTCTTCTAACACAGTCTTGGTCTTGAAATGCCGCCTCACATTTGTCCGACCATCTCGGATCGCTCCTTTTTAGCGCTCGTGGGGCGACTTGAATATCCAGCTATGAAGCGCCGATAATAGTTGACAAACCCAAGGAAGGATCTCAACTCGGCACCTTCTTTGGTGTTCGCCACCACTTGCACCTTAGCCTTGTCCATTCGAATGGACCCATTCCCAATTCGATGCCCCAAGAATAAAATCTTTGGGCGTAGCACTTTTCCTCTTCACGAATAAGGTGTTCTCCACGAGAACTTTGAAAATTGTTCGGAGGTGTCTAACATGCTCCTCAAGTGTTTGGCTATAGACGATGTCGTCTAAGTAGACGACCACAAACTTATCCGATATTCTTTGAGCAGTGATTCATGAGAGTGCAAAATGTGGGAGGCGTTGGTTGCGAAAGGCATCACCAAAACTCGAATGCTCCATACCGGTCACACGTAGTCTTCGCCTCATCACCTTCTGCGATGCGCCGCCAATACCGAGAAGGTCGAGTTTGGAGAAGTACTTTGCCTTGCCCAATTGATCGAACAAGTCCGCGATGAGTGGGATAGGGTACTTGTTCTTCACCGTCATCTTATTGAGGGCTCGATAATCAATGCATAATCGGAGGCTCCCATCTTGTTTCTTCTGAAAAAGGACTGGAGCTCCGAAAGGTGCTTTGGAACTGCGGATGAGACCACCGCTTAGCAGTTCATCTAACTGCTTCCTCAATTCTGCCAACTCTGGAGGGGCCATGCGGTATGGTGGTCTCGCTGGAGGCTTAACTCCCGGCTCCAGCTCAATCTGATGATCCATGCCTCTGCGTGGTGGTAGAGTTCTCGGCAACTCTTTTGGCATCACATCCGAGAACTCCTTCAGGATGTTCGCCACAATGGCAGGTTCCTGAATGGCCTCCCCGTCAAGTGTCTCTAGCTTCATAGCAGCTAAAAAGGTTAATTCACCTTTTCGCACCTTTCTTCAATTGTAAAGCCGATATTTGTTGTAGGTCCTTGGTCCCTACTCGAAAGCTGGAACCATGCAGGATCATCGCCTCCCATTAGACACAAGAAGTTCAGAACGTATTGGCACCAACTTTGCGTGCATAAACTCCATTCGAGAATCACTTGGAAGTCGTCAATGGCACCGCCATCAAGTCTGTGCTCCCATGTCCCGATCTTGATGGGGATCCCTTTGCTTGTCCGGAGATCCGCTTGGCCTCAATTCACGCCTTCATACGACTTGGGCTCTTCTCCAATATTAGTCCCGCTTAGCGCGATCGGCAATAAAATTGTGGGTCGCGCCTGTCCACCATTGCACGGGTTGTTCGCCATTGAGCTTGATGTCCACATACATCAACTCGCCGCTTCTTCGGTGGCTTCACCTTTGTATTCTCCCCACTTGACCCGCAATGCATTCAACAAACGCATTGCTCCCATCCTAGGTCCTTGCGCCTCTCAGCCGCTAGAGTCGAACTACTCGAACTAAGGGCGATTGCTTTGCCCTTGTCGACTTCTGAGGTAGAATCGATGTCAACGCATTGAGTGCTGTTTTGTGGGCACTCCCTCACCATGTGCGGTCCTCCACACAAGAAGCATCCAGAGGGTTTTGGGACTCTACCTCTTGAGCCCGGTCCCTTGTGGAAATTCTTCTTCTTTGCTCGCCCCAGACTCCTTCGCTCGAGAGTATTTAGATGGGCGATTTCAAGATTGTTTCTTCTTTCTCAAATCCTCAAGAAACAAAGTCGTTAGCCTTTCCGCTAGCAATTGCCCCGACTACATCAGTGACATTCCTTCGATGTAGTTCTTGTTGTGCCCATGGCTTCAAGCCATCGAGGAAGCTGAATAGTTTGTCTTTCTCAGACATATCCCGTATATCCAGCATCAGTGCTGAAAATTGTTTCACATAGTCTCGGATTGTTGTACTTTGGCGGAGTTGTCTCAGTTTCCTTCTTGCGACAAACTCTGTGTTCTCTGGTAAGAACTGAGTTCTCAACTCTCGCTTCAAGTCTCCCCATGTATCCACTTGACATCGGCCTTGTTGGATCTCTTCCCAACGGGTTCGCCACCAAAGTTTTGCATCCCCATTCAGATACATTGTTGCTATAGCAACTTTGGTTTCTTCAGAATCAAGCCTTGTAGCACGGAAATACTGTTCCATGTCGAACAAGAAGTTTTCGAGCTCTTTGGCATCTCTAGCACCTCCGTAGCACTGCGGCTCTGGTGCCCTGAAGTTTTGTGGTGGCGCAGCGCGGGTGTTGCTCCCTCCCGCATCAAGAGTCCTTGTTAACACCATCACCTTCGCCGTGAGTTCCGCCACAACTTCATGTAGGTGTCGTACGGAATCTTTGGTGTCCTCTGTCAGTTGATCCATCATAGATTCAACTTTCTCGATCCGAGATTCAGCTTCTTCTAGCGAGCTCTCTACCCTAAGTAGCCCTCGCTGGCCTTGGTAGAGTTCCTCCACGCTCGCTTCAAGAACATCAAGGCGGGTCTCCGCCGCTATAATTCTCCTTGTGACCCTTTTTCCGGTTGGCGCTCTAGATGGCGCCTCCTCCCCTCGTGGAGAATACCCAACTTCACGCTCGTCTTGTTCACTATAGAGCTCCTCATGAGTGACTCCCATAGTTTGCGAGCGAGTTTGCACTTGCAGTCCACCTGCGACTGCTTGGAGCAAGGGTCCAGCTTGTCCCATCTTGCTCGATTCACCACGATGTTTCACCATGGCGAGATTGGGAATCTTCTTCACTGTTCGTATGAATTGCTTGCCTGCTCTGATACCACACTGTCATGGGCTTAGCTAAAGTTTGCCTAAGCCGTGCAGCACCCTCGCGGCACTCCCGAAGACTTAGCTGAAATTGCCTAAGTCGTAGAGCAACCTTGCTCACTATTCCGGACTTAGCAGATTGCCTAAGTCATGAAACGCCCAATGCGTTTCCGTCCGCAAGGGTCAGCCCTCTTACAACCTCTTAAGGCCCGTGGGACCTACAAAGAAGAAGTTGATTAATTCAGAAGCGAGCGACGGACATGTCCCGACGTCTCGCAAAGCGGAAAGCTGTACAAGCAATTTGTCGAACACCTTGAGTGCAGCAAAGAAAAGAGAGAAAGAGAGCGAAATAGGACTTTGGAGGGTTGTAGGAACAGTCGCAAGTCCACAAACGACGGTTCCCAAGGTATCGGACGCAAGACAAGTTCAATTGCTGATGAACGCCTACGCCCGACATATACCTAGAACCCCATCCAGCCCGGTGCCACCCGGGGGTTTCCAAGGTGCTGAAATGGCTGACATTTCGCACCGCTCAGAAAGGTTGTCGTAGCACACGAAAAAGACCCAAAAACAGGGCTGGGCTCCATGTGAGCGGTCGTTCTGCAGCCTTCTACACTACTTTCGCTCATATTTCTTAGGTAAAAACATGTAAACTCAAGGCAAAACAAGCTGCCAAGCATATGTACAAGCAAGAAAAAGTGACGAACGGTTCAAGGAGCAAAGGCATTACGGTTGAGCGACGACCGTTCGTGACAATGGGTATAATTTGTATCTAGCTTTATAAAGTGTTTTATTGAGTAGTTGCTTGTGGATCCCGTGGGAATTGCTTCTTCTGGCCCGTTTTCTCTTTTGTAAGTCTAAGGGACTCTAGGAGATCTCGGGGATGGCTGACCTTTGCGGACGGACACGCATGGGTGCCGCATGACTTAGACAAAATCAGCTAAGCCCGTGACATTATGTCCTAATTTATCACAAAAATTATATGATTCTTAGTGGCATGTTTAATGTAGGTCCTCTTACAAACATGGTTGGTGTTGGACATTACCAACAAAGCCTATGCCATTTTTTTTATTAATATGACCCTTATTTGCAAGGATCATATGTAGGGATTTGTTTCCTATTTCAAAATTATCTAGCGTGATTTTAAGCATGATATTCTCTTATTTAACATTATCTAGCAAATCACATTTATAATATGGTTTATGTGGAACTAATAAATCATTCATTTCGTTAAATATTTTAACTAACAAAGTCATGATCAACTTTAAGCAATTTCAAAGACTTACTAAGTTTTTTAACCTCATTGAATAAATCATGAAACATATTTAATAATTCTAAAAAAATATTTAAAGAATCACTAACCTCATCTTCGATCGCCATTACGGTATAGTTAGCCACTTCATGTTTGGAGTTGTCTTCCTCATCCGAAGAGCTCGATTCATCCCAAGTAGCCGAAAGTGATTTCTTTTTTAGTGTTGGCTTATTCTTCAAATGAGGATATTCATTCTTGAAATGTCCTGGTCTTTTGCATTTATAGCAAATGACATTATCCTTCTTCTGTTCTTTTTTATTTTTTATAGTTCTTGTTCTTTTTTATAAAGTTTTTAAATTTTTTGATAACAAAGAAATATCATGGTCCTCATCACTTGAAGTTTTACTCGATGAGTCATTTGTTATCCGAAGTGCTACATCCTTCCTGTTCTTTGGAAGGGATTCATCAAGCTCATCATGAGCTTTACAATTTAGTTTATATGTCATAAGAGAGCCATTCAATTCTTCAAGAGGTAAGTTATTTAAGTCTTTTGCCTCTTGAATAGCGGTTACTTTAGGATCCCAATTTTTAAGTAAAGATCTCAAGATCTTACTAACTAATTCAAAATTCAAAAAATATTTTCCATGAAATGGGCGTACATGTCTCCAATGGACTCACTTGGTTTCATTCGAAACAACTCATAGTTATGAATTAAAATATTTATCTTAGATTCTTTTACTCTACTAGTTCCCTCATGTGTGATTTCTAGAGTATGCTAAATATCAAAGACAAATTCATAAATAGAAACATGATTAAACTCATTCTTATCAATAGCACAAAATAAGGCATTCATAGCCTTCGCATTTAAAGAAAAATTCTTCCTTTCCAAATCATTTAGTTCATTCATTTGGCTTGAAAGATCTTTCAAATCCATTCTCAACAATACTCCATAGATCTAGGTCCAAAGAGATAAGAAAAATACACATCCTTGTCTTCCAATATGTGTAATTCATTCCATTGAACATGGGAGGACGTGAGATGGAATGTCCTTCATTCATGCCAAAAAGTCAGTATCTTACTCTGATACTAATTGTTAGGATTAATTGGTACTGGGGGGGGGTGTGGTGGTGAATTAGTATAAGTGTAAATTTTTATTTTAAATAAAAATATTTCAATTTAAGTATGATAGGAAGATCCAAAGCTTGTTGTTCAAATAAAGCAAGTGAATGATAAGAAGATTGCTAAGTTACTTACTTACTAATTACTTAAGAAAGAGTAAGGAAATCTGAAAGATAAGAAACATCGTAAGTGAAATGTTTGCTTTCAAAGAGTAAACAAGATCGGAAGTGTTAATAAGGAAAGCAAAATATAAACTTACAATTTTTATAGTGGTTTGATACCAACGGCCTATGTCCACTCCCGAGTCCTCATTCTTGAGGCACACCGGCATCCACTACTGATCTTCTGTGGGTGAAGACCAAACCCTTATACTTTGATTATAAGGGAGACTTTGAAAAAATTTCTAACTCCAAGCTCTCTCCCTTCCATTTTCTTTTTCTTACAAATGACACCCAATTTCTTTTTCACAAAGTTTAATTGCCCAAAAAGAGTAATTGTGAATGCAAGAATACTTGGGGTATTTATAGACCCCAAGCGGTATTGGAATCAAAAATCAAACATACCTAAAAAACTAGGTATGGGTGGTTTACCCGTCGACCTGGGCAGCTCAACCGCTCGAACACCAGGGTATGGGTGGTTTACCCAGAGCCCTGGGCAGGTTAACTATCGAAAGTACCCAGATTCCAGGGTACAGGTGGTTCAACCGCCCAGCCTTGGCGGGTCACCGTCAGCCTCCCAAAAGCCTGGGTGTACCACTGCTCATCGGTAGTGGTTCCCTCCACTTTTCAAATTTCAGCGTAAACCTTATGTTGACCAACCCTCTGGTCAACTAGTTGAGCTCAACCTAAGCTCAATCAAATCCTAATAGTAGACTCGATTGCCTTATTGAGTTGATTTGGATTCATCTAAATCCAATTCAATTAGGACTCACTTTTAACTACGACTAAATGATTACAATGCCTAAAGACCACAAGCTTAAACTAAGACTCAACTTCCGTCAATCCGGTAACCTCTGGCATTCTTACGGTAAGTCATCCGATCTTCGTCCAATGATATCCCGAAGTGCTCCAGTAAGCTTTCCGATCCTTTCAGCGAATCTCCTAGCGAACTCCCAACAAAGTCCCACTACATCGTCCAAACCCAACCCAATACCTAAGCTTGATCTTGGCCTATTATTTGGTTATAACTTCATTACTCCTATCATAGTTAGACCTACAAATATTTCTCTAACATACATGTTAGATAAACACTTATTAATTAATCTCATCATCAAAATCTGAGATTCAACATTGTTAGGATGGAATTGGTACAAAGAGAGGGGGTGGTGAATTAGTGCTTCTTAAAAACTTCCATCGATTTGAGAATTTGCTCGCTAAAGCTTGTATTGGAAAAGCATTTAAACTTAAAAATGTTCGTAGGATGATAATGAATACGTAAAGTATATGCAAATCAATTAAATAATAGAGAAGAAAAGAGATAGCACACAAACTTTATAGTTGTTCGGTCCCGTGACCTACATCCACTCACTTTTCCTCCTTTATTGAGGTCACCTGTTTCTACTATTGATCTTCTTTCAATGGGTGAAGATCAACTATCCTCTTACAGCTCTATTCTCATTTTCACAAGTTCAGGAAATAACCTTTATAATTTTCTCAGCCCTCCCTTAAACAAAAACTACACTTAAAGAAAAGAGAGGAAATTTTCAAAGAATTACAATAGCATTTTCATAAGTTTTTTGCTCTTAATTCTTGCATCCTCAAGCAATGATGGATGATATATTTATAGGTCCTAAATGGCTTCCAAAATGGAGCCAAAATTCAAATTTTCAGAGTTCTTGAGGTGCTAGCAGCCTTACAGTCATAGAGACTATGTTCTGGCAGTAGTACCACCAACCTGGGCGGTACCACTGCCTAACACAGTCTGGGAGACTATCTAAGTAGTACCACTACCTAGTTTGGGTGGTACCACCACCTAACATAGTTTTGAAGACTCTGTCTTCTCGGAGACTATGTTTTAAGAGACTATGTCTTCTCGGAGACTGTGTCTTCAGAGACTTATACTTGGGTCACTAAAATAGGATTTTCAATAGGCTCAAATCAACCCCAATAAAGGCCCAATGGCCCCTCAATTGAGTTGGTTTAATTACATTCCAAACCAACTCAATTAGAACTCTAAACTGTTTCGATCTAGATAAATTGTTACAAAGCATGAATCACATGTTGTCCAACATGTTATTGGTTCATTCGGTGCACTATTTGACTCTTCGATCCATCAACCTTTCTTGTGGTATATTGTCCAATCAGCATGTTGACCTCTATAACATCCAATCTCCTTGTACAATATCTGATACTTCCGGCACGATGCATAAACTCACGCCACGAAGCTTTCTACCGACACATTGACCAATCTTCTAACATATTCCACTCTAGCCCAATAATTTTTTGCTTTAATCAATTTACCTCTCCTTGATTGAAGCTAGTCCTATATCACTTCATATGCACATTAAATCATAACTTTATCAATTGGTTGCATCATCAAAATCTGAGATTCAATAATGTGACCTAGGGAGTTCTTTTTATACCTAGTCTGCAGTCTAACAATTTGATCATTCTAGCCTCTGATCCTAATATGGTGGTTATTATCAATCATTAGTATGGTGTACTTCAGCTTTATTTGGGACTTCATGACGTGGAGCCCTGTTTAGGTGTCAATCTTTATAGCTGAGAAGCTAGCAAGGACCAAAATTATCCATATTATGTAGAGTCTCTTTCTTTCCTTTCCTTCTATAGTTTCTCTTTTGCCTATTTCTAGCCTTTGCTCTATGGTTCTTTGATAGGTGTGGATCTCTAAAGGGTGAAGAGATGATGCCCCTTTGCTCCTTCCGGGCCCGGTGAGATGTTGCCAGTGGGCAAACGACCATCATGGACCTGGGGTTCCTCTCATAGCCGATTTGCTAGGGCCTTCCGGGGCACTGATTTATTCGAGGGGCCACCACCCATAACTTCTACCTGGGGGGGTTCACCTCCTATGGCTGTAGAACCAGCTCCGGCTCTTCTAGTGAAGTTGCTCGTGGGGGTGGAGGACCCTTAGGGGCTATCCACTGTCTCTTCCATAGGGCCCCTAGTGGTGGGGTTTTGACCCTAATGTTGTTACTATTTCTTTGGGACCTTTGCTTGGCCTAGCCTAGAGCCATCTAAAGAGGTTGCCTTTGAGCAATCGATATTATTGCTCCCAGCCCCTACTACTCCATCACTCAGGGTCGTGGTTCCATCTGTAGAGTCGTCTACTTAAAAGGGTCTTATCCCACCACTATCACTTGAACTCGAGGTCGATAAGGACCCATTTGCAAAGTTTCCCTAGGATGCAGAAGTGCTTGCTCCCATATAGGTTTCCTTCGATGATCGCCTAACTACTTTTTCAGCTCTACCTCCTCCTTCTTAGTGCCATCGGGTCTTGACTATTGGGAAACCATCAGAGCATCACATGTACAGTAGAAGAAACAAAAATAAAATAGGTTTTCCATGTGTATCAGGTTGTCGTACAAAGATTGGTGCAAAAAAAACTCGTAAAAATGAAAACTGCAATACATGAGAGATTGATTACCTAGGGAGATTATACATTCCTGAAAATCTAGATCCAGATGGAGAGGATAAAGGAGATCAAATGCCCTCCTCTCTAGCAGTATCCACATAATTGATTGTTGTAGCGTTGTGATAGGACTCCAGTAGGGTTGGGTCCTATTCAACCAAGTTGCAACTAATAACAACCCTGTGAGATTGTAATAAACCCCACCTAGCCATCTCTATCTCATAAAGAAGAGTGGCTAGGGTTTATATTTGGGACCTTAGGGCTTCCTAACCGTCGCCCCCTTTGCTGGGCTGGTTAGCTAGGGTTTCTAGCAAGGGCGTATGGCTGAGCAACCCCCTTAGGCTGCCGCCCCCCTTAACAGGGCAAGTCGGCTAGATGGAGGATAAAAGCAGTAATTCACTTAGGAAGCAGTCCTCTAGGGCTAGGGTTTGGAGTCCTAAATAAGCATGTAGCATCTATCTCTTTTAAATAAGTAAAGATCAATCTTCAATTTAGCTTTATGGCCGAGTACTAGGAGGGAGGAATCCCTATAGCGTTCTAAGGGTTGATCCCCCTCAAAGATCAATCTGCATAGGAGGAACCCTTAGGAGGGAGGAACCCCTATAGCATTCCAATAGTTGATCCCCCTCAAATCGCAACAGCCTTGGTACCCTTGCTGCCATCTCTGCCGCCTCCATCACCCAAGCAATTCCCATAATTGCTTTTGACATCGCCGTCTCCACCATCATCTCCTATTACAGATTAAATCAATCTACTATTGCCACCACCAATTACATTAGAAATATGCTATTTCCCTATCACCAATACCTTTTGCTACTGCAATTTTCTACCTACAAAATACCAAAAGGAACTTCCTATCTATCTCTTGCTGTGAATTCTTTCCATTGCAAAAGTGATCATCTTTGTGAATGAAGAATTGCTATAGAAAATTTCAATCACATATAGTGCTTTGAACCAATCTATTTGGCATCTTTTTTAGACAAAATCTTTCACACGTCTTATAGATTATTGTGGCTTTTATCTATGAATGATCTATTATAGAATTCATCTGTAAAACAATTCTTATGCTACTGTAAATTTTCATCATAAATCGTTAAAATTTTTCAACAGGAATTCTACCATCGCATCTTGCACCGATTTCCTTAGTGTTATGCTGTCAAAATTTTCATGATCCAAATTATTATTACTGCTAGTCTCTGAATCAAGATTTTGCTATCAAAATTCTCTACAATTCTCTCAAGTTTTTGCTGGAATTTATGTCGAGAAACTTCTACTTTTTTTACGATAATTTTGCTTCTGTAAGGCAGTATATACTGCAACGAAACATCATCAAATTCTATCAGATCTTCGCTATAATCTTTTCCAGATTGGAAACATTCTTTCCCTAACCTTCACCCCTACCATCACAGTCCTAAAACCATAACAAACCATAGCCAAAACTACACCCAAATCAGTCGAAAATAGTCCAAAACCATAGCCTATACATACGTCGATCCACCCACTTTTCAACCATAACTTTCCCAAACTGATACATGCCCATAACCTGTCAATGTAAAATTTAAAGCCATCGAGACACGAATAGAGGAGAAGATAGGATCTCTTTTTGCTGAACTCAGTTTGGACCGACCACCAAACCCAAAGAAATCACATCAAAGGGAGATCTCTGACCAAAGAGATGACTTCCACGAGAGGGGTGTTAGGATCAATTGGCACTAAGAGAGAGGAGGGGTGTGGGGTGGAGAGGAGGTTTGAATTAGTGCAATTGTAAATTTTTATTTTAAACAAAAATGTTTCGGTGTAAGCACGATAAGAAGATCCAAAGCTATTCATTCTTGGTGAAACAAGTGAGTGATTAAAAGAAAGTTGTTAATTTAATAAGTAAACTGGAAAGATAAGCAACGTATAAAGAAAAAAAATTATCATTAAAACTTTGTTTTCAAAGAGTTGAGTTAAATTGGAAGTGTCCATACAAAAATATGTAAGCAATGAAAGCAACGAAACACTCACAATTTTTATAGTGGTTTGGCACTAATAGCCTATGTCCACTCCCGAGTACTCCTTCTTGAGGTACACCGGTATCCACTACCGATCTTCTTTGGGTGAAGACCAAACCCTTAGACTTTACTTACAAGGGAGACAAGATTAAACTCTTTGATCACTCACTCACTTATTTTCTTTTTCTTACAATTCTCACATAATATTTTCTCAAAATATAATTCCCAAAATTATTGTGTGGAATGTAAGAAAACTTGAGATATTTATAGGCCCTAAATTGGCCTTAAAACCGGAGCCAAAATCTAATCATATCTAAAAAATCCGGGTACGGGCGGTTCACGCACTAGCCTGGGCGGGTTAACCGCTGAAAGTACCCAGATTCCTAGGTACCAGCCTGTGCGGGTCAGACAATGTTAGTCGCCCAAACACCTGGGTGGTGGCGGTACACTCGTCGCTCACTAACAGTTTACCCACTGAAATTTTCACAAAAGTGGTTCCCTCTACTTTTCGAATTTTGACTTGAACTTGATGTTGACAAACCCTCTGGTTAACCAATTGAGCTTAATCAAACCCCATTAGTAGACCTGGTTACCTTATTGAGTTGATTTAGATTTTATCCAAATCCAACTCAATTAGGACTCACTTCCTAACTACGACTCAATCATTACAACACTTAATGACTAACAAGCTAAACCAAGACCTAACTCTCAATAATCTGAAAGCCTCCGAAATTCTTGCGGTGAGTCTTTCAGTCTTCATTCGATGTTCTCCCTATGTGTTCCCAGTGAGCTTCCCGATCCCTTCGGTAAATCTCCTAGCGGACTTCAACGAGATCACACTGCATCGTCCGAACCCAGTTGTCACGGACAACAATGTAAACAAGGTGTTCGATGAAATGCTTGTGTTAGTCCGTGTCCTTCGGTTTATGTACATATCTTGTACAACAAGAAGCGGGCTTGCAGTAGGCTTGGAAGCCCTAGTTTGATTTGCTTTATGGCCAAGTTTGGCTTGTAAATACAAGTGTGTCTTATAAGCACTTGTGGGGACATCGGTCTGTAGTGGACCATTATCCTTTGTGTGCAACCTCTCTGAGTTTGTAATGTCCATGGGTGTGATTTGTATTTTGGCTTTATAAAGTGTTTTTCTTGAGCAGTTGCTTGTGGATCCTGTGGGAGTTGCTTCTTCTGGCCCGTTTTCTCTTTTTTGTAAGTCTGTGGGATTTTAGGAGATCTCGGGGAAGGCTGACCTTTGCGGACGGACACGCATGGGTGCCGCATGGCTTAGGCAAAATCAGCTAAGCCCGTGACAATGTGGTATCAGAGCGGGACAAGCACACACAGAAACACTTGCCATACAAACGTGGGGGACCTAGCTAGGCGTGGAGGACACCCGACGTAACCATTTGGGGGAAACGGACATTGAGATGTAGGGAAAGGAGTTGCTCAGAGGAGCGAGCATCCTGGTTTGGCATTCAAGGAATAGCCAACCCCTTTGCGCGAGAGGCATCACGAGGACAAACAAGCGAAGAAGAATGCGTAGCACACAAAGATTGGAATGGTTGAGTTTGAGCTATAGCTCGATGTTGGCAACCAAACTTGACGGTGCTTAAGGCAAAGCAGGGTGCTTGGTGAAAGATGAGACCGTGCAAGGTGGGAGGTGTTGACCATCCCAAAGAGTTATGCAAAGCTCACAGAGAGTATCGAACTTTCTCTTCAACATGGAAAGGATATGTCCGTAGGTGGCTGAAATGTGCAACAACGCATGTTGCTAGACCTTGAAGGGTGCGTATTGGAGAAGGGTCGCAATCTAGCAAGTACAGAACAAAGCTTGAGTTCAGCAAGACGGAGTAGTCCAAAGGGATGATGGTCTCAAACTTCCGTGGGAAGTATGTAAAGAGAAAAGTTGCTCGGCAGACGGATATCCGGGAGGGATAAGTCCTAGTTCTCTAGTGGGAGAATCATGTGCAGCATCGCATATTGAGGAAGAGTTTGTCAGGGTTATATCTTCATAAAGCTCAACGGACCGAGTGAGCGACGAAGAGTTGTCGCATGATCTCGAAGGAGGTAATGCATTGGGGGATGCATTTCGAGATCAAGTGGGGGAGCAATCCAAGGCAACATCATATGAAGGCACACTTAGAGTCGAGGCAGAAATCGAACTCAACAGAGGGCTGACCCGTGGAATGGTGGACGTGAGGGCCACTATCAACTCAGTGCAAATCGAGGAGCAGAGCAACTTGGGTGGAACTCGGTGAAGTATCCAAGCCGCATGAAGGGAGTCGACATAGAAGATGGAACATGGAGCGGAGGCACGGAGCTTTCCTTAGACAGAGGTCAAGGGCATGAACTCTTGTAGAGGCAAGAGTGGGATCATGTCGTTCCATGGGTTCTTCATTCTGATGGGACAGACTTATTTTGCATAGTGCCAAAGATGAAGGGAGCTTCAAGGCACATGCAAGCCACCTCAGAGATGCATTTGATGGAGTAACTAAGGCGATTCAACTTACAGAGGCAAAGTTAGGATCATGAGACCTTAGTACGGGGCAAGAGGATGCAGAGGTGGGTACTCTTGAAGAATATGCCACAGTGTTGCCATTCGAGTTGTCAGAAACAAGAGGTGCATAGCAAGATTGTACTGGTAGGGGATAGAGGCCCAAGATCCAAACAATGGTGCACCAACTCTAGCGAAGTCAGAGGACTTCAGGAGCTACTAGGCGACAAACTGTCATAGAGCTATGCTTCGTCCAGGAGTAACCCAGGAGTGCGGGGGGACGAAGGGAATTGCCAAGGGAGCGAACTAAAAGTCGGAGATGGTAGAGGCCCTACGATGTGTTGGCAGAGGCCACACGTGGAGAAGTCGTAGTCCGAGTTCATCACACGAGAATCTGTATGCAATGAAGATGTCACCAAGAGGCGACATGGTGCAGCGGATCGTGGTGGAATAGTTCGTGGCAATGCAATACAGACAATCTCGTCCCGTGAGGGACAAAATTATGCGGAGGTATGATCAGGAGTTACTGGGAGCTCCACTTTGGTGTACAACACAACAAGAAGAAGGGCTATGGATTCAAGGAGTGAATGCCGTAGTACCACAGAGGCGGGTCTTCGTGTGTGCATCAAAGCTTGCATTGGATGAAAGCCTTAGTTATCAGCATATGGGAGCTGCATACCACCGAGGAAGAAGTCCAAGTGTACGTACCAGTGAGTCCCATGGAGGGGGACATGATCATGTGAATGATCAGGAGCTGCTGGGAGCTCCACTTCGGTGAACAATGCAACGGCAAGAAGGGCTGTGGATTCAAGGAGTGAATGCCTGAGTACCTCAGAGGCGGGTCTTCCGTGTGTATGCATTGAAGCTTACATCAGATGAAAGCCTTGGTCGTCGAGATATGAGGTGTACCACCGAGGGAGTAGTCAGATTGCAAGTGAGTCCCATGGAGGGGACTTGATTAACTGGAGCAGTTGGAGAGTTGGACTGCTTTAGTGCTCACATTCGCTTACGGGAGCCCGGCAAGTCAGAGGACAAGGCCGAGTAAGCAAACGTTGCTACCAAGGAAGCTAAGGAGAACAGAATCGGCGCGAGCCCTGCAACAAGATGGCGGAGGCCATGCATGAGAGTTACAGTCTGTCTCTCCATCGACCAAGGAGAACTGCTAGGAGGACACAGTGGTGGTCGAAAGGGGCGAGGAAGCGACGACGAGTCCAACGGGGCTCAGCTACCCAAAAGAAAAGCGTCGGTTAGAGAGGAGGTGGACTCGGAGGAGCTCCACAGTGCCACAGAGGCAGATCTACCGATCGCGAAGGAAGGGATGAAGATGCAAGGTAACGGATAGTAGTGCTATGGGCTTGGCAGCGCCATGGTACCGCAGATGCGGGACTTCCGTGAAGTCATCGATCCCTTGCTCTCATGAAGGGACAACATTGGTCGTAAAAGGGGCCAAGGAGGTGGAGAGTGCAGAGGCAAACTCCAAGTACCAAGACGAGGCAGAAGGGCAGAGGCCAAGAAACTTCATAAGACCGATGTCGATGTGCTTCTCATCCAGATAGCCGAAATTAAGGGACTTCGGGTTGATGCAGGAGTGCTCGACCAAGGAACGAAGTAGGCAGTACATGGTACTATACCTTTCTACTCAAGAGGAGTAGGCGGCAAAGGTGATAGAGAAGACGGTACAATCCCAAAGGCGACGAGACCTATCAAAGACTTACTCCAAGTTGGGGGACTCCAAGTTGGAGTAAACTTTTTGCTCTTTTCGGGCAAAACTTCTTGCATTCCAGAAGTTCAACAGCAGTGGGAAGGTGAATCACAATAGCTAACCCAACGCAAGGAGTGCAACCACTTCAAGTGCTTGAAGTGTGAGCAAAGAGCGAATGTTAGTAACCAGCTCAATGCATGAAGTACAAACTCGAGGAGGCAGGCGAAATCGAGTAACCTTTGCCAGTAATCGAGTAACCTTTGCCTTCTCAACTCGAGAGAATGGGCAAACCGAGTACCCAGTTCTCTTAACTCGAGGAAGTGGCGAAGCCAAGTAAACTTTTGCACTTTTCGGGCAAAACTTCTTGCATTCGAAGTTCAATGGTAGTGGGAAGGAGAATCACGAGCTAACCCAAGCGGTGCAACCACTTCAAGTGCTTGAAGTGTGAGCGAGAGCGAATGTTAGTAACCAGATCAATGCATGAAGTACAAACTCGAGGAGGCAGGCGAAATTAAATAACCTTTGCCGGCGAAATTGAGTAACCTTTGCCTTCTCAACTCGAGAGAATGAAACCGAGTTCTCTTAACTCGAGGAGGTGAGAGAAGCCACCTTACCTTCTCAACTATGAAGAGAATGGGTGAAGTCAAGTATCCCAGTTCTCTTACTTATCCAAGCAGGAGCTCGCACGTTCGATGACCCTTCAAATAAAGCTTATGGAAGACAATGATTGTCAAATCCTCACCGTTGGTGATCGGTACTATTGAGAGTAGTTTTTCCACTTCATTTCCCAATTGACTAAGAGGGAGTGATGCGAACATACTTGGAAGTGACAACTAATGGAAGAAGGTTCAATGGGTGAATATTATGGAGAAAGGACCTTAAAAACTTCAAAGTCTGAGGCGATGCTCGTTAAAGCTCCAACAAGCATCTACCTAGTTCAAGCAATATGAGTATCCGCGATCGGCACATCATAAGGCGGTCTTTTCCTTCATCGAGGGATCCGCGAGAACCAACAAGGATCAGACAACTCAGCCAACCCCACAGATTCATTGGTGAGTTGAAAGATGGCGGATTGAGTTCGACTACTCAACAACGGTGGAGAGCGGCTAGGAGCCAAAGGCGTGTTGTAGCCAAAGAAGAAGTTTAGAGATTCAGAATGCGAGGAGATGCGTTCACGAGGCGTCGAAGGAATAAGTGGGGAGAATGTCACGGACAACAATGTAAACAAGGTGTTCGATGAAATGCTTGTGTTAGTCCGTGTCCTTGGTTTATGTACATATCTTGTACAACAAGAAGCGGGCTGATGAGGCTTGGAAGCCCTAGTTTGATTTGCTTTATGGCCAAGTTTGGCTTGTAAATACAAGTGTGTCTTATAAGCACTTGTGGGGACATCGGTCTGTAGTGGACCATTATCCTTTGTGTGCAACCTCTCTGAGTTTGTAATGTCCATGGGTGTGATTTGTATTTTGGCTTTATAAAGTGTTTTTCTTGAGCAGTTGCTTGTGGATCCGTGGGAGTTGCTTCTTCTGGCCCGTTTTCTCTTTTTTGTAAGTCTGTGGGATTTTAGGAGATCTCGAGGAAGGCTGACCTTTGCGGACAGACACGCATGGGTGCCGCACGGCTTAGGCAAAATCAGCTGAGCCCGTGACACAACCCGATGCCCACCCGATGCCCAAGCTTGATCTTGGCCTATCATCTGGTTGTAACTCTATTGCTCCTGTCATAATTAGTCATGAATGATACTAATTATGACTTAATGAAATATAATCATAATTACCAAACATCCATTACAAGACCATCCTAACTCCCGATAAGCTTTTCGGCTACCCCTGACAATCTTCCGGCGAGTCTCGTTCTTCTTATAGCGAATTCCCTTGCACCATCCTAGCAAACTCTTGATACCCTCGGCGAGCTTCCGACGCACTCCTAGTGAGTTCCTAACAATATCGACCTAATACATGGACTTAACCTTAGCCAATCCTAATTATAATAATTATTCTATCGTAATTAATCCTACATCAATCAATTCTAATAATCCTATTAGATCAATAACCTATCAATTGATTTCATCATCAAAATCTGAGATTCAACAATCTCCCTTTTGATTATGACAATCAATGATGACATGAGTTAATCCTAACTCCCACTAAATCCATACCACTTAAATTTAAGAGAAGCATACACTCTTAAAATCAAGCAATTAACATTTTATGCAAATTTCAATATAAATTTGTATCAAGTCATCAACTCATGAGTAAAAAGGAATTAAGCATCTATATCCAAGATGTTCAATTCATATCTTTATCCAAGATATCCATGTATTTCAATAAGATCATATGTCATCAATGTATTTATTATGTGTCATCAATATATATTTCTCCCCTTTTGTCATCAACAAAAAGGTGAAATATAGCTAATAATTTCAAAGCAAATGATGACATTACTCCCCTTAGTATATGTATTATAAAATTTTCTTCCCCCTTTAATAAGGAGAGAAATAAGGGAGGTATTGTTAAATCATTTCATCATAGAGAAGAGCTCTTAATAAATTTTAAAAGCAATACTAAGATTAGCTTAAAAATTCAAGAGATTTAAAGATTATTTATGTATTTCAAATATAGCAAAAATTATCTCTTGATATCAAAAATTTTCTCATGTAAATTTCAAGAAAATATAGCAAATAAATCAGAACAATAATAAATCATTATCTTTATATAGATTTTTAAAATCATCATTACATGCATGATCATCATACATGATTTCACATCATTATACTTTCTCCCTCTTTGTCATCAACAAAAGGAGAAGTGAAATTAGCATGTTTTTGATATATGAAAGCTTAGCAATTTAATAAATTTTTCATTACTTTAAAACATGTAAGCTGGTGAATTCATTCTTCTCTTTTGAGAAGTGCAAGCTAGCAGATATTTGCTTCCTTTGCATTATTCAAGCTAGCAATTTATAAGCTAACAAATTTTGCTCCCCCTTTATCATTATCAAAAAGAAGGATGGTTAGAATAATGCAAAACTTTTCCCATTATATCATTTTTCAAGAAATAAATCAAGAAATATACCAATCATCACATGAAATATATTAAAAAATTAACATTGTGTTGAGATATTTAATTTATGAAAACAAATTGTGAATATCAAGAGACAAGTCATAGAAGAAACAAATAAAATCTCTTGATTTATCTATAAGAAATCTTAAGTTGTTAAGTTCATGATTTATATAAAAATCTCCTTTTAAATAATATAAAAACATATAACAAAAGATTTTGATTCATAAAAGATTTCAAGTTATAATTCCAAGAAATCAAAACCACAATATAGGTAAATCACTCATTCAATTTCAAAATCATCGAAATCACTTTGAAGAGATTCAAAATATAATTAATAGACTTATTAGTCTCTTAAAATACTAATGATTTTCTTTCTCTACTTTATGTGAGCAAGAAGGTAGAATCAAGAGAGAGAAATGAAAAGTATCATATCGCAAAAATGATCAATTTTAAAGACGTAAGTTTTATAAATATGAATTTCAAAATTAAGCTCAAAACTTTAAGATATTCAAGGAGATTCAAAGGTTTAAGAGCTACTCATGCATTTAAAATCATCTCAAGTAATTTCAAATATAGTAAAAAAATTATTTATTATAAATTTTGATAAAAAGCATCAAGAATTTCATATGAAGGTATGATAGTAGATCAACCTCAAATTGTAAATCAAGTATTTTGCATGCATTTCTTTGAAACCATTGTTCCTCATTCAATGTTATCATATCCAAATTTACTTCTAATTATATTAATAATTTTATCTCTCCCTATTTTTTTTGTCATTGTCAAGAAAGAAATACGATGGCATAATTTCTTCTTAGCATTCATATTCAAATTATGCCCAAAAGTACAAGGAGATCATGTCATTAAAGATAAGATCAAAAATTTCAATATCAAAAGACATGATTTCATTTAATAAGTTTCTTTCCTCTTTTTTTTCTGAATAATAAAATAAGTCTTAGGGGATAATCTCAATTCATCCATGATAAATCTTTTTAATAAAGAAGAATTATCTTTATAATAATTTCAATTATATTGTTAAGATCATAAATCATATTTTTATTTTAAAAAAATTATAGAGATCAATAACATGATTCCCATAACATAAAAGACAAGTCAAGAAACTAAGGGAATATTTATGATAATACAAATCTCTTTTAATTTTTAACTTATCATAAATTTAAGAAATACTAATTTTGGTGATAAGTTGTGTTATTCATAAGTTTTAAAATAAATCATGTCAATATAAATATTGATATCAAAAGACATTCATGAATATTACATACATGATTTAATTTAATAAATCTCTTCTCAGATGATAAAATAGAACCATAAGAAAACAAAGAAGAGTCTTTATCTCATAAAGATATTACATTATAGATACCAGGATCATGAGTTAATTTTAAGGAAGAAAAAAAGCAGTAGATCTTGATTTATATATATGAAACTTCAAGTTTTCAAGAATATGGTTCATAAGAAGATTTTCAAGTTTTATTTTTTTAAACTTGCCAAAATCATGATAATAATTTATTCAAGTTCAAATTATCAAATCATTAAAATCACCTTCATAATTCAAGAGAGTCATAAAAATAACATAATTAATTTATTAATCTCTTTTTAAAATAAAATTATTTGAAAACTTATCTGAAATCATCATCAAAATTCGATTTTCAAAAATTTCAATAAAAGCATCATAGATTATTTTTCAATAGCTAAAATTCTCTAATCCACTTTTGTAGTTTTAGAGATTCAATAATAATAGTATTATTTTGTATCTTATTGAAGGATTAATAAAATAAAAATTCTTTCAGGAATAATTATCCTTCTTTTAAAATTTATTTCAAGAATGCAGTGTCATTTAAAGTAAAAAATAAAATTTTATTAATATCACTATAATAAAATATTTTCAAATAAAACTTTAATTTATTTCAATTTCGTTGATTTTTGGACTTAGTGTAGTGAGTTACCATGCTCATTTTATTCTCATTAAATATAATTTTAATTTACAAAAATACTAGACAATGAAGCATAATTTTTCTCTCTCTTTTTATATTATTCTATGCTAAAATTATACCATTCAATACAATCATTCAATCATAGCATTTCAATCATTTAAATCAATCATTCCATAGACTTTGTCAATATTTGAACCATTTAACAATAGTCTTTACATTTAAATAAGCCACTGATTTTAGCATTCACTCAAAATATATTCTTCAATAACTAAGGTTTTTTAGTTCTAATTCATTTTCATATTTGTATACTCTAGCTATGTATTATCAATATTAACTTTATAATGATGAACCATTAAAAGATTTATTATTAATAATTTTAATTCCAATAATTTTCTTATTACTACTTAGGCTAGTAAGCTTGAAGGAGTATTATATCTCAAGTGATATGACTTAAGTATCTACTTTCAAAATATTTTTATTGCTCTTAGCCTTGTTAGAAAACAACTTTATATTATGGGAGGTTTTGATGTAGGTACCCATTAAACATTGGGACCTTTATGACATGTTCTTTTCATTTTGTCTAATAGTATAAGATTGTTTATTATTCCTTTAGAAACCCAAACGAACTTGTGAGGACATAGTTTTTGAATAGTGCAAGTATAAATTTTTGCTTTAAACTAAAACGTTTCGGTTTAAGCATGATAGGAAGATCCAAAGTTTTTCGTTCTTAGTGAAATGAGTGAGTGATTAAAAGAAAGTTGCTAAGTTAATAAGCAAATTGAAAAGATAAGCAATGTTTTAAGGAAAGAATTTATCATGAAATCTTTGCTTGCAAAGAATTGAGTTAAATCAGAGGCGTCAATATAAAAATATGCAAGTAATGAAAGTTAGAAAACACTCATAAATTTTATTGTGGTTCGGTGCCAAAGGCCTACATCCACTCTAGAGTCCTCCTTCTTGAGGTACACTAGCGTCCACTACGATCTTCTTTGGGTGAAGACCAAATCCTTACACTTTGCTTACAAGGGAGACAAGATTACACTCTTTGATCACTCCCTCACCGCTTTTTTTTTTTTACAATTCTCACATAATATTTTCTTAGAATATAATCCCCAAAATTATTATGTGGAATATAAGAAAAATTAGAATATTTATAGGCCCTAAATTGGCTTCAAAATCGTAACCAAATACAAGCGTATCCAAAAAATCTAGGTACTGGCAGTTCACTTGCCGCCCTATGCTGGTCAACCGTCGAAAATACCCAGATTCCTGGGTATGGGCGATTCGACCACTCAGCTTAGGTGGGTCAGCAACCATTAGCTACCTGAAAGCCTGGGTGGTGGCAGTACACTCATCGCTCACCGGCGGTTTACCCGTCAAAATTTTATCGAAAGTGGTTCTCTCTACTTTTTGAATTCCGGCTTAAACTTGATGTTGACAAACCCCTAGTCAACCAATTGAGCTCAACCTGAACTCAATCAAACTCAATAGTGGATCCAATTGCCATACTGAGTTGATTAGGATTTCATCCAAATCCAACTCAATTATGACTTACTTTCTAACTATGACTCAGTGATTATAATACTTAATGACTAACAAGCTAAATCAAGACCTAACTCCCGCCAATCCGGTAGCTTCCGACATTCTTGCAGTGAGTCTTCTAGTCTTCTTCCAATGATCTCTCGACATGTTCCCAGCGAGCTTCCCGATTCCTTTGGTGAATCTCTTAGCGAACTTCAACGAGATCCCACTACATAATCTAAAGTCAGCCCAACGCCCAAGCTTGATCTTGTCCCATCATCTAGTTGTAACTCTATGGCTCCTGTCATAGTTAGTCCTGCATAATACTAATTATGACTTAATTAAATAAATTATAATTGTCAAACATCTATTACAAGACCATCTTAACTCCTAGCAAGCTTTTCGGCTATCCCCGACAATCTTCCAACAAGTCTCAATCTTCTTCTGGCGAACTCCCTTGCGCTATCTTAGCAAACTCCTGATAACCTCGGTGAGCTCCCGACGCACTCATGGCAAGTTTCCAACCACATCAACCCGATGTATGGACTTGACCTTAGCAAATCCTGATTGTAATAATTATTTTATCATAATTAATCCTACATCAATCAATTCTAACAATCCTGTTAGATCAATAACCCATCAATTAATTTCATCTTCAAAATTCAAGATTCAACAAGGGGAGGCTCTATGACCGACCCCTACAATCTATGCATGTGTTGAATATTATATTTTGATGGTGAAATTAATTAATGGATTATTGATCCAACATATGTTGTTAGAGCTAATTAATGTAAAATTAATGATGACACGGAGAATATAACAATCAAAGTTTTGGCAAAAGTCAAGTCCATGCATCGAGCCGGGGTTTGGACAATGCAGTTGGAAACTCGCCAAGAGTCCGTCGGGAGCTCGCCGAGGGTATCAAGAGTTTGCCAGGATGGCATAAGGGAGTTCATCGGAAAAGACCAAGACTCACCGGAAGATTGTCGGGGGTAGTCGAAAGGCTTGCCAGGAGTTGGGAAGGTCTTGAAGTGGATGTGTTGACTATTATGATTGTAATTAATTAAGTCATAGTTAGCATCATAAAGGTTTAACCACAATGGGAGAAGAAGTTACAGATCAAACATGGACCTAGGATCAAGCTTAGGCATCGGGCCAAAGTTCGTTGAGCGTTTGCTAGGACATCACCGAAGGTATCAGAAAGATCGCTAGAGACACGTTGAGAGATCGCTAGAGGAACACTGTGAGATTCACCATTGGATATTCTGAAGGTTACTGGATTACGGGAGTAAGGTCATAAGCTTGGTGGTCATGTCTTTATTGTAATCTTTAAGTTGTACATTCAGATTGAGTCTTAAATGAGTGTGATTTGGAAGGAATCCAAATCAACTTAAAGAGGCAATCGGGTCCACTATGAGGGTTTGGTTGAGCTTAAGTTGAGCTCAATCAATTAAGTAAAGAATTGGTCAACATCAGGTTCAAGCCGAAATTTGAAAAGTGGAAGGAACCACTTTTACAAAGATTCTAGCGGGTAAACCGCTGGTGAGCGACGATTCAATCAGCGCCACCTAGGATTTTGGGCTACTGTTAGCGACTAAACCACCCATACCTATATTTTTTAGGTGAGTTTGATTTTTGACTTTAAATTCTGAAGCCATTTGGGTCTAGAAATATCTCAAATTTTCTTACATTCCATACAATAATTTGGGGGATAAAATTCTATGAAAAACTTGTATGGATTGTAAGAAAAAGAAAAGGAGTAAGGGAATGATCAAAGAGCTATAATCTTGTCTCCCTTGTAAGTAAGTATAAGGGTTTAGTCATTACCCAAAAATGATTGGTAGTGGATGCCAGTGTACCTTAAGAAGGAGGACTCGGGAGTGGACATAGGTATGTTGGTGCCGAACCACTATAATTGTGAGTGTTGCTTAATTCTTGCATTTATTACTCACTTGCAATTATTGAGTTTGTAATCATTTTGAACTGAATAGACACTTCTGATTTTTACTTACTCCTTGAAAGCAAAGTTTCAGGTCCAGCACTTCCTTTCGACATTGATTATCTCTTATTGGGATTTGCTTGTTTCCTCTTAAGTCAATTTTGAAACAAGTAACTTAGCAATTTTCTTTGAATCATTCACTTGTTATGAAAAGCTTCAATTTGTCTATCTTGCTTAAAGCGAAAAATTTTTCATTAAAACTAAAATTTACACTTGTACTAATTCACCCCCGCCATACCACCCAAACCCCCACACCTCTCTTAGTGTCAATTGATCTTAATAATTAGTATCAGAGCTATATTTTTCTTATTTGGTTTAACACCTAAGAGAAATGACTCAGCATTAACGAGAGTGAATGAATCATAAGTTCTTATATGTTTAATGGGACAGATACACATCTTGAAAAATGCGAATGTGTATCTTTTTCATTTTGATAGAACTTGATTTATGGTGTATTGTTGAAAAAAGTTTTCAGAAGCCATCCAATCCAATAAATAATTAGAATTATTATGAAAAATAAATGTTTTCATTAAATGCAAAGGCTATGAATGCCTTATATTAAGCACTTGATAAAAATGAATTTGATCGGATTTTTTTTATTTGGCTTTCAATATTTGAAATGACATATGAAAGCATAACTAATCTAAATGAATCATTAAATGAAAATACTTCTAAAAATGAATTTGAAGAATACCTTTTAAAGAACAAGAAGGAATTTCAACTGAAAACATGACTCCTCGAGTGAAATCTTGAGTGATGAGGACTTTGAATATTTGACAAATGAACTAGATAAATTAATGAATATGAACCTTAAAAATGATCTAAAGATAGACAAAACCTCTTGCTATGAATGCAAGAAGCCGAGGAACTCTAAAGATGAAATGCACAATTAAGAAGTGGATAAGCTCGCTCTTTTGGCCATCGAGGATGAGGTTAGTGATTCATTAAGTATTTCTTTTTAGAATTATTGAACATGTTCCATAATTTGTTTGATGAGTTTAGAAAACTTAACAAATCTTTTAAGTTACTTAAAAATGAATATGATTTGTTAGTTAGTAAAGTTGATGAAATGCATGAGTTATTAGCATCACATAATCCTAGTTCTAAAAGTGAAATGTTAGACAATATTAACGAAGAAAATATCATCCTTAAGTCAACATTAGAATAATTTAAAATTGGGAACAAATCCCTAAATATAATCCTTGTTAATAATAGTTATATTAATAAAAAAATGACATAGGCTTTGTTGATAATGTTCAACAAATGCCAACCATCTTTGTAAAAGGACCTACCTTAAATGTGCCAGCAAAAATCAAATATAATTCTTGTGAAAAATTAGGACATAAAACCTATAAATATCTATTAAAAAATTATAGTTCACATAAATTAATTTGAGTTCCTAAAGGAATAATAAATAACCTTAAGCTAATAGAGAAAATAGGTACCTAAATCAAGACCTCCTATAATATAAAGTTGCCTCCTAACAAGGCTAGGAGCACTAAGTAATATTTTGAAAATAGATACTCAAGGCATATGACTTGAGGTCTAATACCCTTTTAAAGCTCACTAGCCTAAGTAGTAACAAAAAAATTATTAAACTTAAAATTAATTATAATGAATCTTTTAATGGTTCATCATTATATAATTAATCTTGAAGATGCATAGCTAGAGAATGAACTAGAACCAAAAAACCTTATTTATTGATAAATATATTAAAATTTACATAAATATGATTTTGATGATAATTGAATAAAAGGTTCAAACTTATTCGCTTGGATATTGGTTTAAATGTAAAGACTATTGTTAAATGGTTCAAATATTGACAAAGTCTAAGGAATGATTGATTTAAATATTATAATGATTGAAATGCTATGATTTAATGATTATGTTGAATGATAAAATTTTAGCATAAAACACTATAAAAAAGGGAGAGAAAAAATCATGCTTCATTGTCTAGTATTTTTATAAATTAAAAATATATTTAATGAGAATGAAATGAGCATGGTAACTCACTACACTAAGTCTAAAAATCATTAGACTTGAAATAAATCAAAGATTTTATTTAAAAATATTTTATTGTAATGATCTTGATAAAATTTCATTGTTGACTTTAAATAACATTACATTCTTAAAATAAATTTAAAAATAACAATTATTCTTAAAAGAATTTTTATCATATTAATCCATCAACAAGAGATAAAATAATACTACTATTGTTGAATCTCTTAAACTACAAAATGGGATTGGAGAACTTTAGCTATTGAAAAACAATCTACGATGTCTTCATTGAATTTTTTAAAAATTAATTATTACTAAGATTTTGGATAAGTTTTCAAATAATTTTGTATTTTAAAAAGAGATTGATAAATCTATACAACGTTATTGATCTTTTTGATGATTTTATCACGATCTTGCAAGTTAAAAAATTACAACTTGAAATCTTTACATTAATCAAGTTTATTTTAATAAGTTTATAAATGAATCATAAATTTATCTATTTGGAACTACAACATAAATCTAAACAATGATCTTGATGATTTGAAATCATATAAATAAGTTGAGATCTTATATTTTCATATCTCATTTTGCAAAATCATACTTGTAACTTGACAATTTTCATGAATTAAGATTTTGCTTACAAAATTGTTCTCCTAAAAAATTTTTATTATCTAAAAGAGGATTTATTAAATTAAATTATATCTTATGGTATTCATGAGTGTCTTTTGATATTAATATCCTTCTTGACATGATTTATTTTATAACTCATGAATGTGATAAGTTGAAAATTAAATAAAATATGCATGATTTGATAATTTTATTAGGAGATACATAAGACGTCTTGATTATTTATATTCACAAACAAAAGGTTGGGCAAATTTATTAAATCATGTCTTGTGGATTTGAATTTTTATTTTTAATGACATGATACCCCTTATACTTTTGGGAGTAATTTAAACATGGATGTAAAGAAATTATACCATCATATTTCGTGACAATGATAAAAAAGGATAATAAAATTACCAATATGATTAGAAGAAAATTAGATATAATAACATTGATTAACGAATAATTGATTAGAAGAAAATTAGAACTTTCTAAATGTATGCAAAATACTAGATTTACGATTTGAGCCTGATCTACTATCATGTTTTCTTTTAGAATTCTTGATGCTTATTGTCAAAATTTATATGAGATAATCTTTAAAATGTATGATTTGATTGATTTGCTACCATGCTTGAAATTTGCATAAGATGAACTAAATTGTATGGGTAGCTCTTGATTTTTTTTTGATTTCGAAATTAACATCTATAAAATTCACATCTATAAAATTGAGTATTTTTGTGATATGATGTTTTTTACTTCTCTACCTTGATTCTACCTTCTTGTTCACATAAAGAGGAGAAAGAAAATAACTAGCATTTTAAGAGACCAATAAGTCTATTAATTTTATTTTAAATCTCTTAAAATTGTTTTTGATGATTTTGAAATTGAATGAGTTTTTTACCTATATCATAATTTTGATTCCTCGGAATAATAACTTAAAATCTTTTATGAATCGAAATCTTGACAACTTGAGGTTTCTTATGTATGAATCAAGATATTTTATTTGTTTCTCATATGATTTGTCTCTTGATATTCATCATTTATCTTCATGAATTGTATATCTCATCACTAGGTTAATTTTTCTTGATATATTTCATGTAATGATTTGAAAAATGATGTAATGAGAAAAGTTTTGCACTATGTAGCCAACCCTTCTTATCGACAGTGACAAAGGGGAAGCAAAACTTATTCGCTTGCATGATGTAAAATTGCTAACTTGAACATTATAAAGGAAGCAAAAATTTGCTAGCTTGCACTTCCCAAAAGAGAAGAAAGAATTCACTAGCTTGTATATTCTAAAGTAATTAAAAATTTATTAAATTGCTAAGCTTTCATATATCAAAAACTTACTAGTTGCACTTCTCATTTTGTTGATGACAATGGGGCAGGTGTGATGATGTGAAATCATGTATGATGATCATGCATATAATGATGATTTTAAAAATCTTCATGAAGATAATGATTTATTATTGTTCAAATTTATTTGCTATATTTTCTTGAAATTTACATGAGAAAGATTTGTTGAGCTCATATTTGAAATATTCTTTTCAAAGTTTTTATTTATAAGATTGAGGTTGAGAGCTATGAATGCTAGATCATGATAATATATAAAATGCTAATCTAGATTTCATGAGATTAAGCTTTTTGTGACAATATTTTTGAAAACTTTTTCTATGTTCTTTATCTTAGTTTTCACAAAAGAGGAGAAAATTTACATAATATTTTTCTATTTTACAGATTTATTTGCTACTCTTGAAATTACATGAGATGATTTTAAATACATGAGTAGCTCCTAAATTTTTTAATCTCCTTAAATATCTTGGAGTTTTGAGCTTATTTTCGAAGTTCACCTCTACAAAATTGAGAGCTATATTTAATGATGTTTTACAACTCCTTCCTTGTTTTCTTTCTTTCTTTTTCACAAGAGAAAGAAATTTCTTTATAACTCATATCGTATTTTAAAAAGGGAAAGGAAAAACTCCTATGCCTTAAAATCCTTAGCCTTATATTTTACCTTTTTATTGATGACAAAGAGGGAGAAATATACATTGACGACACATGATATACATTAATGACACATGATGATATACATTTATGATATATGATATTGATGATATACATTGATGATATATGATATTGATGATATACATTGATGAAATACGATATTAATTATATACGTTGATAACACATGATATTGATGATATACTTGTATATCTTGGATATGGATGCATAATTACTTTTGAAAATTTATGATTCGATGATTTAATACAAATTTGTGTTGAAATTTGCTTGGAATGTTGATTGCTTAAAAATACTTGAAATTTAAGAGTGTGTGATTCTCTTAAATTTAAGTGGCATGGATTTAGGGGGAGTTAGGATTAACTCCTTTCATCAATTGATTGTCATCATAAAAAAGGGGGAGATTATTGAATCTCGAATTTTGATGATGAAATCAATTGATGGGTTATTGATCTAACATATGTTGTTAGAGTTGATTGATGTAGGATTAACTATGACAGAGAGAATATGACAATCGGATGTTTAGCCAAAGTCCAGCATGCATTGGGCCAGGATTCGAACGATACGGTTGGGAACTCTCTAGGAGTGTGTCGGGAGCTTGCCGAGGGTATCAGGAGTTTGCTAGGATAGCACAAGGGAATTCACCATAAGAAGATTAATACTCGTCGGAAGATTGTCGAGGGTAGCCGAAAGGCTTGCCGGGAGTTTGGAAGGTCTTGAAGTGGATGTGTTGGTCATTATGATTGTAATTAATTAAGTCATAGTTGGTATCGTGTAGGTTTAACCACGACAGAAGAAGGAGTTAGATCAGACATGGACCCAGGATCGAGCTTAGGCATCGGGCCAAAGTTTTGGATGATGCGGTGAAAGCTCGTCGAGCATTCGCTACGACTTCGCCGAAAGTATCGGGAAGATCGCTAGAAACAAATTGGGAGATCGCTAGAGGAAGGCTGTGAGACTCGTCATTGGAGATTCTGAAGGTTGCCAGATTGCGGGAGTAAGGTCATAAGCTTGGTGGTCATGTCTTGATTGTAATCTTTAAGTCGTAGGTTAAAATTGAGTTCTAAATGAGTATGATTTTAAAAGAATCCAAATCAACCTAAAGAGGCAATTAAGTCCACTATAAGGGTTTAGTTTAGCTCAGGTTGAGCTCAATCAGTTGATCAAAGAATTGGTCGATATTAGGTTTAAGCTGAAATTCGAAAAGTAGAGAGAACTATTTTTCTAGAGATTTTGGTAGGTAAACTGCTAGTGAGCGGCAGTTCAACTGGTACCACCTAGGATTTTGGGTGGCTGTCAGTGGCTGAACCGCGTGTACACAAATTTTTTGGGTGTGTTTAATTTTTGGCTCTAAATTTTGAAGCCATTTGGGGTCTATAAATACCCCAAGTTTTCTTACATTCCATACAATAATTTGGGGGATCAAATTCTATGAAAAACTTATATGAATTGTAAGAAAAAGAAAAGGCGTAAGGGAATTATAACCTTGTCTCCCTTATAAGTAAGTGTAAGGGTTTAGTCTTCACCCAAAGAAGATTGGTAGTAGATGCTTGTGTGCCTCAAGAAGGAGGATCGGGAATGGATGTAGGCCCGTTGGTGCCGAACCACTATAATTGCGAGTGTTTATTAATTCTTACAGTTATTACTCACTTGCAATTGTTGAATTCGTAATCGTTTTGAACTGAATAGACGCTTTCGATTTTTACTTATTCCTTGAAAGTAAAGTTTCAAGCCAAGCCAAGCACTTCCCTTCGATGTTGATTATCTTAAGTCATTTTAAGCAAGTAACTTAGCAATTTTCTTGAATCATTCACTTGTTACAAAAAGCTTTGATTTGTCTATCTTGCTTAAAGCAAAAAGTTTTTCGTTAAAACTATAATTTACACTTTCACTAATTCACCCCTCCCCACAACAACCCCACAAAACCACCCCCCCCCCTCTCTCTTAGTGCCAATTGATCCTAACAACATGAGGGTGGACTTCCCTATATGGGAAGGAGATTTGATTGGTTGGATCTCGTGTGGAGCATTGTTTTCGGCACCACAAAACTGTAGATGCATCTATGGTGGAAATTGGGGCTATTCATCTTAAGGGGATGCCATACAGTGATTTGATTGGTTTGAACACACCCATGAAGTCCTCTCATGGCGATAATTCAAAGAAAGGCCGCTAATCCACTTCGGACCAATCGACTACGAGAATGTTGATGGACAACTAGCAAAGATCCAACAAACTGCTACCATCTAAGAGTATCAAACAAGGTTGGAAAGATTATCTAATAAAACTTATGATTGGTTTAAAAAATAGCTATTGGGGACTTTTATTAATGGCTTGAAGCTAGAGATCCAAGGAGAAGTTAAAGCGCAACAATCATACATGCTTATTGTCACAGACAATAATGTAAACAAGGTGTTCGATGAAATGCTTGTGTTAGTCCGTGTCCTTCGGTTTAGGTACATATCTTATACAATAAGAAGCGGGCATGCAGTAAGCTTAGCAGCCCTAGTTTGATTTGCTTTATGGCCAAGTTTGGCTTGTAAATACAAGTGTGTCTTATAAGCACTTGTGGGGACTTCGGTCTATAATGGACCATTATCCTTTGTGTGCAACCTCTCTGAGTTTATAATGTCCATGGGTGTAATTTGTATTTTGGCTTTATAAAGTGTTTTCTTGAGTAGTTGCTTGTGGATCCCATGGAAATTGCTTCTTCTGACCCGTTTTCTCTTTTTGTAAGTCTATGGGACGTTAGGAGATCTCGGGGAGGGCTGACCTTTGTGGACGGATACGCATGGGTGCCGCATGGCTTAGGCAAAATCCGCTAAGCCCGTGACAATGTGGTATCAGAGCGGGACAAGCACACGCAAAAATACTTTCCATACAAATGTGGGAGACCTAGCTAGGCTGTGTGGAGGACAGCCAGCACGTGCAACTGTTTGGGGGAAACGGACATTGAGATGTAGGGAAAGGAGTCACTTAGAGGAGCGGGCATCCTGGTTTGGCATTCAAGGAATAGCCAACCCCTTTGCATGAGAGGCACCACGAGGACAAGCAAGCGAAGAAGAATGTGTAGCACACAAAGATTGGGATGGTTGAGTTCGAGCTATAGCTCGACGTTGGCAACCAAACTTGACGGTGCTCAAGGTAAAGCAGGGCGCTTGGTGAAAGATGAGATCGTGCAAGGTGGGAGGTGTTATGTAACGACCGAAAGAGTTATGCAAAGCTCACAGAGGTGAGGGGAATTGCTAACTCGAAGGATTCAGAACTCATGCAAGGGCTTATACACGGATGACGGAGTGTTTGTGGCCATCCCAAGGCGCGATTAGAACTCAGCGCCATAGAGCATCAGAACTTTCTCTTCAACATGGAAAGGATATGTCTGTAGGCGGCTGAAATGTGCAACAAGTTTAGCATGTTGCTAGACCTTGAAGGGTGCTGTGGAGACTGTATTGGAGAAGGGTTGCAACCTAGCAAGTGCATTTACAAGGGCAGAACAAGGCACAAGTTCAGCAAGACGGAGTAGTCCAAAGGGGATGGTGGTCTCCGAAACTTCCAGTGGGAAGTATATAAAGAGAAAAGTTGCCCCAGCAGGACAGATATCCAGGAGGGATAAGTCCTAGTTCTCTAGTGGGAGAATCATGTGCAACGGATTGCATATATTGAGGAAGAGTTCCTCAAGGCTATATCTCCACAAAGCTCAATAGACCAAGTGAGCGACGAAGAGTTGTCGCATGATCTCAATGGAGGTAATGCATTGGTGGATGCATTTCGAGATCAAGTGGGGGAGCAATCCAAGGCAACATCATATGAAGGACAGAAGGTTGACCCGTGGAATGGTGGACGTGAGGGCCACTATCAACTCAATGCAAATCGAGGAGCAGAGCGACTTGGGTGGAACTCGGTGAAGTATCCAAGTCGCATGAAGGGAGTCGACATAGAAGATGGAACATAGAGCGGAGGCACGGAGCTTTCCTTGGACAGAAGTCAAGGGCATGAACTATTGTAGAGGCAAGAGTGGGATGATGTCGTTCCATGGATTCTTCATTATGATGGGACAGACTTGTTTTACATGGTGCCAAAGATGAAGGGAGCTTCAATGCACATGCAAGCTATCTCAGAGATGCATTTGATGGAGTAACGAAGGTGATTCGACTTACGGAGGTAAAGTTGGGATCATGAGACCTTAGTATGGGGCAAGAGGATGCAGAGGCAGTTACTCTTGAAGAATATGCCACAGTGTTGTCATTCAAGTTGTTAGGAATAAGAGGTGCATAGCAAGATTGTGTTGGTAGGGGATAGAGGCCCAAGATCCAGACAATGGTGTACCAACTCTAGCGAAGTCAGGGGACTTCAGGAGCTACTAGGCGACGGACTATCCTAGAGCTATGCTTCATCCAGGTGTAACCCAAGAGTCGGTGGATGAAGGGGAATTGCCAAGGGAGCGAACTAAAAATTAGAGATGGCAGAGGCCCTACGATGTGTTGGCAGAGGCCACACGTGGAGAAGTCGTAGTCTGAGTTTATCACACGAGAATCTGTATGCAATGGTGATGTCACCAGGAGGCGACATGGTGCAGCGGATCGTGGTGGAATAGTTCGTGGCAATGCAATACAGGCAATCTTGTCCCGTGAGGGACAATATCATACAGAGGTTTGATCAGGAGAACTAGGAGCTCCACTTTAGTGTACAACACAACAAGAAGAAGGGCTATGGATTCAAGGAGTGAATGTCGTAGTACCGTAGAGGCGGGTCTTCGTGTGTGTATCGAAGCTTGCATTTGATGAAAGCCTTAGTCATCAGCATATGGGAGCTATATACCACCGAGGAAGAAGTCCAAGTGCAAGTACCAATGAGTCCCGTAAGGGATGTGATCATGTGAATGATCAGGAGCTGCTGGGAGCTCCACTTCGGTGAACAATGTAACGGCAAGAAGGGCTGTGGATTCAAGGAGTGAATGTCACAGTACCGTAGAGGCGGGTCTTCCGTGTGTATATATTGAAGCTGGCATCAGATGAAAGCTTTGGTCGTCAGCATATAAGGGCTATGTACCACCGAGGGAGTAGTCAGATTGCAAGTACCAGTGAGTTCCATGGAGGGGACTTGATTATACTAAGGTATAATCGGAGCAGTTGGAGAGTTGGACTGCTTCAGTGCTCACATTCGCTTAAGGGAGCCCGACAAGTCAGAGGACAAGGCCGAGTAAGCGAACGTTACTACCAAGGAAGCTAAGGAGAACATAATCGGTGCGAATCCTGCAACAAGATGGCGGAGGCCATGCATGAGAGTTACAGTCTATCTTTCCATCGACCAAGAAGAACTGCTAGGAGGACATAGTGGTGTCGAAGAAGGTGGTCGAAAGGGGCGAGGAAGCGACGACGAGTCCAGCGGGACTCAGCTACCCAAAAGAAAAGTATCGGTTAGAAAGGAGGTGGACTCGGAGGAGCTCCACAGTGCCACAGAGACAGATCTACCGATCGCGAAAGAAGGGATGAAGATGTAAGATAACAGATAGTAGTGCAATGGACTTGGCAATGCCATGATACCACAGATGCGGGACTTCCGTGAAGTCATCGATCCCTTGCTCTCATGGAGGGAGAGCATTGGTCGTAAAAGGGACCGAGGAGGTGGAGAATGTAGAGGCAAACTCCAAGTACCAAGATAGGGCAGAAGGGCAGAGGCAAAGAAACTTTATAAGACCGATGTCGATGGGCTTCTCATCAAGATAACCAAAATTAAGGGACTTCGGGTTGATGCAGGAGTGCTCGACCAAGGAACGAAGTAGGCAGTACATGGTATTGTACCTTTCCACTCAAGAGGAGCAGGTGGCAAAGGTGATGGAGAAGACGGTACAATCCCAAAGGCGACCAAATCTATTAAAGACTTACTCCAAGTTGGGGGACTCCAAGTTGGGGTAAACTTTTTACTCTTTTCGGGCAAAACTTCTTGCATTTCAGAAGTTCAATAGAAGTGGGAAGGCGAATCACAGTAGCTAACCCAACACAAGGAGTGCAACCACTTCAAGTGCTTCAGAAGTGTGAGCAAAGAGTGGGCGAATGTTAGTAACCAGCTCAATGCATGAAGTACAAACTCGAGGAGGCAGGCGAAATCGAGTAACCTTTGCCTTCTCAACTCGAGAGAATGGGTGAAACTGAGTACCCAAATTCTCTTAACTCGAGGAGGTGAGCGAAGCCAAGTAACCTTACCTTCTCAACTACGAAGAGAATGAGTGAAGTCAAGTATCCCAGTTCTCTTACTTATCCAAGCAGGGGAGCTCTGCACAAGTTCAGTGACCCTTCAAAGAAAACTTATGGAAGATAATGGTTGTCAAATCCTCACCGTTGGTGATCAGTACTACTGAAAGTAGTTTTTCCACTTCATTTCCCAATTGACTAAGAGGGAGTGATGTGAACATACTTGGAAGTGACAACTAACAGCAGAAGAAGGTTCAATGGGCAAACAGTATGGAGAAAGGACCTTAAAAACCTCAAAGTCTACGAGGCGATGCTCGTTAAAGCTCCAACAAGCATCCACCCAGTTCAAGCAATATGAGTATACTGCGATACTGGCGCATAATAAGGCAGGTCTTTTCCTTCATCAAAGGGATCCACGAGAACTAACAAGGATTAACATAACTCAGCCAACCCCACACCAGATTCAGTCATTGGTGAGTTGAAGCAGCATGGTGGATAAGAGTTCGACTACTCAACAATAGCGACGGAGAGCGGATAGAAGCCAAAGGGGCATGTTGCAGCCAAAGCAAAAGATTAAAGATTCAGCAGAATGCAAGGAGATGCAGTGTCTACAGCGGCTTCGACGAGGATGTCGAAGGAATAAGTGGGGGAGAATGTCACGGACAATAATGTAAACAAGGTGTTCGATGAAATGCTTGTGTTAGTCTGTGTCCTTCGGTTTAGGTACATATCTTATATAACAAGAAGTGGGCTTGCAGTAGGCTTAGCAGCCCTATTTTGATTTGCTTTATGGCCAAGTTTGGCTTGTAAATACAAGTGTGTCTTATAAACACTTGTGGGGACTTCGGTCTGTAATGGACCATTATCCTTTGTGTGCAACCTCTCTGAGTTTGTAATGTCCATGGGTGTAATTTATATTTTGGCTTTATAAAGTATTTTCTTGAGCAGTTGCTTGTGGATCCCGTGGGAATTACTTCTTCTGGCCCGTTTTCTCTTTTTGTAAGTCTATGGGACTTTAGGAGATCTCGGGGAGGGCTGACCTTTGCGGATGGACATGCATGGGTGCCGCACGACTTAGGCAAAATCAGCTAAGCCCGTGACATTATGGTAGTCATCTCTTTCGTGCGACTTCAAGTGGAGTGATTAAACCATAAAGCTCGGAGGACTAGGATCACTCCCTGACTAGCAATACTAAAGCCCTCAACTCTCTCTACTGTCAACCAAGCCCCAGCACCAAAGAAGTTGACAACAGAAAAGCTTTGGGAGCGATCTGCGAAGGGTTTATGTTGGCATTGTGACGAGCCGTGGAGCTACGAACATCACTACAAAAAGGGATGACTTCTTATGATTGAACTTGTAGAAGAAGTCATTGAACTTTTAGAAGAGAGCCTCAAACATGAAGAAGTTGTAGAAGAAGAGCCACCACTGACTGACTTTATAGTACACGCACTAGCTGGCTACTCGGCCTTCTCAGATAACAATTGATCACTATTCTTATCAACATGGGCAGCACTAATAACTTCATATTTATAGAGAGCCACCAAAAATCATAGGGCTCCTACCTTAGTGGGTATTAGATCTTTATCCAATAACCCACCAAACTCGTATTATTGGATCTCTATCCAATAATCTCCTTAGGCCTCTATTTGGGCCTTAAGCAAGGAGCCCATTAGCATAGGGTTTCATCTACGAGAATAGGGGCTAATTGGATCTCTATCCAATCCTCTATTCATTGAAGCATCCATCATATATATATGACCCTCTAGGCCCGGTAACGAGCAAGCTGTGAGTCGCTCCCATCAGAACTTCTTCTAATATAATGAATTATTATCTCCATTATAATTCACTCGACTTATGGACTATAGACGTACTGGGCCATTATGCCATAGTCTCCAGATGATACAGGAGGATCAAATCCATGGGACCTGTCTATCCATAGTTATCGTGTATCTATAATCCCTTATCCAACTAATATCCTAGAGACCGTATATTGGACATGGTATTGTCTGGTCACATACAGAATTAGTTTGTCTTGCTCTTATCGGATTCTACCTGAGAACTCTTTCTCTCTCAATCCAAACGACCCTGGCCAGGGATTTGTTTGAGTAAGCACATACGAGATATTCCTTTCACGATAATAAGAATGGATAATCCTTTATTGACACTCAATTGCCTTCGTAAGGTTGGCTACCAATCCCGATAACCAACTATACTAGTCTGTAACTTTCCAAACCTGTATGTCTGGCGTCAAAGAAATGAGTACTTAAATAAGGCATCCTTGATATCTCAAGTCTAAGGACTAGATACACAACTGGGACTATGGAATTACTGTCTGACATTAGGTATCATTAATTATATAATATTTCATAAGCGAATCAATCAGTGAACTCATTCTCTAATGAGCATGAGTTGTATAGTTGGCTGTATAGTTGGCTATGAGACTAGCCACATCCATTATATGGAAGGATATATAGTACATCGATATATCCGATTATCTTGATGTCCCTCTCAAATAACTTATGATCGAGATTGTTTAGGATCTGTGTTTAAAGGTGAATCGATATTATTATCATGATCTTATCACGATCTGATTCTTATTGCATAAAACCAAGGACATCATAATATATATATATATATATATATATATATATATATACAATAGATAATATAATATGAGAATATATAAAAATAATCATAAGAAAAAAGATCACACAGCGTGTCACACGTGCCATCACTCACGTGATTGGCTTGCATGGCACCTGTAACCAATAATCTCCCACTTCACCTAAAGCCAATCACCTATGTGTCTGATCCATATCAAACACCTATGATACTCAAATACAATCTAAGCCAATGGCTTTGTTAGTGGATCTACAATGTTATCTTCATATGAAACTCTTTCCATTACTATATATTTATGGGCTATGATCTCTCTAATCAAATGGAACTTCCTCAGAACATGCTTAGACTTCTGATGCGACCTAAGTTCCTTCACTAGAGCTATCACCCTATCACTATCGTTGTATATAGGAATCAGCTTCATGGCTCGAAACAATTCCTAAATCCCTGATGAACTCCTTCATCTACACCCCTTCTTTTGTTGCTTCTGCTGTAGCAATGTATTATACCTCTGTGCTCGAGTCAGTAGTAGTATCTTGCTTGTAACTCTTCCAGCTTACTACTCCACCATTTAGGGTGAAAACATACCCTGAGTTTGACTTACTATTATCAATTTCGGACTAGAAACTTAAGTCTATATAGCCCTCAACCTGGAGGCTACTTTCTTCATATACTAGTAAAAGATCCTTAGTCCTTCTCAAGTACTTAAGGATACACTTTACTACCTTCTAGTATTCTAAACCTGAATCTACCTGATACCTGCTCATGACACTCAAAGCATGCACTATATTAGGCTTGGTACATAGCATAGCATACATGATAGACCCTATCACTAAGGCTATGTCTGTCCTTTCTTTAGGAGTCTTTAGGGACATACTCCTATAAAGTGATATTCCTTGTCTCATTGGTGTAAGACCTCTCTTGGAATTCTCTGTACCAAACCTTTCAATAATAAAGTTTATGTACCTAGACTAGGATAAGCCAATCATCCTCTTGGATCTATTTTTATAGATCCAAATCCCCAAAATATAGGATGCTTCCCCTAAGTTTTTTATAGAGAAGTTTCTAGATAGCCAAGCCTTTACTGTGGAGAGCATTCCTACATCATTCTCAATTATTAGGATGTCATCTACATATAATACCAAGAAGGTGATAATGCTCCCACTTACCTTCATGTATACACAAGGCTTATCTTCATTCTTAATGAAGTCATAAGATTTGATTGCCTCATCAAATCTTATGCTCCAACTTCATGAAGCCTACTTTAGTCCATAAATAGACCTGAGCAACCTATATACTTTATCTGGACTCTCTCCAGATATGAATCTCTCTGGCTATATCATATACACCTCCCCTTCCAGGTTGTCATTAAGGAATATTGTCTTGACATCTATTTGCCAGATCTCATAGTCATAGTGTGCTACAATGGCTAAAAGAATTCTGATAGATTTAAGCATAGCTATGAGTGAAGAGGTTTCGTCATAGTCAACTTCTTGCCTTTGACGATATCTTTTAGCTACCAGTCTTGCCTTATAGGTCCCCATGTTTACATCCACTATGATCTTCTTCTTGAAGATCCATTTGTAATCGATAGGTACGATACCTTCAGGTGCATCCACAAGGTTCTAAACCTTATTATAGTATATAGAATCTATCTCAGAATTCATGGCTTCTTGCCACTTCCTGGAGTCTATACTCAAATAGCTTCCTCGTAGTCGGAGGATCAACATCCTAAGAATCCTCTCGACTAATATGTCCCACATATCTTTTAGGAGGGTGTGATATTCTACTAGACCTACATAAAGTTAGAATTTATGTTATAGGTACCTGAACAGACTCGGACTCTAGAACAATACTTAAGCTAGGTTCTCCAATCTCGCTCAACTCTATCTCACTCCCACTATTTCCACTAAGAATATATTCATTCTCAAGGAACATAGCTCTCTTGGCAACAAAGATATTTTGGTCCTCGAGATGATAAAAATAATATCCCAAAGTATCCTTAAGGTATTTGACAAATGCGCGCCGTTCTATCTTTGATTCCAACTTATCGACATTATGTCTTCTAACATAGGCAGGACAACCCCAAATCATAACAATCTTAAGATCGAGCTTTTTTTTTTTCCATATCTCATATGGTGTAAACACTATCGACTTTGATGGAACTCTACTTAGAAGGTAATGCAGTCTCTGGGGCATATCCCCAAAATGAGATAGGTAGGTTAACGAAACTCATCATGGATCGTACCATGTCTAACAATGTACGATTCCTCCTTTCTGATATACCATTGACCTAAGGTGTATAAGGAGGTGTCCATTAGGATAGAATCCTATTATCCTTGAGGAAATGGGTGAACTCCGTACTCTAGTACTCTCCTCCATGATCTAATCGAAGAATCTTAATACTCTTTCTAATCTAGTTCTTGACTTAATTCTTATTTTCCCTAAATTTCTTAAAGGCCTTAGATTTGTACTTCATCAAGTACACGTGTCCATACGTAGAGAAATCATCAGTGAATGTAATGAAGTATAAGTAACCACCTATAGCCTGAGTCAACATGGGACCATATACATCACTATGTACGAGTTCCAATAACTCAATAGCTCTCTCCCCAATTCTGCTAGAAGGAGAGGTGGTCATCTTTTTATGAAGGTAAGGTTCGTAAGTTGTATATGAATCATAGTCAAATATATCTAAGTATCCATTTTTCAGCAACTTTTGAATCCTTCCCTCATGTATATGACCTAGCCTACAATGTCATAGGTATTCATTATTCACCTCATCTCTTTTTCTCTTAGACATATTTATATTTATGATGTGTGGAGAAGTGTCTAACACATATAAGCCATTTATCAATGTCCCTCTAGTGATGATCTCATCATCCATTATTATTGAATAACTATTATTCTTAAAAACTAATTTATATCCACTAATTGTCAAATAAGAGATAAAAATTATGTTTTTGATAATAGAGAGAATAAAATAACATGCATCTAATGCAATGATACTTCACAATACAAATGTAGGGTGACCTCCCTAATGGTAACCGTAGCAATTCTTGCTCCATTACCCATCTTGAGGTCTATCTCGCCTTTGACTAATCTCATAGGTCTTGCCAGAAATAGCAATAAATTATAGATATGATAAGCATTCCGGATATCCAATACCCATGTGTTATCATAAAACGTGACACGTGGAGACAGATCATGAATATACTTAAAGCTTCTCTAAGCTTCTATTTCACCTTATCTGTAAGATAGTCCTTATAATTCCTCTTTTAGTGCCTATCTTGACTGTAGTAGAAGCACTGTCCTTTGTCCTTTGTCGGGTATTTCTTAGCAACCCTTACCTTACCCTTCTTAAGAATCTTACTAGCCTTCCTTTTCCTATTGGTCTCACCAATATAGAGAACTGACTTCTCTTTCTTGATGGTACTCTCAGCTTCACTCAACTTATTAAGGAGCTCAAGTAGAGTCACCTCAAACTTGTTCATATTAAAGTTAATAATGAACTGTGAAAAGGAATCTAGTAGGGACTGAAGTATAATATCAACATACAGATTATCCTTTAGGACTATCTTTATACTTCATAAAGTCAGCGATCTCATCCTTGCTTGTCCTTTCCTCCGGCGTGGGCATAATCATGTTAAGGACATATACGATTTTCTTTTTCATGAGAATAATTTTTAAATTACGGAGCCTTTGGACCAATGAGACGGTTAGCATCAAGTATGCCATATAAGGGTTTTGCAAGTAACAAACAAGATATAGCATAAATAAATAACATGTAGACTTTGTAGAAAATACTAATTAAGTTATGAATATCTATCTTAATTTACTCCCGCTATTTTTCTAGCGAATCACATGACACCCTCGATATGTGAGAAAAAAGTCTCCAGTAGACTCCTAGTGGGGATCAGGATCCAATTGGCATCTTAGTACAACCTCGAGGGACTCAACCAATTATACTAAGCCCAAAAGATAGGCAACTCTTGTCAATCACAACTCCTTGTGATTCTTATCATGTTTGACCTCTGAATCATCACGGTCTTGACTGCTCGACTAACCATGAAGTTTAGTAAAGTCATCACCATCTTTACAAGATGAGTCTGATTTAATGGATATGCTCTCGACTGCTCGATCAAGTCATACCATGTCCTGAAATCACCGGTGACATATATATGTTGTAGGTAAGAACTCAATCACATAGATAGGTGAGCCTCGAGAGACTCGACCAACTCAACTTATGTCATAATTCAATTTCTTCCTATAACAATGGAAGACCATATGGGTTAATCTTATTACCACATGCTTATCGACTTAATATTATCATATGAGAGGTTTTTATTTCATATCGATCTCCTAATATGTCGTGTCACACACATATATATTTAATGTATATCGACATCGCATGCATATATATATATACATATATATATATTATCATATATATATATATATATATACATACATATATATATTATCATATATATATATATATATATATATATATATATATATATATATATATATACACATACATACATATATCTAGTAAGTGTATAACACATCGAATATGTAAGCCACATTGGATGATCATGAGCCATCACCAAATATGATTAATCCTGGGCCAATAGGCCAAATCATTCACAATAGGATCTATGTGTGCATCGATGCATCTCCATGTCCTATGATCCTTGATCTCGTCATTATCGATTCTGTCAGATCGTTGCATCACCATGCGTCGTGATCTCCCACTATGGCATCGTGGGTCTCGCTGTCACCTCTATGCTCTCGCCGCACTGTCACGGGCTTAGCTGATTTTGCCTAAGCCGTGCGGCACCCATGCGTGTCCGTCCGCAAAGGTCAGCCCTCCCCGAGATCTCCTAAAATCCCACAGACTTACAAAAAGAGAAAACGGGCCAGAAGAAGCAACTCCCACGGGATCCACAAGCAACTGCTCAAGAAAAACACTTTATAAAGCCAAAATACAAATTACACCCATGGACATTACAAGCTCAGAGAGGTTGCACACAAAGGATAATGGTCCACTGCATCAAGTCCCCACAAGTGCTTATAAGACACACTTGTATTTACAAGCCAAACTTGGCCATAAAGCAAATCAAACTAGGGCTTCCAAGCCTCATCGAAGCCCGCTTCTTGTTGTACAAGATATGTACATAAACCAAGGACACGGACTAACACAAGCATTTCATCGAACACCTTGTTTACATTGTTGTCCGTGACATTCTCCCCACTTATTCCTTCGACGTCCTCGCCGGCCACCGTAGACGCTGCATCTCCTCGCATTCTCTGAATCTTTAATCTTCGCTTTAGCGCAACACGCCTTTGGCTCCTAGCTCTCCACCGTTGTTGAGTAGTCGAACTCCAATCCGCCATCGCTTCAACTCACCAATGATTGAATCGGTGTGGGGTTGGCTGAGTTGTCTTGATCCTTGTTGGTTCTCGCGGATCCCTCGATGAAGGAAAAGACCGCTTATGATGTGCCAAGATCGCAAAGATACTCATATTGCTTGAACGGGTAGATGCTTGTTGGAGCTTTAACGAGCATCGCCTCACGACTTTGAAGTTTTTAAGGTCCTTTCTCCATAATATTTGCCCATTGAACCTTCTTCGTTAGTTGTCACTTCCAAGTATGTTCGCATCACTCCCTCTTAGTCAATTGGGAAATGAAGTGGAAAAACTACTCTTAATAGTCGATCACCAACGGTGAGGATTTGACAACCATTGTCTTCCATAAGCTTTCTTTGAAGGGTCCGAACTTGTGCGAGCTCCCCTTGGATAAGTAAGAGAACTGGGATACTCGACTTCACCCATTCTCTTCATAGTTGAGGAGGTAAGGTGGCTTCTCTCACCTCCTTGAGTTAAGAGAACTGGGGTACTCGGTTTTCGCCCATTCTCTCCAGTTGAGAAGGCAAAGGTTACTCAATTTCGCCTGGCAAAGGTTACTCAATTTCTCCGGCCTCCTCGAGTTTGTACTTCATGCATTGAGCTGGTTACTAACATTCGCCTGCTCACACTTCAAGCACTTGAAGTGGTTGCACTCCTTGCGTTGGGTTAGCTACGTGATTCACCTTCCCACCGCCATTGAACTTCGGAATGCAAGAAGTTTTGCCCGAAAAGTGTAAAGTTTACTCCAACTTGGAGTCCCCAACTTGGAGTAAGTCTTTGATAGATCTGGTTGCCTTTGGGGTTATACCGTGTTCTCCATCACCTTTGCCGCCTACTCCTCCTGAGTAGAAAGGCATACCATGTCGCCTACTTGTTCCTTGGTCGAGCACTCCTGCATCAACCCAAGTCCCTTAATTTCGCTATCCGGATGAGAAGCACATCGACATCGGTCTTATGAAGTTTCTTGGACTCGCCCTTCCGCCTCGCCTTGGTACTTGAGTTTGCCTCGCACTCTCCACCTCCTTGGCCCCTTTACGACCAATGCTGTCCCTTCATGAGAGCAAGGGATCGATGACTTCACGGAAGTCCCGCATCTGCGGTACCATGGCGCTGCCAAGCCCATAGCACTACTATCCGTTACCTTGCATCTTCATCCCTTCCTTCGCGATCGGTAGATCTGTCTCTGTGGCACTGTGGAGCTCCTCCGAGTCCACCTCCTCTCTAACCGACGCTTTTCTTTTGGGTAGCTGAGCCCCGTTGGACTCGTCGTCGCTTCCTCGCCCCTTTCGACCACCTGCTTCGACACCACTGTGTCCTCCTAGCAGTTCTCCTTGGTCGATGGATAGACAGACTGCAACTCTCATGCATGGCCTCCGCCATCTTGTTGCAGGGCTCACGCCGATTCTGTTCTCCTCATCTTCCTTGGTAGCAACGTTCGCTTACTCGGCCTTGTCCTCTGACTTGCCGGGCTCCCTCAAGCGAATGTGAGCACTGAAGCAGTCCAACTCTCCAACTGCTCCGGTGAATCAAGTCCCCTCCATGGGACTCACTAGCACTTGCAATCTGACTACTCCCTCGGTGGTACACAGCCCCCATATGCTGACGACCAAGGCTTTCATCTGATGCAAGGCTTTCTTTTGGGTAGCTGAGCCCTGTTGGACTCGTCGTCGCTTCCTCGCCCCTTTCGACCACCTGCTTCGACACCACTGTGTCCTCCTAGCAGTTCTCCTTGGTCGATGGAGAGACAAACTGCAACTCTCATGCATGGCCTTCGCCATCTTGTTGCAGGGCTCACGCCGATTCTGTTCTCCTTAGCTTCCTTGGTAGCAACGTTCGCTTACTCGGCCTTGTCCTCGACTTGTCGGGCTCCCTTGCGAATGTGAGCAGCAGCCAACTCTCCAAGCTCCGGTTAATCAAGTCCCTCCATGGGACTCCACCGGTACTTGCAATCGACTACTCCTCGGTGGTACAGCCCCATATCTTCGACCAAGGCTTTCATCCGATGCAAGCTTGATGTATATACACGGAAGACCGCCTCTGCGATCGTGGCATTCACTCCTTGAATCCAGCCCTTCTTGCCGTTGCATTGTTCACCGAAGTGGAGCTCCCAGTAACTCCTGATCATACCTCCGCATGATTTTGTCCCTCACGGGACAAGATTGCCTGTATTGCATTGCCACGAACTATTCCACCACGATCCGCTGCACCATGTCGCCTCCTGGTGACATCTCCATTGCATACAGATTCTCGTGTGATGAACTCGGACTACGACTTCTCCACGTGTGGCCTCTGCCAACACATCGTAGGGCCTCTGCCATCTCCGACTTTTAGTTCGCTCCTTAGCAATTCCCTTCGTCCCCTCACTCTGGGTTACTCACGAAGCATAGCTCTAGGATCCGTCGCCTAGTAGCTCCTCAAGTCCCCGACTTCGCTAGAGTGGGTGCACCATTGTGTCGGATCTTGGGCCTCTATCCCCACCAAAGACAATCTTGCTATGCACCTCTTGTTCCCGACAACTTGAACGGTAACACTGTGGCATATTCTTCAAGAGTACCCGCCTCTACGTCCTCTTGCCCCGTACTAAGGTCTCATGATCCTAACTTTGCCTCCGCAAGTTGAATCACCTTAGTTACTCCATCAAATGCATCTCTTAGGTAGCTTGCATGTGCCTTGAAGCTCCCTTCATCTTTGGCACCATGCAAAAATAAGTCTGTCTCATCAGAATGAAGAACCCATGGAACGACATGATCCCACTCTTGCCTCTACAAGAGTTCATGCCCTTGACCTCTGTCAAAGGAAAGCTCCATGCCTCCGCTCCATGTTCCATCTTCTATGTCGACTCCCTTCATACGACTTGGATACTTCACCGAGTTCCACCCAAGTCACTCGGCTACTCGATTTGCACTGAGTTGATAGTGGCCCTCACGTCCACCATTTTACGGGTCAGCCCTCTGTTGAGTTCGATTTCTGCCTCGACTCTAAGTGTGCCTTCATATGATGTTGTCTTGGATTGCTCCCCCACTTGATCTCGAAATGCATCCCCCAATGCATTACCTCCTTCGAGATCATGCGACAACTCTTCGTCGCTCACTCGGTCCGTTGAGCTTTATGAAGATATAACCCTGAGAAACTCTTCCTCAATATGTGCAGTCCGTCGCACATGATTCTCCCACTAGAGAACTAGGACTTATCCCTCCTGGATATCTGTCCTGCTGGAGCAACTTTTCTCTTTATATACTTCCAAGTTTGAGACCATCATCCCTTTGGACTACTCCGTCTTCTTGAACTTGTGCTTTGTTCGCCCCACAAATGTACTTGCTAGATTGCGACCCTTTCTCCAATACGTCTCCGCACCCTTCAAGGTCTAGCAACATGCTGAATTTATTGCACATTTCAGCCACCTACGGACATATCCTTTCCATGTTGAAGAGAAAGTTCGATGCTCCATGGCGTCGAGTTCTAATCGCGCCTTGGGATGGCCACGAACACTCTATCATCCGTGTACAAGCCCTTGCATGAGTTTGAATCCTTGAGTTAGCAATTCCCTCACCTCTGTGAGCTTTGCATAACTCTTTCGATCGTTACACAACACATCCCACCTTGCACGGTCTCATCTTTCACTAAGCACCTGCTTTTGCCTTAAGCACCGTCAAGTTTAGTTGCCAACGCCGAGCTATAGCTCAAACTCAACCATCCCAATCTTTGTGTGCTACGCATTCTTCTTCGCTTGCTTGTCCTCGTGGTGCCTCTCGCGCAAGGGTTGGCTATTCCTTGAATGCCAAACCGGAAGCCCTCCTCTGAGCGACTCCTTTCCCTACATGTCAATGTCCGTTTCCCCTAAGCGGTTGCGTGCTAGTCCTCCACACCTAGCTAGGTCCCCCACATTTGTATGGCAAGTATTTGCGTGTGCTTGTCCCGCTCGATACCACATTGTCACGGGCTTAGCTGATTTTGCCTAAGCTGCGGCACCCATGCGTGTCCGTCAAAGGTCAGCCCTCCCGAGATCTCCTAAAATCCCACGACTTACAAAAGAGAAAAACGGGCGGAAGAAGCAACTCCCACGGATCCACAAGCAATCGCTCAAGAAAAACACTTTATAAAGCCAAAATACAAATTACACCCATGGACATTACAAGCTCAGAGAGGTTGCACACAAAGGATAATGGTCCACTACAGACCGAAGTCCCCACAAGTGCTTATAAGACACACTTGTATTTACAAGCCAAACTTGGCCATAAAGCAAATCAAACTAGGGCTTCCAAGCCTACTGCAAGCCCGCTTCTTGTTGTACAAGATATGTACATAAACCGAAGGACACGGACTAACACAAGCATTTCATCGAACACCTTGTTTACATTGTTGTCCGTGACAGCACCTCTATATATAATTACAAATAATCACAAGTACGCAAGCCCGATAATAAATGAGAAAAACAGAGGCTCGCAGGCCCCAATAATAATAATAATAATAATTACAATTACACACATCACAATACATGGCTCATGATCATCCATCTACATCATACATCATATGTACATCACATCATATGTAGGATTACTAGTTATATATAATAATTAATTAAATTATTTAATTAATTATTTTTCTAAAAATCAGGACATGTTTGAAATTTCTAGAATTGTCAATGGTATTTTTAAAATTCTGGATGTGAGGACAGTCTTTAGAATTTTTAGAATTATTAAGAGCATTTAAGAAATTCTGTAAAATGGGACGGTTAGAATTTCATAAATTTTGAGGGGTATAACCATCTTTTTTAAAAAGATGCCCTAGCCCTCTTCCCTTACCCTCACTACGCCGCCGTTGCCGCCACTACCCATGCACAGGTGGTGGCTGCCCTTGCCCACCCATAACCACCCTGCCAAGGGGCGGCCACCCCTACGGCTGACGCCCCTACCCCTGCTGGCAACTGCCCCTTGGATACTTCACCAAGTTCCACCCAAGTCGCTCCACTCCTCAATTTGTATTGAGCTGATAGTGGCCCTCACATCCACCATTCCACGGGTCAGCCCTCTGTTGAGTTCGATTTCTGCATCGACTCTAAGTCTGTCTTCATATGATGTTGCCTTAGATTACTCCCCCACTTGATCTCAAAATGCATCCACCAATGCATCACCTCCTTTGAGATCATGTGATAACTTTTCGTCGCTCACTCGGTCCGTTGAGCTTTGTGGAGATATAGCCTTAAGGAACTCTTCCTCAATATGTGTAGTTCGTTGCACATAATTCTCTCACTAGAGAACTAGGACTTATCCCTCTTGGATATCTGTCCTGCTCGAGCAACTTTTCTCTTTATATACTTCCCACTGGAAGTTTCGGAGACCACCATCCCCTTTGGACTACTACGTCTTGCTGAACTTGCCCCTTGTTCTGCCCCCGTAAATGTACTTGCTAGATTACGACCCTTCTCCAATACAGTCTCCACTGCACCCTTCAAGATCTAACAACGTGCTGAACTTGTTGGACATTTCAGCTACCTACGGACATATCCTTTCCATGTCGAAGAGAAAGTTTTTATGCTCCATGGCGCCGAGTTCCAATCACGCCTTGGGATGGGCACGAACACTCCGTCATCCGTGTACAAGCCCTTGCATGAGTTCCGAATCCTTCGAGTTAGCAATTCCCCTCACCTCTGTGATCTTTGCACAACTCTTTCGGTCGTTACACAACACCTCCCACATTGCATGGTCTCATCTTTCACCAAGCGCCCCGCTTTGCCTTGAGCACCGTCAAGTTTGGTTGCCAACGTTGAGCTATAGCTCAAACTCAACCATCTCAATCTTTGTGGGCTATGCATTCTTCTTCGCTTGCTTGTCCTCATGGTGCCTCTTACGCAAAGGGGTTGATCATTCCTCTGAATGTCAAACCTAGATGCCCGCTCCTTTGAGCGACTTCTTTCCCTACATCTCAATGTTCGTTTCCCCCAAACGATTGCACGTGCTAGTTGTCCTCCACATAGCCTAGCTAGGTCCCCTATGTTTGTATGACAAGTGTTTTTGCGTGTGCTTATCCCGCTCTAATACCACATTGTCACGGGCTTAGCTGATTTTGCCTAAGCTATGCGGCACCCATGCGTGTCCGTCCATAAAAGTCAGCCCTCCCCGAGATCTCCTAGAGTCCCTTAGACTTATAAAAGAGAAAACGTGCCAGAAGAAGCAATTCCCATGGGATCCACAAGCAACTACTCAAGAAAACACTTTATAAAGCCAAATATAAATTACACCCATGGACATTACAAACTCAGAGAGGTTACACACAAAGGATAATCGTCCATTACAGACCGAAGTCCCCACATGTGCTTATAAGACACACTTGTATTTACAAGCCAAACTTAGCCATAAAGCAAATCAAACTAGGGTTGCTAAGCCTACTGCAAGCCCGCTTCTTGCTGTACAAGATATGTACCTAAACCGAAGGACACAGACAAACACGAGCATCTCATCTAACACCTTGTTTATATTATTGTCCGTGACATTCTCCCCCACTTATTCCTTCGACGTCCTCGTCGAAGCCACTGTAGATGCGGCATCTCCTCGCATTTTGATAAATCTTCAATCTTCTGCTTTAGCTGCAACATGCCCCTTTGGCTCATAGCCGCTCTCTGCCGCTGTTGTTGAGTCATCGAACTCTGATCTGCCATGCTGCTTCAACTCACCAATGACCGAATCTGGTGTAGGGTTGGCTGAGTTGTGCTGATTCTTGTTGGTTCTTGCGGATCCCTCTGATGAAGGAAAAGACTTGCCTTATTATGCCCTAGTACCGCAGTATACTCATATTACTTGAACTGGGTGGATACTTGTTGGAGCTTTAACGAGCATCGCCTCACAGACTTTGAAGTTTTTAAGGTCCTTCCTCCATAATATTTACCCATTGAACCTTCTTCCACTATTAGTTGTCACTTCCAAGCGTGTTCACATCACTCCTGCTTTCGATTAGTCAATTAGAAAATAAAGTGAAAAATCTACTCTTAGTAGCATTGATCATCAATGGTGAGGATTTGACAACTATTGTCTTCCATAAGCTTTTTTTGAAGGGTCACTGAACTTGTGCAGAGCTCCCCTGCTAGATAAGTAAGAGAACTGGGATACTTGACTTCACTTATTCTTTTTATAGTTGAGAAGTAAAGTTACTTGGCTTCGCTCACCTCCTCGAGTTAAGAGAATTGGGGACCTGGTTTCGACCATTCTCTCGAGGTGAGAAGGCAAAGGTTACTCGATTTCGCCTACCTCCTCGAGTTTGTACTTCATGCATTGAGCTGGTTACTAACATTCGCCTGCTCTTTACTCACACTTCTGAAGCACTTGAAGTGTTTGCACTCCTTGCATTGAGTTAGCTTCTGTGATTCACCTTCTCACTGCCATTGAACTTCTGGAATGCCAGAAGTTTTGCTCTAAAAGAGCAAAAAGTTTAGCCCAACTTGGAGTCCCCCAACTTGGAGTAAGTCTTTGATAGATCTGATCGCCTCTGGGATTGTACCGTCTTCTCCATCACCTTCGCCGCCTACTTCTTTTGAGTAGAAAGGTATAATACCATGTATTGCCTACTTCGTTCCTTGGTCGAGCACTCCTGCATCAACTCAAAGTCCCTCCATTTCGGCTATCTTGAAGAGAAGCCCATCGGCATTGGTCTTATGAAGTTTCTTGTCCTCTGCCCTTCTGCCATGTCTTGGTACTTGGAGTTTGCCTTTGCATTCTCCACCTCCTTGGCCCCTTTTATGACCAATGCTCTCCCTCCATGAGAGTAAGGGATCGATGACTCCACGGAAGTCCCGCATCTGCAGTACCATGGTACTACCAAGCCTATAGTACTACTATCCATTATCTTGCATCTTCATCCCTTCCTTCGTGATATGTAGATTTGCCTCTGCGGCACTGTGCCGCTCCTCTGAGTTCACCTCCTTTTTAACCGACGCTTTTCTTTTGGGTAGTTGAGCCTTGCTGGACTCGTTGTCGCTTCCTCGCCCCTTTCGACCACCTGCTTCGACACCACTGTGTCCCCCTAGCAGTTCTCCTTGGTCGATGAAAAAATAAACTGTAGCTCTTATGCATGGCCTCCACCATCTTATTGTAGGGCTCATGCCGATTCTATTCTCCTTAGCTTCCTTGGTAGCAACGTTCGCTTACTTGGTCTTGTCCTCTGACTTGTCGAGCTCCCTTAAGTGAATGTGAGCACTGAAGTAGTCCAACTCTCCAACTGCTCCGATTATACCTTAGTATAATCAAGTCCCCTCCATGGGACTCACTGGTACTTGTAATATGACTACTCCATCGGTGGTACACAGCTCCCATATGCTAATGACTAAGGCTTTCATCTGATGTAAGCTTTGATGCATACACACGGAAGACCCACCTCAGCGGTACTATGGCATTCACTCGAATCCATAGCCCTTCTTGCTGTTGCATTGTTCAACGAAGTGGAGCTCCCAACAGCTCCTGATCATCTACATGATCACGTCCCCCTCCATGGGACCTACCGGTACTTGCACTTGGACTTCTTCCTCGGTGGTATACAGCCCTCATATGCTGATGACTAAGGCTTTCATCCAATGCAAGCTTCGATGTACACATGAAGACCCGCCTCTACGGTACTACGACATTCACTCCTTGAATCTATAGCCCTTCTTCTTTTTGTGTCATACACCAAAGTGGAGCTCCCAATAACTCCTGATCATACCTCCGCATGATCTTGTCCCTCACGGGATAAGATTACCTGTATTGCATTGCCACGAACTATTCCACCATGATTTGCTGCACCATGCCACCTCCTGGTGACATCTCCATTGCATACAGATTCTTGTGTGATGAACTCAGACTACGACTTCTCCACATGTGGCCTTTGCCAACACATCGTAGGGCCTCTGCCATCTCCGATTTTTAGTTCACTCCCTTGGCAATTCACCTTCATCCACCCACTCTTGGGTCACACCTGGACGAAGCATAGCTCCAGGACAGTTCCTCGCCTAGTAGCTCTTCAAGTCCCCTGACTTCGCTAGAGTTGGTGCACCATTGTCTAAATCTTGGGCCTCTATCCCCTACCAGTACAATCTTGCTATGCACCTCTTGTTCCTGACAACTTGAACGGCAACACTGTGGCATATTCTTCAAGAATAGCCGCCTCTATGTTCTCTTGCCCCGTACTAAGGTCTCCTGATCCCATCTTTGCCTCCATAAGTTGAATCACCTTAGTTGCTCCATCAAATGCATCTCTAAGGTAGCTTGCATGTGCCTCGAAGCTCCCTTCATCTTTGGCACTATGCAAAACAAGTCTGTCCCATCAGAATGAAGAACCCATGGAACGACATAATCCCACTCTTGCCTCTACAAGAGTTCATGCCCTTGACCTCTATCCAAGGAAAGCTTTATGCCTCCGCTCCATGTTCCATCTTCTATGTCGACTCCCTTCATGCGGCTTGGATACTTCACCAAGTTCCACCCAAGTCGCTCCGCTCCTCGATTTGTATTGAGTTGATCGTGGCCCTTGCGTCCATTATTCCACGGGTCAGCCCTCCGTTGAGTTCGATTTATACATCGACTCTAAGTGTGCCTTCATATGATGTTGCCTTGAATTGCTCCCCCACTTGATCTTGAAATGCATCCATCAATGCATTACCTCCTTCGAGATTATGCGACAACTCTTCGTCGCTCACTCGGTCCGTTGAGCTTTGTGGAGATATAGCTTTGAGGAACTCTTCCTCAATATGTGCAGTCCGTTGTACATGATTCTCCCCCTAGAGAACTAGGACTTATCCCTCCTGGATATATGTCCTACTGGAGCAACTTTTCTCTTTACATACTTCCCACTGGAAGTTTCAGAGACCACCATCCCCTTTGGACTACTCCGTCTTGCTGAACAACTTGTGCCTTGTTCTACCCCTGCAAATGTACTTGCTAGATTGTGACCCTTCTCTAATACAGTCTCTACTGCACCCTTCAACGTCTAGCAACATGCTGAACTTGTTGCACATTTCAGTCGCCTATGGACATATCCTTTTTATATCGAAGAGAATGTTCTGATGCTCCATGGCGCCGAGTTCCGATTGCACCTTAGGATGGCCACGAACACTCCATCGTTCGTGTACAAGCCCTTGCATGAGTTCCAAATCCTTAGAGTTAGCAATTCCCCTCACCTCTATGAGCTTTGCACAACTCTTTCGATCGTTACAGAACACCTCCCATCTTGCACGGTCTCATCTTTCACCAAACGCCCCGCTTTGCCTTGAGCACCGTCAAGTTTGGTTGCCAATGTCGAGCTATAGCTCGAACTCAACCATCCCAATCTTTATGTGCTACGCATTCTTCTTCGCTTGCTTGTCCTCGTGGTGCCTCTCACGCAAAAGGGTTGGCCATTCCTTGAATGCCAAACCTGGATGCTCGCTCCTCTGGGCCCTTTCCCTACATCTCAATGTCCGTTTCCCCCAAACGGTTGCGTGTGTTGGCTGCCCTCCACACAGCCCAGCTAGGTCCCCCACGTTTGTATGACAAGTGTTTCTGCGTGTGCTTGTCCTACTCTGATACCACATTGTTACGGGCTTAGCTAATTTTGCCTAAGCCATGTGGCACCCATGCGTGTTTGTCCGTAAAAGTCAGCCCTCCCCAAGATCTCCTAGAGTCCCTTAGACTTACAAAAGAGAAAACGGGCTAAAAGAAGTAATTCCCATGGGATCTACAAGCAACTGCTCAAGGAAACATTTTATAAAGCCAAATACAAATTACACCCATGGACATTATAAACTCAGAGAGGTTACACACAAAGGATAATGGTCCATTACAGACCGAAGTCTCCACAAGTGCTTATAAGACACACTTGTATTTATAAGCCAAACTTGGCCATAAAGCAAATCAATCTAGGGCTGCTAAGAATATTGCAAGCCCACTTCTTACTGTACAAGATATGTACGTAAACTGAAGGACACAAACAAAAACAAGCATTTCATCAAACACCTTGTTTACCTTGTTATCTATGACAATGTGGGAGCAATTCAGAAGCGGGTTATTGATCTGTTTCGATTCATCGGAGTATGAGAACACGAACGAACAACTTGTGAAGATTCATTAAATCTATACTATACAAAAATACTAAAGCAGGTTTAAAAATCTTTCAAATCAATCCCGAGATTGGTTCGAAAAATAATTGTTAGGTACATTCATTGAAGGACTCAAACTGGATATTTATTGTGAAATTAAAGCCCGCCAACCGTACACCTTGGTGGCTGCCATATTCTTCGCTCGCATATAGGATGAAAGACTTAACATGGACAACCGTAGGGCCAAGAGCATGAATAAATTAGCAATAATCAAGCCACCGGCTCCACCTGTTGCAAACCGAACCCTTATGCCAAAGAAGATTACCCAAGAAGAACTCAAAGAGAGGTCAACCAAAGGATTATGTTAGCACTGTGATGAACAATGGAGCAAATATCACTGCTACAAAAGAGGAAAACTTTTGATGATCGAGCTGATTGAAGAAAGAGAAACTGAGGACATGGATTCAGAACTCGAGGAGAAAGACATGAGGGAAGAAGCAGAACTGGTCACTAGCATTGTGCATGCCCTAGCCAGCTATGTCAACCCATGGACAATGAAGATCGAAGGGTTTCTCAAGTGGTAACTGATAACAATTCTGATCAATACAGATAGTACTAACAATTTCATGGATCACAAGGTTGCTACTCAGTTAACCTACCAAATTAAAGATTGTGATAAGTTTGACATAAAAGTACTAGATGGCCGAATACTAACTTGTAGTAACAAGTGTCCACGGGTGAAGCTGATTATGCAAGGACAAGAAATACTCATGGACTTCTTGCTTCCACTAGAATATTAAGTAATGGTGCTCGACATTGAATGGTTGACAACCCTAGGTGACATTTCTTAGAACTTCTCTAAACTCATCATGAAGTTTTTTATTAATGATAAATAAGAGGCAAACGCAAAGGCAAGGTTTCCACCATTGTGAGTCAATGGATGGAAAAAGTACTTCACAAGACACACTGGTTCTTAATCTAACTACAAGGACTACAACCTGAAGAACTGATGGTGCAAGATAAAAACCCTGCTCTCTTTTCCTTGCTTTCTAAAATTTACATATATATTTGCTGAACCACAAGAGCTCCCACCTTTTCGATTGTATGACTATCGATATTGCTGGGGAAGGCTCCAACAAATGTTCAGCCATACTAATATCCCCACCTCCATAAGGATGAAATAGAGAGAATTGTCAAGGAGATGCTAGAAACAAGGATCATCAGGCTGAGTGTCAACCCATACTCTTCATCAGTCCTTTTAGTACGAAAGAGGGACGTATCGTGGGAGATGTGCGTGGATCACCGGGCACTTAATAGCATCACGGTAAAAGACAACTACCTGATTCCTATGGTGAGATGTTAGATGAACTGAAGGGAGCCCAGATCTTCACCAAACTAGACTTGTGGTTAGGCTATCATCAAATCTGGGTGCATGAGAATGACATATCGAAAATGGCATTCCAAACACACAACAGACACTATGAAGTCTTGGTAATGCCTTTCGGCCTAACCAACCCCTCCACCTTTCAGAGCTTAATGAATGATATCTTTCAGACTCATCTTTATAAGTTTGTTTTGGTCTTCTTCGATGATATTTTGATTTATACCTCTTCCTTCGAAAGCCATCTATCACAATTGCAGATTGTTTAAATGACACTATGAGAACATTATCTTCTTGTCAAAAAGTTGAAATGCAGCTTTATGCAAGGTGAGGTTAAATATCTCATACACAACTTTGAAAGGAGTGGTAGTTGATCCTTCAAAGATTCAAGTAATGAAAGACTAGCTGCTACCGAAGACAATCAAGGCTTTACAAATATTCCTAGGGCTATAGCAAAATCAACGATCCCCTCATACCACTCCTAAAGAAAGATGCCTTCAAGTGGTTGGATGAATCAACCGAAGCCTTTAAATCTCTAAAGACTATGATCACCACTACATTAATGCTAGCCCTACTTGATTTCAATGAAATGTTCATGATCGAGTCCCATGCTTCGGGAGTTGGAATTGGCATAGTTTTAATATAGGAAGGCCAACCACTAGCATATACCAGCAAAGCTCTCTCCCCAACACATCAGAAATTTTGATCTACGATAATGAAATGTTGGCCATAGTACATGCAGTTGCAAAGTGGAGATCATACCTGATTGGCTACCGGTTTCAAATCAAGACGAACCACAAAAACTTAAAATACTTGATGGAGCAAAAGATTTTCACCCCAGAACAGCAAAAATGGGCAATTAAATTGTTGGGGTTTGATTATAAAATTATTTATGAAAAGGGCAAAGATAACTTGGCTACATATGCACTTTCCCACCTTCTTGAGCATGTCGAATTCACAGCCATCTCCCTTCTCGTCTATGACCTTCTAGAAGATATCAAGAAAGAGTAGCAAAGTGACTTGGAGATCCAAGAAATCATCAAGAAATTAGAGGAGAGCCCGAGTTCAGTTGTGCTCTATAGTTGGGACTCGAAAGATCTATGATACAAGGGTCGAATTGTGATAGTGCCCCATTCCTCTTACCAAACCGCCATCCTAAAGGAGTTGTACTCATCACCTACGGCTGGACATCAGGATTTCTTTGCACTTATAAAAGATTTTACCAATTTTTTATTAAAAGGGCATGAAAAAAATCATTGAAGAATTTATGGCCCGATGCGACATATGCCAACAGCACAAGGGAGAAATGGTAGCAAGTCAAGGAAAGCTCCAGGCTCTACCTATTCTGGATTCATCTTGGACCAACATTTCTATGGACTTCATCGAATGTCTACCATCAGCTCAAATAAAATGTACTATCCTTGTAGTTATGGACTATTTTACAAAATATGCTCACTTTTGTGTTATTAGAAAGCCCTACAATATCATCAGTATTGCTTGAATTTTTGTGTTGAATATAGCTAAACTGCATAGGATTCGTTGCTCTATTGTAAGTGACCATGACAGGATTTTTACCAGTAAATTTTGGATGGAGCTCTTCCCCACAAACTGATGGCTAAACAGAAGTGGCGAATATGTGCTTAAAGAACTACCTTAGATGCTTCACAAGTAAAAGGTCGAAGGATTGGACTAAATGGCTTCCCTAGGATGAATAGTGGTATAATATAACCTATCACTCATCTATCAAAAGTACCTCGTTTGAAGTTGTCTATGGTTGGCCTCCTCTAGCAATCACAAAATATGTGGTTGATACATTAAAGGTGGATCAGGTAGACAAGAGTAAATTGACACGGATAAAATTTTGCAGCTATTGAAAGACAACCTTACAATAACCCAAGAAAATATGAAACAGTAAGCGGACAAATACAGGAGCGAAAGGGAATTTACCATAGGAGCTTGGGTCTTCCTTTGCCTTTAGCCATATAAGAAATCTATCTAAAGACCCAAGCCTCAATGAAGCTATCTCGTAACTTTTTTGGACCCTACAAAATATTGGAGCGTATTAGAGCCGTTGCTTACTAATTGGATCTACCAACTGACTCAAAGATACATTCACTTTTTCATGTTTCCTACCTCAAATTGAAGCTAGGAGAAGATGAATTGACACAACATCATCTACCCGACATTTCTAGCTAGGAGAAGATGAATTGGCACAACATCATCTACCCGACATTTCTACTTATGGAGAAGTCCGGACCTGGCCGGAGGTTATATTGGACCACAGGATCATAATGCACTATAGACATTCTTTAACTATAGTATTGGTACAGTAGACCCATCTATCTATTGAAGATGTTACTTGGAAGTCCTATGACGAGTTGAAGATGAAGTTTCCATAGTTCATGGAGGCTCAGCCTTGAGGACAAGACTGTTTAGAAGAGGGAGGGTCTAATAGGATCCCTACAAGGTCGGGTCCTATCAATTAAGTCATGATATGATGGTCGGGCCAGTCAAGTCAATTAGGAGTCCTAGTAAGTGTTAAGATCAATTAGCACTAACAAGGGTGGGGGGGGGGGTTAATTAGTGAAAGTGTAAAAAATACGGATTAAGGAAAGCTTTTCATGAGAATCAAAATAAAAAATCGAAAATATATCATAAGCAATAAGTTTATTGAATGAAGCTAAGTTATGATTATGCTAAAGGAAAGCTTTGTATAAGAACATGCATAATCAAGACCTTTGCTTTCGTGCAAGATTAATGTGCTCGTTTAAAAAACCTTTGCTTTCAAAAAATGAAGAAGGAACAATGGAAGCTTCTCTTGAAAAATCGATTAAGAGGTGATTTGAAAAGGTTGAGAAATTGAAACTTCGTATCTAACTATCAAATGTTTAACACTAGCATAACATCATCAAGGTCATTACAATAACACATCAAGATGATAAAATATCTTCAATGTAAAAATTCAACCTGTCTCACTTTCAACATTTAAATGAATCAAAATCTTTACACATAATGCAAGGAGTTGACGAACTCAGTTCTAAATTTTAATTTATTTCAAATCTTAATTCAAGAATGATCTAACATTCAATCATGCAACATATTCCAAGTCCATCTAATATAACATTCAAATCAATCATTAAACGTACTTTAAAGATCATGGTTTATTTAGGAAGATCATTAGTCATAACCATGATTAAAAACTCATATAAAAAGGGTTTTGTTTGGATAAATATCTTTGGGAGTCAAGATGGTTGTTTTATATAAAATACCTTTCAAATCATAGAAACTAATATATCATCAACAATGTCTCATTTTCATAAATTTTAACATAAATATTTTTCATTAATAATAACTAAGTTTTTAGTTCTAGTTCATTTTTCATATTAGTATACTCTAGCTATGCATTATCAAGATTAATTATATAATCTTGAACTATTTTTAATAAAAAGATTTGTTATAATAGAAACAAATATCATTAAGTTTCAAGCATCTTGATTCAAATAATTTTTCTTATTTTTGACATTTTTGCTAGATAGCTTGATAAGTAAATTAGATCTCAAGTTAAATGGCTTGAGCTTCCACTATCAAGATACCATTCTATTTTGTTCCTAGCCTTAGTTTGGTGACAAACCTACAAGAAAGATTTAGGCACCCATTTTACATTGGAGCCTATATGAAAAATTTTGTCTTTCTTATCTAATGGTTTTTGGTTTTTTGTTGCTCCCTTGGGATCCAAACTAATTTGTAAGGATTATAATTTTTAAATGGACATTTATAGGCTTTATGTCCTAATTTTTCACAAAAATTACATTTAACTTTTGATGGTAAATTTACGGTAGGTCCATTAACGAAAATAATTGATTTTTTTTTAATATTACCAACGAATCCTATACCCTTTAATCTATTAGCATGACCCTTATTAGCAAGGATCTTATTAAGGGATTTATTCACTATTTCAAAATTTTTTAATATTTGTTTAAGCATGATATTTTTTTCTTTAACATCATCTAACATTTTACATTTAGAGTAAAGATTATGTGATGATAATGTATCATGCATTTGATTAAATCTACTAACTAACGAATCATATTTATTCTGAAGCAACTTATAAGATTTACTCATTTTTCTAAATTCATCAAACAATTCATGAAATATTTTTAATAATTTAATAAAAGAAATATTTAAAGACTCACGTACCTCATTGTCGATGGTCATAAGTGTGAGATTCTCTACTTCTTCTTGATTGTACTCTTCATCTTTGGAGCATCTCGACCTTTTGCATTCATAACAGAGGTTTTGTCCATCTTAAGATCATTTTTATGGTTCATGTTCATTAATTTATTTAATTCATTTTTCAAAAGGTTCAAAGTTCTCATCACTCAAGATTTCACTTGAGGAGTCATGATCTCTTTAGTTCAAATTCTTTCCTGTTTATTGGAAGGTGTTCTTGGGTTCTCAATGTCAAATTCTTCATATTCTTAGGAAGGTATTCTTCTTGTTTATTTTTGTAAGACATTTCATTTAATAGTTCATTTAGATTAAATGTACTTTTATGTATTAATTCTAATATATGCCAAATATCAAAAGTCGAATCACAAGAGGAAATTTAATCAAATTCATTTATGTCGAGAGCAGAATATAAGGCATTCATAGCCTTTACATTTAACAAAAAATCTTTCTTTTCAAAGTCATTCCATTCGTTCATGGGCTTAGAAGGTTTTTCAAAATTGTTTTCAACAATATGCCATAAATCAAAATCCATATAAATCAAGAAAATTCTCATTCTAGTTTTCCAATAAGTATAATTCATCTCATTGAATATGGAAGAACATGAAATTGAATGTCCATCATTCCTGCCAAACAAAGCCATTTACTCAAGTGGGTGTTGATCTAATGAATAAGAACCTCGCTCTGACACCAATTGTTATGATCAATTGGCACGGGGGGGGGGGGTGTTCGAATTAGTGCAAGTGTTAAAAATACGGATTAAGGAAAACTTTTCATGAGAATCAAAACCGAAAATTGAAAGTGTTTTATGAGTAATAAGCTTATTGAATGAAGCTAAGTTATGATCATGCTAAAGGAAAGCTTCACATATGGATATGTATAATCAAAGCCTTTGCTTTCATGTCAGATTAATCATGCTCATTTAAAAAACCTTTCCTTTCAAAAAATAAAGAAGGAAAAATGGAAGCTTCTCTTGAAAAATTGATTAAGAGCCGATTCAAAAAGGTTGAGAGATTGAAACTTCATATCTAACTATCAAGTGTTTAAGAGCAATCGAAAGTAAAATGAAAGCAATTAAAGCACATTTATAGTTATAGTGGTTCAGCCTCAACCTGGCCTACATCCACTCCTGAGTCCTCTTCTATGAGGCCCACCAGTATCCACGATCAACCTTATTTGGGTGAAGATCAAACCCTTACAGCTTCCTCTCTCCTTTTAACAGACTTAGGAGATGAATCTTATAACATCACAAGGAGAACTATAAGTTTTACAAGACTTTCATCTCTCCCTTATCCCTTTTCTTTTTCTTACAATTTTCATACATAATTTATCATAGAATTTCTACCTAAAAATTATTATATGAAATGCAAAAATATTTGGGGTATATATACGCCCCAATTGGCTTTAGGATTTAGAGCCAAAATTAAACCCATCCAAAAAATGTAGGTATGGGTGGTACAACCGCCAGCGCCATGGTACAAACACTGAAAGCTACCTTGAAAATAGGATACGGGAGGTTCAACTATCTACTTGGGCTGTCCAACCACCGCCTGCTACCCGGATTCCTGCCCTGTGGTGGTACAACTGTCAGCCTTGGCAGTATAACCCCCACTATTGCTCGAATTCCTAGGCGACAATGGTACAACCACATCTCACCGATGGTACAATCGTTAGGATTTTCGAAAAAGTGATTTCCTTCACTTTTCCATTCTCGACTTGTACCTTCTATCGATCAATTTTTAGGTCAACCAATTGAGCCCAACCTGAGCTCAATCCAATCTTAAATATGGACCCGATTACCATATTAAGTTGATATGGATTCCTTCTAAATCAATCCCAATGAGGACCGAACCTAACTATGACTCACTTGATTATAACCATATATGACCATCAAGTTTAACAATTCACCTAACCCTTAGGAATCCAGTAACCTCTGATATTTTTCTGACGAGTTTTATGGTATTCCTCGGTAATCTCCTGACATATTCCTAGTGAGCTTCCCGATTCCTTCGGCAAACTCCTAGCAAACTCCCAGCGAGCTCCCACTACATCATCTGAACCTTCCCGATGCCCAAACTTGATCTTAGACCATCATCTGGTTATAATTCTTATTCTCTATCGTAGTTAAACCTTAACAATGCTAACTATGACTTAATTATAATCAACATGGCCAACAAATCTACTTCAAGACCTTTCCAACTCCTGACAAGCTTTTCGGCTTCCCCCAACAATCTTTCTATGAGTCTCGATCTTCTTTCGGTGAACTCTCTTGCACCATCTTGACAAACTCCCGATACCCTCGGTGAGCTCTTTACGCACTCTAAGCGAGTTCCTAACCACATTGTCCTCACTCCACCCCGATGCCTAGACTTAGACTTTGGCCAAACCTCTAATTGTAATTTTCTCTCTATCGTAGTTAATCCTACATCAATCAACTCTAACAACCTTGTTAGATCAATAACCCATCAATTGATCTCATCATCAAAATTCGAGATTCAATAGTAAGAGTTGGAGTCTATTTAATTATGAATCCTACTAGGAGTTGGAGTCCATTTAATTGAGTCATATTAGGAGTTTATTTTTGGAGTCCAAGTTCAGTTAGGAGTTAGTTAAGAGTCTCTATAAATAAGGATGTAACTATTTTATTTTGGATAATCAATGAAAGTTATTTGATTTTAGCCTTTAGTTGAAACCGGAGGGCCAATCCCATATAGTGAGTGATCAAGGAGGGCTAATCCTGCAATGATCATTTATCTTACAAACCTTTTGTTCCTATTATCTAACATGGAAAGAAGAATATGATGTGAGTTGTTTATAGATGAAATAATACTTGGGTTTCTATTTTAAACGACAATGCATGAATTTTGCATATAAAATAAAGGCATTCTTGCATAAAATAAATTACATAAATCAAAACATAAAAGTAAAATATGTTTTTTTTAAATGTTTCTAGCCTATCAAGTTTTTAACAAGAGATAAAAGTGATGAATCTATGTATATCATTATTTATGAATATCTTAAACTATGAAAGGGATATTGATGATTTGATGAACTTGAATAAGTTATTATCTAGATAATGATCTTGACATTTTGAAAATTATAATTTGAGATCTTTATTTAAATCAAGATAGTTCACTATGATTCTTATATTTTCTTTAAAGAAAATTATCCAAATGAATCAAGATTATTTTTTATTTGATCTCCTAAGACTCATTTTCATTATTTATTAAAAAGGGGAGATTTATTAAAATAAATCATGTCTTTTGGTACTTGTGAATTGATCTTTCACATTATATCCTTAATGACTTAATTTTCATCATATAATCCCTTTGTACTTATAGTTCTAATTACAACAATGATTTAATAAAAATTGTATCATCATTTTCCTTTTTGATAATAACTAAGGGAGAGAAAATTGCTTAGAAGAAAATTAGGAATGTTAAACCTTCCAAATGCATGATTTGCTATCATATTATTTTTTTCAGATTTCTCGATTTGAGTCTCTTCTTGAAATCTACATGAAATGATTTTAATCTTCTAAATGATGAGTAGCTCTTATATATTTTTTGGATTTCTTGGCCTTTGCAAATTGAGCTCACTTTCGAAATGATTTCACATCATTCTTTCCTCTTAAAATTTGTAAAAGAAAAAAATATGATTCAATAAATTTTTGTGATGCTTGATATGTGACTCATAAGCTCTCTTTCGAATCCTCCCTCTTAATAAAAAATATTTTAATTCTTGGATTTATAAATATTTGATGTAATGCTTTCAAATGTATACCCCCTCTTGATATTATTTTTCTTTTGGATACTTGATCTTTAATTCTTGGACTCTTCGATATATTTGACACCCCTCCCCTTCTTCTTCTTCTTCTTCTTCTTCTTCTTCTTCTTCTTCTATTTTATTTACAAAGGTGGAGAAACAAATTTGATATGATATTTATGATGAATAAAATCCTCTCTTTATTCTTCTTCTTATTTTACAAAGGGGTTGAAATGAAATAAATTCTCTCTCTATATGATGAAATATGTGTTGAACACTTAGTGTTCAGATATATGATGAATATTTCTCCTTTTGTTGATAACAAAGTGGGAGAAATGACATGATTGATGATATAAGTGAAATATTATTTTGAAATCTTTAAAATGCTTGAAACATATTCTTGTTTGAAATTTTAATCTTTGAAATGTTTGAAACATATTCTTGTTTGAAATTATAATCTTTGAAATGTTTGAAACATATTCTTGTTTAAAACTTTTATCATGTGATGAATATTTGTTTTGAACATTTGTTTAGAAATAATATGTTGAATATTTTTCTTTTTTATTGCTGACAAAGGGGGAGAAATGATATATTGATGACAAATGATATATTTGAATATTTATGATAAATGTTTAAATATGATGAATATTTGTGATAAATATTCAAATATGAGTTAAATATTTCTCCTCTTTACCGGTGATAAAGGGGGAGACATGGTATATTGATGATACGTGTTTTGAAATATTTATCATGTGAAACATTTGATGTTTGAAATTTTTATCATGTGATACCAAAAAAGATGAATGTTTGTTATTGAAAAATTTATCATGTATGGTATTATAGTGATGAATGGTTAAATTGTTAAAGTTTTAATAATTAGTCAAAATAGTCAAAATACTATACTTGAATTCAAAGGTGATAATTTTTTTTTAATTCAAGTTTGCTCTATTTCTCTTATGGCATATAGATAGGGGGAGTGAAGGTTTACTCCGTCATCAATTGATTGTCATCATCAAAAAGGGAAAGATTATTGAATCTCGGATTATAATGATGAAATCAATTGATGGATTTATAATCTATCCTATGTGTTGGAGATAAGTGATGCAAGATTAACTATGACTATAAAAAGGTAATACAATCTGATGTTGGGCCGGAGTTAAGATCAGGTATCGGAATGGGGTTCGGACGATATAGTGGGAGCTCGTCGAGAGTACATTCAGAGTTTGCTGGAAGATGATTGAGAGCTTGCCAAGAGTTTACCAAAGGAATGCCGAAAAGTTCATCAGGAATTCGAAAGATCGATTGACGTACCGGATAACAAGAATGATTATAATTATTTTTCTCAGTGTGTCATAGTTAGCATCGTGTTTTAAGTCCTAATTTAAGTTAGGTTTAGTGAAATCCAACTAACTCAATTAGAGGCTAACACGGTCCACTTTATATTAGATTTGAGCTCATGAGAGAGCTCATTTCATTGATCTAGAAAGGAGTCAACCAAAGGTATGGCTTGGGTACAAAATAGTATGGAAAGTATTATTCCTGGACTGCCCAGTTTCTCGGGCAACTTTCAGTAGTAGTATCATCGGTGCCGACGGTAGTACTGCCCATACCCAAGTTTTTCGACAAGGGTTAAATTTTTTACTCTAATTTTTGAAACCAATAGGGGTCTATAAATACCCCAAGTATTCTTGCATGAAAGGGCAAGAAAGTGCAAGAAAATTGATCGAAATCGTGGGTAAAATTCTATAAAAATTGAGAGCTTCCCTTGTGTGCTTCAAGTGTAAAGTGAGTTTAAGGGAAGAGTAAAAGATTATAAAGGTTCCTCTCCTAAACTTATAAAAAGGAGAAAAGTGTAAAGAGGTGTTTAATCTTTGCTTGTGAAAAAAGATCGATAGTGGACACTGGTTGGCCTCGAGTGAAGAGAGATAAAAAATGAATGTAGGTCAAAGTTTTGACGAAACCACTATAAAATCTGTGAGCATCTCTACCCTTGCATCTCTTTACTATTGTATTTGAATTTGATTGTTCTTAATTAGTTCTAGAAAAAGCATAAGCATCTTCTTTCATTTTTCTTTACTATTATTCTCGAACTTTATCGCTCTCAACTACTTCCAAGAAAAGAACTTTTGATTTTAGTTTTACTTTGAGTAAAGTTTTTTAAACTAAGTTTATTAGCACTTGCACTAATTCACCCTCCCCTCTTAGTGTTAACTCAATCCTAGCACCTCATTCATCTAATATCTAAGAAACCATATATCAGGTATGGTAATGTCAATTCACATACAAAATCTGTCCGAGTCTCGTTCTAATTGAATTCTCAGAAAACTCCTTTTCGCTTAATCTAAATGACCCTAGCTAGGGATTTGTCTAAGCAAGATCACATGAAATATTTCTCTCATGATATCAGAGTGGATGATCCTCTATTGATACTCAATTGCCTTCGTAAGGTTAGTTATTAATCCTGATAATCGATTGTACTAGATCTAAAACTTTCTAAATCTATAAGTCTGGCATCAAAGAAAGGAGTACTCAAATAAGGCATCATTGGTGTCTCAAGTCTAAGGACCAGACACACAACTAGGACTACAGAATTGCTATCTGACGTTAGATACCATTAACCATACAAAGTGGCTATGAGACCAGCTACCTCCATCAGATGGATATTATATAGTACACTAGTCTATCCAATTATCTCGATATCCCTCTTGAGTAGTCATAATCAGTCTCATTATCATGATCTCATCATGATCCAATTTTCATTACATAAAACTAAGGACATCACAATACATATATATAACAGATAATATAATGTGAGAATATGTCAATAATAATCATAAGCAAAAAGAGTCTCACTATCATGTCACATGTGTCATCACCACGAGATTGGCTTATAGGGCACATACAACCATCACTAATGACCCTTTTATTTTTCTCTCTATCTTACTTCACTTTTGTGGCTTCCCCTCTGGAAAGCCTCTACTTTTGTTATAAGTTATGTTTAGTTAATAAAGAACTCATTCTAGATGCATGATTAACTATAGCATGAATGGTGCATGAGGAACATATGGAGTCTTATTATCTTGCTATTATTAAATCTCATATTTTGATGATAAAATTAATTGATGAATTTATGAACTAATATGCTTTCAATATATGTAATGCAGAAAAAACTTTGATCATGGACTTAAACCATTTGATGGCAAATTATCGAAGTAGACGTTGGGTCGAAAAGTGTCATGTCAAAGATTGGACGTTGGGCCGGAGGATTGGTCGATGTGCGGTAGGATGGACTTCGTGCCATGAATTTGAGCATTAGGTCGGATGATGCATTAGAGGTTCGGAGTGTCAGATGATCAGATGGCATACCAAAATTCTAGACAACATGCTTCATAATTGTATTTAAAGTGATTAGGTCTTGATCATAGTTGTTTAGAGTCAAATTAAGTTGGTATCAAGCCAAAATCATGCCAACTTGATTTGGAGGTCATCAGGCCTGAACCAGGGTTGAATTGGTCCTGATGAAAGACCAATTCAATGACCTCAAATTAGCCTATATAGTGGTACCGCCAAGGTGATGGTACCGCCCAAATACCCAGAAAGCGAGGTTTATACTTTTAATAGGTAATCAGACAATAGTACTACCCCTACTGGTGGTGGTACTGCCTAGCGGTAGTGGTACCACTTAGATCGACGGTAGTACCACTAGAGCCTAGAGTCTCGAGCTCTGTTCGGCGGTAGTATTGCCCCACGACAGCGGAAGTACCACTAGTACCCTAAAAACTCAGGGATTTAAAATTTTGGCTCTAATATATGAAGCTTTTAGGGGTCTATAAGTTCCCCACTATTCTTGCTTGGTAAAAACATGAATAAGTATAAAAATAGGGTGAAAAGATAAAAAATCCATGAGATTAAAGTGTTGTAAACTCTCAAAAGTGTTTGAGTCTCTTTATCCTTGAGTTTACTGGTTATTATAAAGAAGTGTGAGGTCTTGTGTGAAAGAGATTGTATAAAGGTTCTCTCATTGGAAAGAGAAGGGTTGTAACAAAGGTAGTTTATCTTTGCCCATTGGAAAAAAGACTGGTAGTGAAAGCCGGTGGCCTCGAGAGAAGAGGAATCGGGAATTGAGATAGGCCGAGATGACCAAACCATTATTAATCGATTTGTATTTCCCTTCTTGCTTTTCCTTATTATTTCTTACTGATTTACTTTACTCACTACTTCTACTCACGCTTTTAAATTAAATGCATTTCTAATTTATATTCTCATTCAAACGTTTTTAAATCGGATCTTTTTACGATACTGCAAATTCACTTCCCAACACCCTCCCCTTACCCATCTTAGTGCCATTATGATCCTAATAGCTGTACTGTGGAGCAGAGTCACTTAAGTCTTGGTCATCTTTGTAATGTCCTTTGGGGGGGAGGGGGAGAGAGGGGTGGTGCTTGGCTTAGATTCCCTCCTTCCCAAGCAAGGGGGATTGAATGATGACTTGAGGGAGTCAAGGGTGATGTTGCCAATCATGTGACAAGGTGTGGAGCCATGGATGTCTGGCTCCTGATGCCAAGGCTACTCGAATGTCTACTAGGAAGAGCGGTAGGTTGCACTTGTGATGTTCAGCCCTCCTTCTAAAGCTAGAATGATGGTGTCATGGGTACCGTTGACTAATGAGTCAGCCCAATCGATTCACTACCAAAGGTGTAGGCTCATCGTGGTGTCTCTCCCTGCTGACATAGGAGGATTTGTGGGGGTCAGGTGGCATTGAATGTCCAATCGAAGATCATTCTATTGCTGGGTATCCGGCTCAGGTTGGCTAAGTAAATAGACTGGATCCTCGAAGCCGTAGGATTCCTTCTCTGAAGGCAAAATTATCCGAGTGTCCTCAGGTGATTGATGACCCTACATGCCAAACCGGTGTTGGGGGTTGCCTGGCATGGCCCTTTCAATACTTTAGTCAGTAGAGGGGAGAAGATAGCAGTGTAAGATATAGGTAGAGAGAGAGTGTGTATAGGGAGATGGAGAATGTCAGTCTATCCCCCCTGCTAGCATGAGCTAGGGGGTTTCTTTTATACCTGGTCTGTCGGCTCACTAACTAGCTGGCTCGGGATAAGACCAGTCTAATGACTTTATCATTCTAGCACCTGATCCTGATAAGATATAATGGTTATTATCAATCATTGGTGTTGCTACGACATGTTTTGGGAGCTGATGATGTAGCTCTGCTTAAGTATCGGTCCTTATGGTGGATGAGCTAGCATAGACCAAAATTGCCCATATCACTTTCCTTTTAGGCTTAGAAACAATGATCTTTTGTAAACACCCACACATTGAAAAATAACTTGGCCTTGATTTATATCCCTTATAAAGTTTGTGAGTTATTTTTTTATTCTTTTTATGAATCTTATGAAGTATCTAATAGGTCGATAAAAAGGACTTCTCCCACAAAGTTTTGGGGTACAACTGAACTAAAAATCAAGATGTTAACTATATCTAAAGAGTTATATTGTTTCTTTCATCTAGATTGAGATGAGTAGCCAGCATTCGTTTCACGAATTTCATGAATTATATCATGATCTCCGTGGAACTTAGTAAATTCACTTAAAGTGCATCCACATTCTATCAGATCTTAATTATTTTTTCAAGTTAATTTATTAGCCTCAGTCTCATAGAATTTAACTTTATTAAGAACCTCACTTTTATAGTTCAAAGGCAAGTATAACATAATTAGATAAGCTATTAAAAAAAGTCACAAAATAATGACTTTCACCTCTAGTAGGACACTTACTTGAATCTCAAATATCGCTCTAGATTGGTTCAACTTTTTAGGTATTCCTAAATTGAAAAGGTTTTCAAAGTTGTTTGGATTGATTATATATTTCATATTTAGATATTGATTTAGAATTTAATTTTCTGATTAAGTTAAGAATGAACATTCTATGAACTGATCTGAAATTAACATGACCAAGTTTACTATGTCAAATGTTACAAGATACAAAATTTATAACAATTGATGAAGAAGATTCAACTTTATTGATAGGAGTAATTACATTGAGTCTAAAAAGATGTTCATAAACAAAGTATTTTCCAACAAAAAGATCACACTTAGAGAAAATAATCTTATTGATTTCTAAAATTATCTTATAGCCTAATTATATAATGAGAGTGCTACTAGTTAGATTTAGTTGGATAGTTCTGTTAGGATTGAGTTGGCACTAGGGGGACGAGTGTTTGGATTAGTGCAAGTGCTAAAAAACTCAGTTTAAAAAATATTGCTTAAAGTAAAATTAAAATCATAAGTTCTTTTTTTGGAAGTAGTTGAGAGCGACAAAGTTCGAGAACAATAGTAAAGAGAAAATTGAAAAAAGATGCTTGTGCTTTTCTCAAAATTAATTATGAACAATCAAATTTGAATGCAATAGTAAAGAGAGGTAAGGGTAGAGATGCTCACAGATTTTATAGTGGTTTGGTCAAAACTTTAACTTACGTCCACTCTCGATCCGTCTTCACTCGAGGCTAATCAGTATCTACTATCGATCTTTCTTCATAGGCAAAGATCAAACACCCCTTACACATTTCTCCTTTTCACAGGCTTAGGAAAATAACATTTACACTCTTCTTTTCTCAGGCTCAAGAGATCAATCTTTTTAACACAATTTCAACCCTTCCCTTTCATAATTCACTCTTGAAAGAAAAAAAGGAAGCTCTCAACCTAATTCAATAGAATTTTACCCATGTTTTTTCACATTCTTGTTTTTCCAAACAAGAATACTTGGGATATTTTAGACCCAATTAGCTTTATAAATTAGAGCCAAAATTTAACATTCTTTGAAAAATTCGGGTATAGGTAATACTACTATCGGACCAGTGGTACTATCAATGAAAGTACCCTCGAAAACTGGGCGATGGCTATAATACCACCGCTTGGGTGGTATCATCATCGCCTAGGTGGTACTACCACTAGATACACAAAATAATACCTTTTAAGTATTGTTTCATACCCAAATGTACTTTTTATGACCCTTTTCCAAGTCAACAAAGTGAGCTCTATCATGAGCTCAAATCATGCCCAAATTAAACTAGGTTGGCCCCTAATTGAGTTCGTGAAACTAACTCTAATTATGATGCTAACTATGACCCTTAAGATAAATAATTACAAATAGAATCTTTGTTGTCTGATACGTTAATCAATCTTTCGGTGAATTCCCGGCATCCTTCTGGCGAGCTCTTGATCTCCTTCTGTCAAACTTCTGACAACCTCCGACAAACCTCCGGTGAACTCCCGATCTCCTTCTAGCGAACTCTCGATGAACTATTGGCCAGCTTCAGACAACCCATCGGTGAAATCTCGACGAGCTCCTACTACATCATTCAAATCCTGGCCCAATGCCCGATCTTGACTTCGGCCCAACGACAGATTCTTCCATAATTTCTTTGCCTTTTCCCAGTCGTCGTTAATCCTATATCACTTCTCTCCAACACATGGATTAGATCACACCAATTAGTTTCATCATCAAAATTCAAGATTCAATAATCTCCCCCTTTTCGATGATGATAACCAATTGATGACGGAGTTAATCTTAACTCCCCCTATCTCTATGCTATATTTGAAATAGAACAATCTTGCATTGAAAAAAAAATATATCTTTGAATTCAAGATAGCAATTTGACCATTTTGATTAAACATTAAAACTTTAACAATTTAACCATTCATCATCGATACTATATATGATAAAATTTTTAATAACAAACATTTATCTTTTTTTGTATCACATGAACAAATTTCAAACAACATATATTTCACATGATAAATATTTTAAGACAAGCGTTATCAATATGTCTTTCTCTCCCTTTATAATCGATAAAAAGAAGAAATGTTCAACATGTCATTTCTAAATAAATATTCAAAACAAATATTCATCACATGATAAAAATTTCAAATAGAAATATGTTTCAAGCATTTCAAATATTATAATTCTAAACAATAATATGTTTCAAACATTTCAAAGATTATAATTTCAAACAATAATATGTTTCAAAGATTTCAAAAACATATTTCACTTATGTCACTAAATCATGTCATTTATCCCTCTTTGTTATCAACAAAAAGGAGAAATATTTACCACATGTTGAATATTTATCACAAACATTCATCATATGTCATCATAGCATCTTTCCCACTTTGTAAAATAAGAAGAAGAAAAAAAGAGAGGATTTTATTCATCACAAATGTCATATCAAATTTTTTTCTCGCCCTGTAAATAAAATAGAAGAAGAAGAAGAAGAAGAAGAAGAAAGAGGAGGAGAGGGGAGGAGGGGGGGAGGTGGGGGTGTCAAAGAGTCCAAAAATTAAAGATCAAGTATCCTAAAGAAAAATTAAATATCAAGAGGGGGAATATATTTGAAAGCATTGCATCACAGATTCATGAAACCAAGAATCAAAATATATTTTCTTAAGAGAGAATTCGAAAGAGAGCTCACGAATCAGACATCAAGTATTACAAAAGTTCTTAAATCACATTTTTTCTTTTGTAAATTGTAAGAGGAAAAAATAATGTGAAATTATTTTAAAAGAGAGCTCAATTTGCAAAGGCCAAGAAATCCAAGAAAAATATAAAAGCTACTCATGTATTTAGAAGATTAAAATCATTTCATATTTCATTTAGATTCCAAGAAGAGGCTCAAAATGAGAAATCTAAAAAAAATAATATGATAGAAAATCATGCATTTGGAAGATTTAACATTCCTAGTTTTCTTCTAAGAATTTTCTCTCCCTTTGTTATTAAAAAAAAGTGTATAACTTTTCTTTTACATTGATGTTCTAATTACAATCATAAGTATAAAGGGATTATATAATAAAAGTCATGTCATTAAGGATATAATATGAAACACCAATTCACAAGTACCAACAGAAATGATTTATTTTAACAAATCTCTCCATTTTATTAAATAACAAAAAGAGTCTTAGGAGATCAAATATAAAATAATCTTGATTCATTTGGATAATTTTCTTTGATAAAAATGAAAGAATCATAGTGAACGATCTTGATTTTTATAAATATATCAAATTATAATTTTCAAAATATCAAGATCATGATTTGGATAATAACTTATTCAAGTTCATCAAATCATCAAAATCTCTTTAATAGTTTAAGAGATTCATCAATATGATATACATAGATTCATCATTTTTATCTCTTATTGAAAACTTGATAGAATAGGGACGTTTAAAACAAAATGTATTTTGCTTTTGTATTTCAATTTTTGTAATTTATTTCATGCAAGAATACCTTTATCTTTTTTTGCCAAATCCATGCATTGTCATTTAAAACTGAAACCCAAGTATCATTTCGAAAAAAATCATCAAGATCAACAATAAAATATTTTCAAACAAGAGCTTCAATTTATTTTAATTATAATGATTTTTCCTTCCTAAGTGAATCTAATTCTTTACACTTAGTGCAATGAGTTCCATGGTTATTTCAATTTTTTTATTTTACTTTATTTCAAGCACTAATTCTAGAATAATCTATCATTCAATCTTGCAACATATAACCTATTTTATGTCAGCACACAATCATTTAACATTCAACTATCATAACATTTAAATCAATCATTCAACAATAATATTTATATTTAAATCAACCAACATACAAGCCAATAATTTTCAACCGAATATTCAAACTATTAATTATATCTAAAGTCAACACTTTTACTGAAAGTGCAAAGTTCACTTCTCTTTTGAGTAAACAAGTCAACAATTTTTTTTTGTCCTTATACATTAATGAGTCAATCATCTCCTAAAAAAATTTGAAAACACATCCAAAATCATCATTAAAATTATTTTTTGAGAAATTTAAATGAAGGCAATGTTGATAGTTTTCCATTAAAAATAGCTAAGGTTCTCTAATTCATTTTTGTATTAGCATCCTCGCATCATCGAAAAATAATCAAGATAAGTTGTATAACCCTGAACTATTTTTAGTAAAATAATTTGTTATAATTGAAATAAAGATCGCTAAGTTTCAATCATCTTGATTCAGATAAGTTTTTTTATTTTTGTTACTTTAGTTAGGAAGGTTGAAAAGTGTGTTAGATCCCAAGTCATGTGTCTTGTGCTAGTTACAGGTGCCCTACAAGCCAATCACGTGAGTGATGACACGTGTGACATACTACGTAATCTTTTTACCTATGATTAATATTGGCATATTATCACATTATATTATCTATAGCATATATACTGTGATGTCCTTGGTTCTATGCAATGGGAATCGGATCGTGATGAGATCATGATAATAAGATCGATTCACCTTTAAACACAGATCCTAAATAATCCTGATCATAGGTTACGCGAGAGGGACATTAAGATAACCATATAGACTGGTGTACTATATACCCGTCCATATAATAACGGTGGCTGGTCTCATAGCCACTTATGTTGGGACACTAAGTATACAGTACAAGTGCTCATTGGAGAACGAGTTTACTGATTGATCTACTTATGGAATGTTGTATGGTTAATGATACCTAATGTCAGATAACGATTTCATAGTTCCAATTGTGTATTGGGTCCTTAGACTTGAGACAATAAGGATGCCTTGTATTAGTACTCTTTTCTTTGATGCCAGACTTACAAGTTTGGAAAGTTTTAGATCTGGTACAACTGATTATCGAGATTGGTAGCCAACCTCATAAAGGCAATTGTGTCTCAATAAAGGATCATCCACTCTCGGTATCATGAGAGCAATATCCCATATGTGCTTGCTCAAACAAATCCATGGCCAAGGTCATTCGGATTAAGAGAGAAAGAGTTCTCCGGGAGAATCCGATTAGAGCGAGACTATGATGGATTTCGTATGTGACCTGATAGTACCATATCTAATATATAGTCTCTGGGATATGAGTTGGATGAGGGATTATAAATATACGATAATTATGGACAGACAGGTCCGATGGATTTGATCCCCCTACATAGTCTGAGGACTATAGCGTAATGGCCTAGTACATCCATAGTTAATGAGTCGAGAGAATTATTATGGGGATAATAATTCATTATATCATAAGGAGTTCTGATGGGAATGACTCACGGCCAGCTCGGTATTAGGCCTAGAGGGTTACACACATATGGTGGATGCTTCAGTAAATAGAGGATTGAATAGAGATCCAGTTAGTCCATATTCTCATTAGATGAGACCCTATGCTGATGGGCTTCTTGATTAAGGCCTAATTAAAGGCTTAAGGATATTAGTGGATAGAGATCCAATAATGTAATATTAGTGGATAATTGGATAGAGATCCAATACCCACTAAGGAAGGAGCTCTAGGATTTTTTGGTGGCTCTCTATAAATAGGAGGGCAGATTCATGGTTAATAAGCTGCAGCTATAGCCACCACCTCCTATTCTCTGCTATCTCTCTGCGCAAGAATGGCAAAATCAGATTTGAGGAGTTTCGATGCAGAGATCCATCGTGTGGATACCGCTAGAGAGGAGGACGCTCGACCTCCTTCATCTTCTCCATCCGGATCTGGAATACAAGGATATACGATCTTCCTAAGTAAAATCAATCTCTCACATATCGTGGTTTTCCAGTTTTTATGGTTTTTCGTGTGACCCTAATCTTTTGCACGATGATTTGATATGTATGGGAAACTAGTTTTTTTGTTTTTATTTTCGCTACGCATGTGATGCTTCCACTTAGGTTTCCTAACGGTGGTATCAGGGCCAAGGTTTTCGTGCGAAAGATTGGTTTTAAACTGTGTGATGAGATTGAATTGCGTAGAATCGTTCTATGCATTCTTGCTGCGTTTTCGCAACGAAGGCATCAAGGAGGAGGGGCGGCCAGCCACAGCCAGCCCCCATACAAGGCCGGCCACCCACAGCCAGGTCGCGGCCAAGGCCCCCTACAAGGGGTGGCTGGTTGCGGCCAGGGCCAGCCCGCAAGGGACGACGCCTGTAGGTAGAAGCGCCCGCGCACGCTGTAGTGTGGTGCCCGCAAAGGGTGGCTGGATGCAAGCGCGCCACTAGCAGGCAACGCCACTCACGGTGGCCGCCTTGGGTGGTGCCTGGGAAAGGCGACCACCGCGTGTGGAGGCGGCGGCTGCGAGAGGGGCAAGAGGGTTTAGGGCATCCTTTTGAGAAAAGGATGATCCCGTCCCTATGAATTCGAAAAATTTCGAGGACTGTCCTCCTCGTGTACATAATTCTCAAAATACCCTCAATAATTTTAGAAATTCTAAGGACTATCCTGTCATCCAGAATTATAAAAATATCCTTGATAATTCTAGAAATTTTGAGTATGTCCTGATTTCTAAAAAATAATGAATTAAATAGTTTAGTTAATTACTATATATATCTAGTAATCATACATATGATGTAATGTAGATGTGATGTATGATGTGGATGGATGATCATGAGCCATGTGTTATGATGCATGTAATTGTGATTATTATTATTATTATTGTTATTATTATTGTTATTATTATTATTATTGGGGCCTGTGAGCCTCGATTTTTCTTATTTATTGTCGGGTCTGTGTGCTAGTGATTATTTGTAATTACATAGAGAGGCGCAGTAGAAGCCTAGAGGTGACAATGGGACCCACGATGCCATGATGGGAGATCATGCCGCATGGTAATGCGACCATCCGATGGAACCGATGATGACGGGATCAACAATCACAGTGCATGGAGATGCGCCAATGCACACATAGATCCTATTGTGAGTAATTAGGCTCATTGGCTCATGCTTAATTATATTAGGTGACGGCTTATGATCATCCAGTGTGACTTGCATATGTGATGTGTTATACACCTACTATATATATATATATATATATATATATATATATATATATATATATATATATATATTTGCATATGATGTAGATATATATTAAATATATATGTGTATGACATGATATATTAGGAGACCGATATGAAACAAAACCCCTCCCACAATAATATTAAGTCAGCATGCGTGAGGCAATAAGATTGACCCACGTAGCCTTCCATCGTTATAGGAAAAAATTGAATCCCGACATAGATTGAGTTGGTTGAGTCACTCGACACTCATATATCTACGTGATCGAGTTCTTGCCTATGACATATATATGTCACCGGTGACTTGAGGATATAGTATAACTTGGTCGAGCAGTCGAAAGCATATCCATCGAATCAGACTCATCTTGTAACGATGGTGATGACTTAATTGAACTTCATAGTTGGTCGAGCAGTCGAGACTATGATGATTCATAGGCCAAACATAACGGAAATCATAAATAGTTGTGATTGATAAGAGTTGTGTACCTTTTGGGCTTAGTATAGTTGGTCGAGTCCCTCGAGATTGCACTAAGATGCCAATTGTATCCTGATCCCCACTAGGAGTCTATCGGAGACTTTCATCTCACATGTCGTGGGTGTCGCGTGATTCACTAAGAAAATAGTGGGAGTACATTAAGATAGAAGTCCATATCTTAATTAGTATTTTTTCTATAAAATATGCATATAATTTAATTTACGCTGTATTTTGTTTGTCGCTTGCAAACCCCCTATGTGGCATACTTGAAGTCAACTACCTCATTGGTCCAAAGGCTCCACAATTTGAGAATTATTCTCATGAAAGAGAAAATCGTATATGTCCTTAATACGATTGTGCCTACATCGAAGGAAAGAACAAGTGAGGATGAGATCACGCACTTTGTGAAGTATAAAGATAGTCGTAAAGGATAACCTGTATATTGATCCTATACTTCAGTCCCTACCAGATTTCTTTTCATAGTTCATTATTAATTTTAATATGAGCAAGTTTGAGGTGACTCTTCCTGAGCTCCTCAATATGTTGAGGGATGCTGAGAGTATCATAAAAAAGGAGAAGCCAGTTCTCTATATTGGTGAGACCAAAAAGAAAAGAAAGGTCAACAAGACCCTTAAGAAGGGCAAGGGCAAAGAAAGACCAAGTAAGACAAAGGTTGCTAAGAAAAACCTGACAAATGATAAAGAATAATGCTTCCACTACAGCCAAGATGGGCACTTGAAGAGGAACTATAAGGACTACCTTGCAGATAAGGTGAAACAAAAGCTTGGAGAAGCTTTAGGTATATTCATGATCAGTCTCTACTTATTAGATTTTCATGATAATACATGGGTATTGGATACCGAGAGTGCTTATCATATCTGTAATTTGTTACAAGTTCTGGCATGACCTAGGAGATTGACTAGAGGTGAGATGGACCTCAAGATGAGCAATGGAGCAAGAGTTGTTACACTTGCTGATGGGGAGGTCATCATACATCTGCCTAGTGGAGCTATTATTGCATTAGATAGATGCTATTTTGTCCCTTCCATTATCAAAAATATTATTTTCATCTTTTGTTTGATAATTAATAGATATAAATTAGTTTTTGAGAATAATAGTTGTTCAATAATTATGGATGATGAGATCATCACTAGAGAGACCCTTATAAATGGCTTATAAGTGTTAGACATTTTTTCACATATCATGAATATAAATATATATAAGAGAAAAAGAGATGAGGTGAATAATGCATACATATATCATTGTAGGCTGTCATATACATGAGGGAAGAATTAAAAAGTTACTGAAAAATGAATACTTAGATCCATTTTACGATGAGTCATATGCAACCTGCAAACATTGCCTTCGTGGGAAGATGACCAACTCTCCTTTTAGTAGAACTAGAGAGAGAGAGTCACCGAGTTATTGGAACTCATATATAGTGATGTATATAGTCCCATGTCGACTCAGGCTATAGGTGGTTACTCACACTTCGTTACATTCACT